>CM076570.1:552472057-553140484 GCA_034641835.2 Pinus albicaulis
TCGAATCATATTCCTCGATCATGGCATCAACCCATGCGGGTTCCTCCACAGCTTCCTCAAAAGAGGATGGCTCCGTCACAACACATTGACTCACAAGAGCCATGTATCCAATGTACCGATCCGGTGACTGTCTCTGTCTGCGCTGTGCTGTAGGTGGTCCTACAACCTTCTCTGCATCCCGAGCCAGTCGCTCAGCTTCTGTAGTGCGCATGCGCCCTCTGATGGTTGGCGCTGCCTGGGTGGTTTCTTCCACCTCCTGAACCTCCTCTCGTGGCTGATCCACATCCGGAAGCTCCTCCTTAGGAACTAACAGCTCCTCATCTGCATGCAAGTGTAGCTCCCTCTCAAGCGAACACTGCATGGCTTTCTCCTCCTGAAATTTTATATCCCGTCGCACAACATTCTTGCGACTGTCTGGCACATACACCCGATAGTTGTGAGGTGTATCAGTGTACCCCACAAATATTCCAACTTCAGCAGTTGGATCCAGCTTCCTTCTTGCATCCTTCGTCACATGCATGTAGACAGGAGATCCGAAAATCCGCAAATGGGAAATATCAGGCCTCTTGCCAGAATAAGCCTCCTCTCGTGTACTCATGCCAAGAACCTTGTGAGGACAACGGTTCTGCACATACACTGCTGTATTGCATGCCTCAGCCCACAAGTGAAGGGGTAGGCCCCGATCATGCAACATCGCCCGTGCAGCACCCACGATCGTTCTGTTCTTCCGCTCAGCCACCCCGTTCTGCTGTGGGTTATGGGGTGCGATGAGCTCTCTCCGAATCCCTTCTGCGCTGCAGAACTCCTTGAATTCAGACGAGATGAATTCACCACCGTTATCACTCCTTAGAGCAATCACCTTCTTCCCCGACTCCTTCTCGACCAGTGCTTTAAACTCACAGAACTTCGCGAATGTATCGCTCTTCCTCTGCATGAAGAAGATCCAGCACTTTCGAGAGAAATCATCAACAAAGATCACATAATACTTGTGCTTTGCTGTCGAAGCAACTGAGAAAGGACCACACACGTCTGTGTGAGCTCTCTCAAGGATCGTCGTGGCGCGACTATCCTTCTCGTGAAAGGTGGCTTTCACATACTTCCCTAAAGTACACCCCTTGCACTGATCTGACTGCGCAAGAGTGCCCTTAGGAAGCCCAGTAGAAATCTGCTGCAGAATCTTCAAAGCTCCATGGTGAAGGTGGCCCAATATCCTGTGCCACAGTTCGCCCTCATCATCCCGGCTCACCACTTCTCCCGCCTTGCATGCCATAGCTGGGCAGCCATCTACCTGCAACTGATAAAGGTTCTTGGTTCGAACCCCTATCTTTCGGGTCTCTCCAGTAGTCTTACTGCGCAAGAAGGCTTTTCCTTCGCTAAAGACCACATCATACCCCTTATCCTCCAACATTTCCACAGAGATCAAGTTCTTCTTAAATCTAGGTACATGCATGACATCCTTCAATAAAAAGGGTTTACCAGACTCCCTCTGAAAGGATATGGTACCGATACCAGTCGCACTGTATCTACCATCATCGCCCATCTCGATGTGCACAACCAAATCTTTGTCCTCCAGATCTGAGAACAAATCCCGATCTCCCGTCATATGAAATGACGCACCGCTATCCAAGAGCCATACCGATCACAACACACTTGAAACCAAGCATGCAATCAGTGAAAAGTTAAGCTCGAACTGTGAAGCCAAAGCTTCTCCATCTGCAGATCTTCCCGCTTGCTTGTTCTTCTTCTTCTTTGGACAATTGGTAGCATAATGTCCGTGATCATGGAAATGAAAACAATTCACTTTCGCCATATCCTGCTTCTTACCCTTTGCACCAGAATGAGAGGTTTTCTTACCCTTCCCCTTCTTTTCTTTGGCAACCAAAGTGTAGTTTTCTTCATCAGCTCCCTTTGATGAAGATCCATCTCGAGTAGTCCTCCTTATCTCCTCCTGCATGAGATCCGCCCAAAGGCGCTCCCATCCCGGCAGCTTCTCCCGACCATTGACACTATCTTGATATGAGTGCCAAGCCTTCGGAAGACCAAGGATAGCCAGGTCGACCATGTCCTCGTCTTCGACAGTCACCCCCACACTTCCCAGCTCATCTCTGCACTGAGTGAACTTCGTGAGGTATTTGGCGATACTGTCGCCTTTCTCCATCTTGATGTTCCCGAGCTTATCTTTGAGCGCCAGCTTCCTTTGGTCACTCTTACTCTGGAATAGATCCGTCAAAGCTTTCCACATTAAATATGGAGTAGCCTTTCCATGCAGGCTGGATACAATATGATCCTTGACGCCCTCCAATAGGATCCTTCGACACTTTGCCATCTTCTTTTGCCATGCTTCGACTTCAGCAGGATCAATGGGATTTTGGACATCCGTATCTACGAACTCCTTCAGACCATTATCTTCTAATACTGCCTCCATGCGATCCTTCCATGCAACATAATTCGAACTGCCTTCAAGAGCATATTCGAGTCGCAAACCGTTGAAAGACATTTTCAACACTAGCACCAAGAAAACAAAACTGCTGCAAAATTTCGAATTCCACCTCAAAGCTCAGCCGCTCTAGATCTGTGAGAACAAATTATTTCTAGCACAGAGATTGACTACAAGGGGCATTTACCAGACCTTTCACTTTCCGAAGAAAGATGAATCCCGAGGCTACCTGGCCCGCATGCAGACTCTGTCTACCGAAATAAGTTTGTAATCACTGTGATGATCAATCTCTGCTTCAATAGCTCCGATACCATGTAGAAATTTGCTGAATAATGATTAATTATCCACCGAGACTATCCCGATCACATACAATTCGAATTTATATGCAACACATAATCTCTTCCACTCAGATCATCAAACATGCGGAAATAAAATCAAGCGATAACACATCAAATCATCATACACATTAACACAGTATGTATGGGGAAAGCTTATAGCTGAAAACCCCGCAGCTATTGTGTATATTATAATGGAGAAATCGTGTAACAAACTCAGTACAATACTCCTCACAAGTACTCAGTACTTTCTCATAAAGTTACACACAAACTAGCTTGGTTTTGAACAGGTTACTGGTTCAAAAATCACCGCCAATTGCCTTGCCTCTATTGCGTAATCCAGGCCTGTCTATATAGAGATCCAAGGTTCGAATCTCCTTGGCTTGACAGCGCAATCATCATGGGAAATTCCTCCAAGTGTGGTGCAAATCTCATGCACAACTGATGTCGCCACTAATAGCTAACTCCACCCTTTCATCTACCTCTTTCACTGGTCTCCACTGAACTGATCATGCACTGTAGTGAACTGATGTGTTCTTGAGTTGAATAATGAGTTACTAATTAATGAATTAAATAATATTTAATTCACTCCACTCATAATTAATTGATTAGCTAGTTAAACTAATCTCAACCAGTTCAACTAAAATAAACAGAACACAACTCCACTAGCTGTCCCATTAACTCCACCAAACTTCTGCCACTGAATTCCTAACTGAAGTCAACCATGCATGATGCCATCAAACCCTTGGGAATAGCGTAATTCCTCTGTCAGATGCATGAGCCACTTCCAAGGCTCGAACTGAAGTGCTCCAAGAGAGTAAACTGAAGTTTATAGTCTAAATATTATTAAGGGTAAATAATATTTGACTTCCCTATTTTTAGGAGAGGCAATCTAAAAATAGAGCTCCATATGTCTAAAAATAGACATAGTCTAAAAATAGACTTTGCGCTAGAATTGGCTTGCGGGCCCACTTAGTGAAGGCGACTTCATTTCACTAAGCTCCATCATCTTGCTGCATTTTCAACAACCTTGTGCATGATTTCTCTCTGCATTATATACCCAAATACCTTCTCCTAAGCCTGCTTTTCCACATGAGTCATCAAAACTCATATTCCAAAGAGGTTCATTTTCAGGATCTTGTTGTACTGTTTTCATTCGATTGTCATGTTTTTCTTTAAGATTATTTTCTACATGGGTAACCTCTGAGTTAATATCTCCATCATTATAAATAATTAATGAGTCAAGTTCAGTATGGAAAAATTACAAAGGGTAATTTTGTGGTTTTTCTTGACTACTCACCATGTACTTCATTAAGGTTTCCCTATACAACCTTCTTGGTTGACAAAACACCAGCATTGTAGCATAAGACATGTCCATTTGCAGGGTACCTTGTATTTTTTCTCCCCATGAGCATGATAAAAGCATGCCCTGCTTAGGAGGGATGTCAGCTACTACTATATCCATCAGTAGAATATTTTTTGGTATATGAGCTAGAGTGACACAAAGATCTTTAATAAGACCTAGACATATAACTTCGCTAGAATAAAATGAGTACAAATCTTTGTATGGTCCAGTGATTTCAAGGCCAAGCTTCTCCGTGACAACCTTTAGCATAATATTATGTGATGCACCTAAATCCAACATGGAATTATGAAGAATTTTTTCATGAACATTAAGACTTACATAAAATGGAGGGACGCCTCCTTCTTGGGGTTTACCATCAACTTCTGTCCCAAACAAAAGTTTAGGCTGATCATCATTTAAATTAATAGTATCAGTAATCTCCCCTATGTTTAGTACCTTTAGGACCTAGAACATATACACATTCTTGTTGATCAATTCAGTGAGAGGAATGGATATTTTCAATTTAGCAAGTTCATTCTCAATAATGAATGGTGTTTGAACTTTGAGGAGATTCGAAAATTCAGTTCTTTCAAGCACTAATTTTTGGGTGAATTCAGTTTGTTTACTTTTACTAGGAATGTTTGTTTGAGAAATTTTGGTAGAGATATCAATTTTTCTCTTAGTATTGTTTTATGTGTTATTATTTTCTGAATTATTTACTATTTTCTTTGAATTTTCTATTTTTTTGTTTAGATTAATTTTAGTGAATTTTTTGCAGTATTTTCTGAATTCTTTTTATTAGAATTGTCAATTTTTTTCTTGCTTCTAAGTTTATATTTCCAGTGAACCTCCATGATAGAATTCTCAAATTCTTGTTTACAATCTTCAGATTCCTCAGATTCTAATTTTGTTTTAGTTAATGAAAATAATTCATGTTCTTCTTGGGTGAGAAAAACAGAGTCATCTTCATTACTACCCATCAAGTTTATCTGATTTTATTTTACTTCCTCAACTACTCCTTCATCCTCATCAACATAATTCTCTTCGAATGGAGGCCTAATTTGCCGATAATAACCTCTTTTCTCTCTTTGTCTTATCTGAGAAAGATTTCTCCCAAGGTTTTGGTTTCTATTTTGAGGAGGTGGTTGAATTTCCCTAGGAATATTTCTCTCATTTAAATTGATTCTCTCCATCATTCTCTCCATATTTCTAACCAATGAGTCAATTTTAGCATCATATGTGGAAGTTGAAGGTTATTCTCTTATAGTAACTCTTCTTTCAGTTCTCATTCTAGCTCTTTTTGCTAACAGGTTGGCTTCCACACTCACTGCATCCCTTTGCATTTCCTCTAATGTGGATGAGTTTCTTTCCCTTAGCTGATAAGACATTTCTGATTCAAAACCATCTGGGAATTTTACCAATGTGAAACCTTGTGGTGTTTTTATGTGAGAAGGTATTGCATTATATAAAATATTGAATCTAGTGAAATAATCTTGAACACTTTCAGCTGGGGCCCTTATAATGTTTTCATATTCAGATAAAATTTGAAGAGGGTTATTTTTTACTTCCCACCTATTTAGGAATGTTTGATGAAATCTAGGAATTTCATTCATATTTTTTGTAGGTAAAGCTTTGAACCATTTCCTAACTTCTCCACTAAGACTATGAGCAAACATCCTTAACTGAACACTTTCTCCATCTACCTCTTGATGGTCAAAACAATCATTCATTTTGTCAACATTTTGTTTGGTAGTTACAGGATCAATTCCATCATATAATGTAATTTTAGACTAGTAAACCTATGACATAGTTGGAAAAGGTGCTGGCGGCACTAATGGGGCATATTTAGCTACCATGATTGGTGGAGGTGGTGGAGGAAGGTGAAAAATGGATGAAGTAGGAGGGATAGTGGGAGAAGATGTTTTTGTAAGGGTTTGAGTATGGGGATGAACAAAAGTAGTGGTGGGGATTGTGGAAGAAATAAGACTAGCTGACTTAAAATGGGTAGTCTAAGAGGTAAAAGAAGAAGTTGCTATGGTTAATCCAGTTAATTCTATAGATTTTTGGAGGTAAATATCATCAATAGTTGAAGTAAACTCTATTACCAAATCTTGGAGAGTGTCAAAATCCTAGAGAAGATGAATATCAGATTGAATTTGTGAGTAAGCTTCTCTCACTGGACTTTTTTGCAAAATAGATGGGTCAAATACTAGCTGGGCAGTCCAATTCTCAGATTTGGTCCTGAATAAACCTTGTTCAAAATGTAAATCAAATTGAATGTCTTGTAAAGTGAGCAAGTTTCCAGGGAGGGAATTTGATCTGTGGAGGACTCTACTACTAGTTTGACTTTCAGTTCTAGGATTTTTTCTTAAAATATTCTCAGGTTTGTCCACTATAGGAGGAGGATTTGGATCAGGATGGGATCTAGTAGAGATTCGTTTAGGAGCAAGAATTCAGATTAGAAGCACAAAAAAACTATTTATTTTTAAAAATTGAAAGAAAAAAGTCTTATAAAATACTTCTATTATACAATGCCTTTTAACCGAGGTTTCTGAATTCAAATGAAAAATAATTTTCTTCAATTTATGTCCCTGGTATGGTCGCCACTACGTTATCTTTCTATAATTTTAATATTGGAAAGAATAATAATAAAAAGACAACATCAAAATCACTTGGGAGCCTAGAATCTAACCCTCCTAGACTCAGAGAGGGATCTCTCTTTAAGATTTAGCATTTATTTTAATGGTTTCTGATATTAGGCTAGTTATACTGATTGTCACAGTTGTTTTTGATTGATATTTTTGGTTGGATGAAGGGATCTGTTTAAAATATTTCCATTGGGCTATGGAGTCATAACTAATTGGTTTGTTGCACCAGTTTTTCTAGAGCAATTGCAAGGCAAGCTAACTATAGTTAATAGATCTTCAAAACATTATGAATTATGAGATGAAAGAAAGAGTGAATTCAGTACTGGTCAAAAAGAAATTAATAATTATTTAACCATACTTCAGACGAAAAACATCTATATTGTAAACATAGCTAGAATTAAGGTGCTATTAGCAAATCTCATTCTTCATATTTCTATTTTACAATTAGAATTAAATGATACATTGAAAGAAATAATAATGGAAAACATTAAACATAGTAAAAAAAACATCACCAGATAAAAATAGCTCAAGAATCTTGCAAAATGGTATTTTATTATTTATGTTCGAGCTCCAAAATTACAATGCTTTAATAGAAAATTTTATAATCTAGGGTACAACCCCTGATACGGAATACAAATGCAGTGTTTAACTAACTACTACTGATTGTCGTATCTACATGGGAAATATTCTATTTATTACAATAATGACTGAAAATTGACAAATGTGACCACAAGGTGGACACGATAGAATGACTGTGACATGTGGCCATAATCTCTAGAAGGTTGTTACTATGTGCTTTAATCCACTGTTGTGTTGGCAGATTTAGGTAATCTGATGCTGATATGATGTGTTGATGCATTGATTTGCAGAATTGTTTGATTTGCTGAGTTGGTTGTTCCATTGATGCGCCGAGTTGTCACCCTTCTTGGGAATCACATAATTAATTGATTCTCTCCATCATTCTCTCCATAGTTGTAACCAATGATTCAATTTTAGCATCATATGTGGAAGTTGAAGGTTCTTCTCTTATAGTAACTCTTCTTTCAGTTCTCATTCTAGCTCTTTTTTCTAACAGGTTGGCTTCCACACTCACTGCATCCCTTTGCATTTCCTCTAATGCGGATGAGTTTCTTTCCCTTACATGATAAGACATTTCTAGTTGAAAGCCATCTGGGAATTTTACCAATGTGAAACCTTGTGGTGGTTTTATGTGAGAAGGTATATCATTATATAAAATATTGAATCTAGTGAAATAATCTTGAACACTTTTAGCTGGGGCCCTTCTAATGTTTTCATATTCAAATAAAATTTGAAGAGGGTTTTTTTTTACTTTCCACCTATTTAGGAATGTTTGATGAAATCCAAAAATTTCATTGATATTTTTTACAGGTAAAGCTTTGAACCAATTCCTAACTTCTCCACTAATACTCTCAGTAAACATCCTTAACTTAACACTTTCTTCATCTACCTCTTCAAGGTCAAAAAAATCATTCATTCTGTCAACATTTTTTTGGGTATTTACAGGACCAATTCCATCATATAATGTAATTTTAGAATGGTAAACCTGTGGCATAGCTAGAAAAGGTGCTAGTAGCACTAATGGGGCATATCTGGCTACCATGATTGGTGAAGGTGGTGGAGGAAGGTGAACAGTGAATGAAGCGGGATGGATAGTGGGAGAAGATGTTTGTGTAAGGGTTTGAGTATGGGGATGAACAAAATTAGTGGTGGGGATTATGGAAGCTCCAAAATAGCTTAAGAATCTTGCAAAATGGTATTTTATTATTGATGCTCTAGCTCCAAAATTACAATGCTCTAATAGAAAAGCTTACAATTTAGGGTCCAACCCCTGATATTGAATAGAAATGCAGTACTCAACTAATTCCTAGTGATTTTCGTATCTACATGGGAAATCTGATATTTATTACAATAATGACTGAAAATTGACAAATGTGCCCACAAGGTGGACACGATAGAATGACTGTGACATGTGGCCGTAATCTCCAAAAGGTTGTTACTATGTGCTTTAATCCACTGCTGTGATGGAAAATTTAGGTAATCTGATGCTTATATGATGTGTTGATGTGTTGATTTAGAGAATTATTTGATTTTTTGAGTTGTTTGTTCTGCTGATGCGCTGAGTTGTCACCATTCTTGGTAATCACACAATTTCTCCCACTGCTGTGTATTTGGTATCTTGATCCTGATTAACTTCTTGTAAATCTCATTGGTCTCTGTGTACTTCATAAAATTTGACCTTAACTGAAAAATATGCTTGATTTCATGATGTATGAATAAGCCATTGTCCATAGCCTCTAGGAAGGCTTTTCCAATCATTGATCCTTTTATTCCAACAAAATTAGTTGTGTCTTTGGAAATCTCCTTCAAATTATTTACATAATCCAACATGTGCATGAGCTTATCATTTGTCACAAAAAGAGACGGAAATCCTCTTTTGGTCAGTGGTTCGATTGTATTGAAGAATATATTGACACCAATTTGTAACTGATGACACTTTTCTTATAACTGTGTGACCAAAATCTTTTTTTTGAGTACCTTTTTTTACTTCTAGGATGGCAGTTGTTCTGTATTCTACTCCTAATGCTTTGAATTCAAAACTGCTCTTGGAATTCAAGAATTTGATAATATGTTTGTTGTATTAGGAATCCCTATCAATTATCTGTTTTCTTTGTCTATGGCATCATCCACTAATCCAATCATATCTCTCTATTTAAAAATTATTTGAATAGAAGGCCATATCTCATTCATGGAGTCAACAATACTTGTCCAAATAATTTATTTTTCTTGGCCAATAGTTTGTCCAATAGAAGCTTTACTCTCTGCTTTGATTAATTTCTCAATATGTTTCTGAGCTCTCTGTATTTCAAATTCATGAACATTGTCTAACCTTTTCTTCAAATATTTAAGGGTGTTTATTTCTACTTCTAGCTTTTTGATCTCTGTTGTTTGTATGGTCATGCTCTCCATGGACTTGGATGCTTCTCTGCACCACTTGATGAGCCTGTAGTTGTTGGTGTTGCTGTAGTGATGGATGCAATAGCACCAAACTCCAATGGAACAATGGAAAATTTTGTTGCTTTTTCCTTTTCTTTCACAAGTTTTTCCATCTCTATCTCCATCTGATTTAGTTGTGCAGATTGCTCCATGATTAACTTCATCATTTGAGCTTTCTATGCTTCATTTTCCTCAATGTATTTTGTCAAAGGGTCTTCATTTGCTGAAATTTTGAGTTTTTTTCTAAGGGTTGCTATATCAGCATTCTTCTTCTTCAATATCTCTTCCAGAGCTTCTACATTGGTTGGGTCATACCCAATCTTTAACACTAAGTCCTCAAGGGATTTGATTCTAGTATATTTGGACAGAGAAGAGATATTCTCCATGTTTAGCGGAGATTGAAAATTGGCCACTGATACTTGTAGTTTAGATAAGCTCACGGCAGTGCTTCTCAATGTGGAGAAGATCATCTCTCTAGTCTGCTTATGCATCTCCATCTAGTTTATTGGATGGATATCCTTAACATCAAATTCAAAAGTAGTGTGATTGAAGTCTGCAAGTGTTTTAGGCTGAGCGATATTTTATTTTAGGAAAGCCATTCTCATCTTTCCTTTCTCTGAGTCAAGGGCTGATAAAAGCCTCCTCTCTGAACTACTTTTCTGCTTCCAAAATTAATTGTAGGTGTTGGTTTTCAAGATCTCATTATTTCTTTTGATTTTCCTCAATATGTTATCACTCATTTAGTTATAAAAATTTCTTTGATTGGGTCATGAATGTCATTCACTAAGTGGATGAGGTATCCTAAGCCATTTCAATGTGATATATGCAATTTTTTCATTTTTTTAAGCCTATCCTAAGTTTAATGTTCACCTCCATCCATGCCATTTCAATCAAATCAATCCCATATCATGTCAGTTTTCATTCCCACACATTTAAACTAAAAAATGCACATTTGTCTATTTTTCTGACTTTCGTAGCTATTTACAAAGGAAACCCACAGATTTCGCTACTTCGTAGCGAATCTGTTAGTAGCATAACTTTATTCGCTATGAAACTGCATTTTTTAGCCAAGGTTTTTAGAGAGATGTGAGGTGTCAGTTTATTATTAGAGGAGTAAAGGTGGAGGTCTTTCCAGGTCCTTATGATAAGTTTCAAATGTACATAGCCATATTTTATGTAATCATGAATCTTTTTGGTTGCATGTGCTGTTATTAAAATCTGAGCTGTCAATTAACATTTTAAACCTTACCCCAAAAAAAGAGTTGCTTCATCGATCAAATCAGGTTGCTGTCGAGTTCAAATTTTGTAGGTGCCATCAGCAAACGAGGCAACGAAGACTATAAAAAATCCATGGATACAGGAAATAAAACAAACAAGGGTGTCCATTGTCTCAAGTGTAAACCCATGGATTTTAAATTACTCAATGAAGACCCTACTGCTATGGAGGTTTTCAGGAGGACTCACTTTTGCAATTATTCTAAAGTTTGCAGGGTTTCCATACACAAGTATCAAAAGATTTTTCCACTAATTTTATAGGAACAACATCAAAATATGGGATTATGAATTTCATAATGACACCAGAGAGCATATCACTAGCTATAAGAATCCCTAGAGGTGGTGAAAGGTGGTTTAAAGGTACAAAGTTTACAATGCAGGGTTGTAAGGAGTTTCTCAAACAAGAACATAGTGAAGTAGATCTGACCAATTGTATCCCTAGGAGTTTTATGAAGGAGAATTATGAAAAATTGCTGATGGTCATTCAAAAATATTTCACCTGTGAAGGAAGATTCCACATGGTTTACTCATATCATCTCAGAATTATTCTGCACTTTGTAGGTAAGAGATCACTTGAGTTACCTTTCTATTTATACAGGAGTTTAGGGAAAATGTCAGATAGGGTGAAAGTCAAGTCAGAAGGAAATGAGACATATCTTTTTCATCATGGTATAATAAAGATATTAGTATTGGAATAATTGAGAAGGTTAAAGAGTGATTGGACTTCTTTCCTATTTATGAGTGGTTATGAAATAGATGTGGTCACTAAAAATAAAATATTGAAACCTAGAACTACTATATCACCAGTTGTAATAGAAAAAGTTGAAGAAGAACGTATAAATTCCCCTATATAACCAATGGACATAGGAGTAGAACATCTACAAGAGACTGACACCCCTCAATGAGTACTTGTAAAACAGAAACGTAAAGTCCACAAACAAGGCAGTAAGAGGATAACTAGAATCCATACATTGGCTAAAGGGAATATGGAGGATACTCTTCATGCAATTGATATTGAAGAGTCATAATAGTGCAAGAAGAAGATATTGAAGGTGGTGGAAGAAAAATGAAGAAAGGTAAGACTGTTAAGAAATTATATTTTGCAGGTGAAGATGTTGCCTTTATATTTCAGCCAAGGAAGCCAATGACCAGTTTTTCAAAGAAGGCCACGGAGAGAAAAAAGACAGAGAAAATCAGACAATCTATACAACCAGTAAGCATCATAGATTTGAATCCATCAACAGAGGAAGAATTTTTTATCAGGCAGAGAAAGGGAAAAGAGAAAATAATTGAAAAATAAGAAATAGAATCCCTCAAAGAACAACTGAAGGAAGCAAGTAAAGAGATATTGGATTTGAAGTTAGAGGCAGAGAAGGAAAGGTATAAGAAGGTTCAATTTGAACAAATGATGAAAATATGGGAAGGTCAAATCTCAAGTATCTCAAAATCTATGGAAACTTCCAAACGATTGCTTAAGAGGACTCAACCATTAAGAGGGGTGGTCAAACATAACAGGAAGATGAACCTATACTTACAAGCTAAAAACAGAGCATTAAATGATAAAGTGGAAGACCTTCAGTAGCAGAAGGATATGATTCAAGTTGGGCTAGAGAAGGAAGGCATGAAGATGAGTGTGGTTGAAGAACCTATGCCAACTTATTGTAAATGAAGAAGAAACTCCTAAAGACTGAAAATTTGAGTTGAAGCATGTTTGATGAGGTTCATGGCTAGCAAAGAACCTAAATTTTTCCTCAGAAGATCAATTTTTGAAGACAGTCACAAAATCAACAAAATTTTTCTTATTAGGAATTTTCGTAGTGTGCTTCAGGCTTGAAGCCAGAAAAACACTACAAAATTTCTGAAGATGTAATTTTTCTTTAAAAAACAGTTTTGTGAAGGATTAAGGAAGGGGGTTGTTTTTTTAAAGATAATTTGGCATAGTAAAGGTTCTTGAACAAAAAATTTGGCAGGGATATGGATGAAAAGGAAAATTTTCATCCGCTACGAAAATGCCTAAACTACTCTGTTTCGTAGAAAGGGGTTTTCTGAAGATTTTTAAAGGTTCCAATGTAATGTTCAAAATCTGGAACTCAACAATGAATAAGTTGTATAATGGTCCTGTTATGATGAATAAGCTTAAAATATACAAAATAAACACATATAAATCATTTTTAGTTACATAAGCAAGTTTTATTTCATTTCATGATCCGGAAAGTGGGGAAAAAGGGGATTTTATGCCCTAAAAAGGTTTTTTTCAAAAATAAGCGTAAAAATAAGAAAGGGAAATGGTTGGATATGATATCTTAGGTCAAGAGGGACCTATTATCCGAATTTCAGCTCAAAATAATGCTTCTAGATATATTAAACAACTCCTCCTTTCCCGACTAGGCTAGAAAACACTAATTTCCCATGACTTTACTAAACAGAAATTTATGAATACAGTGAGAGCGTAATTCCCATGCGGGTTTCTGAAGAAAATGAAGATACATATATTTTATAAAAATTATATTAATCACACAGCAAATAAATGGAGGTTTAATCACTTATACAGTAGAAACAAGGCACTCGGCAAGGTTTCCAGCAAAATGCATGTACAAAGCAGCACTGTAGAAAATAACACAGTTCACTACAAAAATGTATTAAACATGACTTAATATGACATATAAATGCTGAATAACACAAATAATTTCCTTAGGCCTTCTTATTGGGGCTCCCGGAGGGAAATAAGCACCTCCTCCTCAAAGATAAGCATACAATCAAAGGATGCAGCTCTACTGCTGCTACTCTTGCATAAAAGACGTAGTTTAATAAAGGAGACTGTGTTGTGGCTGAAAGTAGATGAATGGCCTCAAGCCAAATACAGAAATGAAGCTCAAAATCACTCCCCATTTGATCCCTTAAGCAAGCCGATCTAAAGAGAGAATGGAATTCCCGCATAGGAATTCCTTGCACTAAGCAGTGCAGCAACTCCAGACCAAAATAGATGAATACATGAATGATTATCCTTTGATTATATGCCTTCCTTTTATCTTGGTGAGCCTCCTCACCCTAGACCCCACACAATTTTGAGGTGACTTCTTCATGAAGCTTCCTCTTTCAAAACTGCGCTGCCCTAGCTTGCTTCCCTCCTTTTGTGGTTGCGTTGTTGACTTGTTCAACTAACCCACCTCCAATTCCTCTTTTCACATTATCGATCTTAAATCTAGTTTAAATATGTGTCTTATGTTGATACTTGTTCACATTGAACCGGTTTGCTTAGGTGATCTCTTCCTCCTCAAGAATGCATGTTGACTTAGTCAAACTTGACTATGTCCTTATCTATTTTTCCCATGTTCACACTTGTAAGTGTAAAGTTCAGATATTGAATTGATTCCCTTCCTTATTAAGGTGGAAATTATTCATGGGCTCCCTTACCCATTTATTCCTTTCCTAGGTGAAAGTAGAAAAATCTAATGTTCCAAATTGCTATGTGCAAATTTGGGAACATTACAGTCCTCCCCTCCCAAATGTTGCTTGTCTTCAAGAAACTGCAAGGATAGGACTGAAGAGCACCCTCTTCTCCCCTAAAACAACCTCATAAGATGAAATCCTCCAAAGATCAAGGTGTTGCATCATCAATATATCTCCAAATGCCTCTCCCAAGTGTGTAAGCTATCTAAATCTCTGACATTAGGTGATAGTAGATCATCCATGGAAGCAACAATGGGTTGTTTGAAGATATTCCTGAAGCATGAGGGCTGATATAGGTTGGGACTCATCATTCCCATTTGAATCTCTCCTCCCCAAGCTATCAACCAAGCAAAATGAGTGACCCTCCAAAATGGTAACTCATGCAGATCATCCTCCACCTGAAGCTCCGACAAATAGGTGGGCTGAAATTTTGGACATGGTAGACATAGCAGTCTATCCCACGCTGATTTCCTCTCTACTTAAGACAAGTGTGAAGGATTTTCTGATCTTGGGCTGCCATCATGTTTCCCTCGAATGGCAAGAAGGAAGCTAAACCTCCAAAGGTCCCTCTCACGGCGCTGTGCATCAAGCTGGCCCAAACCATCCCATACATGATGGATAAGAAACCATCATCATATGGAACTCCATCCATCTCATGGTCCTCCTCATAAAGAGACAAATATTTTGTTGTAGAGGCCATGTCTCTTCCCATGCTCCTCTTAGAGCATGTAATGAAGAAAGTGTGGGGATGCTCCTCCCCCAAAAACACACCCACTCCATGTTCTCTTCCTCCAATCATGTCCCTCATATAGGAAATAATAATATCAACAAATATGATCATGAAAAACATCATAATGAGAGAAAGACTGAAGGTTCTATGTAGTGTTGGAAGGTACCAATAGTCTCCCAAGTGGTCACAGTGCCGTCTTCCCCACTGCAGCTTCATACAATGGTATGGAAAGCTGTCTCTTGACAAATGGCTTGCTGTATAAGTCATCACACCCACTAGTGAATAGTAGATGGTTGTATATGTCAACTGAGCACATAAAAAGCAACCATATAGTTTCCCCATATCATATAGTAGATGGCTCTCTCCATCATAATATCTGGCCAAAAATAGACCATGGAGCCTAAAGAAGAACTTGCATATTTGTAGAGAAATGCGCTGCAATGAAAAGGTAAGATCATGCAAATATTGTATTGAACAATCAATAAATGCATCAATAGAATTCTTACCATGTAATGAAGACAAGATGGTGACAAGATCCATAGATGAATCCTCCATAGTGGCATGACATACCCATATGAAGAGTAATGAACCACATGATGCATGAAAATCCCCCTTCTCATGCCTGGGTATCCAATTCAAGGAGAACATACTACCATAATCAATTATTTCATCCACCACTCTACCAATCTCACCTCCTCCATGCCCATCAGGTGCATTAAATATGAAGTGATCCTGGGAACACTCCATCAACAAGCTCATGCTCCATAGTGACAACGCTGTTGGCCTATGCAAATAGGCTCCTGCCAACTCATAAATTCATTCTATGACATGCTAAATGTCAAAGGCTCCTCCCATAATGTTGCCATATCCTCCCATTGCAACATCATGCAAAATGTGAGAGCAACTCTGCCCTTGCTCTCTCTCAATCCTCCAAAGAAACAAATGTTTTTGTTGCTCCGACATACCTCCATCACCTAACTCATGTGGTGTAAACATAATGATTATGTCATCATAATGCATCCACACTCCTTGCTACCCCGTGATGGAAGTTCTTTTCCAAGTTCTCTCCTCCACCATACCCTTAGAAGAAGGATGTCTCATGGTGGCCAAACTCTCTCAAGAGTAGCCAATGTAGTTTTTCCTCCTACTGCCTAGTATCATAGATTTGCAAGTAACTTTCTAGCTTCTTGCTCTCTAACCACATCCACCTATCCATCGATTGATGCCTCTGATCATTCTCCATCTTGGCACTCCTCCAAACGAGGCTACCATCCTCCCATATCAGATTTTTCTCCTTGCAATTCATGAGATACTGAAATGCAACTCCTTGGAGACCTCCTAGGAAAGATCTCTCACCGATGATCACCTTGAACCCATAAGGATCCAAAGGGGCTGAAAGTAAAGCCTCCTTGCTGCTACTTCTTGACAGCGTTGTAACCCTCCTCCAAGGTGTTTTGGCTATCTCATGCATCAACTCCCGGATGAACATTTGGTTCTGCATGAATTTTTTTGGAGCAAGTTTCACTCCATCCTCCAAGAATTCACACTCCAACCTGAAGGGTTGTGTGTAACTTATCAGTGATACATGAGGTTTAGGGTTCAAATCTCCCTTCAATCCTCCAAGCTTGCACAGAGCAGTGCAATCATGTTGCTCTATCTCAGCAATATCATTTTATCCTGGGCCATATGCAAACAAATCTCCAACCCTTTCCATAAAATTTTGTGAAATGTTAAGACATGGAAATTTATGCATACCTTTTTCAGTCTTTGGGACATCTTCTATGGTTGCAAGAGGTCCTCTCCTCAATGGGCTGGTTGATCCAACTATTGATGTAAAAGGCTACTCTTTCAAGGGTATGGCAGCGCTGGTACTTTCCTCCTCCCATGGTGGTGTGGGTATTCTCTCCTCTGATCTTTCCTCGTCAAAGGTTATGATCAGCTCTTGAGTGAACTCAGAAAGAGAAGTCACCCTTGTGTGGTTTAAGTGACTGCACCACCAAGCATTGGCTTCACCCTCCAGGTGCAGTGCTGTAACTTCTGCTGCCTCCCTCTCTTCCACTAGATGAAGTATGAAGAATGCCTTAAGATTTCTTGCCCAAGCTCTTGCTGTAGTTGACCCATAAAATTTAGACAATAGGAATCTATTGCCTTTGATCTCTTCTTTGCTACAAGGTCTTCTTTCTTCTCTCAGCTGAATAAATTGAGGAAAATCTAGGGTCTATTTGAAAGCCCTAGGTTGGTACTTTTATTCTACCAAATACCCACTCAGAGTTTCATGCTCTAAGTGGTCTCATTTCTCTTCACTTCCGCTACAAGAACAAGAAGTGCATGCATCTGCTTCTGCTTCTTGAAACCCTCTAGAGGTCGCACTGCAATTCTTTCCTCCTTGAAACCCTCTTGGAGTTTCAATGAATTTATCTTATTCTTTCTTCTTAGATATGGAAGTGGATGAGAGTAATCTCATCCTCTCCATCATTTTGATCTCTGATTTTCCTCTTTACTCCTCTGATAGCTTGATCTCATAGGCTGTGTTAGAGATCATGCTTTGATACCACTGTAATGTTCCAAATCTGGAACTCAGCAATGAATAAGCTGTATAACGGTCCTGTTATGATGAATAAGCTTAAAATATACAAAATAAACACAGATAAATCATTTTTATTTACAACAGAAACTTGTATTTTGTTTCATGATCCGAAAAGTGGGGAAAAAGGTGATTTTATTCCCTAAAAAGGTTGTTTTCAGAAATGAGCGTAAAAATAAGCAGGGGAAATGGTTGAATATGATAGCTTAGGTCAATAGGGACCTATTCTCCAAATTTCAGCTCAAAATAATGCTTCTAGCTATATTAAGCATCTCCTCCTTTCCCGACTAGGCTAGAAAACACTGATTTCCCATGACTTTACTAAACAGAAATTTATGAATACAGTGAGAGCGTAATTACCATGAGGGTTTCTATAGAAAATGAATAAAAATCTCTGATATACAAATTATATTAATCACACAGCAAATAAATGGAGGTTTAATCACTTATACAGTAGAAACAAGGCACTTGGCAAGGTTTCCGGCAAAATGCATGTACAAAGCACCATTGCAGAAAATAATGCAGTTCATTGCAAAAATGTATTAAAAATGATAGAATATGACATATAAATGCTGAATAATATAGATAATGGCCTTATTCCTTCTTATTCGAGCTCCTAGAGGGAAATAAACACCTCCTCCTCAAAGATAAGCATACAATCAAAGGATGCAGCTCTACTGCTGCTGCTCTTGCATAAAAGACACAGTTTACTAAAGGAGACTAAATTGTGGCTGAAATTATATGAATTTCCTCAAGCCAAATACAGAAATGAAGCTCAAATCACTCCCCTTTGATCCCTTAAGCAAGCTAATCTAAAGAGAGGATGGAATTCCCGCATAGGAATTCCTTGCATTAAGTAGTGCAGCAACTCTGGCTAAACAATTGAAGCATGCAGGTGGCCTCAAGACACAAATAGCTGAATACATGAATGATTCTCCTTTGATGCTATTACTTCCTTTTGTCTTTGGTGGGCCTCCTCACCCCAGACCCCACATGATGTTGAGGTGACTTCTTTATGAAGCTTCCTCTTTCAAAACTACACTGCCCTAGCTTGCTTCCCTCCTTTTGTGGCTGTGCTATTGACTTGGCCAACTAACTCACCTCCAATGCCTCTTTTCACATTATGGATCTTCAGTCTAGTTTACATATGTGTCTTAGGCTTATCCTTTTTCACATTGAACTGATTTGCTTAGGTGATATCTTCCTCCTCAAGAATGCATGTTGACTTAGTGAAGCTTGACTATGTCCTTATCTATTTTGCCCATGCGCACACTTGTAAGTCTAAATTTTAGCTCCTGAAGTGATCCACTTCATCTGAAGATGGAAATTATTCATATTTTTATTGTTCATGGGATCCCTTACCCATTTATTCCTCTCCTAGGTGAAAGTAGAAAAATCTAATGTTCCAAATTGCTATGTGCAAATTTGGGAACGTTACATCCAACAGGACACCAACCATGTGGAGACATCCAGCCTATCAGTGGGCCATCCCATCATAGACTCGTTACTCAAAATTAGTGTCACACATCCAGCTCAACGTGCAGACCAATGATTAAAGTGGAGACCATCCATTCCTAAAATGTAGGGTTGTGTTTCCTAAATCTAGGGGGTACTTTAAATATGTTAGTGATGGTGAATTGTCTCTCAAACATGTGATCTCTATCATGTAATTATTTTACTGTTAAGAAAACTGAATGTAATAAATAGGAAGTAGAGTCCTATTAGGAGTGTGACTTCTTAAAGGATAGTTGTCCTTTTTCTGTTCCACGAAAGTAGTTTCAGTTATGTTAGGTGTCAAAGTTAGAGTTAGAGGATATAGCTAGTTGGGCAGATCATTTGCATTATTAATAATGTGTATTTATAGACTGAAGATCGAAGAGAAAAAGGTTGAAAAATATTGCACCAAATGGATACTTGTTATATTTTTGTATATTTAGTAATATAAAGTGACATTTTACTTCCAGACCTGAGATTCTAATGAGGTGTTTAATGTTTTACTGCTCTATCCTTTTTATGTCTAATCACCTGCAATGAGTTTTATCTCTAATTACTCAGAATTCATGCTTTTATTCTTTGACTTCCTTTAGGGGTTAAATTTCTACATTTTCCTTATTTTGTGTGTATGTATCATCCTTATTAAAAACCTCTATTTTCCTCAGCTTCCATGAGAAGAATTACTGTCACTATGATCACTGATGTTGACTCCATAGCCCAATGGTAGCAAGCCTTTCATTTTTCAACCTGAAATAAAAAAAACCAAGTCACAGTTCATAGAGTTAGCAATCTATTAGTATTTCTATTGAAAATCATAAATCCCCTTTGAGAGAGCCCTCTCAAATTGAAGAGTCTAATCTTCATTTAGAATTGGTTTGAAAGAGTTACATTAAGGCGATTGATGAGTAGCCTATCAAGATCAATTTGGTGATAAAAAAATGTATCATACATATTCTCCTCCTTTCCCCCTGTAGTAGAAGTAGATGTAGGAATTTTTAAGCTCTGTGACTGGAATGGAATGGTGGTTGATGATGTAGAGAATATGTTTGGGCCACATGATGGAGAAGAACTAAGAAAATCCCTAATTGTGATGATTGTTTTCTACTATTTTTCAATGCTTTGATCAATGTCCATGTGGACTCTAGCTCTCTTTCTATACTTCATTTTAAATTATCTGTTAGATGTATCAATATCCATATCAGACTGATCATCTCTTGGCCTCTTCCCTGCTGTCTCTTTCTCTAGCTCTTTTCCCTTATCTTCTTTTCCTTCTATAGTCTGATTTTATTTTGGAGTAGGGGTTCGAATACTTGAGGTTGAGATCACCTATTCTTTAGCCTCCTGTAGTGTATTTTCTGCCCACTCTTCTTGATTCATAAATTATTCAATATCATGCTTATGGGTGTCGATATAAGGGGTTGATTTGTTCTCCACCATTTTGTTGGAAATAATACCAAATGGGTCATATGACCAAGTGAAACTGTGATTGAATTTCATGTCCCTCGACATCTTATCAACCTCTTTTCCTGTTGCTCTATTATTGCAAATAAAAGGACCAATTTGGGTCTTGATCCTAAAATGAGATTTCTTCTTAGCACATACAAAGTGTAGCTCATCTTTGTTGTTCATCTTCTTGATGTATTCTAGGGAAAATATCCTCATGAGGAAGAACTTTGGCAGCTTGTAAGGGGCCAACTCACACCCATAAATTATGATCTCAATATAATTTTGGTACAAGTACCAATATCCATTTCTCACTTGATCTAATAACTGCATGATTTTCTTAATTTCATCATTAATCCTAGGTTCTGTTGTACTGCTGAGTATGTTCATTGCTGGATGCACAAATGCATAAAAAAATTTCTTGTATGTATAATCCTTTTGCTCCTTCATTAACATATTTTTCCAAAAGATGTCCGATTGAGGCTGAGATTCAACATTAACCTTACTCATTGCAATTTGGAATCTACTGGCTTGAAAATAGACAAACATATAGACCAAAAATGAAGTGTATTTGAACACTTCCTCTGTGTGGAACTTTATAAATTGATCATGGATGGCATCAGATAAGAATTGGCTAAAGTTGAACATGATTGAAGGCTTTGAATTTGATGAAATAATAGAAACAAAACCTATCATGGGCTCATTTATCTACTGGTATGAGTGATACCCTAGTAAATATGAGAGGATAGTGACAATATGTTGGGTTTTATCAGGGAAAGTGGATGAGGGATATGGAGGATTATTTTTGGGCAGTGGGGCATTAGTGTCCATGAAAAGCTTTAATGTCTTACCTCTACTGGAAAAATTCAGTTTTTGGTACAGTTCTTTGAGAGCTTCATAAGAAAATGGAATAGTTTCTTCAATAGTGGGAGCATGCATCATTTGTAGGATTGACTGGGCACTGACAGTAAAGATTTTTTACCCTATAGGGGCTACTATAAGTCTTTGGTTAATGTCATAACATGCATGACATTTTCTCATAAATTCGGGGAAGTTGTGGGTCTTTGGGAATATAAGATAATGAAATTTGGTCTCCCATAACCCTATATCATCAACTTCATCTATCATTTTGTCTTCTAGCCAAAAGTAGACATTGAATAAATCAAAATCTGACTCTGTCTCATGTATCTTGTAGTCTCTGTCAGCCAGAGCCACATGATACAGGTCTACTTGGGGGTAAACCATAGGATTAAAGGGATGCTACTCCTTCTTAGGAGGCATTATTGTCCACTATAAATAATCTGAGTGAAATTTTAGAGAAAGGTATTAAAGAATAAGGGAATAAAGAAGGGAGATTCTGCAGATCAAAATGGGGGATGGGTAGAAGAAAGGGAATTACAGAAGAAATTTTTTTAACCTGTGAGAGAATTGAAAACTTTCTGTGCATGTCTTTTGTCGTAAAACCTTTAAAAATCGATCACCTGCAACAATAGCATGCAATAACAATGGTAAAACTTTCCACAGATGCAAGAAAATTATTTTATATGGTGACTGTGTAACTTTTGACATGGCGTGGGCCCATTGGATAACGGCCTAAGCCATTAGATTTCCAATGGGCCTATGGCGGGAGTGTGGCTGGTTAGATAGAGGGGACAGGAAGATGGTATCATGGTGCAACGGTAATGGCATGATGATTATGCAACGGTCAGAGGCGTGGTGGTAAGTGGCATGGTTTTGGCATAGTAAAACAACTTTTCATAAAAGGACTGCAGCCAGCAGTGGGAAGTAAATAATTTGGAAGCAATATGTTGTTTAAATGGCTCATTCACAACACACTTCCCCCACTGATTAGTCCTTTTTGGATGAGGGGGGATGACGAAAACCATCATGAGCCATCGAATGAAGAGGATTTCATGGGGATGAGGTGAAATGTGATGGAGGGTTTAAGTGATCATGTGACGTGAGTGGATGGTGGGGTTGGGTGAAAGTTTAATGAAGAGTGGGGGTGGAAATACAATGTCGGAACTTGGGATATGTGAAAATGACATGTAATATGTATAATATATTTTCAAATGAAGATTTACTCCCAAACTTTAGAATAAAACACCTTTTTGTTTTGATCTTTTTCTTCAACCAGAAAAATCATGAAATTTTTAGGATAAACCTTTGGAATAAATCCCATGCTTCCTTTATATTTTCCTCTTTTCTTCCCTACCTACCCATGTCACTAATCTAACATTTTTTGTTCTTTTTGCAGGGTGCATTTGGAATTACAGACCCAATTCACTTTTTCTTTAAAACTCTAACCTACATCTATCCTTATTTCTTCCATTGACTCATATTAAGTTGTTGAGTCAATTTTATTTCTATATCTCTACTGATATGCCAAGTTTATACAGTTTGGAAAATCCTTATTTTCTAACCTATCAACAGGAATTTAAAATTATACAATCATGCTTAAATTGTATGATTGGACAAGCTAATCTAATCATTAGTGGAATTTTTATTTTCAACACTTTCAGTATTATTATCTTTTGGGTTTTTTTTCTTTTTTCTTTTTTTTCTCTTTTTATTTTTTCAATATGCTCTATTTCTTTTATTTTTTCATATTTTTTGGAAATCACTTGAATATTGAAAATCATACTCAATATGAAATTTCAACTCATGAAATACTCAATCACCTTGAGATCCTATGATTTATAGGATACTAATAGAACAGGTGCTCAAAGAACACATTTAACCATGGGCAGAGGAAGCGTTGCAACTATCTTAGATGCTGGACAACACCTGTTGGCTCGAGGGGTCCTGGCCCATGTTTGGAGCTCAATGTTTTCCAACAAACCCCTATACTACTAGCCCTTTTGGCAATGACCTACTTGCACAGGTCAAAGTCTCACCCGAAGTAGTATGGGTGGGTGCTTGAACCAGGTTTCCGCACCCTGAGAAAGGATAGGTAAGGCAAGCAGAGCTGCGTTTAGCCCTGTGATACCTAGATCACCTTGCTCTTCGCAGGGCCAATAGGGTCTCTATTCACATCCAAGTGTGCTAGATCTATAGTTATATGATTTTATGACATTATCAAAACATTGGATAAACAGAACAGAATAGATCTAGATACGGAAAACACACTTACACAGATCTTCACAGTTTAATTACAAAAAATTCACAATGCAGTAATTACCAATAATTCACACAAATATTACTCACAGATTCAGTTCTCTATCAACCTTTCTTATTCATCAATTCATCAATTCCTTCTTACAATTCCCTTCCCAGCTTGCGCACACAACAATAGGGTCCGCACACAGCTAGACTCGGATCTTCGCGCACACAGCCAGAAGGAGTCCTTTCCCCAAAAACCCAAACATATAATTTAAACCACAATTCGCATCAATAGTTCTTCAAATATCTACCTTACAATACAAAATGTTCCTCTATTTATAATAATCTAGTTTAGACTTTACTATGGTTCACAAACCGTGGTTTTCAGACCCCTAGTTTACCCTTTTACCCATTAAAATGATTTTGGGGCTTTGACCCACCCCAAAATCCCCGTGCTAGATTAAATTTAATTAGAAGTATTCAAAATGACCAGTTTCACAGTTCGTAGGAGACCCTATTCCAATAGTCCTCCAACACAATCTTGTGACTCGTCTCGAGTCACTATGGCCGCCATATAGTCATTGAGCCCGGTATGGCTTGAGTCGACTACCATTGAAAAAGCCAGGTAAGATGTCACTGCGCAGGGTAGCTAGCTAGACTGATCTGCCATTCATGATTTCCTTAACTGTGTAGGGCCAAGCCAGTGCTGCTGAAATTTTCCTGGGTGTTTTGCAAATTGACTATCGTATAAAAGGATGAGATCACCTGCAATGAATGTCGTTTGGTGAATATGTTGATCATGGCAGGCTTTATCACGAGCTTTCTGAACCTGTTGATGAAAATTAGAAATAAACCTATCTTCCTCCAAAGCCACAAGCTGAGCAAGATGCTCCTCTATGATATCTGGGTCCGCCATATTTGTAAATGATGCGATGCGTAGGCTAGGAACAATGTACTTTATGGGCATAATGGCCTCCTTACCATAGCCCATTCGGAAGGGGGTTCTGCTTGTCATCTTCTTGCAGGTCGTTCAATAGGCCCATAGAATAGAGGGAATGCAAACATCCCAGTCACTACAATCTGCATTGAAAACCTTAGTTAATGTCTATTCCAAAATTTTGTTAAAAGCTTCAACCTCCCCATTTGCCTAGGTATGGTATGGTGTACTCTTTGCATGGTGGATTCGGAATTCCTCATTCAGGGCTTGAATCATTTGGTTAACAAAGTGCGTACCTTTGTCACTCATTAGGATCTTTGGGCAGCTAAACCTAGTCAGAATCTGTTCAAAGAGGAAGTGCGTTGTAGTATCCGCAGTACAATCCTTTACCGCTTGTGCCTCATCCCATCGAGTGACATAGTCAGTGGCGATAATAATGTAGCATGGACCTATTTTCTTGCATGGCAGATTGACGGGTCCTATAAAGTCAATGGCCCATTTTTCAAAGGTCTGTAGAGCCACTTAAGGCTATAATGGCATCTCATCTCGGCACAAGGGCCATCCTGTTTGTTGGCATGTATCGCATGATCTACAATAGGTGTAAGAATCCTAATGCAAGGTAGGCCACCATAACCCAACCCTCAAAATATTTTGTGCCATAGATCATCCTACATAGTGGCCTCCTGTGACACCTTCGTGTGCTTCTGCTAAAATGGTAGGCCGTTCATGTTCCAGGACATATCTTTGTAGTATCTCATCCACGCCTAGATTGTATAACTGATTGACGATGATAGTAAAGTCCGTTGCCCGAGTAACCAATTCCTTCTTCTGTTGCACCAAATATTCTACAGGGGCCACGCCTGTAGTGAGGAACTCAATGATATTATCAAAGTGTGTGTCAACCACCCTACTGGTGAACAACTACGCATCTAGTAAGCCCTCCACCAAGTTAGTATGTACTTCCCCTATTTCGATGCGAGATAGATGATCCAGGCCTGCATTTAACCTTCCGAGCTTGAAAATGATCTCAAAATCATATTTCTAGAATAGCAATACCCAGCAGAAAATATTCCCCCCCAACACAGGCTTGTTGACAAGGTATTTCAAAGCTGAATGATCAGTGAAAATTTTAAAGTGTCCACCCAGCAGATAGCGCCGATATTTCTGTAACGTGTATACCATAGCCAGTCCTTCGCGCTCAGTGGTAGAGTAGTTTCATTCTGCGCCGATAGTTTCCGACTCACAAAGGCAACTGGGTGATCAATATCTCCTTCTCCGGGTTGAGTGAGGACAACACCCAAGGTGATGCCTGACGTATCCACATGTACATGAAATTCCTTTGACGAGTCAGGAAATATTAGTATGGGTGCAAAGATCATCTTCTCCTCGATAAATTCAAAGCTATTCTGGAATTCATCATTCCAAAAGAAGGAGACATTTTTTTTAAGTAGTTTTTCCATGGGTGTTGAGATCATAGCGTACCCCTGAATGAATTTCCTGTAATAGCCCGTGTGTCCAAGAATATAACACAGTTGTTTTTCTATCGTTGGGACTGCAAGGTTTATAATTACGGCTACCTTCATAGGATCAACCATCAGTCCTTGCTGACAGACTATGTGTCCAAGCAAGATTCTGAATGGTACACAGAAGATGCACTTCTTGATATTCAAGGAAATCTGGTGCTTTCATCATGCATCCAACATTAATCATAGGTTATATACATGCTCCTTTACTAGTCCAAAAACCATCTATTCATCGAAATAAACCTCCAGGAACTTATGAATAAACTCCTTGAATACAACAACTACAACCCTTAAGAAAATAGCAGTTGCGTTCTTGAGACCAAAGGGCATGACCGTATACTTAAAGGACCCCCATTTCATCATGAATGTAGTCTTACTACGATCTTCAAGTGCAATTCGGATTTGGTGGTACCCTGAGAACCCATGGGTGAAGGAAAAGGCCTCTTGTCCACCCACGCTATCAAGGATTTCATCGGAGAAGGGAATAGGGAAGGGGTCATGGACGTAAGTGTCATTTAACTTACATAGATCCACATAGATGCATATTTCCCCCTTTGTTTTCTTCTCCTAGATGACCATTGGACTTACCCAATCTGATTGTTCAACTGGTTCAATGATACCTGCGACAAGCATTTTGTCCAGTTCTTCCTTAACCTTTTGCTTATATTTAGGATTCAATCTGTAAGGCCGCTGCTTGATGGGACATAATACCTCAGGTTTCATAGTGATGTGAAAAATGCCTAGGTCCCTAGAGATTCCTTTGAGCTCAAAAAACTTTGTCAGAAATAAGTCTTGATACTCCGTAAGTAATTCTGAAATTTTGTCTATGGTACCTTCATTTCAATAGTCCCCAATTTTAGCCAGCTTAGGGTGTTCTTCCTTCCCAATATTAACTTCACGCAGCTTACGAGGTTGTGTCACATCAATATTCTGCAGCAAGGGTCCACTAACGGTGTGTTCCCCTTCAGATTCTGGAACAGAGATGTTTCACGGATTATCTTCTTCTTCATCAATTGACAAGCTCCGGCTGTTGACTATGTCTTGCATCTGCGCTTCCCATGTCAGGACTATTGGTGCAACGTGGTGGTAATACTTCTTAAATATAAACGCATCGATGTCCTACAGAGCTTTGTCGAGCTTCTCTGTCCCCCAAATTAGTTTGAACGTTCCTATAAAGTCCTCTTTTAGTATTTCCTAGTGGAAGGTACGCTGGTGTAACTCCGCATATAAGTACCAAGTGGCTGGATAGGGCCCAAAGCATGAAAAAATAGATGGACCCATTATTCTATAGTTTGATTAGACCATTTGGTCATCTAAGCATGCAGATGTGTGTGGGGATCCCTAGGTCCGAGGAATATCTTAGTGCGTATGTTAGCTGGAGGGGCGAACCGCAGAATCATCCTATCTCGACACATTTCCCATTCTGGGAATGCGTTCTTGTGGGTATCCCACCATCGTGTAGGTGTTCCATGCAAAGCTAGATTAAGGGCCCAGAGTCATCATTCTCTTGGCACCCTAGCTTCCAGTGTTCTTAGGAATTCCTGGATGCTACCATACCCATCAAAGTGGGGAAGATATCTTACCTCTGAAGAAATGGAGTAGAGGGTCCTCGTGACCCGAGGGCATTGCAGTGCCAAAACATCGTGTAACTGGTTTTTCCAAATCTCTAGTTCCCCATCACGGTCAGAAAACCATTCGCTATCCTTCTCCCAATAGAGTATTCCATATGTTGTGGGGTTAACCCAATATTTTTCTTGCATAGTCAATTTGTAAATGTGATCTATTTCTTCCTCCTCATATGCTGATTCTGTATACTGCACACCTTCAGCGGGGTCTAGTGGTACTATTACGCACGTACCATTATTCTCAAACACCATGCTATGCTTTTTGAGATTGATGACACCCCCCACATCTATAGCCTATTCTAGTTTGAGGAGTGCAAGGTAAGGATTCGCATCCTCCACGATTTCTATGACTTCAAAGTCAGCTAGGACTTTTACTCCTGTGATATCTACCATGACTTTTAGCAACCTTCCCAGAGGGATGATCTTCTGTTGATTCGACATGCGCAGCTGGATGGTGGACCATTCCAATTTAGGCTCTCTCATTTGTTTCCATGTTTGCTTTGGTAATACGTTCACATCCTACCAAAGATTGAGAATAACTCAATCCATCTCATAGTCGCCAATATGTGCAGTTAACCACATTTCTCTTCCGGTGTGTTTCCTATAGTTGTATAGCTTGTGTACATCCCTGGTCTCAGGAATTGTATTGGGCTGGGCTACACTGCTATGCAGTAATACGTGAAAGGTTTCTACAGCCTACAGGTTATGTAGCAGCTTCAGAGATGCCTGCAGAAAGGGCTCAACTTGTTCCTCTATCTTGAGGTGCATTGGTGGCTGCACAGGAGCTGCTAATGTTTCTTGCCCTCCGATGTTCAATCCTTCCGAAGAGGTCATAAGATCCTGGGAAAGCACTTCCTTGGCTCCTTGAGTGACCATCCCGCTATGTGTCATGATTTTTACACTCAGTTCTACATTCCTTAGCTCAGTTTTAACTCTTCGCACATTCTACATAGGGGTGGGATGTTTTTCCTACATTTTTGCTATCAGGATCGGACAGCCTTCGATCTCATGGTCCAGCTGCTGGAAATTTTTGTAGGATTTCCTGGTGGGATTTGGGCAATCCCTGGTGAAGTGCCCTACCTTTCAACAGTTATATTAGATCAGCTGACCCCACCCGTGTCCCGTGCTTCCTCCACGACTCCCCCTGCCCCTTGCGGGGGAGCCACCAAAATTTATAGGGAATCTCAGCGACGCAAGGTCTGATTGTACCCTATAGAGGTTTCCTCAATCTACCATCAAGTCATACGTATGACAGTTCTGCCCATCATGCCCTACTGACCGGAAGAACCTGCACCATTGTTGCTTCAGTTCGCCCATACTTAGCTAAGCGCACTAGGTTGTATCATGTAGTCCTGCTACCCAGAATTCATCGCACCATAGCGCCGATCCACTGGATCTGGGGCATAGAGGACTAGGTCCCCCTACCTACTAGTAATCTATTAATAGAGGAAACTGGTCCTTTGTATGGCCAGACACCTGACATCATATGCACCAAAGGTCTGCGCTAGCTCCTTTTCCTCGTTCCATCCATAAGCTCTGAATTTCCATGTGCATGGCTCCGAGCTACTCTTGAATTTGCTATACTCCCCCCAACGTCTCATCCTTAGGCACTACTTCGAGTTTCATGTCAGCTTCCAAGGCTTTTTCCTACGACTCAAAGGTCTGGTGGCCCATTGGTATCGGTAAGTGAGGTAGCAACATAGCGATGAACCATTCCGTGTGTTGTCTGTCGTTGTACTTGAACCCTCCTTCCCTGATTGCTTTCTTCAATTATTGATTGACCTCCCACACCGACTTAGATGCACCTTGCTTGAAGTCTTTTACTTTGGCTACCAACCAAGAGTAAGATTTTGGCTTCCAGAACTGTTTTTTTAGGGTTTCCTTAATATCTTGAAGAGAGGCACTCCCATTTTGAGAGATGTACCACATATACCAATCCATAGTTCTTTCTTCGAAGGCCAGGGAAAATTGTGCCCTCTTCACATTATCACTTACCACGCGCTGAATAGTCCAAACCAAGTTGGACACAAACCAAAAACGATCCATGTCCTCATCGGTCGCGCCTTTAAAGGTAGGTAATTTCAAATGTACTGGCATGGCTCCTTCTAGCAAGTTTTCAGTTGAGGGATTGTTCTCCCATGAGTCTGACGTTGGGGTAATTGGTGGACCTTGCGTAGTTACTCTTCTATGGGTAGAGTGATCCTCTTCTTGATTGGTTCAATAGAACTTACCACTCTGTGTTGTGATTTTATCTAGAGTAGTGCTCATTCACCTCCTTATTAGATCTCCAGTATTCACTTGTCATTACCCGATCCCTTTCTCAAAATTCTCCAGGTCCTGGAAATGGAGCCATTTTTTGGCTTAAGGGGTCCCAAACCATGTTCGGAGCTCAAGGTTTGCCAACAAGCCACTATACTACTGGCCCTTTCAGCAATGACCTACTTGCGCAAGTCAAAGTCTCACCCAAGGTAGTATGGGTGGGTGCTGGAATGAGGTTTCTGCACCCTAATAAAGGATAGTTAAGGCAAGCAGAGCTGTGTTTGGCCCTATGATACCTGGATCACCTTGTTCTTCGTAGGGCCAATCAAGTCTCTATTCACATCCAAGTGTGCTAGATCTATAATTATATACTTTTATGATAGTATCACAACATTGCATAAATAGAACAGAACAGATCTAGATCCAAAAAACACACTTACACAGATCTTCGCAGCTTAAATATAGAAAATGCACAATGCAGTAATTACCAATGATTCACACAAATATTACTCACAGATTCAGTTCTCTATCAACCTTTCTTATTCATCAATTCATCAATTCCTTCTTACAATTCCCTTCCCAGCCTGCGCACACAGCCAGCACGAGTCCTTTCCCCAAAAACCCAAACAGATAACTTAAACCACAATTCACATCAATAGTTCTTCAAATATCTACCTTAAAATACAAAGTGTTACTCTATTTATAATAATCTAACCTAGCCTTTCCTATGGTCCGAAAACCATGGTTTTCAGACCCCTGATTTACCCTTTTACCCATTACAATGCTTTCGGGGCTTTGACCCAACCCAAAACCCCTGCGCTAGATTAAATCTAATCAAAAGTATTCAAAATGGACCAATTTCACAGCTCGTAGGAGACCCTGTTCCAACAACACCCTGAAGATTATTTAACATACTCAGTCCAGCATGGATATGGCTTTTGAAGGGCCTATGATAGAAAAATTGGTTCAACAAGAGTAGGGTGTAGAAACGCAAAGCCTCAAGTTAGGGATCCCTGTCTAGACTTTTGTCAATATTCTCAAGGATAAACCACAGATACAATGCCTTAGTGACTCCGGACGAGTCACATGCTTGTGTTGGGGGCCTGTTGGAGCTGGGTCCCTGAGACACAAGTTCCAAAGATAATTTTTGTATGTTTGTATGTGTGCACTGCGTAGATGAAGTCAAAGGGATTTTCCCCCAATTTTGGATGTAATTAAGCTTAAAATTAAAGTGTGGTCCTCAAACCATGGTTTGAGACCATATTATCTGAGCGCTAGGTGTATTAGAAATAGAAATAGTTTTTCTAAGCTAATTAGTCTTAAGAATTCAATTAATGTTATGAGATATTGATATTCTAATGGTATTTTCGTCTGTAAGGGTTTTGGGTTAGGTGAAAGGTTCTTGCTGGCTGTGTGCACAGATACCTAGTATTGGCTGTGTGTGGACTCCACTGGTTGTGTGCATGGAAAATATTGTAAGGATTTTGTAATGGTTTTGTAAGGGAAGACAATTTACGTATTGACATATCTGAAAGATAATAGAAAGATAGTTCATTTTTTGTGAAGCTCTCTGCGTTATGCATCTATCTTCTGTAGTTTTTATGTTTTGATTAAGATCACAATATCTGTTTTCTTATTGATTAATGCTAAAAGCTATTTGATATAATTATGCATGAGTATTTGATATACGTTAAGTGTTACATTGATTAAGATCGAGATCTGGTTCTGATTGGTTATCTACAACAATATTTTTGTATTATTCTGTTGATAATTGTTCATGCTCTGTAATTCTGTTATAAAATATTTTCCTGCATATATGGAAGGTCACTTAGGGTTTTTCTGAGGACCACTTCATTAAATTCTCTCTCAGGGTGCGAAAACCTAGCTCCAGAACCCCCTCCCCCCCTCCCCATACTCCTTCGGGTGAGAATTTGGTCTGCACAATTAAATCACTGTCGAAAGGGCTAGTAGTTGGAGGGTTTTTTGGTTAATCCATAAATTATGAACTTGATTTAGGACCCCTCAACCCAACAAATAGAGGTCATGAATGCATATCTGATCATATTATTCTTGAGATTCATTTTAGAATCACCAAGAAGGCTCTATTTCCTCTCCACATAGTTGTAACAACACTTATCAGTACATATATTCATTAAAAAATAAATAATTAAACAAATCATGAAAAGATCCATAGATGGTACACATCATTTAACCAAAATATAATCATAATTTAATGAGCATAAGAGCCATCGAAGCTTAGCCATAATATCACCAACATAATCACTACATATTTTCATAGATAACAATAGGAAAATATCTCACATTAACATATGAAAATGTCAACCAAGTCAAGGACTTCCAGGTACCACCTGGCCATATATTGGGGTAAACCAAATCTCTCTTTTATCTAATCAACCTGCACCATATTCCAAGTGTGAATATGGGATCTCATGTAATAAACCAAAAAAAAACATCAAGGGCTTCCAGAGGCCATACCACCTCAACTCTTAACCACAGTGACTCTACCTCTATAGTCGGACATCACTAACATCAACTATATTAGTCTCTACCCAAGTTGTCTAGCGCTCTAGGAACTAGTAACTCAATGCACAACCTTCAAGGGCTCCAAATATTTTTTCCAACCTGAATCGAGGGACTATTAATTGAACACACCACATGATAAAAATCATTTGTCCCAACCTAGGCTCCAAGACTAGTAACTCAATCCAAGTTGTTCCAAGGCTTCCAAAGAGTTTGTTCCAACCCACAACCATAAGGAATGTGAGAACCAATAAGAAAAACAAACAATTGGGAAAACCCCCAACATCATGGCTATACAGGAAATGGAAACCCAAGGCTAAAACCATTTTCAATCTAGGAAAATAGCCATGCCAATGACAACACATAACCAAAAAATCATGTGCATATACCATGCATCCATAAATGAATAAGGAAATCATACATGCAACCTGTTACATGCAACAAAATACAACTTTAGTTGTTTATGCAATTATTCCCTTGCACTTTCCTACTTTCATTTTCCTTCTTTCTCCAAATCCAATGTATTCCAAAGTGCTCCAAGGATTCTCCAAGTATACGCTAAGCGTGCAAGAGTATGAGAGAATGTGAGAGTGAAATTATAGCTACAAAAATAAACTAGCAAAAGGTTGTGAAATTATCCTCATAAGACTTTTTGTCATTGATGCCTCTATTTTCTTCATTTTCCTTCATTTTCCCTTCAAATACCCTCTCATGAAAATTTTCTTCTCTTCACGTTCATTTTCTCCTATTTTCCTTTATTTCATAAATAAAATGCCAATTATAGCCACTTTTCCTTGGCCAATGTCTTTGCCAATTTCCATAGCCATTAATTAATCACCAGTGATACCCATCACTATGTTTTTCCCAACGTTGATATTGGAATAGGTGTCCCATGACCTTGGTATTATTTTGTTTACAGGGAAAATAAACCATGGGTTCTTACAAACCCCTCCCCCTTGGGGGGACACCATCCTCAGTGTTCAATGACACCTATTACCAAAAAACCGCTAAAAAACAAAACATACGTCCCATGGATCTTTATAACATAGCTCGATGCAATATTTATAATGGAAAAATACTGCAAACTATGACCAACATAAAAGACTTGAAAATTATATCTCTGATTGGATATTTATAACACAACTTATTTTTGTATCTATAACAAAATCCATATATACATATACAAATACCAAAAACTCATTTTCTTGAACCAACAAATAATGAAGGATATAAATTCTGCATCTAATCAACCATCTCCCATGTATTTTCATCAAGCCCAAAGTGCTTCCACTGCACTTTAAACTACTTGATTGCTCTGTTCTAGAGCATGAGCTATTTATACTACAATATGCATTGTGGTTCTAGCTAGAATTCTCCCTCTGGTTCCACCTGTAATAAAAACCAGTCAATCACATGATCAACATCATGGATATAATTCCTAAGAAATGAAATATTAAAAAAATCGTGGAATTTCAGTGTTGGAGGTAGTGCAAGTTTGTAGCTCACTGGTCCAATCCTATCTTGAAAGTCCTCAAATACGAAGGTTCTATCTTGGCACATGATCCAATCCTCAAGGAGCTCCTCTTGGGATTGATGCATAAGTACACATGTTCCCCAACCTGAATCCCCTTAAATAGCCTGCATTTCTTGTTCCATCTCTGCCAACATATCCAGCCCAATTAGTACCATGTTCACTAGATCAATCCAATTGATAGGAGTATATCAAATCCACCCATAAAGTGCCTCAAACATACTTATCCCAATGCCCATTATTATAAGCAAAATCTACCATTAGAAGATACTCTTCCCATTTCCTCTGTTGATGCATGGTATGCATCCTCCACATGTACTCAAGAATCCTGTTAACCCTCTCTATTTGTCCATATGTCTATGGATTATAAGTTGTAATGAAAGCCAATTTTTTCCCCAAACCTGGAAAAAAATCCTTCCAAAACCTGGAAGTGAACATGGCATCTCTATTAGATACAATATTCTTAGGAACACCATGCAACATCACTATCTCCTTGATGAACATATGATCTACCTCACTGGTTGAATTCATATACTTAACTGCAATGAAATGAGCTACCTTAATTAACCTATCAACCACAACCATGATGGAATCATGATGTCTAGATGTCCTTGGAAAAATTGTAATTAAATCCAAGGAAATAACCTCCAATTTCCGCTATGTAATAAAAAATGGTTGCAATAAACTACCTGGATTCTCACACTCTGCTTTTGCCTACTGACAATCCAAACATCTCACAAAAAATAAACCACCTATTACTTCAATTTCAACCAATGATAGAACTTCTTAAATATTGTCAATTTCTTATGATATCATGGGTGACCTGAATATGAATTAACATGAAACTCCCTCAAGATAAGCTTCTTGAGATCACTTTCATCTACCACATAAATCTTGTTCTTAAATTTGACCAAGCTATATACTGTGATATGATATTCCTCATCCCTATTACCTTCGCCCTATTTTTGTAACCTGTGCCTCAACTGTTGATACCTTCCATCATGTCATCCTTCCTACAATATCTACTCTTGCAAATATTTCCCATAAGAAATCATCGTTGCAATGTGATTCACCTACACTCTTCTACTTAGAGAATTTCCAACCCTATACTCTTTTCCCTTAATGCACCTGATCTAGAAATCAAACTCACTGAGAGTAGCTAGCCGTATAGTTTTCGTAGAATTCATATTAGTTTGGTAAAACAAGTACCTCAATCCACTATGATCACTCATCAAGACGAATCTCCAACCATGAAGATAATGTCTTCACATATTCAAGGAATGAATTATAGGTGCCAACTTGAGATCACGAGTCACATAATTATGCTCATGGTCATTAAAATTTCTTGACTCATAGCGTACCAATTGTCCTTTTTGCATCTGGAATCCACCAAGTCCTTTACTATAAGCATCTTCACAACGAAAAAATATTTTTCTGGATCTGTAATATTCAAGACCAGATAATTGGTAAGAAAACACTTCAACTGCAAAAAAATAGTTTCACATTCCTCAATAAATTCAAACCAATTTCATTTTTTATGCAAATATGTAATAGGATAGGAAATCCATGAGAAATACCTAATAAACTGCCTGTAGTAACCTACTAGTCCCATGAATAATCTGACCTCATCCACATTCCTAGGACTTTCCCACTCCATGACAAATTTGATATTTTCTTGGTCCACTATTATGCATTCCTTGGAAACAATGTCCCAAGTAATGAACTTATGTCTGGAAGAAACTTCACTTACTAAGCATGGCATACAACTAATGCTCTCTCAACAATTTTAACATTGCGGCTAAGTGTTCTGCATTCTTTTCCTTATTCTTAGAATATTAATATGTCATAAATGAATACTATCACAAATATTTCTAGATAAGGACACAACAAACTATTGATAAAACACATGAAAGTAGCTAGCGAATTACTAAGACCAAATGAAACTACTGCAAACTCATAATTCCCATACCTGGTACAAAATGTGTTTTTGTAGATGTCATATTCTTTGATCTATACATGATGATATCCTGATCTCAATTTAATATTCTAGAACACTATTTATCCCTTCAACTTCTCAAAAAAATCATCGATCCATGAATATTATATCAATACACAATAGTTCACTATATCTGACATCCCCAACTATTTGCGCTTCCTGAGCATTGTAAATATGAGGTCTACCACCCTAATATTGTGGACAATATCTCTTGTAATGATCCTTGTGACAAGTCCAACACTACAAAGGCTTCCCACCCTCACCCTTGTTCTTCTCCTCAGACTAAAATCCATGTCCTCTATCAGATGCATTGAATCTCTTGTACAACACTGCATTCTCCTTGTTACCTTCATCCTAAGATTTTCCTTGCTTCTTATACCACTTTTCTTTATTCTTATCATTACCTTTCCAACCTTGCTTAGGCTCATACTTAGACTTAGAATGCTCATTACATTGCTTCAGTTTCCCATTTACTTCATCCAATGTCCAAGGCTCATCATACTCAATGCGATCCTTAAATTATAACTAATATCCACTAACAAATATTTGAACCTTCATCCTCTCATCCTTAAGATATGGTACATACCTCAATAGATCCAAAAGTGTAGTCATATACTCTTCGTCTGTCATAGATCCCATATTCAAATAATATAACTCCTTAGCCTTACTGTCATAATATACCACTGAAAATTACTTATTTTTGAAGAGTCTTTTAACTCATGCCAACTCAACTCCTCTTCCTCGATACCTATGACACACTTCACATATTCCTACTAGATGTTCAATTTCCCCTTGAGACTGAAAATAGATATCATAATATTCATTTTCTATGAATAATCATGAAACCTAAATAAATTCTTCATTCTAAGAAGCCATGCTTCTTCATCATCTAGTTTTTCAACTCTCCATCAAAGGTAAGAGTTTTTTCTTTCCTGAACTCATTCATAAAGTACTGCTTCTCATGCTTCCTATAAGGATGATAACGATGATGACCATGTTTTCTCTTTGATCCAAAACTATAATATAACACATAACCAAAACCTCTCCTGTCAGGTGTATCTATCCAACTGCCACCTTTAATGGCGTCATCCTTGTCTGACCTGTGTCCTACCATATTCCCCATTTTTCCTTTCATCCTATCCATAACTAATCCATGGATTCCCCCGTCTCAGAAAAATTGACAAATTTGAAGGATCACTGCATTGAGCTCTGCTTTCTTTTCTTGTGCTCTAGAAAGTATTTCCTGTGACTAAATTATCCTATCATTATCCATCTTACAACTTCTGATTTCTGCCTTTAAAATTCTCGACATATTTTTTTATGTTAGGAGAGTACTAATCTCTTTTTTGATCATTTGATCTATAAGGAGAATCACGTGAACTATAATCCATCATTATTCTTGTCATCTATGATCTTCTTCCTTCAAAAATTCCATGTTATATAAACTAAATATAAACATAATCCAACATGCCTCATCAATTTTTAGGGGATGTTATCTTGTTTGCACATTCAATCCAGATTAGCACAACATATATATATAATTAAATCTACATATCAATCATCTCAACATCAAAATCATGAAGATAAAATATCACAATAGTGACCATCACAATGCATGCATAACAAACACATCGACAACTAACATGCATGCATAATAATCACACTCATCCTATCTAGCCCAACTTTTTGAACCTAGAAACTCTGATAACCTTCTGTAACTTCTTCCTCCCACATTTACCTAATTTCACTGACTTTCTAGGCTAAACATGAGACGAAGAGTTGCTATGACATGAATTGAACTCCAAGCTCCAGTTATGGAAGTGGGGATGATAAAATAACAAATCTCAACATCCCTCAAGGATAAAAGAAACTCAGGGGAAAAAACACAACGCTTGGTGGCCAAACCCTAATTTAGGGCTCTTTTCCACTACCCTAAGCCCACAAGCACATGCATAACAAGTCCAGGGTGAAAGCGGTTGTAGAAAAAATATATAGTTCAGAGGATGTGATCCTGAGATATGACCCACGTTTCCAGGAAAAACTTTAAACCACTTCCAAAAACTGCCTATAAGTTCTCAGAATGATAAATGACACAATGAAAAATATTTTCATACAAAAATTGAAAAAGAATTGACTGAGGACATACCTAGTCCATAATATGCATTTCGTCAAACACAAGGAAAACATGTCAGCTACAGGTCATGAATGCATATATGATAATATTATTTTGGGATGAATTTGAGAATCAATAATAAGGGTCTATGCTCTCTCCAAATAGTTGCAACAACACTCATTAGTACATGTATTCATTAAAAAATCAATAAATAAACAATTCATGCCAAGATCCATAGATTTTACACATCATATAACCAACATATAAATAGAAAATAACCAACATAAGAACCATGGAAACTCAACCATAATATCACTAATGTAATCACTAAAAATGCTCATAGATCATAATAGGTTAATATCTCATATTAACATATGAAAATTTCAACCAAGTTAGGGACTTTCGATGTACCATAGGACCATATATTGGGCTGAACCAAATCTATATTTAAACCAATCATCCTCACACCATATTCCAAGCATGAATGTGGGGTCCCATGGAATAAACATAAACAAAACCATACAGGGCTTCCATAGTCCAAACCACCTCAACCCTCAACCATAGTGATTCCACCCCTACAGTCGGATGTCACTAACATCAACTAGATCGGTCTCTACCCAAGTTTTCCAAGGCTCTAGGAACTAGTAACTCAACCAACAACCTTTGAGGACTCCATAAAAATTTTCCAACCTGACTCCATTGACTAGTAACTCAACCCACTAAGGGCTCTAGTGTGTCCTACACAACCTAGTCTCTAGGTCTAGTAACTAAACCCAAGTTGTTCCATGGATTCCAGAGTTTTTGTTCCAACCCATAACCATAATTAACATGAGCACAAATTAAAACAAAAATCAAGTGGAAAAAATCCACAACACCATGGATATCTAGGAAATGGCAAAGAAAGGCTAAAACCACTATTAATCCACAAAAATATCCATGTCAATGAAAACACATAAGAAATAAATCACATGCATATATCATGCATCCAAAACTGAGAAAGGAATTCACACATGCACCCCATTACTGGCAATGCAATCTAGCTATAGTTGTTGATCCAAATATTCCTTTACACTTTCCTACTTTCCTTTGCCTTCTTTCAACAAATCCAACTTATGCCAAAGTTCTCCAGGAATGCTGCAAGAATACTATAAGTGTGCAAGTGTATGAGAGAATGATAGAATGAAATGGGAGCTCCAAAAATGAACTAAAAAAATGTTGTGAACTGATCCTCATAATATTTTTTATCATTGATGGCTCTATTTTCTTCATTTTCCTTCAATTTCCCATCAATTTCCCTCTCATGCAAATTTGGGTGTCTTCACCTTAATTTTCCCCGATTTTCATTTATTTCATAAATAAAATGCCAATTATTTCCACTTTTCCTTGACCAATGCCTTTTCCAATTTCCATAGCCATTAATTAATCACCAATGATCACATCACTATATTTTTTCCAACATTCAGCTTGTGATATGTGTCCCATGACCTTGGTATTATTTTATTTACATGGAAAATCAACTAAGGGATGTTACAATGTACAAAATTATCTTGTAAAATACTAACAATCAAAATAAAATAGGGAGATAATATTTACAAAGACAAGTAGGAAAATGTTGAAGTAAATGACTAAATCAAAACCCAAAATATGAAAAAGAGAATAAAATAAAATAAAACTAAATACATCCCTAGAGAAAAAATTTTAGTCACGTCGGTAAATGTAAAAATAAATTTTGATGAAAAAATAAAACTAGAAATCCATCAAATCATGAAAAACAATAGAGAATGAATAATATGTTCAAATTCATTTACAATAAAAATCTAGGAATTAAACCTAAGGACAAGAGCTTGACAGGATAATTTGGTGATTAATCTAAATTCCTAAAATAAATATTTTTATTTCAAAGTACATATTCCTTTAAACTTGTTGTCATGGATAACATCTTGATAAAATAAAATTGTGAAAATGAAAGACCTTTCATGTTAGAAATTGAAACTCTATCTATCATCAAATTATCCATTGACTCCATACATTACTGTTGAATTTCTTTAAGTAACAAGAAAATTGACTTACTTTTTTTCTTTGAAATTGTTTGAGGCTACTTAAAAACCATAGTCATTGCTCATATGTTATGATGGCATCAAGCTCAAGAGGGCCCGCCCCTTGTCCTCCACCTCCTGCCCTTGACATTGTAGCCTTTAAGGAACTAGTCTTAAGAAATATATGCACTCCTAGGACAAAGCCTGCATGAGTCATCAAGAAGTTGGAATAAATTCCTAAAATCTTAGTCCATGCAACCCAATATATATCAATGGCTCTCAAACAAGTATACAAGGAACTGGTGGGTCAATTTATAGGCATTTGTCACTCCCCCAAAACAGGTAATATATGAATAGACAAGAACTATAGGCCACTCATTCAATAAAAATTATATTTCTCATTTTGTGGACATGGATTCTTCAATTTTCTCTTTGGAAACAATTCTAATCATGATATAATATTCAAGAGTGGTCCTTATTTCATGGGGGCTCAGATTCGCTATTTAGATTTTTGAAGTCCTTATTGTAACTTACAAAATGATGTTCCCTCGTCTATTAAAATCTAGGTTAAAATACCCTATATTCCTCAAAATGTCTTGAATTATGAAAAGTTTAGATCTATTGGGAATTCTTTAGTAAAATATATAGATTGAGTTGAGCCCTAAGAGGGTATGCTATATTAAGTAGGATTTCTGTGAAAGTGGAATGACATAAAGGACTTACCTCTATCATTTTATTAACTCTATATAACTAGTCTTTCCTCCAAGAGGTGGATTGTTACCAATTTCCCTTCATGTGTAATATTTTTTTATGAATATGGGCATTTTTATAGAAATTTCAAAAAGTAAAACAAGCATTAGAACCAAGCTAAATAACCATAGAAATTCTAGCAACCAAAGAGAATAATAGGAGTAGGTCATTAATTTTCAACAACCAAAGGCCTGGAAAATATATTGGAGGACCAAATTACCCCAAATATGCCAAAAATATTTATCCCTCTGAAGGATTCCAAACATCTTCCTCAAGAAAAAATAAAACCCCTTTTCATTCGAAAAATAGATACAAAGTTCTAGCCAACACTGAACAAAATAGAGAAATCAGTGAGGATTTCAATCAAGAGAACATAACTGATTTATCTCCCAAAAAATGAAATGAAGAATTATATCCAATATAGAAGCCATTATAGAATCCTATAATCCTACAAAAAAACTAAGAAGAATTTAAATCTGAATCAAAAGAGGAGGAAAATTTTATCTTTCTAAAAACTCAATGAGTACACGAAGGAGTTTTCTCAACATAACCTGTATATGAGATATAAAAATGGGGTCACAAGAAATAATAGGGGGGAAATAGGTTATACAAAAATGTACGAAGAAAATATCACAAGGATTTTATAAATGATCAAGATGAAAAAGACAAAGAGTTAAGGACACAACAAAGAATATATGTTACCTTATCCAAAGGGGAAAGAACAACTAGCAATGGTGTTGATCCTCTCCCTACCCATGGGGGATAAAAATATCATAGTAAATAATAAAAATATTTTGTTGGAGTTATACGGGATTAGGTTCTAAAAAATTAATATCAAAAGTTAAAAGTTTTATAAAACAAGAAAAGCCTCCAATCCTCTTGCTCTAGGAAACAAAAATGGAGGATCAATGAATTTTATAAAAGTGTATATTTATATGGTAAAGAAGCTTAACTCAAGTTATAAGTTCACGTGGGGATTCTGGAGGACCTATACTCCCTTATTCAAGACTCACTTTTCATGTTCTTTGGTGGACTTATTGCCTCATTGGTAAACAACTTGCCTTCTTAATATTCCTAGATAGTAGGTACATTCTATTGAAAATGTCTATTTTCATGTTTTATACAACAAAAAGGTTCCTTGTTGGAAGTATTTAATAAATTTAAATGTTTCTCAATTAAATCATGGAATAATTTTTGGAGGGGATTTCAATCTCACCCTTCATTCTTGGGAGAAAAAATTGGGGCACCCCTATAAGATATTATTTAAAGGAATACAAGGTGAATCATATCTCCTCCTTTGAATTAGTGGATATCAAATTGAATTTCAAAAATTATACCTAGATCAATAGGAGAATATGACTTGGGAATATAGCTACTCACCTTGATGGGCTTTTAATTGAGACTAAACTTATAAACTAGAAACTCTCCTCATTCTCACCTAGGTAGGGTTGGATGACTAGTTTATTGCTATTTCAAGTGTCAAGAAGTAGTCTATGGTCCTATGTCATTTCAATTCAATCCGCCCTGGCTTAGTTATAAAGTATTCGTGGACGTTATGTCATACACATGGAACAAATGGATTTATAGCTCCTTTATCTACATTTGGGAATGAAAAATAAAATAACTAAAGATTTCCATTAAGAAATGGATTAAGGAAAACCAAATGAATTGGGGCAAGGAAATAAGGTTTCATAAAGACAACCTAGAAAAAATTCAAAGAGAAATTCACAAGAAGAGAGGAAGGAGTTATATATATACTACACAACCCTTAAGAAGGAAGAAGAGATGTGGAGAATAAATTCAAGAAGTTTATGGGTCAAATTAGGATAGAAGAACACAATTTTTTTTCATATTCAAGAAACAATGAGACAATGTAGGAACAATATCAAATCTATAATAGTGTATGGAGAACACATTTCTAATTTTACTAAAATTAAGGAGGCCGCATGATCATTTCATAGATATTTAGAATAAGTTAGGAGACAATAATTCAACAACTTTTCAATATATGTTAGAACATATGTTAATACAACTCATCTCTAAAGATTAAGCTCTCCTCAAACCATCTTCAAAAGGAAAAAATTGGAAATATTTGACCTCACTTGGACCAAATAAATCCTAAGGTCTATATGATTTTTGTGCATACTTATTCAAAAAAAAGTTAGAGAATTATAAAGGTGAATCTATTTATAATATTAGACTATTCTCTTAATAATGTCTATGTTAGGGGGTATAAACTCCTCCTTTCTAGGTTTAATACCCAACGAAGTTAACCCATTTTCCTTTGTGCTATTTTGTATCATATCTATATATGACATCTCATACAAGTTAATTTTAAATATTATAGTATTCAAAATTAAGCCTCTTCTACCTAAGCTCACTAAAAAAAATTCAAAGGGGATTTTTAGGATGCAAGGAGCTAGGGGATAATATCATTTTGTTTCAAGATGTAATGCATTCAAGAAAAGTAAGGGGAGAAAGAGGAATAGTTATAAAATTGGATACAACCAATGCCTTTGATAGAGTGGGAAATTATTTTCTATTTGAGGACCTTCATAATATGAGCTTTGATGTTTGTTTTCTCCAAATGATATATGCATGCATCTCAAACCCATGAATTCTTTCGTTGGTTAATGGGAAACCAACTATTTTTTTTAAAGCATTAAGAGAATTAAGGAAAGGTTTTTCACTCGTCCCTATGCTATATATTCTCATGGTAAATTATTTGAGAAAAATGCTAGATTACAAAACAAGAATTAAGATGCTTGTTGGGTGTGGAGCCTGATTCAAAGGTCTTTTTTCAGCTTGATTTGGATCCTAGTCATTGTAAGGGGGGTGTGGGGGGAATCCATCCACCACCCCCCCCCCCCCCCCCCCCACACTATTGATACCAGTGGGGTATGAAAGGGGGGAGGGGGAAACATTCTTTTATCCCACCCCCATGGTGGGGGTTCTAGGAAATGTCCTGGAAAGTAAAAATTTAGATAAAAATTGCCTTGTAAAATATTGTAATTTCGTAGGAAATTTGGGTCATTCATTAGGTGGAATATTTTATGGTAGAAGTTGTAACACCCTCCTCCCACATTTACCCAAGATAATAGGTAAACTATGGTAAACATGTGACAAGATGATACTATGACATGATTCAACTCCCCATGTAAAATTAAGGAAGTGGAATTGAAATAACAAAACCAATATGACCTTCCGGACATGCTATAGAACCTTCAGGAACCAACCAACCCTTCTAGGTGACCAAACCCTGAGACAAATTTAAGTTTTGCTGATATGGACCCTCAGCCACTGCCATGGCAAGCCATCCATGTGACTGAGGCCTTCCAGTTTCTCCCACAACATGGCATTCCAATGGCTGTGGAATTTTCAGGAAGTTCTGAGCCAACGACCCTGGATTATGTGCCACTTTTTTAGGGCCAAGACTTAGGAAACTACCCAGAACTTCATGAAATATTTAGAAATTATAAATAGTAATGTAGTAGTTCTACTAATGAAATAATTTGTAAAAATACTTGATCCGACCCCTACTAGCCATGACATGCATTTCATTGGACATGTCACAAATGTGTAATATACAGGTCATAAAAATAGATCTGAGCATAGAGGTCTCATACTTATCTAATATTCATAAATAAGTGTTGATTCCTTATCAGAATAGTTACATTATCATCTCTTCAGTAATATATTAATTGTACATTCATTTGTTAATTAAAACATGATGAGAGCCAAACATCAAGTCTATCATTAAACATACTCATAACCATCATATAACCAACATAAATAACAAGGATATAGTAGCCATAAAAACCACATATGAAAAATTAAATTTAGACATGAAATACCAAGGAGAAGGAGCTCTTATTAACATATGCAAAATTCAACCAGGTCTAGGACTTCCATGTACCACTTGACCATAGATTTGGCTGAGCCAAGATTTTCTCTCAGCCAATCACCCCTGTGCCATATTCCATGCATGAATATGGGAATAAAGAAAAAACCAACCAAGGCTTCCTCAGGCTTTACCATATATCCCACCAAGGGATTCTGAGGCCCGAACCATCATCAATGCAACCAAGCTTTACCACAATCTGCACTGGATCACTAGGCCCTAAACAAGCATGGATGCCACTGGGTATCTCCACCTACAACATGAGGAATTTTCCTATTTCCTAGTCTCTAGGATTTATCGTATATTATTCCATTCACCAATCAAGTATTCATAGGCCTAATCAAGACTCCGCCCTCTAGGATTTACCGTATGTCCTGCCATTCACCGATTGATTATTCCTAGGCCTAATTGAGGGAACACGCCTTTAGGTGTTACCATATATCCCTCCATTCACTGGTCGAGGATTACTAGGCCCATCAAGGTACAAAAAATATTTCTTTACATCAATCCCACCTTCACATCCAGGGATTCCTAGGCTTTGTGTTCTTCTTCAGAGACCACCCCACTCAGTTTCGATACCATCTGACAATCTAGATCAACCAAGTAAAATAGAACCCATCACACCATGGCTATCCGAAAATGGAAAGGAAAGGCTGAAAGTCATTGTCATACCAAAGAAAACCCACGCCAATGACAAAAAGAGAAACAAATACACACATGAATATACCATGCATGCCAAATCTAGCAAGGCAATCACACATGCAAATCGATACCTACAAGTAATCCTGCTATAGTTTCTTGATTATGCTCTTCCTTGCTTGATATTTGCTTCCCTTTTCCTTCTTTTCTTCCCTTGATCCAACGCTAAAGTGCTCCAAGAAAACAGTAAGTGTCCAAGAGTGTAAGAGAGAAATTAGATAGAGAGAGAGAGCTCCAAAACTGAACTGACAAAAGGTACCAATTGATCCTCATAAGATTTTTTATTAATGAGGCCTCTATTTTCTTCATTTTCCATTATTTTCCCTTTATTTTCCTCCTCACATGAAACCTATGACCTTTTACCTTCCATTCCTCCTAATTTCCATTATTTTCATAGATAAATTACCCAAAATTCCATTTTTCCTTTCCAAATTATTTTCCATTTCCTTTTCTAATTTCCTTAGCCATAATAAACCAAATTAACACCCACATTACAATTTTTTCCCAACTTTCATCTTGGAATACATTTTCCATTTTGTTGGTTATTATTTTTCCTTAATTAGCTTTATTTACATGGAATATTTACTAGGGCTATTATAAAACCCTCCCCCTTGGGGAACATCATTCTCGGTGTTTAATGAAACCTACAACTAACAAAACTATTGAAAGAAAAACATACTGCCTATGGAGATTTATAGCTTAGCTCTTTCCAATATTTACAATGATCAAATAGCTGAGAAGAAAACCATCGTGACAACATAACAACCTGACAACCATAATGACATGACACCCATACCGCTTATTGGAGCTTTATAACATAGCTCATGGTAGTATTAACATCCATATACATATATACATATACCAAACATCACACCGAAAAGATATACTAGGAACATTCAATCAACCAACGAATAGAGAATGATACATAGCTCCCATCTGATCCGCCATATCCCATATAGCTTCATCATGCCCAAAGTTCTTCCATTGCAATTTAACCTGCTCAATTGCTCAGTTTCAAAGCATGAGAATATTTCTCTGCAAAATACACTAAGGTTCTAGCTAAAAATTATACTTCTTAAATAGAGAAACATAAAAACTATCATGGACTTTCACTAGCAAAGGAAATGCAAGTTGATAGGCTATTGGTCTAATCCTTTCAAGAATATTGTAAGGTACATAAGACTGAGGTTCCAACTTGGCACATGATCCAATCCTCAAGGAGATATTATTTGGATTGACACACATGTACACATTTTACCCAAACTGAAACTCCTCGAACATCCTTTTTCGATCTGCATAAATTTTCTTCCTGTCCTATGTTTCCTTCAAATTATTCAAATTATTCTTGATTACCTGCATTTATTGTTCTAGCTCTAACAAAATATATGGTCCAACAAACACCTGGTTCATTGGATCACTCCAACTGATGGTAGTATTCCAACTCCACCCATATAGTTCCTCGAACGGACTCATCCTTAGTGACTCCTAATAACCATTATTATAAGCAAACTCAACCAACGGAAGGTATTCCTCCGATATCCTATGTTGATGAATCACATACATCCTCAAAATGTCCTCCAATATCATGTTTACCCTATCTGTCTATCCATACAACTACAGATGATAGGATATGATGAAGGAAACATTTGTCCCCAAAGCTGCAAATAGCTCCTTCCAAAACTTGGAAGTGAACTTAGCATCCCTGTCTCACACAATATTCCTTGGAGCACATCTCTGATGAATACCTATGCTACATCATTATCTGAATACATAGACTTCACTAGAGTCAAGTGTGACACCTTTATCAATATGTATACTACAATCATGATGTAATCATGGTGTATAGATGTCATCGGAAAACCTATGATGAAGTCCATGGAAATGACCTCCCACTTCCACTATGGAATCAAAATCGGTTGTAGTAATCAACTTGATGCTTACATTATACTTTCACTTGTTGAAATTCCAAACATCTAGCCACAAATGTTGCCACATCCCTCTTCACATTTGACCAATTGTTGGCTTGAGGGGTCTTGACCCAGGTTTAGAGTGTTTTTTGCAACCAAAAAAACCCTCCAACTACTGTCCCTTTCAACAATGATCTTCTTGTGCAAACCAAAGTATCACTCAAAGCAATATGGGGGGGTGTTGGAACTAGATTTTTTCACCCTGAGGGAATGTATGATGTGGACCTTAATGCTACTTATCAGATTTAATGTTTATCCTCCTGCATAGCACTTCATAGAAACCAAGATATAGTTGCATATAAAACCCTTAACTTCAATAAAGATATGCGTAAAAAAAATTATCATACTTTTGTCAGACTTAGCTTATTAGAGTGTAAATAACACTTGCAAAATCACATTGATAGGTCTTCTATAAAACCTTTAACACAGATGCAACCCATGCGCAAATATAGAGATATTTAACATATACTTAACTCAGATTATTGCGCAATCAACCAAGACCATAAAAAATCTATAGCTTGCAATAATCAATAGATAATAAACCAACATATTCATGCATAAGTATAGAAATAAAAATGGAACAGATTTTTCCAAATCTTCTTATTTATTAATAGATCATAAATTTAGTATAATCCTTTCTGCTTGTGCACACAGCAGTAGGGTCCTTTCACATAGCTTAGGACTCAAGTATCCACACACAAAACTAACAGGAGTCTTTCTATCCATACCTAACATAAACTTACCCAAAACATAGATCAAAACATTCATCATCACAAACACATAACATGTTCTTAATCGACTCAACTCTTACATATTTATATGACTCAGAAGTGCACATACCATGGTATCAAACCATGGTTTGAGAATCATGGTTTCCCTTTTCACCCACTATAATAATTAAAGATATTTGACCCACCCCAAAGGCCCTTGACTTCTGCGTGAAACACATATTGACAAATTTACCCAAAATTGTACCTAAAAACTTGATCCTATACCAACAACCCCCCAACATAATCTAGTGGCTCATCCCGAGTCACTTTGGTCCACGATCTTGCATCTTTTCTTTCAACACCTGAATGGAAGCTTTGAATGGATGAATGACACATGTACTCTATGCTTCAGTGCTCTACACTTCTAAAACCATTTTCTCTGTCATTGGCCCCTTGGCTGCTAGGTTGATGCTTCTCTGAGTCTGTTGCAGGCCTTTGAGGGAACCATCGATACTCTGGGAAACCTGCAAGGTCTCCTCAGCCCAAGGCTGCATTATTTTTTCAAGTAACTACTCCCATCAGCGCAGTGTATTGATTTTTTCCTAAATGGTTTGGATTTCCTGCAGTTAGGCTAATCTTTGGGCTAGCACTAGGGTCAGTGCAATGACCATAATCTCGTTGAATTGATTCTCTTTGGCCTGTAGATTTTTCTTCATCTACTGTACGATGGGTTCATCCTCTCTAAAGGTCAAAATTCCTATGGCCTCCTCCAACAATTTTCTACAAGCATCCACAATATCAGTGATGCTAGTAGTTAATTCCTAAACTACTACCACATGATGCGCGTGAAATTCTAGAGGCGTCTTGGGTTGCAGCTTTGTCTGCAAGTCTGTTATCCTCTTCTTGAGCTCCACTCACACTCTTGCTACTTTTGACTGCGATGCTTTCACTTTGGCTACAATATTTTCCAATTTGATGGTGGGCGCTACAATATTTTCTATGATGAATTCGAGGAGGCTAGAGCACAATTGATCGATCATGGATTCCAAACTGGCATGCTGGATTTCAGTGGCACGACGTGCTTCCTCTATTGTCTGTTAGCTCTTATGCATTGTTTCAGCTTGCTCTTGAGCCTCCTTGGTTTCCTACAATGCCTTGTACTCCCTGTACTACAACTCATATTTGGTCATCGAATGTATGGCATGTCAATTTCTGTTGGGAAAGATGGCTAAGTCAACTCCCATCTCTTGCTGAGCCTAGACGGATGCGTGCAAGGTAGGATCTTCAAGATGAAGTGCAGGTCCCGGGATTTGGAACATTCAGCTATCCAAGGGATATGCCAAGACAATGTTGAGAGGTAGTGCACTCGCTTGTCTAATCCAAGTGGATATTGGTGGCCACCCAGCTATTCCACCTAGTTATTTTCATCATTTTTCATATTTAATATTTTTATCATTTTTTCAAGTCCTGAACTTCCAGAGCCATTTTGAGACCCTAAAATATGTATTCCTCAGATATATATTTCTAACGAGGTATCATACATGCCAAACGAAGATACTATGACCAAGTTACGACCCCGTGAAGTTGGTTGCCTAACTAACCCGAACACCGCCCATAAACTCTTGGTGTTACATCTCCTCGGGTTAGGGTCTTAGTTGTTTAGGGTTTTTTTTATTATTTTTCAATAATAAAAAGTCCCTTGAGCCTCATTGTAACAAATTTCATAGGCATGTAGCCACCACATCTCTTCTTATAGATAAGTTTCCATTGCCCTAGCTAGTTTATGTCAATTCTGTCTATAAGCATATTTCAATCATTTGATATTAATGAAATGAATTTTTATTTCTACTACATCTCTATGTTTATGTTTATTTTTTCATTTTATTTCATTCTTGCATAAATAGAGATTCAGGTTATGGTTCCATGAAGTTTTGAAACATATTTCAGTTTCAATGTTTTGTAGTAATATTCAGTAAACTTCATGCAAGTGCCATGGTCTGCATAGATCATATTGAAGAGTGAAAAATATCTCATTTTAAGTTATTTTTTATTTTCTCAATTTTTTTTTTTTTTACAAAATTTAATTTTGTTTCCCAGTTTGAGAGATATGAGCAATTTAAGTTACACTTGTCTGGAACATTGTGCCACCGTGCATCCTATGAGTTTGTGGAATAATTTTCTCACTCCACAGATCATATAATTTCAAGTGTCTTATATTATTGGAAATATCTATTCAATGGCTTAAATGGGTCTTTGACGTAATTTTATTTCATCGCCTATAGAATAATTTTTTAGCAAAGTTGCAGCAAGTGGTCCATTTCAACCAAGATCCAGATTAGTGGTATCAGAGCAGTCTACTCTTTCTCGATCTTTCTTTGCATTTCCCCAATAAGGTCGGGCTATAAGGAGTTAGGACTCAATTTATTTGAACATTTGCAAGATCATCCTCTCAATCCCCAACGACCTCCCATGGATGAAGAAAAGAAAGATGAAAGAGTAGGAGACCTTATCAAAATATTTCTTGAGGAGGTCCTCGAGAAACAAAGGAAAGTGATTATGGATAAATTTGCCCAGATCCTTCAACAACTGCCCACCGTTGGTGTATCTACATCTAGCATCCACTATGGATGTGCCACTCCTTTCAAGATACAAGTCAACTTAGACATTCCTGTATTTGAAGGACAGATAGATGCAGACGTTGTAGATAGATGGTTGAATTTGATGGAAGGGTATTTTTCGATCCATGATTTCTCTGACCGAGAAAATAATACTTTTTCACTCCTCAAATCCACTCCCCTTGTCAAATACTGGTTGGAAACCTACTCTACTAAAAAGGAAAGGAGGGAACTGTCTCTATTCTCAGCCGCACCCACTTGGAATCCTTTTCAAGACATCATCAAGGAACAATATTACCCCATTGGAAGCTATGAGGATAAGTACATCTAATGGACCACCCTGCGACAAAAAATGGATCAAGATGTGCATGACCTGAAGAATTTGTTCCATACCCTACACACAAAGTTGGGTATTAAATATTTATAGAGAAATTTTATGCTCAAGTACCACAGCTATTTGCATAGATAAATTCAAGAGGAAATGAAGTTCCTCAATATTACCTATCTTGGCACAACATATTGATATGCCTCTAAGATTGAGTAGAAATTTAAGTAGAAGAAGCAAGGCTGTGGATCCGCGAATCTGAAGCTAGGGAAAGGCACCCCTGAACCACAGAAAAAGGGGAAAATCCAAAGTGGGGTGACTTAGAACAATAGCACAAAGCCAAATAATGACACAGGAAAGTGGTGTGAATTTCATAATAGCTCCACTCACAGCACAAGCATGTGTCATACCAAAGAGTCGATAACGGCCTAACTGAAGGCATCCGAATCAGATGCATGTTATGATTCTAAGCCAGAACTAGACAAGGGGAATGAAAAAGGGTAGTAGATCATTGATGCATATCCCAGTGTCATTGTTGCCACCACCAAGCTCTAGAGGGAGGATCTTGAGGATTCGGAGGAGTGGGAGCACCTCTTCCATTTTCAGAGGTGCATGAAGGGTTATCCACTACAATTCCTTGTCCATAGCAGAAGCCAAAAGAACCTCATTTCAGCAAAGGTCATGATGCAGCTTGACCTATCGACCACAACACACCCACAACCATATACCATTGGGTGGCTTCACCAAGGAAGAGATATTCATGTTAGGCAGTAGTGCCACCTTCCGTACAACATCAAGCCCTTCATGGATGAGGTATTGTGTGATGTTTATCACCTTGACGTGTCTAATGTATTATTCCGCCAACCATATTTGTGGAAGTTGTTAGTGTCCAATAGTCACAATGATCAAAATTTACTCTTTGGACTGTATTTAGATTCTTATGGTCAAATTTTTATATTTTCAAATAAAATTTTACACCTCTCTTGGTTGCCAAATGGTCAAGTCATTGTCTAAGTGTGATTTTTACTCTCATTTCATGGTCATCAAGGTTGAATTATAATCATTTTCATGAGTCATTTAGTCACCATAGGTCATTTTTCTTTTGTTAAGTGTCATTATTTATAAATCTGGAAAGGAGGATTCATGGTGTCATAAGGTTGATCATGAGAGTTTCATCAGTGTCAACAAATTTACATTTGGAGTCATTTCATCAACATCCAAACTAGTAAAATGTAATGAGAGTTAGCATTTAGGGGATAAATCACATCATAAAGTCATTTGGTTAAAGTACATGATGTCACTCCAATAACAACCCAAAATAGAGTTTTTAAGTTATAAAGGGACATAAAATCATTTCAAAACTTCATTCCATCCTTCCACAAGTTTCAAGAGCTCCTCTCCATCAATTTGAAGAGTTGCCATAGCCACCAAAACTTTGAGTTTTGTCCACCACTACTCTTTCATCAATTTGATGCGTTTCTGGAGGGTGTTGTTGCACTTTTGATTTGGAGGAAAAAGAGAGAAAGAAAGGGTTCGATTTTCATATCAGTGCTTAAAAGTCTCATTCAAAAAGTAATTCCAACCTTGCAAATCCTCTATGTAGCCTTTTTCTTCAGAAATTTGATCAAAATCTATCCATAGGGTTTGTTGTGTTTTATTGTTTCGTTTTCTCTTCTAATGGTGTTTTAATTATTTTGAGAGGAAACCTCCTTGATTTTGGGTTCACACATCCTTCAATATCCTCACTAAAAATTCCCCACCCTTCCCCTCACTAAAATTCCTTCATTTCACCATTTCCCTTATCCAACCCAGCTTGTTGTTGCACTTCTGGCACAAGTCTATGTTTTCCATTTTCCCCCATTTTTTCTCACTCATTTTGAGAAATTTCAATTTCATTATGTCCCTAACACCTACCCATATCTCCCATAAGTTTTTTAGATTTTTTTCCTACCCCCCATCCCATTCATTCCCTTCCCTTAATTTGTTTTGTTTCTAGCCTTGTTTTACAACTCAAAGTCTCTTGCCCTCTCTTGTTTGAAACTAGTGTTTCATATTAGAAGTGAAACCAAAAAAATGGTGAAGATGAGTGAAAGGAGGAGGTATAAGGGAGGATAGATATCAAGATATGAGCCAACTCATATGCAAGAGGTCAATTCATCAGTGTTTATCAGAAGATAATTTAAGCAGGTAGGTTGCCTAGGGTTTTGTCTAAAGGTGAAAGAGGTAGGCTATCATCATGGTATAATAAGCCTCTTTGCCATGAATTTCAGGAAGCATCAGGAAACTATAGTAGGGATCAGTTTTCTATTGTGAGAAGAGGTCATAGATTCAACAATTACCATTCCTAATCAACATGAAAATTGGTTCAATGGAATGGATTTAGGCCTAGAGCACTACAAGATGTTCTTGAAACCATTGTATAATGAGTCTCCTTCTCATGCTTTTCCTGGTAGGAAATTGTTGTACAATTACAACCCTTTGATGAAGATTATCATGAAGTATTTCACTTATGAGGGTATGTTTAGCACACTATATCAATATCATATCAGATTATTGATGAATTTTACTTTCGAGAAGTCCCTAAACCTACCTAACTATTTGTTTAGAGGTTTGGTGAAGATGACAAATAAGGTGCAATATAAAAGAAGAGATGATCAAGAAAGCCTCTTCATCATGCTTTAGTCAAGGTAATAGTCCTCCACCAGCTGACACAGATCAACATGTCATGGGAAGCTTTCTTGGAGGAAACTAATCTCTTACCTGTATCAAACCAGTCAAACAGTCAAAGCTCTCCTTCATCATCATCCAGACCACGTGGAGCTGAAACATCAAGCATGCCTTCAATGAAAAAAACTCATAATATAACATATATTTCAAGGACATATAATAAAGGTAAGATGATGGTCTTTTTTCCTGAAGAAATGAAGTAGATGCCTAGGTCTAGGCCTAAAACTAGATCTCAAGAAAAAAACATACCTAAGGAGGTTGTTAGTGAAGAGGCAGTTCAGTTGGAAAACATGAGGGAGGAACCACCTCTGATTAGACATGATTCACCATTGCGTAATGAAGAAGACATGTTGGGTGCAGGAATTGGAGTTAAGAAAACTCCTTCAACACTTAATTTTCAACAAGGGAGTTTTGTAAACATAGAGACGAAGCGTAGGAAATGCCAAAAATGGCATGAAATGTTCCTATATCTACTCCTAATTTAATTTCAATCTTGTAGAATAAAAAATAAAGATGACACAACAATTTATGCCAAAGAAATTCTAGTGTTGGAACATGAAATAAAGTACTTTGAGAAGAAACTAGTAAAATAAAATTTCAAACTACTGCAAGCAATTAATTACCGAAGTAAAATTTTATGTTTATCTTCAGTATAATTGTTGACAGATTAACAATTGGTCCCTTAAAGAGATCTTCCTTATTTAAGAATTTTCCTTCCTACACTAAGATGTTTCCCTGTACTCATGCAATCTTCTTGCACTAGTAGAGGCACAAGCCTTATGTGCTGGAAGTATCTATTACACTTCTATTGGAGATTTATGTCTTTATGTAGGATCTCTCACCCTTACAACTAGAGCACTTTGTTATTGTATCAGGATATTGGTTCTTTTACCGTAACAAAGGCTCCTAGAACAAGTTTTCCAAATACTTTTAGAAAAAATTAAAGAGTGCCTTAGCTATGAAAATATTTTGAAAAGGCAAACAGATCTTTGAAATATCTTCCAAAAGAAAAATAATTCTTCAACCAAACTGAACTTAGAAATGAAAATCAAATTCAAAATAAAAGTGAACTTTGAAGTAAAAATGATCTTCGAAATGAAAATGAACTTCGAAATGAAAATGAACTTTAGAAACCAAAGCACACCTTCTTCAATCAAGGAAATCTTTCATGCAGTCAAAGAAAATATAAGTATAACAATAGGCTTTATCCCTATAATAATTACTCACATATATCAGATCTGCCTTTTAATATTTTTAACTCAGAAATATTCACTTTAATAATTCTAAGTTTTAATCCTTTCCTTAAAAGTATAAAGCGCAGGTACAGATCAATGTGTTGTAACAACATTATTTCCTTAATTACAAAGCATCTTTAATCCCTAAGATTTTAACTCTTTCTATTAAAAATGCTGCTATCTGATATTAAGCAATCACTTGCAGAAATGTATAGAATCTCTATAAAATAAAGGAATGAAAAATATTTTTTGTAATGAACCAAAAAAATCGAGTTGCAGAATTGTAAATGCACTAGTGCAGGAATAAGGTGCTTACACGATCCATGTAGAAGTAAACTAATATTTGAAAAAGGAAATTACTGAAGGTAAACTTAATTAACATTCGCACCATAGATCTGTCACGCATTAAATATTAATGAAATAGAACCAAATCTCTTGTGAAAGAATGAAATATAAACTTAACTCACATTTTGCATGTAAATTAAATCAACTCACACCTTTAGTGGAATGGAAGCGAAAGGGAGAACGAGTTGGGTTGGTTGGGCCCTAGCCAATCAGCTCGTTTCCCATTTTAGGAAACTTGAAAATTCAACACTCAGTGATGCTTCAGTAAATAATTAAAATGCATGAAAAAAATATCATGGCACAACTCCTTTGTATTAATTTCAAATAAGAAAATATACATTATGAGTTCGGATCTAGCCCAGAACGAGCACGACAACAACAAAATAACAATTTCAACAAAGTTACAATAGCATTTCTATCGCTCACTAAATAATTCCTATCTGAAGTATACATTTTATACAACCCTTAGGCCTGTGGCCATAATGAAATTATAAATAGCCATTCCAATCCAAGCCTTTCAAATGAAAAAAAATAGCAATAGCGTTACAAAATAAGCCTGCGACTATAACAAAGTGCTAATCTAATCATTGGTCGGTGACCTAATCTCGACCATATGCCTGACTTCCCTCCGCTCTGAGTCCAACTCAAGATGACTGCAACTCAATCAAGAGAAATTGGAACGTGATTCCCATGTTAGGTAAAGATCTATCAAGGGCGCTTAGGAGCAAGCAGTTGCCAACAATGTAGGAATCTACTTGCACTTGACCATGCTAATGAAAAGATTAATACATTTTCCTATCAAATACTTTAGGAAATAAAGTATTAGTTGCAAGAAATATTAAAGGCATAAAATCCATTAAAATGATTAATTAAGTGCTTTGTAAACCTTAAATATGAAATATAAAGGTAGTGAAGGAATAAACATGATTCTTGGAATGTTGCAGGAGTATGGAGATTTGTGAGGATAAAACAGAGGTTTAAGGTTCTGGTTTTGAAGTAAGAAGGGGGTCAAATTGAAGCATTTTAGCCTACCAAGATCCTCCCATCACTAAGCTGTTGTCTGTCCTCACACAACCTTTACCTGCTGCAAAAAATTAAAACAAGGAGCCTCCCTTCAATCCTGAACTTGTATGTTTATCCCTTCTTTCATAGTCTTCATATTCTTATCTTGAGCCTTATTGAGTTGCTTGGTCACCCTTTTAATATTTTTAAAGCACCTTGAGTCTCAGAACTTCCATATCTTGACTTGTATTTTATGATCCTTGACTTCTTCTGCTAATTCTGTAATGTCTTGATTCTGCACCGTATCATGCTCCTTCATGATTTGGTTTAATGCTTCCAAGCCATGAACGTTGCTCAAGCTCTTATATCCAACCGTTCAGATACAGGGTGAAATTTTTTGTTTCCAACTCTCTCGGTGTATGTTTTTTTTATGCAATTAATTCTAAACATGTACCATCATAACCAGGGTCAAAGTTATCTTGGCCACCTAGTTCTTGCACTGTATCTTGCTACTTCATGGTTTGGTTTAATTATTACAAGCCATGAACTCATTTCTCAACCTATTTTATCTGACCGTTCAAATAGAGGGTGGAATTTTCTGTTTCCAACTCTCCTGGTGTAAGTATGTTTTCTGCAATTAATTCTAAACATCTACCATCATCACCAGGGTCAAATTTATCTTGGCCACTTAGTTCCTACATTTCAATTTTATCAAGGGCTTCAGTGCTGAGAGCATCAATTTCACCAAGGGTCTTGGTGCTCGGAACTTCCATGTCACCAAGGGTCTCGATGCCCTTCATGTTCATCTTACCAGGGGATTTAGTACCCTGCACATGAACCTCACTAAGGGTTTCAATAACCTGCACATCCATCTCACTAGGGGTTTCAGTACCCTTCACTTCAAAATTATCAGGTGCTTCAATATGCTCCGCCTCATCGTCTACATGACCCTCTGTCGGGTCTCTGCTTGCACTCAATATCATTTTTCTCTTCTTTCTCTTATGAAGGAAGCCTGATAGGGGTATTTCATCCTCCTTTGCATAGCCTTCATTAATCAGTGTATGAGTGTCCACCTCAGCGACAACCAAGAGTTTATGGTCACCTGGTGAAGCAGGTGGTGTATTTTCCAACAATATTGGGGAGGTCGACTCAACATGACTCGCCTCAAAAGAGGCAATCCTTTTCTTAGATGATTTCCTTATCGTTCTTTTTACCGAGGATGGAGTTCCTTTGATAGATCTCTCCTCTGCCTCCACTGGTATTTCCTTGATTTTTGTCTCGATAGGGCATGTTGGGTCAATTTACTATTGCAAATTAATGCAATTATTTATTATCAATCCAGGTTGATGAACTTAGAAGCATCCCCAAGGTATATGGGTTTCAATTATAGTCAAATTTAGAAGATGATTATTGATGGTTAAAGAAATGCATATTACAAATATTAACTTAATTTCTAAACAATGGATCAAGATATATGAAATAGTAATCAAGAGGCTCTATGTTCAGAGGTCCTGGTTGTCCTTCATTACTGATTTCATTCTATCATCAATGCCATTGTGAAAGCAGGAATCTAACTTCTAAATAATAGATTAATATATATGAAATAATAATCAAGAGGGTCTATGTTCAGAGGTCCTAGTTTTCATTCATTACTGATTCCATTCTATCCTGAATACTATTGTGAAAACATGAAATTAAGAAATGATAAATCTAACTTCTAAATAATATATTAAGATATATGAAATAATAATCAGGAGGCGCTATGTTCAGAGGTCCTGGTTGTCCTTCATTACTGATTTCATTATATCATTAATTCTATTGTTAAAACAGGAAAGTAGGAAATAATAAATCTAACTTCTAAACAATAGATTAAGATATATGAAATGATAATCAAGAGGCTCTATGTTTAGATGTCATGGTTTTCCTTCATTACTGATTTCATTATATCATTAATGCTATTGTGAAAATAGGAAAGCAAGAAATAATAAATCTAATTTCTAAACAATAGATTAAGATATATGAAATAATAACCAAGAAGCTCTATGTTCAGAGGTCTTGGTTTTCCTTCATTACCGATTTCATTATATCATTAATGCTATTCTGAAAACAGGAAATATAGAAATGAGAAATGTAACATAAGAAAATTAATTCATAAATTACAGCTATGAAAACTAAGAAGTGCACTTAGCTCAATGTGGGGGCCCTTACACCCTTGCCTTGCACACTGAAGGTAAACTTAGCTACTCAAGACTTCAAGAAATCAATCAGCATGTAACAACATCAAAATATGATAGAACAGATCTTCTATTATGTCTTCAAGTCTCATAAATAATAATAATAAGTCATACAAGTTCCCATGTCAAAGCCTTCAAAGTGTGAGGCATAAATAGATGAAATATATAACAAAATGATCTAAAATATCTCAAGTAATCATAAATATCCTTATCCTATCATATCAGGTTGAATTCATCTATAATATCCATCAAAATCTGGAAAATCCCACAAAATAAGATTTTTGACCTAGTTTCTAGGCATCCTCCATAAAGACTGGTCCTGTTTGACTGCCTTTGACTAAACCTATTAAAGCTCAATATAAATGTTCCAATAGGTGTAATATTACTCCTAGTTCCCAATATTTCTAGAAACATATCCAGCTCAAGCCCAAGTTCCCTACACATATGCAAACCATCATGCCATTTCGGGAATTTCTGCTGTTGTCTAAAATTGCATTTAAATTCCAATTTTTACAAAAACATCTAATAATTGAAAAACATAAATTAAATACCTATATATGCATCTTTGGGTCAATTTAAGGTTAGTATGATGGTATATATATGGATAATGTGGAAAAATAAAGTTTCTTTCTTAAGCAAAAAGAGATAAAAAACAAAGCCCAACATCTCCCCCAAACTGAAGATCAAGCATGTCCTCATGCTTGTTGTTTCCTCTTTGACCTTCAGAGACCTGATGATGATCCTATCCTTGATATTGTAACCTCATGTTATGATGTGTGCAAAATAAAATCCATGTCCTTACCCTGCTATAATGGAAGTTTTTACTTTCTTTTTCTCATACTTAGCTTTCCAGGAGTTTTTCTCCTTAAGCCACTTGAAAGCCTGTGTGTAGAGAAGATTGTTTTCACTTTTCATCTTAAACATCTCCTCATTGATATTATCATTATATTTAACCAATTTTTCATTGGTTAGTTTATAATTTTCATTCTCCTCTTTCAATTTACTTTCCATGTTTTTTCTTATTTCTAAGCTATCAGTAAGCTATTTAACTCTAAAAAGATTCTTATCTTCCCCTTTTGAATCTCTAGAAACTGAAGTAGCTTCTACTTCATTGTTCTCAAAGTAGGAATATTTATCTAAAGGATCCTCATACACTTTTTGTTCCAATATTTTGAGAATTTCATTGGTCTTTTTTTCTAATAGAAGAATTTTCCATGATTTCTATCTCTGGTTCTACTGAATGTTTCCCTTTTTGCCTCCTGGGAATAGCCAAGAAAGATGTTTCTTTTTCTAACACCATTTCCCCTTGTTGTTTCTTTGATCTAGTTGATGGATAGAGATATGTATGCATGATGTTCCTTGTTTCTTCTATGGGTTTAAGTTTATTTTCCACAATATGTTCTGTAAAACCATTTTCAGCTAGGAAATCCTCCCAAACCATTCCTTTTATTTTCAATTGATGATATACAAGAATTTTAATGAGTCCATGGTGAATGAATTGAAATTATTTTGGTTTGGCTTATGAGTTTATTCTTTCTATAATTTTCATCAAACTTCTATAGAAGAAATATGGAAAATTTATCCTTATATCTCCCTTTATGTGTTATAGTATCCTCACATGGTAAAGATGTACTACACTGAATCTAGTATCACAAGTGAAATATTTATGAATTATCAACACCAATTCTACCCATGGTTCATTAAACCATTCCCTTGAAATACATTTTGATCTATCAAACGAGCCTTTCCTATTTTTATCTAAGAAAAATTTCCATCCTTTGTCTCTAAAATGTAATCCTTTGTGATATAATTCTCCTGAAAATGATAAATCTAATGCTTCAGAGATATACTTAGCACTTAAAGAGATATGTATGTTTCCCACCATAGTTTCATTCTGTTTGAAGTTATTTACAAACCCTTTTGTAACCCTCTCATTATGACCTCTAAATTTCTATAGAAAACCTATCAACCCTGACTGATAAAGTTTTTCCATTGTCTCCCTACTCCAGTGTTCTATTTGAAAGTCCTTTGGCTATGCTCTAGAGGCCATTTTTTCTGAAAAACATTTTATGTGCCCATATCTTGTCATTAAATTCATTTTGCAAAAATTAAAATTTAAGCACTAAGTGTAACTATGGTAGTAGGCTTACCTTTCTCCTTCTCTGCTTTTGTCAACCAACCAATTCTCTGTTTCTTTTCTTTTGAAGAATGTACTCTTACTGGAAATAAACAAAAGAATTTGATAGAAAAGGTTGCAAGAAAACATAAATTTATGTTTATAATGTTACACCTTCTATTAATTCTCTGTTTTCCTTTTAAAATCAATCTCTGTTTTTCAAAAGAATGAAATATATTCTCTTAAAAACAACCTCTGTTTTGAAAAAGAATTGGATTGTGTCTTAAAAAAAAATGATATTTTTTCTATACACAGCAGTATTTTTCACTCATTTCATACAAAAATTTTCCAAAACACTGCATCCAAATTCAATGTATATTCATCAAAAGAAACTTCAATAATTTGCATCAAAAATTCATGGTAAACTATCTTACTTCATTGCTCCCCAACTCTATATTTTTTCAAAAACACATCTATCTATCCTCCATTTGCTTAATTTGTGTTCTAAATTTGTAGACTGAGTGTGTTTTTAAAACAATTCTATAACTGAACCAACAATTTTCTCATACATTCGAATTATAATTCCACTTCTCTATTTTCTGTTTGAATTAAAACACTGTGGATGAGGACTTGTTGACCTTACCTTCTCTATGCACTTTCTCTTTATAACTTTTCTCTGATCTTGTGGTCTTCTTAAGTTGAACTAGAGTTTTAAATCCATAACAAATCCATTAAGATGTCCTTTTTACGAACTCATTCAAAGAAAAATTTTGTGATTGACTGATGGCAAAGTATTTTTAAAACTTTTCAACACATTTTTAAATAGTTTGAGTGCGGAATTTGTTGCATGACAAACTTTCATATTGAAATAAATTCACTCCTTTAACTCAGAGCTTGATTGGTTGATAAAATCCCTAAATTCATTAAAACAATGAAATATTATCTCACTTTAGAGAATTTCGCTTTCTGTTGGATGGCTTACTCAAATTTTCTGGATTCGTGGCCGTGAATACTTCTTATTACTCCGATTTCTCCTTTTCTCACTATAACTTTTGCTTCTCCTTCTTCATTTTCTCCTCTCGGCCTTCTCTCAACTTATCTTTCATTTCTGTTTTCACAGTGGTCACAAATACTAGGACTTTCTTGAATATGCACTCCTTTCCCTCATTAAACCTTCCAATGGCGATGATGGTGACAACCTTTCTCCAGTAATGTCTCTAAGGTTTTGAATGGCATAAATGGCTTCCTATAGGAGTGAAAATGGCTTACAAAATAGTGGAAATGGTTTAACAAAGATGGAAATGAGTTTGTTTTATTTTACACAGTGATATTTGTTTTTGAATCTTCTGTCTGTTCACTAACTCTTTGACTGACCATGCATGTCCCTCTCTTTGACTGTCGTGCCCATCCTTCTGCATCCTGTTCATGTTTCACATTCATGATATGCAAATTTGATTGCTTGTAAAGTCATCATGCTCCATCATTAAACTTCACCTCCATACATTTCATTTCTCCATGCCTCTTATGCGCCATCATACTTGCTAACTCCATGTATCCATATTGCATCATAACTTGTTTTGCATTACATGCATGCCATCATAACCATGCATGCCACCATAACCATTCATTTGTAGGTTGCATTCATTTCTTTATATTTCTTTCCATTGTTCCTATATTTTCATAATTCCACTCACCATTTCATTTTGAATTGTGCCATATAGTTTTAAACTTTGGTATTGAACTTTTTGATTTTTAATTTAAAAATTGATTATTGCAATAGTCAATTTTTAAAAATTAATCACTTATGAAGAATGCTAACCTTTGTTTTATGGTTTTTGTAGGTCTTTCAAAACTCTTCTTATGGGTTTAAGTTGGTGACCTCTTGTTTATAATCCTTTTTGTTAAGAAATACATGGGGTGTGATAGTGATATGAAATATTTCAAATAGTAATATATGGATAGGGTTAAATTAAAATAGTGGCATGAAGAGGGTTATAAAATGTGGGTGAGTGTAGGGAATGTATGTAATATTAGTGATGAAATGTGATGTAATGTAGGTAAAAGATGCATTAAATAGTATTAAATTATTTTATCCAATTCTAGAATATTTTGAAAAAAAATGAAAATTTAAAAGCAAAAATTCTTACTTACTCTACAGAGGTACTCCCTTTTTTATGATGATCAACTTGTGTGTTTTTTTTTACGATGACTCTTGTAGACTTGATATAGACTTTATTTTTTCTTGCATCTGATTTGATTTTGAATAATTATTGTTCAGGTCCCTTTTTGTACATTAAACTTTTACATATGCTATGATCTTCTCATGTCCCTTCTAACATATTGAAATTTTTAGGTCCCTTTCTGGCGTAATTTCACAATGATGTTCAAGTCCCTTAATGACGTAATTTCACAATGATGTTCCATATTTGAAAATTTCTTTTGTCGCATTCAGGTCCCATTCTGAATAATTTTTCAACAACAATTCAGGTCCCTTCTCCAAATGTCAAATAATATACAAGGTCCCTTTATGATTGTATTTCATATTTTGTCTTCAATTCAGATGCTAAAAACTATTTTTATAGTTTTTTTTATTTCACACCTTCCCCCAAAATGATATTCTGAGTTGTCTTGAAGTCTGAAAAATTATTTTGAGGGTTAATCTACAAAAATGTAAAGTAAGGTAAACGGAAAACGAGAATAGAATTTGAATTCGCGAAACAAGTTGGTTTTCCAATAGGAATTCAAGCTTTTATTGTGCCAGTTTCCTGGATTTTCACAACCAAAATTTTTATTATGTCTTTTTTTTTAATTATTATTAATATTCTTCCAGAGTTTTGGAAAACATATCACTATGTTGTCCCAGTATTTCCAAATCAGAATCCATTGAAATTTTTCTCAGAAAATCTTCTCTATCTATAGGCTTATGATAAAGTTTTAGCCTCTGTCCATTTACCACAAATGAAACAGATGCTTCATCAATTTTTTTATCTTGACTGCTCCATTATCAAAGATTTCTTCAATCACATATGTCCCAAGTAATGAGTTGTAAATTTTTCTTTGAAATCTTTGAATTTGGAGTCGAACAAGAGTGCCCAATCTCCTTTCTGAAACACTTTATTATTTATAAATCAATCATGTCATTTGATCTGTTTTTTTTGGACTAGAGTAGTATGTTCAAATTCTTATTGTTGAATCTCATCGAGTTTGTTTAACTGCATAATCATTTTTTGTTGCGCTTGCGAAAGCTCAATCCCTGATTCTGCTACTAGCTTGTATGTTTATATTTGAAATTTAATTGGTAGTAGAACTTCTTTTCCATATACTAACTAATATGGGCTGAAACCAATAGTATTTTTCGAAGTTATTCTATATTCCCATAATGCATCTTTCAACTTTTCTGACTAGTATTTTATGTTCATGTTCACAGTTTTTATCATAATACTTTCTAGAACTTTTTTTGTAGATTCCACTTGTCCATTTTCTTAAGGATGATATGGAGTGGATTTTCTGTGTTTGATTTTGAAAGTCTTTTTAATATCATGAAATTTTTTTTATGTAAATTGTGCACCTTGGTCAGTCACTATCTATCTAGGAACTCCATATATGACAAATATTTCTTCATATAGAAAAGGCGTAACAGTTTCTTCTGTTGCCCCTACTACTACCTTGGCCTCCACCCATTTAGTCACATAATCTCTACATACAAGAATGTATTTCCTTCCATAGGATGGAGGATTTATTGGTCCCACGAAATATAAATCCCATTGTTCAAATGGTTTAATAATTACTTGTGGCTTTAATGGCATTTGATCTGATGCCACTGGTCTACCAATTCTTTGGCAGCTGTGACATATTTTGACATAATTCCTGGAGTCCTTGAAGATGTATGGCTAGTAGTAGCCAAGATTTAGCACTTTGTATGTCGTCCTTTTATCTGAAAAATGGCCACCACATGGTTCATCATGACAAGCTTTCAAAATTTCAATTATTTCATCCTCCCTTACACATTTTCTAATGATCAAATCAGCACTAGTGTAAAATAGATCTCCATTGAACCAGCTATATCTGGCACTATCTATAATTATTCTTCATCTTTTTTTGCTTTTGTAATGAAGTGGTAAGATATCAGATGATAAATAATTAGCTATATCTGAAAACCAAGGGGTTTTGACATTTATAGCAAATAAATGTTCATCTAGGAAATTGTCTGCTATAGGATTTAGATCACTAGGTAAATTTAATCTTGACAAAAAGTCAGCAAATCGGTTATATTTTCATGGTCGATCTTTCACAGTAATATTAAAATCTTGCATCAATAACAACCATTGATTTATTCTACTATTTTTAATGGATTTCTTCATTAAATATTTTATAGAAGAATGATCTGTATGAATATAAAATTGATATCCTGTATGAACATAAACATGATATCCTGTTATATAATGTCGAAATATATTTACTGCATGTACAAAAACTAACATTTCTTTCTCTGTAACAATATAATTCAATTTTACTGGTGTTAAGTTTTTGCTGATGAAATATATAGCGTAATTGAATTGATTCTCTTTTTTTCCAAGTGATGCTCAAATAACTATATCAGATGCATCAGTTGAAATGTGAAATGGCAAAGACCAATTAGGTCCTTGAAGAATGGGTGAAATTGATAAATTGTGTTTTAATTTTTCAAATGCATGTTGAAATTTATCAGTCCATTAGAATTCTACATCGTTTGAAAGTAACTTGAATAATGGTAAAGCTATTTTACTAAAAATTTTAATAAATCTCCTATAATAGCCCGCATAACCCAAGAAACTTCGAACCTATTTTTGTGTTGTAGGTGGTGCTAAACCCACAATGACCTAAATTTTGTTGTTTCCACCATAATCCCTGAAGACGATATATGGTGTCCCAACAATATCCCCTCAGTTAACATCATAAAATAATATTTTATTACTGTGTGATAGGTTTGTCTCAATTTATCTTGTTAATACATTTTCAAGATTATTTAAACAATCATCATATGTTTTAGCATACACGGTGAAATCATCCATGTAAACTTCCACACACTCATGAATCAAATCAACAAAAATAGCAAGAACTGCTCTTTGAAAAGTAGCAGGTGCATTACATAAACCAAAGGGTAATACATTGTATGCATATGTTCCCCAAGGGCATGTGAATGTTGTCTTATCTTGATCTTCTAATGCTATTTTTACCTTATTATATCGGCTAAATCCATCCAGAAATGAGAAAAATTTCTTTCCAGCTAATTAATCCAACACTTGATCAATAAATGGTAAAGGAAAATGATCTTTAATGTAGCTTTGTTAAGCTATCTGTAATCGACACAAATTCTCCATTTCCCATTTTTATTAGGCACCACAACTAAGGGTGAGACGCATTGACTATCTGAAATAGGATAGATAAATCTAACTTGTAATAGTTTATGTAATTCTTCTTTCACTATTTCCTTCATCATGGGATTCATACATCTTTGTGGTTGCCTAACAAGTTTGATTTCATGATTTGTATAAATGTGAAAGATGCATGTTTTTGGATGAATTCCGGGCATGTCTTTATAATCCCAGAAAAAATGTTTTGAATATTTTTGCAATAATATTATTAGCTTTTCCTCTTGTGATGATTGTAAGTTGTTACCAATATTCAAATGTCTTTCAGGATTGATTTCAATAATTTTTCTATTTGAATTGGTAATTGAATTTATAGGAAAAATTCTTTTGAATATATTTTGCAATGATTGTATTGTGCAATTTTCATGAAAACATTCATTTAAAAGATAACTAGCAGCTTCATATTGAGTCATCCTAAGCTGCTCTGAAAGATTTGGTTCTGAGATGAAAAAATCTAATAAATCCTTATTTTCTTCCTCTTCTTTTAAATTATAAACTTGATTAAGACTAAGAACAAGTTTAAATGTTTGTTGTTCATCTTCCTCAAGTAATGATAATAGTGAAGGAGATTTAGCAAGAGGATATAATGTGATATTATTTCTTTCATCTCTATGTGCAATAATCATACCTCCTAACCTGCATCTAATATAAGCATCTACAGTGGCCAACCATGGTTGACCTAAAATTAAGGGATTCCCTCCCAAGTTTTCTTTTGCCTGCAAAATAAAGAAGTGCCCACAATGTGGGGGGGGATATACTGAACAGATCTATTCGCTGCTCTAAGACTGTAGTAGTATGTCTAATGTTGCTAAGATTCAAATGTTTCATAGTCTCCATTGTCATAACATTGATAGCTACTCCAAAGTCTATTAAAGTGTTTGGCAATGAAAATTTGTTAATTGAAATAGTAACCATAAGAATTCCTAGATCAACATATCTTTCAATGGCCATATTCCTAGACATGAGATTTGAAAGACTTCCCATTACCTAGATTGTTGGTGGATCCTTCTTTCTTCGGCTAGATTTCTTAATGCATAATTCCTTTATTGTTTTTTCATATATCAAAATGTCTTTAATTGCCTGCAATAAAGGAATTTTAACATACGTGTTTTTCAATTCATCTAGAATACTAAATTCAAGGAGAGATATTGGAATATTCTGTTGTATTAGTCTCTCAAGACATGGTGGAGTTTGTGTCATGATAGCTTTACCTTTTTGAATTTTTTTTTCTGGTTGAGATTTTTCACTTTGTTCTCCTTGTTCTATTTTTTCTTCAACTATCGGAGGAGAATATTTTTGTAACACCTTCCCAGAACTTAGGTGGACATCCTATACTAGAAGAATTGAATAAGTTGGACAGTATGTTGCCTCTTCCAGATGATATGTTGGTCTATCCACCTCTTTTCTTGGATTAGCTACTGGATGAGCTCGTAGTTGTGTTGCTCTAGGAGGGTGTCGGTTAGTTGGCAGCTGAAGTTTCTACAGTTGATTTAGAATTAGTGGGTTTTTAGTTGGATATGGCATGGGTTGTTGTTTTTGGAATTGTTGATATTGAGGAAATGATTGTGGAGGATATGGCTGTTGATATTGATACTGCTGGTTATACATTTTCTGTGGTGATTGGTTTCCATAACAATATCCCATCCAACCTTGGGAAGGTTGGTTTTGATATTGTTGTGGTGGCCAAGCCTTCCATGGCATTGGTGTATTCCTTGTGTTTTGAGGATATTGAAAATTTTGGGGATTTTGTTGAGGGAATTCTTGAGGCATTCTTTCCTGCCAAGGTCTTCTTGGTGCCAAATAGTAGAGAGAATCTACTCCTTGTATTTCTTCCCCTTTTAATTCTTTTAAATTTGGACATTTTTTGGTTGCATGATTTTCTTTACATAGTCTATATACTTGTATATTTTGCAAAGGACATTCCCTAAGTGGATGTTTTTGTCTACCCTTTGGATAGAAGATTGTTAAGACTTCATCCTGCTCTTATTTTCTCTTTTTAGCTTTTAAAACATCTACCTATTTACCCAAAGTGCTCAAGAGATATGTCTTAAGGTTTTCTAGGAGGCTTCCTATCTCTGCTCTTGTTATTTCACTTGCTGCAGATTTGGAAGCTTTTGATGAAATATCTCTTTTTCCACTCTTAGCTCTTCCCCTAGAGTATTTTTGACATAACTCAACAATTTCTTCAAATGGTAAATTATAAATATCTCATTTTCCCATTACATTAAGAATTTCTAAATACTCATCTCGAGTCTCTAGCCCTGTAGTAAGCTTGATACTTTTTAAGAAATATTTTCTTCATGTCTTCCCAAGAAGCTATTGTGTGTTATCCTAATCCCATAAACCATTTTAAGGCTGCAACTTTTAAAGTAGCAGGAAAAAGTCGAAGTTTATGAGTATCATCAATATATCCATATGTTCTACACAAGATATCAAACTCAAACATAAATGCATCAGGATCTTCTGTTGACATTCCATAGAAATTAGGCAATACTGAAGGTGGAATATTTTTCATTTTTATTTATTCTCCTAGTATTGCTCTTTCATCTAAAATAGGAAAGCCAAAAGTGGTTTCCTGATCATTATTATCTTCTTGTTCATTTTCTTGTGTTCTTCGATTTTGGTTTTCTCTTCTTGCTTCTTCTTCTATTCTTCGAAGTGCTTCTACTCTTATATATTCTGCAACTTTTCTTTCCGCTTCGATTCTTGTTTCTTCTTCTTGTTGTCTTCTCCATTCCCTTTTTTGTCTTTCATATTCTATTCTTTGTTCAAGACTCATGTTGATTCTAGTTGATCCTTCTCCTTCTTCAGCCATTTTGTGTTCAGATACTTGTAATGTTTCAATAGATTGAATTTGTATTTCTTCTACTACTTTGGTTTCTTCAAGGATAGGTCATTCTAGTTGTTCAACAATTGGTTTTCTTGTGACTTTTTTTTTCCAAACAGAAGGATGTTCTTTAGGTGATTGCTTTTTCTTTACCTCAAAAGCTAAAAAGACTCGTCGTTCAACTAAAATCAATCTTTGTCTTGATCTCTATTTTTCCTCTAACTCTTCTATACTAGGTTTTCCAGCAACTGGTGTTGTTAATCCTATAGATGAATGTGTTATTGGGGGGTTCTGTTTCAAAAATCTACCTTTTTGATCTTTAGTTATAGGCATAAGAAAAAATTACTTGAAATAAAAACTATATTTCTATTATTTTTGGTGATTTTATGTTGTTTTTGTATTTCACTTTTTTTTTTCTCTTCCTATTTTGACCATTTTGGAAATATGCTTCCCTGGAAACGGCACCAAAATGTTGGGTCAATTTACTGTTGCAAATTAACGCAATTTTTTATTATCAATCTGGCTTGGTGAGCTTAGAAGCATTCCCAAAGTATATGGGTTTCAATTATAGTCAAATTTAGAAGATGAATTATTGATGGTTAAAGAAATGCATATTACAAATATTAACTTAATTAATTTCTAAACATTGGATCAAGATATATGAAAAAATAATCAAGAGGGTCTATGTTCAGAGGTCCTAGTTGTCCTTCGTTACTGATTTCATTCTATCCTTAATAATATTGTGAAAACATGAAAACAGGAAATTATAAATCTAACTTCTAAACAATAAATTAAGATATATGAAATAATAATCAAGAGGCTCTATGTTCAGAGGTCCTGCTTTTCCTTTATTACTGATTTCATTTTGTCATTAATGCTATCGTGAAAACTAGAAAGCAGGAAATAATAAATCTAACTTCCAAACAATAGATTAAGATATATGAATAATAATCAAGAGGCTCTATGTTCAGAGGTCTTGTTTATCCTTAATTACATCATTAATGCTATTGTAAAAACTAGAAAGTAAGAAATGATAAATCTAAATTCTAAACAATAGATTAAGATATATGAAATAATAATCAAGAGGCTCTATGTTCATAGGTCCTCGTTTTCCTTCATTATTGATTTCTTTATATCATTAATGATATTGTGAAAACATGAAAACAAGAAATGATTAATCTAGCGTAAGAAAATTAGTTCATAAATTACAACTATGAAAACTAAGAAGTGCACTTCGCTTGGTGTGGGGGCCCTTCCACCCTTGCCTCACACACTGAAGGTAAAATTAGCTACTCAAGACTTCAATAAATCAATTAGCATGTAACAACATCAAAATATGATATATTATATCTTCTATTATGTCATGAAGTCTCAAAAATAATAATAATAAGTCATACAAGTTCCCATGTCAAAGCCTTCAAAGTGTGAGGCTTAAATAGATGAAATATCTAACAAATTGATCTAAAATATCTAAAGTAATCATAAATATCCTTATCCTATCATATCAGGTTGAATTCATCTATCATATCCATCATAATCTAGAAAATCCCACAAAATAAGAGTTTTGACCTAGTTTGTAGGGATCCTCCATAAAGACTGGTATTGTTTGACCGCCTTTGAATGAACCTATTAAAGCTCTGTTAGAGCCGCTATCTTCATCCCTCCATCAGAGATCAAATTTCTCTTGTTTCATTTCATTTTTGGTGTCTCATTTAGATCAGTCAGCTGCATGCCATTAGGAGCATGGATCATCTGACAGAAGGGTCTTGTCTTTCATATCCCTCATGTCTTATACCTGCTGGTCTGTGTCTATTTATCGAAATCATTTACAATCATTTGCAGTCATGTTTGGTCTCTTGGTCAACAAAGAGTCATTTTAGGGTTTTTAGTCTCATTAGGTCTAGGTTTTCATTAATTTAGTCTTCAGAATGTTTAATAATGTTAGCAGCCACATGAGGAAGCTTCAAATAAGGTTTCAGTGCAAAAATTTCATCGTCATAATGCTTGGTAATGACTTTTCTTCAAAACTCTGTTTTGAAGTAAAATCGTCTATTTCATATTTTGTAATAAATGCAATGTAATTTTCAAAGTTTATTCAGTTTTAAAGTACTCCATGCACAGTCCTAGTCACCTTTGCCAAAATCCCATGCTAGCTATCCCTGCAAAGACAGACAAGAGATTCATCATTCAGCTCAAAAATCAAAAAGCACAAAGGAAACAAAAACAAAGTTTATTTAAAAAGTGCCAAAGTATGCAACATTAGAAAGTGGGTTTTCCAAATCAAAAATCAAAGTATATGGCATAAAAGATATTTTTTTGTTTCAATAATCCATTTTCAAGCCAAGACAAGAGTGAAGCCAAGAGAAATAGTGGAGGAAACGAAGCCAGCATTTGAAGGTAGACTATGTGTGAAATTCACTGTTGCGGCACACTAGGTGGAGGTCACGGCACACTGACCGAGCGTGGCGCATAGGGTCGCTCTCCACCGTGCAAAGTTGAACTATCATAGCGCATAAGGAGAGCACGATGCACTGGGCCACTGTCGCGGTGCACAGGGCCGAAAAAAAAAATTCTTGCTATATCTCTCAAATTTCAAAATGATTCGGCCTCCTTTGCTCCAAGTAAGTTTATGAGACTTTTTAATTTCTATTAACCAATGTTTGGTGGTGACTGAGATTGAATATGATATTTTGAATTCCAAAACTATAAACCCTATTCCCTTGTTAAAAATTTATCTTTAGGGTTTTGAATTTGGAGTTTTAAAATTGATTGTGGTGCCAAATAATCCATTCCCCACCTTGTTTATTCCTTCCCTCACCGTAATCCCATCATTACAGTTCATCCCATATCCCCTTACATCCTCAAATTCACTCATACCATCTCATTCCCATTATCCCTATTCCTAAGTCATTTCATTTCCTATCACTCTCCCTTTCCCATTTCACTTATAAAAATTCCCAAAACCCAAGTTCCCCAAACAGTCAAGTAGTTGTCCATTGTCCCTACATTTGTCAAAATTCCAAAAGGAAAATTATCACTTGATTAAACCCCATTATCCTCACGGCCTTATTCCTCCTATAGTCCCTCCCCTTTGACATATATTTGGAAATTGAAACAAAGCACCAAATTCTCATTTTTATCTCATACAATCCAACATATACCTTGCATAGACCTTGAGACATCATGGAGACAAACACTGATATATCATATGACAGAGATAATTATTCTACCACTGAGCTACATGCACGTAAAAGGCCTCGTAAAGGTGGAAAACATGTGAGAGAAGAGCCCACCTCATTGACTCAATTGCAGGCTTGTCCACTTGCCATGGCATGTTTTTGAGAGTAGTCATGCTATCAGTATTGTGAGATGATTACTAGGATTCATCATCATCAGGAGTTGGCTCGTTTGTTTGTATTGCATTTACATGATGGTCAAGTAACTCTTTTTGGTGTAAATTTCACTTTGAAACCAGAAACCATCTCTCAAGCAACAGGAATACCGAATGTGGGTGGACACTGGAAAAAAAGACAGCAGGTGGACAGAGTGCATTATGAACCATACATCAGGCATAACTTTGTGAGGCAGCTCAACAGAGTGTTCCCATTCTGGTTCCTAAAGGAATCCTATGCGCTTCTGATGAAACTCATTATCAGACACTTCAGTTGTGAGGGCCAGTTTTCACGCCTTTATGCCTACCATATTAGGTTATTGATGCATTTCACGAGAGTGAGGATGATTAACATTCCTTATTTCATGTGCTGGAACATCGAGAGAATGACCACTCTTGTGCAGAATAAATCTCCCGAGCAGCAGTGCAATAGTATTTATCACTATGCACTCATCAAGGTCGTGGTTGTACATCAGCTGGGATTGCAGGGTATTTCATGGGAGGATTTCATTTCCCATGACTTCTTCACAGCTCCTTAGGTTCCTCCAGAGGTTTTTCATGAGCCAGGTGAACCTTCACATCAGCATAAAGGTCACGAGACAGAGCCTATCAGTGTGCCAATGTTTGTTACTTATCAGAGAGGCACCAGAGTATTATTTGCAGCAGCTCGATGAGTACTATCTCCACCTGGGGTGGAAGGGGTCTCGTTGCCATCATCAGCAGCACATGTATAGGTACAGGACAGAGGTAAGAGGCCTATGCAGGATGAGGGCCCTTCAGAAGGCCAGGATACTGATTTCATATTGATTGATGAGGATTTGAACTCTCCAAGCTCAAAGTTGAGAGAGACCATTCAGGAACAGAAGGCGGAGATAGACACATTGAATGTCAAGTTGCAGAGAGCCCAATGGATCATAAATTACCTGGAGCAGTGAAACAAATATTTAGAATATTATCAAACAATCATGGAGTTGCAAAACATCCGTGAGAACCGGCAAGCTTCCCAAAGAAGCCAAACCGAGATGACACCCATTGAGAGGGAGATTGAGGCTGATAGAGAGACTTGGCTTGAGAGGGTCAATATTCATCTTGAGAAGCTATTGGAGAAGGAAAAAAAGGAAAATAACATGCTCAGGCACATGAAGAACCATTATTGGGCTCGAAATCATGTTTGCAAAGCGAGGATCAAGATCCTGAAGGCAAGGCTAAGGAGGGAACTAAAGCATCGTAAAAGGCATGATAGACTCCAAATTTTGGCTGAAGCTTCTTTGGCCCAGCATAGTACTTGATGGTGGAAATTCAGCCCAAATTTCAAGAAATTTGGGAAAAATTTTGTCAATTTTGATTTTTTTTGGCCTAAACATAGAATTTCCTGCCAGACGCATAGCGCCACTTGGCGCGCGCTTATAATTGGCAGCTCTTTTGGAGGAAAACTTTGCATTTCTAGATTTTTCATCAAAATTTATGCATTTCTACCCATTACCTAAGGATTTTGAAAATTTTTGGGTTGCCTAAAGGGTCAAAAACACCTCAAAAATGGCCTTTCTGCCACTTTTTGGACACACAGGAAGCAATGTTGGGAGGTTGGATTTTTGGAGGGGAAAATGGCAACCAAATTCAGAAATTCTACTTGGGTTGGAAAGTAGACAGGTAGAGATTTCTAACATTCTATCCTTCACTCAATTTGTACTTTTTGAAGGCCCTAAAAATCAGCCTCAAAGTTGTGTTATGCATAGAGATTTCAAGCGCGGCGCATTGGGAAATTTGGCCTATTTTTCACTCAGCAGCTCAGATTTTCACCTAGTTTTGGCTAGTTTGACTTTTTCATGTAAATAGTGATGTAAATTGATGTAATTTCATAAATATGATGTAATTTTGGAACATTTTTACTCATTCTAGTATATTCATTCACCAAAAAGTGAAATGTAATTGAATGAATCAGTTTCCTATCATATAAAGGCAAGTTGTTTCATTGCCTTTTTTCTCGTTCTTAGTTTAGATATGGTTGAAACAGATCCTAGAATGATGATATTGACCCCTAGAGGCATGAGGATGAGTTAGGCTTGTCTATATCATGTAGTTCATTAGTCATTTTCAGGGTTGGACACTTGGGATTGCTTGGCACTTCATTGTACATTTCATCTCTGCAATTTTGGCAAAGGAATAGACCAAGGTTTGCAGCACTCTTTGGGATCCATGTGGCTCTGTGTTTTGATGGTGTGTTTCTCTATGTGATTGTAAGTTCACTGATGTTTTATGTGTATCATTTCCCTTCTCCTTTCTTCTTAAATTAAACAGATGAGTGATAAAGGTGGAATTCATTAGATTGTTTTTCTCCGCCTTCAGTTTTGTTTAATTTTCCATGTTTTCATCAGTTTGAAGAGGATTCTTGAAATCCTCTTGCCCTATTCATCTCCTCACCAGTCTGAACTATCCATTCATTCAATTCAAAGAATCAAAACAATTTCCTTCCTTTCCCCATTCAGAACTCTGCAAAAATTAGGCCTCATCCCGGGACCCAAAACTGCCTTTCCCTTTGATTCCAACAAAAACCCCCAGAATAAAAATCAAATCCTTTTACTTATATACCTAGCCTAAAACTAGCCTTTATTTCAAATTCATCTCAATCCTCATTGATCATTTTTGCTGAGATTGACCCGGAGAGAGCCCTCTCCTGATCTGGTAGGGCTAGCTACCAAACTGAGCGTGGTTTGATGTTACCCTGAACTCTGCCTTCTTTCAGCCTGAGGTATATTTAGGCAATAACATAGTGGCAACCATACTGGGGAACAAAATGGTTTGCTTGTTGGTGTTATTTGTTTTATAAGCTACAGACAGAGCCTGAAGTTATGTTAGGTAGCCTTCGAAATGCTCTTGCTTTGCATTAGAGAAAGTAGATAAATGTTGCTTCAGTCAATCTCCGGTCTAGTTTGTAAATGTGACACTTGAATTGTAAATTGCCCCCAGTACATCAGATCATTCTGGACTTTTGGGTGATGAGTCTAGAATTTGATAGGTTGAAAAAGTTGGTTTTGTCCCTTTGAATTTGAAAATAATTCAACACACTGGCTTCCAGAAGACATACCAGAGCAAATCTAGATCCTGATCCACCTCCACTGTATGAAAATCCCAATCTTATTTCAAGAACCCTTCTTCGATAAAGTTCTGTTATTCCTCTGTTTAAATCTCATTCATGTCCTGCTATTTTTTAGTACCTTGAAGACCTTGAATTTGATGAAAATTTTGAGTTGTCGTTGTTTGAGACTAAGTCTGAAAGTGCTATTGGTTCTACTGTCATAAATCCAAAGTTTATCAAATATCTTGAAATTTAATAGGCTAATAGATCCATTAACAGTTACATATTTAATATTCAAAATTCCATTGTGGAAACAAATATTTCTGAGTTCATAGAGTCTGCATCTGAAACTCTTGGGCCATCAATAGTCACATCTATTTCACAAGTTCATACCGAGCCTTCTTTCATTCCTAACATTCCTGTACAACCATCTATTTCTGATCAAAAATCTGCAGTAGTCTCTCCATCCACACCTCATACACCTCATACATATACTACTCCTACTCCACCTATATTTCCAAATCCGATTATAAATCCACCAAGAGCAATGGCTGCCCGATTTGCACCTCTTGTGTTGCCTCGGAACTTGGATGCCATGCCCGCTGATTATCAAAGTAAGATTCCATTATTTGATGGCACTCCTCAAAGTGTTCCTGCTCAGCAACATGTTGATAGAATGGAATATTTCTTTGACCTTCATGAAATTGATGCAGAAAATGTGACCATGAGATTATTTGTTCAAACCTTTGGAGGTGAAGTAAGAAAGTGGTTCAGAGCTTTGCAGCCTAGAAGTATTGCTACATTGGCTGAGCTTTAGAGACAATTATTGGATTGATGGGAAGTAAAGAACTATCCTCTTTAGATCACTTCTGAATATACCAAGATCAAGCGGAATGTTGGTGAGTCTTTCCAATATTATTGTATTAGATTCAATGTGGTTTACAATGCAATTACTGATGATTTAAGGCCATCTAGGAGGTCGGCTTTGCTTAAGTTTCCGGATGGTTTTGATCCGGACATGGCCTATCAATTAAGAGAAAGAGATCCAGCCACTTTGGAAGAAATGCAAAAAATTGCAGTGAGTGTTGAAGCTAATTTGAATGACAAGAGAGCTAGATTGAAATCTAAAAAGAAAGTAGCAGTTAAGGAAGAGCCTTCTACTTCAGATCAAGTAATTCACAAGGTGGAAAAGATGATTAAGAGATTAACACTTGATAAGCTTGAACCATAGACTAGAAATCCTAACTTCCGTGGCCAGCAGCAACCACAATTCAGGATCAAAAAATGAGAGCAGCGAGCACAAGAACCGCCAGCACAACAGCAGGTAAAGACACCCTTACAGCAGAATTTTGTTGGTTCGGAATTAGATGATGAAGAGAATGTAATAGGGGAATATAATCACTTCTTTACACCTGATGATATGCCAAATTTTATCACTGAAGATGAGGAGTATGCAAAAAACTCAGCTGTACAAAAAGACGAGGATTTCATCTTGGAAAATGAGACAGCTCTTGAAGAAGAGTCGGATGAGTATCAGAGAGGTTATATGAATGCTTTTTCCGCCAAGCAGAAACAATATTTGCTTAGAAACAAAGATGTGCCTATCAATACAATCCAAAAGAGAAAGGAAGTTTCAGCACCAAAGAATGATTCACCCGTTGCAGAAAAGAAGGGAAAAGAGATAGCTAATCCTACTACTAGCAAATCCCCATCAGAAAATGAAATATCTAATCAACCAATTGTATCGAGGGAGAAAGCTGAAAAGAAGGATGTTTCAGCCAAATAGGTATAAAAAACTTCAGTATTTAACTTAGAGAGTGAAATTTCTAAGTTAAAAGTTTCCATTTCTTTGAGTGAATTGATGAAGAACAACAGCTATAAGGGTTAGGTATCTAAAATTTTGAATTTCGATCCAATGTCTGATATGGTGAATGTGGAAGATGATCAACCTGAGTTGATATTTGGACCAGCATTGGATGGTGAGTCTCCAGATAGTGATGTGCCTCATTTTTATATCAGCCTTAGATTGCATGATTTTGTCTTGCATAATGCCATGTTTGATTTCGGAGCCTCTCATAATCTCATCCCAAGGGAAATCATGGACAAATTGGGATTGGACATCACTAGAAAGTATCGTGATATTTATTCTTTCGATTCCAGTAGATTAAGATGCATTGGGCTCATCAAAGATTTGGTGGTTATTTTAGATTAGATTCCGACTAACAATGTTTTGATGGATGTGGTTGTGGCAAATATTCCTCCTAGATTTGGCATGGTTCTTCCAGATCTTGGGGATCGAAATTGAAGGGAACATTGCAGCCTGATTTCTCCTATGCTACCATTCATGTGTTTGGTCAGATGAGAATATTATATCAGGAGAAAAAGATGAAGTATATGATTACTAGCAAGGAGAAACCGGTAAATCATCCAATCAATTATGTACATACAGATTTAGAGTCATTTGTTTTGTATTCAGATAGTTTCAATGATGTAAATAGTCAGTTAGTTGAAGCAGAGGACATTTCAGAAATCACTGAGAATTTTAGAGAGGTTTTGAAGAAAGAAAGACAAGAAATTGAAAGTTTCGCTGAGCTATCAGCCTTCCGACAGCAGCAAAAAGTTGATGGACAACAAGCAGAAATAATAGAGCGAAAAAAAATTCAGCACTTGGAAGAAGATGAATATGGTTTGTGGACCATGGATTTTGATGGTGCAGTAGGGAGTGATGGTGCTGGAATTGGCATTTGGGTACGCAGCCCTTTTTCTGCCCCAAACAAGGTATCGAGTAATGTAAGGGTTTGCTCTTATAAATTAGCTTTTGATTGTTCAAATAATGAGGCTGAATATGAAGCTTTGATTGTTGGTCTGAAAATTCTTAGAATGTTGAATGCTAAGAGGATTGTAGTATATGGCGACTCCGAGTTGGTAATTAAGCAAGTGAAAGGTGAATACCAAGCTAAGAATCCTCGAATGCGGGCTTACTGAAATGTTGTTCTTGATATCTTGAAATTGTTTTCAGACTATACTTTGACTTGTATCCCTCATATTCAGAATGGTATTGCAGATGCACTTGCAAAGGCAACAAGTAATTTGAAGATTCCGATGAACTCATGTAACAAATTTGAAATTCATGTGAAGCATCATCCGACTGTCCTAGATAATCAAATGTATTGGCAAGTATTCCAAGATGATGATGAGATTGATGAATTTCTACAAAATGAAGGAAAATTCAAAGACACTTCAATTGATATGGAGCATGATGATGGTGAGGCTGATTTATAAATTAATCAGATGGAAGTATTGCAGCTGAAGGATAATGCCGTTCCTAAAGGTCTAATACCTTTAGAAGAGCTTTTCGATCAAGATGACGTAGCTTGAAAACCAACCTTGCGGCCAACTGAAAAGGGATTTGAAGATGTGAACATTGGATCAGCTGAAAATCCAAAGATGGTGAAATTTTCAAAAGCATTGCCACCGGAGGTAAAAGAAAATATGTTAGTTTGTTGTATTCTTTCGCTGATGTATTTTCTTGGGACTATTCAGATTTGAAGACATATGATACTAATATAATTCAACACACCATTCCGATCAAGCCAAATCAAAAGCCCTTTAGGCAGAAGTTGAGAAGGATAAATTCAAAGTTGCTGCCCTCAATTGAGAAGGAAGTGAATTGATTGTACAAGGCTGGTATCATTGTTCTTATAAGATTTTCATATTGGATTTCCAATGTGGTGCCCGTACGCAAGAAGACAGGTGAGATTCGTTTGTGCATTGATTTTAGGAATCTGAATAAAGTTTCTTTCAAAGATAATTATCCATTGCCCAAAATGGATCACATACTTCAGTGAGTAGTTGGAGAATCTCGTATGTCACTACTCGAAGGTTATTCTAGGTATAACCAAATTCTAGTTCATGAGGATGACAGAGACAAAACAACGTTCACCACTCCGTGGGGAACTTTCCATTACACTAAAATGCCTTTCGGTTTGAAGAATTCTGGTGTGACATTTCAACGAGCAATGGATATGGAATTTGCAAATGAGAAGGATGATTTTATAGTTGTGTATCTTGATGATTTGACAGTCTTTTCTAATTCTGATGAAGAGCACCTTTACCATTTGAAGATTGTTTTTCAACGGTGCAGAAATTATCGTGTGTCACTTAATCCGAAGAAGAGTCTGTTTGCCATGGATGAAGGCAAACTTCTTGGTCATATTATCTCAAAAGATGGCATCTGTATTGATAAAGCTCGAGTAGAAGCTATTCTTATATTCCCCGAAACAAAAAGGAGATCCAATCCTTCAATGGTAAGAAGAATTTCTTACGCTGATTTGTGCCTAATCTTGCAAAACATTTAAGAGAGATTAAAAACATGCTTAAGAAAGACAATGTAGTGAAGTGGACTGAGGAGGCGGTAAAGTATTTCAATTTAGTGAAGTTGGCTCTTTCTTTGGCTCCAGTTTTGATCAGCCCGGACTATACTCAGGATTTTATTTTGTTTTTATTTTCCTCAGAGCATACTATGGAAAAAATATTGATGTAGAAAAGAGATGAGCATGAAAAACCAATTTCTTTTTTGAGCCGAACCATAAGAGATGCAACCTTAAAGTATAACATCATTGAAAAGAAATCTCTTGCCTTAGTGAAAGCATTGAAATATTTTCGAGTATATATTCTGCATTCTCATATTCTTGCTTATGTTCCTAACGATGTTGTTAAGGATGTTTTAGTGCAAATAGATCCAGAAGGGAGATGGGGCAAATTGATTGCTGCCTTGTTGGAGTATGATGTGGAGATAAAGCCTACAAAGCTTATCAAAGGACAAGGGCTGGCTAAGCTAATGGCTGAGTCAAATTTGCATGCCTTGGACATTAATATCATTACTGCTATGTCTGAGGAGAATGAGGAAAGTTCATCAGCTCAGGTATCAGAAATCTTTGTGCTTTCTCCTTGGTATTCAAATATTGTATATGTGCTTCAAAATTTGTCACCACTGCACGGCATGGCTAGAAACAAACGTAGAACTCTGAAATTGAAGGCTACTAAGTTTTGTATTTTGAATAATTCACTCTATTGGAAATATCCTGGTGGTGTTTTGCTGAATTGTTTGGTTGAAGAAGAAGCGAAGAAGGTTATGGAGGATTTTCATAAGGGAGATTGCGGGGGTCACCTTTTCTAGAAAACAACGGCCAACAAGATTTTGAGAGCCGGATATTATTGGCTGACACTTTTTGCTAATGTGTATGAGGCTGTCAAAAGCTATCATGAATTTTAGATTTTTGAAGGGGGGAAGAAATTGCAGCCCTTGCCGCTTAAGCCCATTGAGGTAAGTGCTCCTTTTTAGCAGTGGTTTTTGGATTTCATTGGCGAAATCCATCCTGCTTCTTCAGCTCAGCACAGGTGGATACTCACAGTGACATTTTATTTCAAAAAATGCCACCAGGCAAGATACGGATTCGGTAATAATTTCATTCCTTGAGAATAACATTTTGTCTCGTTTTGGTTGCTCGAATAATTTAATCACTGATAATGCAATCGCTTTCAAATCAAAAAGAATGATTGAGTTTTGTGACAAGTATAAAATCACTTTGGGACACTCAACAACTTATCATCCACAAGGCAATGGATTGGCGGAGTCTTCCAACAAATCTTTGGTCAAAATTTTTAAAAAGTTGCTGGAAATAAACAAGAAAAGTTGGCATAAGAAGTTGGTCAATGCACTTTGGGAAGATCGAGTGAGTCAGAAAAAATACATTGGTATGTCCCCTTTTGAGTTAGTATATGGAGTTAACACGGTGTTTCCTACCTCTCTCGCAGTTCTAGTGGTCAAACTTCTACAGGAAGTTGGCAGTGAAGACGATCATATGCAAAGGAGAATAAATCAAATGATCCATTTGCAGCAGATGAGAGAAGAAGTTTTCCAAAACACGTTCAAGCTGCAAGAGGGAATTAAGAAAATATATGATAGAGAAGCCAAGGCGGACAAATTTCAATTGGAAGAAGTGGTGCTGAAATGGGATGCAAGAAACGAGGAAAAGGGTAAGCATGGTAAGTTTGAAAATCTCTGGAAAGGAACCTTCAAAATTGCTGCATATCGAGGTCAGAATGATTTTCTTCTGAAAGAGATGAACGAGGAAGATTATCCAGGAGGGTCGGTCAATGGTCGGCTGCTCAAGCGGTATCATTTCTGAAATATTTTTTGTTGTTTACATTGTCATTGTACATACCATTTATTTTAGCTTCATTGCAAGTGTGTGCTGTGATCTTTTCGTCAGTTTGGGGCCCGAGGTGAAGATTGATTTCAACTTTGGTTTGAGTTTGTCGAGTCAGGTTTTTCAGTCATTTTGGTTTCAAAATTGAGTCAGTTTGAGTCAAATTTGCAGTCAATAAATGATTCAAGACTCCTTTGTTTATTTTTCAAAGTTATGTATTCCATAGCCCAATGGATGAAGGCACTGCCTACTCTCCCAGAAATCTGTAGTTCTTGGCACCTCCAAGGAGCTACCATTCCCATTCGAGCCAATGTTAGAGTCGGTATCTTTATCCCTCTGTCAAAGATCAAATTTCTCTTGTTGTATTTCATTTTAGGTGTCTCATTCAGTTCAGTCAGTTGCATGCCATTAGGAGCATGGATCATCTGACGGAAGGGTATTGACTTTCATATCCCTCATGTCTTGTACCTCCTGGTCTGTGTCTATTTATCGAAATCATTTACACTAATTTATAGTGATGTTTGGTATCTTGGTCAACAAAGAGTCATTTTAGGGTTTTTAGTCTCATTAGGTCTAGGGTTTCATTAATTTAGTCTTCAGAATGTCTAATAATGTCAGCAACTACATGAGGAAGCTTCAAATAAGGTTTTAGTGAAAAAATTTCATCGTCATAATGCTTGGTAATGATTTTTCTTCAAAACTCTGTTTTGAATTAAAATCGTCTATTTCATCTTTTGCAATAAATCCAATGTAATTTTCAAAGTTTCTTCAATTTTAACGTACTCCATGCGCAACCCTGGTCACCTTTTCCAAAATCCCATGCCAGCTATCCCTACAAAGACAAAGAAGAGATTCATCATTCAGCTCAAAAATCAAAAAGCACAAAGGAAACAAAAACAGAGTTTATTTAAAAAGTGCCAAAGTATGCAACATTAGAAAGTGGGTTTTCCAAATCAAAAATCAAATTCTATGGCATAAAATATATTTTTGTGTTTCAATAATCCATTTGCAAGCCAAGACAAGAGTGAAGCCAAGAGAAATAGTGGAGGAAACGAAGCCAGCATTTGAAGGTAGACTATGTGTGAAATTCACTGTGACGCCGCACTTGGTGGAGGTTGCGATGCACCGACCGAGCGTGGCGCATAGGGCCACTCTACACCATGAAAATTTGAACTATCATGGCGATGCACTGGGCCACTGTCGCGGCGCACAGGGCCGAAAACAAAAATTCTTGCTATCTCTCTTAAATTTCAAAACGATTCGACCTCCTTTTCTCCAAGTAAGTTTATGAGACTTTGTAATTTCTATTAACCAATGTTTGGTGGTGATTGAGATTGAAAATGAGAGTTTGAATGCCAAAACTATAAACCCTATTCCCTTGTTAAAAATTGCTCCTTAGGGTTTTGAATTTGGAGTTTTAAAATTGATTGTGGTGCCAAATACTCCATTTCCCCACCTTGTTTACCTTCCCTCACTGTAATCCCATCATTACAGTTCATCCCCTATCCCCTTACATCCTCAAATTCACTCATACCATCTCATTCCCATTATCCCTATTCCTAAGTAATTTCATTTCCTATCACTCTCCCTTTCCCATTTCACTTATAAAAATTCCCAAAACCCAAGTTCCCCAAACAGTCAAGTAGTTGTCCATTGTCCCTACATTTGTCAAAATTCCAAAAGGAAAATTATCACTTGATTAAACCCCATTATCCTCACTGCCCTATTCCTCCTATATTCCCTCCCCTTTGACATATATTTGGCAATTGAAACAAAGCACCAAATTCTCATTTTTATCTCATACAATCCAACATATACCTTGCATAGACCTTGAGACATCATGGAGACAAACACTAATATATCATATGACAGAGATAATGGTTCTACCACTGAGCTACATGCACGTAGAAGGCCTCGTAAAGGTGGAAAACATGTGAGAGAAGAGCCCACCTCATTGACTCAATTGCAGGCTTGTCCACTTGCCTTGGCATGTTTTCAAAAGCAGTCATGCTATCAGTATTGTGAGATGATTACTCGGATTCATCATCATCAGGAGTTGGCTCATTTGTTTGTATTTCATGTACATGATGGTCAAGTAACTCTTGTTGGTGTAAATTTTACTTTGACACCAGAATCCATCTCTCAAGCAACTGGAATACCGAATGTGGGTGGACGATGGAACAAAAGACAACAGGTGGACAGAGTGCATTATGAACCATACCATCAGGCCTAGCTTTGTGAGGCAGCTCAGCAGAGTGTTCCCATTCTGGTTTCTAAAGGAATCCTATGCGCCTCTGATGAAACTCATTATCAGATACTTCAGTTGTGAGGGCTAGTTTTCATGCCTCTATGCCTACCATATCATGTTATTGATGTATTTCATGAGAGTGAGGATGATGAAAATTCCTTATTTCATGTGCTGGAACATCGAGAGAATGACCACTCTTGTGCAGAAGAAAACTCCCGAGCAGCAGTACAACAATATTTATCACTATGCACTCATCAAGATCATGGTTGTACATCAGCTTGGATTGCAGGGTATTTCATGGGAGGATTCCATTTCCCATGTCTTCTTCATAGCTCCTCAGGTTCCTCCGGAGGTTTCTCATGAGCCAGGTGACCCTTCACATCAGCCTGAAGGTCACGAGACAAAGCCTATCAGTGTGCCAGTGTTTGTTACTTATCAGAGAGGCACCAGAGTATTATTTGCAGCAGCTCGACGAGTACTATCTCCACCTGGGGTGGAAGGGGTCTCGTTTCCATCATCAGCAGCATAGGTATAGGTACAGGATAGAGGTAAGAGGCCTATGCAGGATGAGGGCCCTTCAGGGGGCCATGATACTGATTTCATATTGATTGATGAGGATTTGATCTCTCCGAGCTCAAAGTTGAGAGAGAATATTCAGGAGCAGAAGGCGGAGATTGACACATTGACCGTCAAGTTGCAGATATCTCAATGGATCATAAATTACCTGGAGTAGTGAAACAAACAGTTAGAATATCAGCAAAAAATCATAGATTTGTAAAACATCCGTGAGAACCGGCAAGCTACCCAAAGAAGCCAAACCGAGATGACACGCATTGAGAGGGAGATTGAGGTTGATAGAGATAATTGGCTTGAGAGGGTCAATATTCATCTTGAGAAGATGTTGGAGAAGGAAAACAAGGAAAATAACATGCTCGGGCACATGAAGAACCATTATTGGGCTCGAAATCATGTTTGCAAAGCGAGGATCAAGATCCTGAAAGCAAGGCTAAGGAGGGCACTAAAGTGTCGTAAAAGGCATGATAGAATCAAAATTTTGGCTGAAGCTTCTTTGACCTAGCATAGTACTTGATGGTGGACATTCAGCCGAAATTTCAAGAAATTTGGGAAAAATTTTGTCAATTTTGATTTTTTTTGGCCTAAACATAGATTTTCCTGCCCGGCGCGTAGCGCCACTTGGCGTGTGCTTATAATTGGCAGCTCTTTTGGAGGATAACTTTTCATTTCTTGATTTTTCATCAAAATTTATGCATTTATACCCATTACCTAAGTATTTTTACAAGTTTTTGGTTGCCTAAAGGGTCAAAAACACCTCAAAAATGGCCTTTCTGCCACTTTTTGGACACACAAGAAGCAGTGTTGGGAGATTGGATATTTGGAGGGGAAAATATAAACCAAAGTTAGAAATTCCACTTAGGTTGGAAAGTATATAGGTAGAGCTTTCCAAGGAGCTATCCTCCACTCAATTTGAACTTCAGGAAGGCTCTCAAAATCATCCTCCAATTTGTGTTACGCATAGAGATTTCAGGCGCGGCGCATTGGGAAATTTGGCCTATTTTTCACTCAGCAGCTTAGATTTTCACCTAGTTTTGGCTAGTTTGAGTTTTTCATGTAACTCTTGATGTAAATTGATGTAATTTCATGACTATGATGTAATTTTGTCACATTTTTACTCATTCTAGTAGATTCATTCACCAAAAAGTGAAATGTAAGTGAATGAATCAGTTTCCTATCATATAGAGGCAAGTTGTTTCATTGCCTATTTTCTACTTCTTAGTTTAGATATGGTTGAAACAGCTCCTAGAATGATGAGCTCGACCCCTAGATGCATGGGGATGAGTTAGGGTTGTCTATATCATGTAGTTCATCAGTCATTTTCAGGGTTGGACACTTGGGATTGCTTGGCACTTCATTGTACATTTCATCTCTGCAATTTTGGCAAAGGAATAGACCAGGGTTTGCAGCACTCTTTGGGATCCATGTGGCTCTGTGTTTTGATGGTGTGTTTCTCTATGTGATTTTAAGTTCACTGATGTTTTATGTGTATCATTTCCCTTCTCCTTTCTTCTTAAATTAAACAAATGAGTGATAAAGGTGGAATTCATTAGATTGTTTTGCTCTGCCTTCAGTTTTGTTTAATTTTCCATGTTTTCATCAGTTTGAAGAGGATTCTTGAAAGCACATTTCCCTCTTCATCTCCTCACTGGTCTGAACTATCCATTCATTCAATTCAAAGCATCAAAATAATTTCCTTCCTTTCCCCATTCAGAACTCTGCAAAAACTAGGCCTCATCCTCGAACCCAAAACTGCCTTTCCCTTTGATTCCAACAAAAACCCCCAAAATCAAAATAAAATCCTTTTACTTATATACCTAGCCTAAAATTAGCCTTTATTTCAAAGTAATCTCAAGCCTCATTGATTATTTTTGCTAAGATTGGCCCGGAGAGAGCCCTCTCCTGATCTGGTAGGGCTAGCTACCAGACTGAGCATGGTTTGATGTTACCCTGAATTCTGCCTTCTTTCAGCCTAAGGTAGATTTAGGCAACAACAAGCTCAATCTGATTGTGCCAAAAAGTTTAATCTTACTCCTATTTCCCAATATTTCTATAAACATATCTAGCTCAAGCCCAAGTTTCCTTCACATATGCAAACCATCATGCTATTACGGGAATTTCTGCCACTGTCCAAAATTGCACTTAAATTCCAATTTTTACAAAAACATCTAATAATTGAAAAACATAAATAAATACCTGTATATGCATCTTTGGGTCAATTTAAGGTGAATATTATGGTAGATAGATGGATAATGTGGAAAAATAAAGTGTATTTCTTAAGAAAAAAGAGTTAAAAATTCAAGGTCCAACATCTCCCCCAAACTGAAGATAAAGCATGTCCTCATGCTTGATGTTTCCTCTTTGACCTTTGGAGACCTGATGTTGATCCTATCCTTGATCCTGTAACCTCATGTTTTGTTGTGTGCAAAAGAGAATCCATGTCCTTTCCCTACTCTTCTTTGTAAATGGAAGTTTTACTTTCTGTTTCTCATACATGTCTTTCCAGGAGTTTTTCTCCTAAAGCCACTTGAAAGCTTGTGTGTAGAGAAGATTGGTTTTTATTTTAATCTTCTCCATCTCCTCACTAATCTTCTCATTCTCTTTAACAATTTTTTCATTGGTTAGTTTATAATTTTCATTCTCCTCTTTCAAGTGTCTTTCCATGATTTTTATTTTTTCTAAACTATCAGTAAACTCTTTAACTCTGAAAAGATTTTGATCTTCCCCTTTTGAATCTCTAGAAACTGAAGCATCTTATACTTCATTGTTCTCAAAGTAGGAATATTTATCTAAAGGATAATCATACACTTGTTGTTCCAATATTTTGAGAATTCCATTGGCCTATTTTCTAATAGGAGAAGTTTCCATGATTTGTATCTCTAGTTCTACTGAATGTTTCCCTTTTTGCCTCCTGGGAATAGTCAAGAAAGATGTTTCTTTTTCTAACACCATTTCCCCCTACCGTTTATTTGATCTAGTTGATGGACAAAGAGATTTATGCATGGTGTTCCTTGTTTCTTCTATGGTTTTAAGTTTGTTTTCCACAATATGTTTTGTAAACCCATTTTCAACTAGAAAATCCTCCCAAACCATCCCTTTGATTTTCTGTTGATGATCTACAAGAATTTTAATGAATCCATGGTGAATGAATTGAACTTCTTTTGGTTTGGCTTATGATTTTATGCTTTCTATAATTTTCATCAAACTTCTATAGATGAAATATGGAAAATTTATCCTTATATCTCCCTTTATGTATTGTAGTATCCTCACATGGTAAATATGTACTACACTGAATCTAGTATCACAAGTGAGATATTTTTGAATTATCAACACCAATTCTGCCCATGGTTCATTAAACCATTCCCTTGGAATACCTTTTGATCTGTCAAAGGAGCCTTTCCTATTTTTATCTAGGAAAAATGTCCATCCTTTGTCTATAAAATGTAAGCCTTTGTGATATAATTCTCCTAAAAATGATAAATCTAATTCTTCAGAGATATACTCAGGACTTAAAGAGATATGTATGTTGCCTACCATAGTTTCATTCTGTTTGAAATTATTTACAAACTCTTTTGTAACCCTCTCATTACGACCTATGTATTTATGTAGAAAGCCTATCAACCCTGATTGATAAAGTTTTTCCACAGTCTCCCTACTTTAGTGCTCTATTTGAAAGTACTTTGGCTCTGCTCTAGAGGCCATTTGTTTTGAAAACCATTTTATGTGTCCATCTCTTGTCATTAACTTAATTTTTCAAAAATAAAAATTTAAGCACTAATTGTAACTATGGTAGTAGGCTTACCTTTCTTCTTCTCTGCTTTTTTCAACCAACCAATTCTCTGTTTCTTTTCTTTTGAAGAATGTACTCTTACTGTAAGTAAACAAAATAATTTGATACAAAAGATTACAAGAAAACATAAATTTATGTTTCGAATGTTATGCCTTCTATTAATTCTTTGTTTTCCTTTTATAATCAATCTTTGTTTTGCAAAAGAATGAAATATATTATGTTAAAAACAACCCCTATTTTGCAAAATAATTGGACTATGTGTTAAAAAAAAAAAAATTCAATTTTTTTTTACACACATTAGTATTTTTCACTCCTTATTTCATACGAAAATTTTCCAAAACACTGCATCCAAATTCAATGTATATTCATCAAAAGGAACTTCAATAATTTGCATCATGTGGACCCAATGGCACTGTAATGATCCCGGGCCTCATCAGTGGTATCCGCTCCAGTATGAAAGAGACAATCAGTGTACCATACCCAAACTCTCTCTGGGTACGGGTATTACATGCGGTAAGCTTTGCTCGGACCCAACGGACAACTCCGTCACACCAGTCGAAAACCTAAGGTTTCATACAGTCCAGGGCTAGAAGCATTTGGGCTTTCGTGACCACATGCTGACTCTTGGCGCCTGCCAGGAAAACAATCATCCATAATATAGACCGCAACAGTCTCAAAGTCACCTGGGCGATCGGTATCTGGTTACTCACAGCCTGAGTGTCACGTATGCAATGTGCACGAATCAGATCAGTAGTGGAATGTGGTTCAGCTCTGGACCCAGTCAAGTTGGGCCACGCCCTACGACATGATAGGCCAGTAAAAAAGTACACATCATCCTTTTCAATTGAGAGCTCATTGCCCCAAATCCAAAAGACATGGTGGCATTTGTCCCACTGCTGGATTAGCCACCTGAGGAGGTCCTCTTGGCCCCTCATCAGTTCTAAGTGGGCATACTTTAGCAATCTGCATCTATGGAGAGCCATCAAGCTTGATGCATCCGTCACCATCTCTCGTTCTTCCTGCTCATGTTCTCTCTCTCTCCAGATACTCATGATTAACAGCGGAATACCTGCAAATGTAACATTTTCAATCGATCAAAACTTGCCTGGACCACTTCAAAACAGAAAAAATCGAGTTGCTAGAAAAAACGGTGCACCTAACGCTGGCTCTCATACAAAAAAGAGCGCGGTAACGCGGCCTCGTTTTACGGGTTTTGCGTTTAACGCGTCTATTATAATTCTGCCCCACATTAGGCACAAACATTTTTCTAGGGCCTTGAAATTTTCTAATTTTGAACCAGGAAAAAGTAACAAAAATACAATTAAATGATAGCAGGAGGTTCAAGCTCTTACCTGGATCTCGCGAGAAGGAAAACCATTGCCCGGATTGACTGTAATCGTCACCTGAAGATTTTACCCCTTTTTCACCCCAGAGCTGCTTCACAGCATCAAAACAGTGGAAATGAAGGTCTTCCGACCTTCTTATAGCAAATTCTTGGGCATGAATCTCTCACGCTAGTCGGAAAAAGTTGTGAATTCTTGCTACGCATGTGTCGTAACTATTGAGATTTGGTACTGATGTTCGGATGAGTGATCAAGATTTATATGAAAACATACTCATGTTGGTATCGAGCATTCTTTTTACGATATTTTTCTTGCTCGTTAATCCGAAAAACCTCGAGTTCCCTTCTTCAGACTCGTTAAACTTAGATGAAGTTGAGATCGAGCATTCTTTTTTATCGTCTTTTTCTTGCTCGTTAATCCGAAAAACCTAGAGTTTTCTTCTTCAGACTCGTTAAAACTATGAAGACGCACTGAGCTTTCTTTTTAGGAATATTTTTCTCACTCATAAAACTGAAAAAACCATGAGTTTCCTTTTCCTGGCTCATTAAACTACCACGACAGAAAGTAAGGAGCCATTCTTTTCCTCTTTTTCAAATCTCTTTAAACCGAAAAAGTAATCGAGTTTTCTCTGCGTGACTCGTTAAAATTTCACATAGGGCACCGAGTTTTCCTTTGTTGGAATCGTTAAAATTTCACAAAGAGTATTGAGTTTACTCTGTCTCCTCATACTCATAACAAAATGAGGTAGACGTCCATCGAACATAGATTTCTCACTTTTCCGGCTTCAATAGAATAACTCATGAAAAATGAACTATTTCGGGCTTACTATTATCCCTTTGCCATGCCCAGTTATCAAGACATGACAAAGGTACCCCAATGGAGTTGTCTTTTATGATATTTTTCAGACTCTCTAAATATGAAAAATTCACCGAGTTTTCTCATCTGGACTCGTTAAACCTAATCAGACGGGGCACAAAGTTGTCTTTTCAGACATTTTTCAGACTCTCTAAACATGAAAAATTCACCGAGTTTACCCATATGGACTCGTTAAACCTAATCAGAAGGGGCACGGAGTTGTCTTTTATGATATTTTTCAGACTCTCTAAACATGAAAAATTCAACGAGTTTACTCGTCTGGACTCGTTAAACTTAATCAGACAGGGAAATATTTGGACAAAATGTATACTACCTCTGTTACATTTCAGAAAAGGTCGATTTGGCAGCAAAATTCTTGAACATGGCACTTCCCATAAAACTCTTTCGCAGTTATCCGAACCCTACCATCTATGAGTATTAGCCTTCATCTCCTAGTGTCCCTGCACCGGTAAAATCGTAACACACTCTTTGTTGTTCGTTAAGCTTCAGCTGCCTAGTACCCTGCTAGAGTGCCTTCTATTTTTCAAGCAGATCTCACTATCTATTGCTCCTGTTAATAACCAAACCGCTCATTATGCCATAAATTATTTGTCGTCTGACATCCCCATTTCCTCTTCATTATCTCAAATCATAAACAACATCATTTGGTTTCTGTTTCCTGTTGATTGATGTAGGACGCCTCAGTGCCTACCTTTCAACAGATCTCTTCCTATCGACTTCAACATCTTATCTAGGAAGCTAATCCAGAAACCCATCAATACCTGGATACTTGCAGACATCAGTGAAAAGTAGTCTTATGTTTGATTATGGGTCTTCATCATAGGCTCCTGGTCGAATGATTCTATGAGTGTTCAATTTCAACTCATTTTTCACACTCACTAGATTGTACTGTGCATCTTAGGGACCATCATCATTATCGGTGGCCACCTTCGCGTCTGTTAATAGTTTTCATTATCAACTGGTAATCAGAAAATTTCTCACATGTTCGATGACAAATCCTTCATTCACATGTTGAGAAATATGTAGTTTAAGTGAATCAGCGGTCAAGACCTTGGGGCAAAGGCTACATCATTAAAGTTGTGTTTCCTTCCCCAAGTTGCGATATTGTTTATGGAGACAGCTTCTTCAGCCTGATCCTATTATGACAGACACTTCCACATTGTGCTTATCGGTGGACAGATTCTTCATATCTCTATTCTAGAGAAATCATGTTGTTTAAGCTACTGAGCATGGGAATGCAGGACTCAAGGCATATACTATATTTTCTGACATATGTTGTTGTTTCAGGTTTTCCTCAGTCTTTCAATCTCTTTATCTCTACACAAAGTATAAATTATTTCTGCCATCATCTTCGTCTCTAACCTCACACTTTAGGGGGCATCTGTTACATGTCAAAATACCTCCTCATCAGCTCATAGGAGAAGACAAATATGGAAGGAATACAAAGACCTAAATTAAACCTATTTCTGCCAAGGTAACGCCTTTCTATAACAAAGAAGGAGCGTTATAACACATGAGACCAGTAAATGTGCCGCGTTAGTGGCTAGGGAAATGCTTTGTTTACACTAGAGGGTAGTGTTACCCGTGTTATGAGTTTGAAATGGGAAAAACGTGCGAAGAATGGCTTGAATCTTCGACTTTCCCTCACAAGAGAGTCAGTTCACAAAGGAAACTGCAAAGCACCAATTCATTATTGGTCACTACCATAAAATACTGAACTCCCAAGGAGGAAAAATCATAGAGATTAAAGAAACATCTTAGTTTTTTCTATTCCAAAGTAGTGGAAAGAGAAAGGCAACAATGGCTTTCTCCCTCTCCTATAAAAGGAGCAGAAGGCTCTTAGTTGAAGGTCGAAGGATTGTTAATGTTTTGAATACTTGTGAAGTAGAGGATAGTGTTATAGTGTGAAGGCCAAGATTCAAAGAGGTTCCTAGAGAGCTTGTTGACTAAGACTTCACTACCTAAGAGATAGAGAGATTGGGAGGCTAAGGAGGGCTTGGTACGACCGACGGTTGTAATCCTCCTTCTTTCAAAATCAATAGAACTGTATTTGTTTTGTCCATTCGATGCTTAATATTATCATTATTGTTTGAATATTTACTCAGCATGATATGAATGGCTGAAATTGGTATAATTTAGATGTTCATTATATATTAGCTTAATTGATAGGATATATGTTGTGTTAGAAATTACACGAGTGCTTTGTTTGATTACAGGACTAATATTTGGAGCCGGTGAAGAAGGACTCTTGCTTCGCTGCCTGGTGTTCTCCAAGGGACCCTGATATCGTCAAAGAGGTAATTTTATATCGCATTCCGTCAAGTTTTTTTAAGTTGATATGAACATGTATATGCCATCTTTGTGAACTGTACAGCTAATCTTACTATCTGCCTCGGGCACCGGAAAGCCCTGAGAGGGATATACGATAACCAACAACCCAAGAATTTTACCCTATAGCAGAATTGGCGACTCCACTGGGGAGTTTCCCCATAGTTTCTGGACTATTTCTTTCCTCCTTTATTCTTCCCTCTGTTCACAAATCCAACTGACCAGTACTTATGCCCAGTAAACATTTTAAAAGCTTGCAGAGTTCAATCATGTTTCTGTTCGACCATCTGAAGAATTTTTCCCTAGATAATGCTACACCTGTAGTTTTTCCAGTGCATTATAATGCTGTCTCTGCTTAAATACAATGCGTTATTCTCTGGATTAACACTTACTTTACTCAGAGACAGTGCGTTACTCAGCCAAAAATTGTTGTTCACTACCGTGATTGTGTTTTAGCTGCAGAATTTTTTGGCCATCAGTATACCTCCTTGACTGAATCCCTATGCTTGTTTACTAAACTGGAATTTCTGATTGTTTGCTCTTGTTTGAAAAGTTACTGTCAAAAGCATTTACTTTTTAGAGAAGAATTTTTTTTTTAAAGTTTTTTTCTGCATCTAGCTGAGTTAATTCTGAAATTTTTAGTTTATAGACTGTTAAGAAGAGGTAGATAGAAGTCTGAATCTTTAAAGCTGAAATAAGTTATTTGAATGTTAGTGCATGGATGTTGAAAAGAAACCTCTCCTTGTAGAAATACTCTTCATCGAATTGAATATTTAGAGCATGTTTTTCATGGTTTCTTGAGTCAGAGTCTCATTACATTTCATACATCTGCTCCCCCTCCGCAAGACTAATAATCAAGTACACTAATAATCAAGCGATAATAAAATCAATCAAATTTTTTTTGAGCTCACACAAACAGTATTTGAGGGTATGATCTTGTGTTAGGAGCAGTGAGAAAATTACCCAAGATCTCAAAACTTGAAACTAGACTCATTAACGAGCGAAATCCTACTGCACTCATATTATTGGGACCATTCCTTTTCTGGAGCTCAGCGCGAGACAACAATTGGGTGCATAAGAAGGTAGCCTGCCTTCGACTGCATCCAGTGGGTGTGTTATATACTGGGGTTCCCTTCGGGGATGTCAAAACTAGATCAGGGATCTAGGTATTCTACCCATATAGCACACTGTCCTTGACTGTGGACCCCCCTGATGATGTCTGTGATTTGAGGTATCTTTAGTGGCCATAATTTTTAGGGACTTACACAAGGTGACTGGGACGGGCTGTCCTAGTACCTAAAACAGACGGACCCACTCTGTCTTTGGTCTTTAGGAGGGTACTCGTCTTCACGAGAGTGCTTACACCTATTGTCTGAGGTTCGGGCGAAGCTCTAGAGTGATCGTAACTATACTTTCGACAAACCCTCTCTGTATACTATTTTGATATTGGATTTCGTCACCAGCAAATGGTAGTACTCAAACAGGGCACCCTATTCTGGTTGCTTTCTGATTGATTTTAGAGAGTCCTTTTTTCTTTTTTTGGTGTGTGGTTACTGTCATTGAGACTTTATAATACATCACAATTTATTAAAATTTGTTAAAATTAAACAGGTCACCATGGTGTCCTCCGACCCACACCGTCTGTCTCGACGACATCAAGGTCTACCTCCTCTAACTATTGAGGAAGAGCTAAACCTTGGTGAACCCATGCCTTCTACGAAAGAGCAGTCTCCTCTGACTAATCTTGATTTTCACATAGCCTCATATCATCCAGAATTTCTGGAGGACCCTTTCACTGAAGGGGTTGTACCTCATTACAATCCTCCACTCACTGATCCATCGGGGCTTGTGATAACTTAGATTCCACCATGCCAAGATATGTCTTCAGCTGCAAAAACATCTATTTCACTACCAGCATCCACTGGGTCGATGCCAATGGCAACCATCCCAGGTTCGCCACCATCCTCCCCGCCGGTGGTTAGTTCTATGCCATCACTGGGTAACCCAAGTAGTCAACATATACCTACTCCCAACCCTACGGTCATCACAACTGTTAGTATCTTACCGAATCCTTCAACATCTACTTCTACTGTGACCACGTTGGGACCCACGGTAGCTCCTCCCACGAGTATGACTACTTCGGTGCCTTTTAGCAACCCTTTCGGTTGGAACCCTTTGCTGAGTTCAAACCCCTTGGCAACTATATTAGGGGGCAGTGTTTCCAGCACGCAGGTAGCAGGGAACATTTCACTTCCCCTGCAATCCTTAGGACAAATGGGACAAGCTATTGTCAATACTTTTCCCTTACGTGGTGCAAATATAGGTGTAGGGTCTATGCCATTTCCAAACTATGCAAGTAGTAGCATGCCTCCAGGTAACTATATTGCTTCCATTTGGACTAACCAACCCCAACCTCTATCTGGAATGGGAGGGAACTTTGATACTGGGGGCAACCAACTGGTTGCCCCGCAATACAATATGCCCTATGGACAGCAACAGTATGTCCCTACTCCTCCACCTATAGGAAGTTTTTATCAAAGTCCCACTTATCCTCATAGTAACACGTTGATGGGTGGACCCTATGGTCTAAGTAGTCAGCCCATACTGCCTTTGTTAGATTCAGGGGAAAATCCACAATTGCCATTTTTGGCAGCTTTGGACATTCCCGATATCCATAAAATGACTAACGACCCCATCAATCACAACCCGCTTTGGCCTCTAGTACCGCATAAGATTCCTTCGAACATCCCGAAGTTCAATGGTAAACAAGGGGACGACCCAGCCGCACACATCACTACCTTTCATCTATGGTCTATATCCAATTCCATGGTGGATGATAGTGTCTGGCTTCGACTGTTTCCCCGCACCCTTATAGGAAATGCCGCCAAGTGGTACATTGAATTTCCACGTGCCGCCATCAATACTTTTGGTGCTTTAGCGACGGAGTTCCTAAAGAACTTCCAATTACCAATTATATTTTAAACTGAAACGGAATTTTTAACCTCACTGTGCCAAGACACCGCCACCCACATCTCTGATCATATTCATGAATGGGGACGTAGGAGTAGGCTAGTCAAAGCGCCAATCCCGGATCATATCTTAGCCAATTGGTTTTGCAAGTATATTTTACCCCACATCTCCAAGGACATTGGCCTTTCTGGTGCAGTTACAGAAGATCAATGTATTCGTCGTGCCCAGCATTTGGATTTAATCTATTCACAATCTGGCATGCTATACAATCTGCTCCCCCATGCCCTTGGTAACCCAAATCCTCTGGCCACTCAGAAAACCAGAGCACATGCCGATGGTCTCATTCGCACAATCTCCGGTGTGGCCACAAAGTAGTCTTGGGGGAAAACCTCCAAGCCATCTTCGACTACCACCGCCCATCACCAAACGATTACTCTTCCTACCGCTGAGGTGAATTCTGTGCAAACCTCACAAAAACCTAGCAGGAAAAATAAGAAGAACAAGAAAAATACGTCTTCTTCGAAAGAGCAGACGGATAATCAGAATAACCCTAATCAGAAAAACGCTGCCAAAAATGACAAAGGGAAGGATAAACCCATGAAATTTCCTTGCAAGATCTGTACGGAGGACCACTTGACATACAAATGTCCTCGGCTGCAGGAATGCACCGATTTTATTGCCAACAAGGATTTCGGGCAAACACCTGTTGTTCTTCATAATCCTTTCCCTAATCAGCAGCAACAACATCAACACATGGTTGACAATCCGCCACAACCCCATCAATGGGGCAATGGTGGTTCCCATCCTTCCGGCGAAGGACCATCTGCCATTTATGGCATTGAGAGTGTTGAGCTTCAAACTCGAGCCAAGCTTTATGGAAAGCCTACCATAGATGGTCAATAACCTGGAACTAGTTCAAATCCACCGCCCCCCAATGATTTGTATATCAAACGACCTACTGCTAAACCCATGATTCGTGCCCCCAAAGGGACACTTCGACGCACGAATCATAACACCTCTGCACGTGCAGCCCAAAAATACAACATTGTATAAGATTTGGTGCAGGAACCGTCAGCCATGTCTACTCTCGAAGTATTACAGACTTGTCCAGCACAAAGGAAAGCCTTGCTTTCAGCCATTGGTGGAATAGACCACCAGGATTCCATGCTAGCTATCTTTGATATCGAAAAGGCTAAACCTCGCCTTTCACACCAACTCACATTCCAGGTGTAGGTTGTCTCGGAAGGGAGACCAATCCATCGCACTGTCATAGACGAAGGTGCTTCGACCTACGTTATGTCACAAGCTTGCTGGCTCAATTTAGGTTCTCCTACCCTCACCCCGCCATCGAATTCCCTCAAAGCTTTCGATGGCCACACGTTCCTCCCAAAAGGATACCTTGATATCTTTCCCATCACTCTGAGTGGGAAAATGGTAAACGTGGACATTGAAGTCGTAGAGCACCATCTAGACTATAATCTATTGCTTGGCCGTAGTTGGTCTTATGCCATGACTGCCATTGTGTCTTCGGTTTTTCGACTCATCCTATTTCCATTGGATGGAAAAATAGTCATAGTGGATCAGCTATCCTTCTGCAACCCTGATTATGGCACGTTACCAATTAGCATTGTACCCCTAATAGGAGGCTTTCCTGACTCTTACATCAGTATCGGTACCAGTCTTCTGAAGGCATCTTCCCTACTGGGTTGTTTTCCTCTCCCACCGCCACTGATCCCAAACATGGTTGCAATGATATCCACCACTTTAGATGGCTCTATCGACCCATGGATCATCCCGGCACCTTCATACATTGATTCCTATGGAGATCAGATGCCACTCTCACCGACCGAGTTGGCTTACCAAGCCATCTAAACCACATCTGAACCCTCCACTGTTATGGTTTCGACCAACGGTACAAACCTCCAACCCATAACAGTTCTCTCTAAGGATCTCCTCAATGAATTCTTTCCTACAGATGAAGCTATTTGAGAGATCATGTCTCTAGAAGAATGACCTTGGGGAGAGTTTCACCATCGCGCTTCAATGATTGACTTGGAGGCAATAAAAAATGAAATCCCATCCTTTGACCAACCTGAGATGGTTCCCTCTGCTTATATGATTGTTCAAACTATCGATTCAGAAGGGAACATGAGTAATATTTCTAAGATAATGCTCATTGATATCTCGATCAAAACGGTTATCATGGAAAATATTCAGATTGGAGCCGACTGCAATCTTGAGGAAATTGTGTGCTTCACATCCATTTTCAAGGAATTCCGCGATGTGTTTGCTTGGCCTTATGACAAAATGCCCGGCATAGACCCTTCTATTGTCGAGCAAGAAATCAAGATCTATGACAATGCCAAACCAGTTCGGCAACGACTCAGACCTGTCCACCCGTGCAAAGCAGCTGCCATCAAGATTGAGGTAGAAAAAATTTTAAACGCTAGTTTCATCTATCCCGTTCCTTTAACAGAATGGGTTTCCAATCCAGTTCCCGTTGATAAAAAACAAGGCACCATTCGAGTTTGCATCGATTATCATGATCCGAATGCCACTTGTCCTAAAGACAATTATCCTACACCGTTCATTGATCAAATTCTCGACGATTGTGCCAGATGAGAATATTTTTCCTTCATGGATGGATTCTTGGGCTATAACCAGATTGCAATAAAAAAAGATGACCAGCATAAAACTGCCTTCATCTGTCCTTGGGGCACATTTGCATATCGAAAACTCCCATTCACTCTGAAGAATGCTGGAGCAGCCTTTCAACGGGCTATGGAATATTCTTTTCATGACATTCAAAATATTGTACAGGCTTACTTGGATGACCTTTCGGCCCACGCTAAGAAACGACATGATCACCTGGCTCATCTAAAATAAATTTTTGCTAGGTGCAGATTCTACAATATACGTTTGAATCCTCATAAATGTGTATTTATGGTCGAATCAAGACATATGTTAGGTTTAATTGTCTCCAAGCACAGGATTAGGGTTGATCTTGATAAGGTTAAGGCAAATTTTGAATTGTCGGTACCACAATCCACCCTTCAACTCCAACGTTTGCAAGGGAAGGCAAACTTTTTGCGTCGTTTCATCGTTAACTATGCCGAGATGATGAAAGGATTTATGTGATTATTGAAGAAAGGAACACTATATTTGTGGGATGACCAAGCTGAATGGTCATTTGATGCTTTAAAACATGCACTTGTTTCAGCCCCACTCCTTAGTGCCCCCGATTACTCATGCGACTTTCTCCTCTACCTGGCAGCGTCACCATCCTCACTTGGAATGGTTTTGGTTCAAGTACACGATGAAGACAGTGAACATGTGATATACTATTTGTCCAAAGGTTTAATCAGACCTGAATTATGCTATTGACATGTGGAGAAACTTTCTCTAGCAGTAGTTTTTGCTGTCATCCGACTCCGACACTATATATTGCTACGACAAACTACGGTCATTACTTTGGAGAACCCCATGCGACATATCTTGTCTAGAAAAATTATTGGAGGAAAATATTCCAAATGGATCATAATCCTCCAACAATTTGATTTGGTTTTCATGGCTGCCAAAGCAAAGAAATCCCTCGTCTTCGCCGAATTATTATCGGAGCTTCCCCGAATCGACCTAGGAGAAGTAGCTCATGATCCATTTCCTAATGAATCTGTATACTTGGTTGATTCTTCAGACCCATGGTATGGAGAAATTTTGGTTTGCCTACAAACCCAGCACTTCTACCCAACCCTCACGTCCGATGACCATCATCGTATCCGCTACCAAGAAAAACACTACCTAGTGCTAAACGATACACTATATCATCGTGGTGTTGATACTATTCTCCGACGTTGTCTCACTTTCGAAGAGGCGGAACGTGTTTTGAATGACTGCCACGCAGGGGCATGTGGTGGTCATATTTCAGGCATAGCTACTGCCCAAAAAATCTTGCGTGCAGGTTACTATTGGCCCACTTTGTTTAAAGACTATATTGCAGCGGTCCAGAAGTGCCATCCCTGTCAAATTTTCACAAAGAAAATGCGCGCTCATACTGCCCCCCTTCACCCAGTTATCTCCATTGGTCCTTTCGCTAAATGGGGAATTGACTTCGTGACCTGAAATCCCACTTTGGAAAATGGACACAACTACATCATGGTTGTGGTCGACTATTTTATGAAATGGGCAGAAGTCCTTCCCACTTTCAAGGCCAATGGCGAAACCGCCGCTCTCTTCCTGTTCAATCAGGTAATCTGTCGGTTCAGTGTACCCCTATCTATTGTCACAGATCATGGATCCCACTTCCAGAATCACATGATGACTGAATTAACATCCATGCTAAGTTTCCATGAAGATCATTCTTTGTCTTATTACCCTTAAGCTAATGGTCAAGCCGAAGCCATAAATGGCATCCTCAAAACCATGATTCGTCGATTGGTCGGAAACCATAAAACCACATGGCATCAGAAGTTGTATTCCACATTATGGGCATACCGAACGTTAGTCAAAACTGCCACAGGTTTCACGCCATTCCAACTTGCTTTCGGCCTAGAGGCAGTACTTTCAATCGAGTACGAAATTCCATCACTCAAACTTGCTGTTGAACTCCTGCCTGGCACCACCGCCACAGAAGAGCGCTTGCTCTCACTCGATCATTTGGATGAAACTCATCGAGATGGTACACTAGCACTCGAAGCTCACCAGCGTCGATTCAAGGCTTAATACAACAAATCTGTCAAGCCTCGTTCTTTCCAAGAGGGTGATCTTGTTCTACTGTATGATCAGAAACACGACCTCTTGGGGGCAGGAATGCTCAAACCATTATAGCTTGGTCCTTACATCGTCACTAAAATATTCTCAAAAGGAGCTTACGAACTTTAGGACTGTAATGGAATTCCACTCGCGGAGCCTCGCAACGGGCTCTACTTAAAGAAGTATTTTTCCTAGTTTCTCGCTAGGCATATGATTTGTAAGTTTATGTATATAAGTTTTTCTTATTCTTTTGATGTCTCTGGATGTTTTTTTTTTTTTTTTCGCGGTGTTTTTCTCATGAACTTTTTTTTCACACAAATTTTGTCCCCTCTTTATCATACGTTGGATATGCGGACGGTGCTAGTCGTCACACTAGACGCATTGCTTCAGCTGCTTGGGTTCTCTACACTCCTGAGTCAGACCTCCTTGGTTCTGGGGGAATTTTTCTAGGTAGTGCCACCAATAATGTTGTCGAGTACATGTCAGTGATCCAACTCCTTACGGAAGCGGCCTCTCGTCACATCTCCTATTTAGTGGTCAGGTTAGATTCCCAACTCATCATTATGCAGTTAAAAAATCACTACCGTGTCCGTCATCCAGTCTTGTTGTGTTATTTTTTAAGAGTACAACTTCTAGAACGTCATTTTCAAACAATCACATTTGAGCACGTTCCTAGAGAATTTAATACATTAGCTGATTCTTTGGCAAACTATGTGTTAGATTGGCATTTGTCACATTTACTATAAAATATTTACTCATGAGTATATATATTTTTATCCCATTGAAAATACATAAAAAACTATAAAACACAAAATCACCAAAGAAGTACACACACACACACACACACACACACACACAGATATATATATATATATATATGTCATGTCCAGAACAATAGTTACATCAAAAAATCTTCCAAAACTTGGGTGTTTTACAAAAATTTGGCTACACTAAGCAATGCTTTGAAACTAATACATCCGCTCCGCCAGCTAGGCCTGATGATCATGGTAGCATACAACTGCTCTAGCTATCCTCCTCAGAGGCACCAAGTATCTCTCCGGCACACCGACGGTATGCCGCTGTAAACGAACTGGAACCTTCCGCATAGGAAGGGGTGGTATGCCCATACTCAAACCCTCCAGGTTTCTGGAGTGTTCATGTAAAACTTGGGCATCATCATCCTCGTCGGCTTCCACGTCATCTGCTAGTGCGCCAGCCCCGGGTAACTGCAGTCCGCGTCGTGCATAGCGAGGGGCCCCAACTGGATGGACAGGTGCCACATCTGTGTCAAGAAAACAAGCGCTTCATGTCAAAACATAATTTTCACCCTGTTTTCAACCAAAAAAGAAATAAATTACATAAACATTCAAAAGACAAAAACAAGTACTTCTTTGAAATACACTGATCATTTCCTTCTTACCATCGAGCCCCCACTGGGTGCTAGGGGGCAACACTAACTCTGGATCGCCTGTAAAGTTCATCCCTAAATATGGATAATCCTCGATCATAATAATCTGTGATTTGAGCCAATCAAAAAATCCATCATCAAAACAGTGGCGGACAGGACCCTCTCCAGTCCACGGAAGCAAAGCGGCCCACTGAGCCTGCCTCGGCTCATGTGGACCCAATGGCGCTGTAACGATCCTGGGCCTCATCAGTGGTATCCGCTCCAGTATGAAAGAGACAATCAGTGTACCGGACCCAAACTCTCTCTGGGTACGGGTCTTACATGCGGTAAGCTCTGCTCAGACCCGACGGACAACTCCATCACACTAGTCGAAAACCTGAGGTTGCATACAGTCCAGGGATAGAAGCGTCTGGGCCTTGGTGGCCACATGCTGACTCTTGGCGCCTGCCAAGCGAACAATAATCCATAATATAAACTGCAATGGTCTCAAAGTCACCTGGGCGATCGATATCTGGTTGCTCATAGCCTGAGTGTCACATATGCAATGTGCAAGAATCAGATCAGTACTGGAACGTGGGTCAGCTCTGGACCCCGTCAAGTTGGGCCTCGCCCCACAACATGATAGGCCGGTCAAAAAGTACACATCATCCTTTTCTATTGAGAGCTCATTGTCCCCAATCCGAAAGACATGGTGGCGTTCGTCCCACTACTGGATTAGCCACCTCAGGAGGTCCTCTTGGCCCCTCATCAGTTCTAAGCGAGGATACTTTAGCAATCTTCATCTATGGAGAGCCATCAAGCTTGCTGCATCCATCACCATCTCTCGTTCTTCCCTCTCATGTTCTCTCTCTCGCCAGATACTGATGATTAACAGCTGAATACCTGCAAATGTAACATTTTCAACCGATCAAAACTTGCCTGGACCACTTCAAAGTAGCAAAAATCGAGTTGCTAGAAAACATGGTGCGCTTAATGCTGGCTCTCGTACAAAACAGAGCGTGCTAACGCAGCCTTGTTTTATGGGTTTTGCGTTTAACGTGTTTGTTATACTTCTGCCCCACATTAGGCGCAAACATTTTTCTAGGGCCTTGAAATTTTCTAATTTTGAACCAGGAAAAAGTAACAAAAAGACAATTAAATGATAACAGGAGGTTCGAGCTCTTACCTGGATCTCGGGGGAAGGAAAACCATTGCCCGGATTGACCGTAATCGTCAGCTGAATATTTCACCCCTTTTTCACCCCAAAGCTCCTTCACAGCATCAAAATAGTGAAAATGGAGGTCTTCCAACCTTCTTATAGCAAATTATGGGGCATGACTCTCTCACGCTAGTCAGCAAAAGTCGTGAATTATTGCTACGCATGTGTCGCAACAATTGAGATTTGGTACTGATGTTCTGATGAGTGATCAAGATTTATATGCAGACATACTCATGTTGGTATCGAGCGTTCTTTTTACAGTATTTTTCTTGCTCGTTAATCCGAAAAACCTCGAGTTCCCTTCTTTAGACTCGTTAAACTTATATGAAGTTGAGATCAAGGGTTCTTTTTGTATGGTCTTTTTCTTTCTCGTTAATCCAAAAAACCTAGAGTTTTCTTCTTCAGACTCATTAAAACTATGAAGACACACTGAGATTTCTTTTTAGGAATCTTTTTCTCACTCATAAAAATGAAAAAACCCCGAGTTTCCTTTGTCGAGCTCGTTAAACTACCACGACAAAAAGTAAGGAGCCATTCTTTTCCTCTTTTTCAAAGCTCTTTAAACCAAAAAAGTAACCGAGTTTTCTCTGCATGAATCGTTAAAATTTCACAGAGGGCACCGAGTTTTTCTTTGTTAGACTCACTAAAATTTCACAAAGAGTATTGAGTTTACTCTGTCTCCTTGTACTCGTAACAAAATGAGGTAGATGTCCACCGAACATAGATTTCTCACTTTTTCGACTTCAATGGACTAACTCACGGAAAATGAACTGTTTCAGGCTTACTATTATCCCTTTGTCATGCCCGGTTATCAAGACACGACAAAGGTACCCCAATGGAGTTGTCTTTTATGATATTTTTCAGACTCTCTAAATATGAAAAATTCATCGAGTTTTCTCGTCTGGACTCGCTAAACCTAATCAGACAGGGCACAGAGTTGTCTTTTCAGACATTTTTCAGACTCTCTAAACATGAAAAATTCACCGATTTTACCCATCTGGACTCGTTAAACCTAATCATAAGGGGCACGGAGTTGTCTTTTATGATATTTTTCAGACTCTCTAAACATGAAAAATTCACCGATTTTACTTGTCTGGACTCATTAAACTTAATCAGACAGGGAAATATTTGGACAAAATGGATACTACCTCTGTTACATTTCAGAAAAGGTCGATTTGGCAGCAAACTTATTGAACATGGAACTTCCCAGAAAACTCTTTCGTAGTTTACCGAACCATACCATCTATGAGTATTAGCCTTCATCTCCTAGTGTCCCTGCACCGGTAAAATCCTAACACACTCTTTGGTGTTCATCAAGCTTCAGTTGCCTAGTACCCTGCTAGAGTGCCTTCTATTGTTCAAGCAGATCTCGCTATATACTGCTCTTGTTATCAACCAAACCACTCATTATGCCAGAAATTATTTGTCATTCGACATCCCCATTTCCTCTTCATTATCTCAAATCATAAACAACATTAGTTGGTTTCTGTTTCGTGTTGACTGATGTAGGATGCCTCAGTGCCTACCTTTCAATAGATCTCTTCCTATCGACTTCAACATCTTATCTAGGAAGCTGATCCAGAAACCCATCAGTACCCAGATACTTGCAGAGATCAGTGGAAAGTAGTCTTGTGTTTGATCAGGGGTCTTCATCATTGTCTCCTGGTTGAATGATTCTACAAGTGTTCGACTTCAACTCATTTTTCACACTCGCTAGATTGTACTCTGCATCTTAGGGACCATCATCATTATCAGTGGCTGCCTTCCCTTCTATTAACAGTTTTCATTATTGACTGGTAATTAGATGATTTCTCACATGTTTGACGACAACTCCTTCATTCACATGTTGAGAAATATGCAGTTTAAGTGAATCAACGGTCAAGACCTTGGGGAAAAGGTTACATCATTAAAGTTGTGTTTCCTTCCCCAAGTTGCGATATTGTTTATGGAGATAGCTTCTTCAGCCTGATCCTGTTATGACAGACACTTCCACATTGTGCTTATCGGTGAACAAATTCTTCATATCTCTATTCTAGATAAATCATGTTGTTTAAGCTACTGAGCAAGGGAATACAAGACTCAAGGCAGATACTATATTTTCTGACATATGTTGTTGTTTCAGGTTTTCCTCAGTCTTTCAATCTCTTTATCTCTACACAAAGTATAAATTATTCCGGCCATCATCTTCGTCTCTGACCTCACACTTTAGGGGGAATCTGTTACAGGTCAAAATACCTCCTCATCAGCTCAGAGGAGAAGACAAATATGGAAGGAATACGAAGACCTAAATTAAGCCTATTTCTGCCAAGGTAACGCCTTTCTATAACAAAGCAGGAGTGTTATAACGCATGAGACCAGTAAATGTGCCGCGTTAGTGGCTAGGGAAATGCTCTATTTACACTAGAGGGCAGCATTACCCATGTTTTGATTTTGAAATGGGAAAAACGCGCAGAGAGTGATTTGAATCTCTGACTTTCCCTCACAAGAGAGTCAATTCACAAAGGAAACTGCAAAGAACCAATTCATTATTGGTCACTGCCATAAAAGACTGAACTCCCAAGGAGGCAAAACCATAGAGATTAAAGAAACATCTTAGTTTTTTCTATTCCAAACTAGTGGAAAGAGAAAGGAAACAATGGCTTTCTCCCTCTCCTATAAAAAGGAGCTGAAGGCTCTTAGTTGAAGGTCGAAGGATTGTTAATGTTCCGAATACTTGTGAAGTAGAGGATAGTGTTATAGTGTGAAGGCCAAGAGTCAAAGAGGTTCCTAGAGAGCTTGTTGACTAAGAGTTCACTACTTAAGAGATAGAGAGATTGGGAGGCTGAGGAGGGCTTGGTACGACCGACGGTTGTAATCCTCCTTCTTTCAAAATCAATAGAACTGTATTTTTTCTGTCCATTCGATGCTTAATATTGTCATTATTTTTTAAATATTTACTCAGCATGATATGAATGGTTGAGATGGGTATAATTTAGATGTTCATTATATATTAGCTTAATTGATAGGATATATGTTTTGTTAGAAATTACACGAGTTCTTTGTTTGATTGCAGGACTAAGATTTGGAGCTGGTGAAGGACTCTTGCTTCACTGCCTCGTGTTCTCCAAGGGACTCCGATATCGTCAAAGAGGTAATTTTCTATCGTATTCCATCAAGTTGTTTTAAGTTGATATGAACATGTATATGCCATCTTTGTGAACTGTACAACTAATCTTACTATCTAACTTGGGCACCGGAAAGCCCTGAGAGGGATATACGATAACCAACAACCCAAGCATTTTACCCTATAGCAACCGACCATGCACGTCCCTATCTTTAACTGTCATGCCTGTCCTTTTTCATCTCGTTCACGTTTCAAATTCATGGTATGTACATCTTATTGCATGTAAAGTCATATTGCTCCCTCATTAAACTTCGCCTCCATACTTTGCATTTCTCCATACCTCTTATGCGCCATACGTCTTATCCGTATTTCATCATAACTTGTTTTTCATTACATGCATGCCATCATAACCATGCATGCCACCATAACCATTCATTCGTAGGTTGCATTAATTTATTTGTACTTATTTCCATTGTTCATATATTTGCATAATTGCGCTCACCATTTCATTTTGAATTGTGCCATATAGTTTTGAAATTTTTTATTTTTAATTTTAAAAATTGACTAATGAAATAGTCAAGTTTTTAAAATTAATCACTTATGAAGAATGCTAACCTTTGTTTTATGGTTTTTGTAGGTCTCTCAAAATTCTTCTTATGGGTTTAAGTTTGTGACCTCTTGTTTATAATCCTTTTTGTTAAGAAATACATGGGGTGTGATAGTGATATGAAATATTTCAAATAGTAGTATATGGATAGGGTTAAATTAAAATAGTGGCATGAAGAGGGTTATAAAATGTGGGTGAGTTTAGGGAATGAAGGTAATATTAGTGATGAAAAGTGATGTAATGTAGGTAAAATATGCATTAAATAGTATTAAATTAGTTTGTCCAATTCTAGAATATTTTGAAAAAAAATGAAAATTTAAGAGCAAAAATTTTTACTTACTGTACAGATGTACTCCCTTTTTGATGATGATCGACTTGTGTTTTTTTTTTATGATGGATCTTGTAGACTTGATATAGACTTTATTTTTTCTTGCATCTGATTTGATTTTGAATAATTATAGTTTAGGTCCCTTTTTTCAGGTTAAACTTTTACATCTGCTATGATCTTCTCAGGTCCCTTTTGACATATTGAAATTTTCAAGTCCCTTTTTGGTGTAATTTCACAATGATGTTCAAGTCCCTTTCTAACGTAATTTCACAATGATGTTCCATATTTGAAAATTTCTTCCATTGCATTCGGGTCCCATTATGAATAATTTTTTAACAATAATTCAGGTCCCTTCTGAAAATGTCAAATAATATACCATGTCCCTTTATGACTATAGTTCATATTCTGTCTTCAATTCAGCTGCTGAAAACTATTTTCATAGTTTTTTTTTTCTTTCACACCTTCCCCCAAACTGATATTCTGACTTGTCCTCGTGTCTAAAAAATGTTTTGAGGGTCAATCTGCAAAAATGTAAGGTAAAGTAAACAGAAAACGAGAATAGAATTCAAATTGGCCAAACAATTGGTTTCCCAATAGGAATTTGAGTTTGTATTGTGCTAGTTTCCTAGATTTTCACAAACAAACTTTTTTATTATGTTATTATTATTATTATTATTATGAATCATCTTTTGGAGTTTTTGAAAGAGTATCACTATGTTGTCTAAGTATTTCCAGATCAGAATCAATTGAAGCTTTTCTCAGAAAATCTTCTTTGTCTATAGGCTTATGATAAATTTTTAGCCTATGTCCATTTACCACAAACGAAAAAGATGCTTCATCAATTTTTTTTATCTTGACTGCTCGAGTATCGAATATTTATTCAATCTCATATGGCCCAAGCCAATGAGTTGTAAATTTTTCTTTGAAATCTTTGAATTTGGAGTCGAATAAGAGTGCCCAATCTCCTTTTTGAAACACTTTATCCTTTATAAATTGATCATGCCATTTGATCCGTTGTTCTTGGAGTACAGTAGTATGTTCAACTACTTCTTGTCGAATCTCATCGAGTTTGTTTAACTCCATAATCCTTTATTTTTGTGCTTGCGACAATTCCATCCCTAATTCTGTTGCTAGCTTGTATGTTTGTATTTGAAATTCAATTGGTAGTAGAACTTCTTTTCCATATACTAACTGATATGGAATGAAACTAGTAGTATTTTTCCAAGTTATTCTATATGCCCATAATGCATCTTTCAACTTTTCTAACCAGTTATTTCTGTTCATGTTCACAGCTTTTGTCATAATACTTTCTAGAAATTTGTTTGTAGATTCCACTTGTCCATTTTCTTGAGGATGATATGGAGTGGATTTTCTGTGTTTGATTTTGAAAGTCTTTGTAATATCATGAACAAGTTTTGATGTAAATTGTGAACCTTGGTCAGTCACTATCTATCTAGGAACTCCATATCTGACAAATATTTCCTCATATAGAAAAGACGTAACAGTTTTTTCTGTTTCTCGTACTACTGCCTTGGCCTCCACCCATTTAGTCACATAATTTGTACATACAAGAATGTATTTCCTTCCATTGGATGGAGGATTCATTGTTCCCACGAAATCTAAAGCCCACTGTTCAAATGGTTCAATAAGTACTTGTCATTTTAATGGAATTTTATCTGATGCCACTGGTATACCAATTCTTTGGCAGCCATCACATCTTTTGAAATAATTCATGGAGTCCTTGAAGATGGATGGCCAGTAGTAGCCAAGATTCAACACTTTTTATGCCTTCCTTTTATCTATAAAATGGCCACCACATGGTTCATCATGAAAAGCTTTCAAAATTTCAATTATTTAATCCTCCCTTACACATCTTCTAATGATTAAATCAACACCAGTGTAAAATAGATCTCCATTGACCCAGCTATATTTGGCACTATCTCTAATTATTCTCTTTTTTTTTCTTGTGTAATGAGGTGGTAAGATATCAGATGATAAATAATTAGCTATATCTGGAAACGAAGGGGTTTTGACATTTATAGCGAATAAATGTTCATCTGGGAAATTGTCTGATACAGGATTTGGATCACCAGGTAAATTTAATCTTGATAAAAAGTCAGCAACTTGGTTATCTTTTCCTAGTCAATCTTTCACAGTAATATTAAACTCTCTCATCAATAATAGCCATCGATTTATTCTGCTATTTGTAATGGACTTATTCATTAAATATTTTATAGCAGAATGATTTGTATGAATATAAACTTGATATCCTATTATATAATGTCAAAATTTATTTACTGCGTGTACAAAAACTAACATTTATTTCTCTGTAACATTATAATTCAATTCTGTTGGTGTTAATTTTCTACTGATGAAATATTTAACGTAATTGAATTGATTCTCTTTTTTTCCAAGTGATGCTCCAATAGTTGTATTGGATGCATCAATTGAAATGTGAAATGGCAAAGACCAATTAGGTCCTCGAAGAATGGGTGGAATTGATCAATTGTGTTTTAATTTTTCAAATGCATGTTGATATTTATCATTCAATTGGAATTCTACATCTTTTGAAAGTAAATTGAATAATGGTAAAGCTATTTTACTGAAATTTTGAGTAAATCTCCTATAATAGCCTGCATAACCCAAGAAAATTCCAACCTTTTTTTGTGTTGTAGGCGGTGTTAACCCACCATGACCTGAATTTTTATGGATCCACCTTAATCCATGAAGAAGAGATATGGTGTCCCAACACTATCCCCTCAGTGAACATCATAAAACATTTTTCATTACTAAGTGATAAGTTTGTAAGTGATAAGTTTGTCTCAATGCATCTTTTTAATACTTTTTCAAGATTATTTAAACAATCATCATATGTTCTACCATACACAGTGAAATCATCCATGTAAACTTCTACACACTCATGAATCAAATCAGCAAAAATAGCAAGAACTGCTCTTTGAAAAGTAGTAGGTGTATTACATAAACCAAAGGGTAATACATTGTATGCATATGTTCTCCAAGGGCATGTGAATGTTGTCTTATCTTAACCTTATAATGTTATTTTTATCTGGTTATATCTGCTAATTCTATCTACAAATGAGAAAAATTTCTTTCCAACATGAATCCAACACTTAATCAATAAATGGTAAAGGAAAATGATCTTTTAATGTAGCTTTGTTAAGTTGTCTATAATCCACACAAATTCTCCATTTCCCATTTTTATTAGGCACCAAAACTAAGGGTGAGACCCATTGACTATCTGAAATAGGATAGATAAATCCGAATTGTAACAGTTTCTGTAATTCTTCTTTCACTATTTCCTTCATCATAGGATTCATACGTCTTTGTGGTTTCCTAATAGGTTTGATTTCAATATCTGTATAAATGTGATCGATGCATGTTTTTGGAAGAATTCTGGGCATGTCTTTATAATCCCAGGAAAAAGCTTTTGAATATTTTTGCAATAATATTATTAGCTTTTCCTCTTGTGACGATTGTAAGTTGTTACCAATATTAAATGTCTTTCAGGACTGATTTCAATAATTTTTCTATTTGAATTGGTAATTGAATTTATAGGAAAAATGATTTTGAATTTATTTTGCAATGATTGTATTGTGCAATTTTCCTGAAAACATTCATTTAAAAGATAACTAGTAGCTTCATATTGAGTCATCCTAAGTTGCTCTGAAAGATTTGGTTATGAGATTAACAGATCTAATAAACCCTCATTTTCTTCCTCTTCTCTTAAATTATAAACTTGATTAAGACTAAGAACATGTTTAAATGTTTTTTTTCATCTTCCTCAAGTAATGATAATAGAGAAGGAGATTGAGTAGGAAGATATAATGTGATATGATTTCTTTCATCTCCATGTGCAATAATCATACTTCCTGACCTGCATGCAATATAAGCATCTGCAGTGGCCAACCATGGTTGAACTAAAATTAAGGGATGCCCTCCCAAGTTTTTTTTTGGCTACAAAATCCAGAAGTCCATGGGATATTCCCAAGAATCCAGTGAGACAATGATATATTCTAGTATACCTTTTGGAACAACTTTAGATCTGTCTTCAAGTTCTAAGACTGTAGTAGTAGGTCTAATGTTGTTCATATTCAAATGTTTCATAGTCTCTTTTGTCATAACATTGATAGCTACTCCCAAGTCTATTAAAGTGTTTGGCACTGAAATTATTTTAATAGAAATAGTAACCATAGGAATTCCTGGATGAACATATTTTTCAATGGCCATATTCCTAGACATGAGATTTCAAAGGCTTCCAATTATCTAGATTGCTGGTGGATCCTTCTTTCTTCATCCGGATTTCTTAATGCATAATTCCTTTATTGTTTTTGCATATATTGGAATGTCTTTAATTTCCCAAAATAAAGGAATTTTAACATATGTGTTTTTCAATTCATCCAGAATACTAAATTCAGGGAGAGATATTGGAATATCCTGTTGTATTAGTCTCTTAGGATATGGTGGAGTTTGTGTCATGATGGCTTTACCATTTTGAATTTGTTTTTCTGGTTGACATTGTTCACTTTGTTCTCCTTGTTCTATTTTTTCTTGAATTATCAGAGGAGAACCTTTTTGTAACACCTTCCCAGACCTTAGGTGGACATCCTATACTGGAAGAATTGAATAAGTTGGATCATATGTTTCCTCTTCCACATGATATGCTGGTCTATCCACCTTGTTGCTTGGATTAGATACTGGCTGAGCTGGTAGTTGTGTTGGTCTAGGAGGTTGTTGGTTAGTTGGAAACTGAAGTTGCTATGATTGAGTTAGCATTGGTGGGTTTTGAGTTGGATATGGCATGGGTTGTTGTTTTTGGAATAGCTGATATTGAGGAAATGATTGTGGAGGATATGGATTTTGATATTGATACTGTTGGTTATAAATTTGTTGTGGTGATTGGTTTCCATAACCATATCCCCTCCAACCTTCGGAAGGTTGGTTTTGATACTGTTGTGGTGGCCAAGCCTGCCATGGCATCAGTGTATTCCATGTGTTTTGAGGATATTGAAAATTTTGGGGATTTTGTTGAGGGAACTGTTGAGGCATTCTTAGCTACCAAGGTATTCTTCATGCCAAATAGTACAAAGAACCTACTCCTTGTATTTATTCCCCTTGTAATTCTTTTAACTTTGGACATTTTTCAATTGCATGATTTTCTATACATATTCCACATACTTGTATATTTTGCAAAGTACATTCCCTGAGTGGATTCTTTTCTCTACACTTTGGACGGAAGATTGCTAAGACTTCATATATCTCTTCTTTTCTCTTTTTATCTTTTAAAATATCAACCTATGTACCAAAAGTGCTCAAGAGATCTGTCTTAAGGTTTTCTAGCAAGCTTCCTATCTCTGCTCTTGTTACTGCACTTGCTGCAGATTTGGAAGCTTTTGATGAAATATATATTTTTCCACTCTTATCTCTTCCCCTAGAGTATTTTTGACATAACTAAGAAATTTCTTCAAATGGTAAATTAGAAATATCTCCTTTTCCCATTACATTAAGAATTTCTAAATATTCATCTCTAATACCCTTTAGAAAAATAGTGTGGATGGTACCTTGAATGAGAGAATGATGTTTGGATTTTAGTAAATTATAAAAGAATATTTCCAAATACTCTTCCAAACTTTCATCTTCCTATTGGTACATTATGAAAATATCTTCTTTCGAGTCTCTAGCCTTGTAGTAAGCTTGATACTTTTTAAGAAATATTTCTTCTTGTCTTCCCAAGAAGCTATAGTTTGTTCTCCTAATCCCATAAACCATTTTAAGGCTGCAGCTTTTAAAGTAGTAGGAAAATTCGAAGCTTATGAGTATCATCAGTATATCCATATGTTATACACAAGATATCAAACTCAAACATAAATGCATCAGGATCTTCTATTAACATTCCATAGAAATTTGACAATACTAAAGGTGGAATATTTTTCATTTTTATTTCTTCTCCTAGTATTGATCTTGCATCTAAAATAGGAAAGCCAAAAGTGGTTTCCCAACCATTATTATCTTCTTGTTCATTTTCTTGTTTTCTTCGATTTTGGTTTTCTCTTCTTGCTTCTTCTTCTATTCTTCGAAATTCTTCTGCTCTTCTATCTTCTGTTGCTTTTATTTCCGCTTCAATTCTTCTTTCTTCTTGTTGTTGTCTTCTCCATTCCCTTTGTTGTCTTTCATATTCTATTCTTTTTTCGGGAGTCATGTTGATTCTAGTTGATCCTTCTCCTTCTTCAACCATTTTGTGTTCAGAGACTTGTAGTGTTTCAATAGATTAACTTTGTATTTCTTCTACTACTTTGGTTTCATCAAGGATAGGTTGTTCTAGTTGTTCAACAGTTGGTTTTCTTGTGTCTTTTTGTTTCCAAATAGAAGGAGGTTCCTTAGGTGATTTATTTTTCTTTACCTCATAAGCTAAAAAGACTTGTCGTTCAACTAAAGCCAATCTCTATCCTGATCTCTGTTTTTCCTCTAACTCTTATATAGTAGGTTTTCTAGGAACTTGCGTTGTAAATCCTATATATGAATGTGTTATTGGGGGGTTTTGTTTCACAAATCTACCTTTTTGATCTCTAGTTCTAGGAATAAGAAAACATTACTTGAAATAAAAACTGTATTTTTGTTCTTTTTGGTGATTTTATGTTGTTTTTGTATTTCAAATTTTTTTTTTCTCTTCCTATTTTGACCTTTTTGGAAATATGCTTCCCTGACAATGGCGTCAAAATGTTGGGTCAATTTACTGTTGCAAATTAACACAAGTATTTATTATCAATCCGGGTTCATGAACTTAGAAGAATCCCCAAAGTATATGGATTTCAATTATAGTCAAATTTAGAAGATGAATTATTTATGGTTAAAGAAATGCATATTACAAATATTAACTTAGTTAATTTATAAACAATGGATCAAGATATATGAAATAATAATCAAGAGGCTCTATGTTCATAGGTCCTAGTTATCTTTCATTACTGATTTCATTATTTCATCACTGCCATTGTGAAAGCATGAATCTCACTTCTAAATAAGAGATTAAGATATATGAAATAATAATCAAGAGGCTCTATGTTCAGAGGTCCCAGTTTTCCTTCATTACTGATTTCATTATATCATTAATGCTATTGTGAAAATAGGAAAAAAAGAAATGATACATCTAACTTCTAAACAATAGATTAAGATATATGAAATAATAATCAAGAGGCTCTATGTTCACAGGTCATGGTTTTCCTTCATTACTGATTTCATTATATCATTAATGCTATTGTGAAAATAGGAAAGTAGGAAATGATAAATATAACATAAGAAAATTAATTCATAAATTACAACTATGGAAACTAAGAAGTGAACTTAGCTCGATGTGGGGGGCCTTCCACCCTTGCCTCACATACTGAAGGTAAAATCAGCTACTCAAGACTTCAAGAAATCAATCAACATGTAACAGCATCAAAATATTATAGAAAAAATCTTCTATTATGTCTTCAAATCTCAGAAATAGTAATAATAAGTCATACAAGTTCCCATGTCAAAGCCTTCAAAGTATGAGGCTTAAATAGATGAAACATCTAACAAACAGATCCAAAATATCTCATGTCATCATAAATATCTTTATCCTATCATATCAGGTCAAATTCATCTATCATATACATAATAATCTAGAAAATCCCACAAAATAAGAGTTTTGACCTTGTTTCTAGGGATCCTCCATAAAGACTGGTCCTGTTTGACTGCCTTTGACTGAACCTATTAAACCTCAATCTGAATGTGACAAAAAGTGTAATATTACTCCTAGTTCCCAAGATTTCTAGAAACATATCCAGCTCGAGCCCAAGTGTCCTGCACATATGCAAACCATCATTCTATTACGGGAATTTCTGTTGTTTTCCAAAACTGCACTTAAATTCCAATTTTTACAAAGACATCTAATAATTGAAAAAAATGAATTAAATACTTGTATATGCATCTTTGTGTCAATGTAAGGTGAATATGATGTTAGATAGATGGATAATGTGGCAAAATAAAGTGTATTTATTAAGAAAAAAAGATAAAAAACACAGCCCAATAGGGCGCGGGGGTCAAAGTCTCTGCTTTTCCTTTATTTCTTGCATTCTTTTTCCCAAATGACTTCCATGAACCTCGTCCTTGAAACTCCTTAAAAAATTCTTTCTAAGTCACATTTTTTACCTCCAGCTCCTTCTTAACTAAAATTGTGATCATCCCTTAATGATACGACTGTCATGGAGTCTAACTTGAATTCCCTCTTTGAACACCTTTCGCCATTTTATCCAAGCTCCTAAATAGATAATAAGGGAAATTAATGAGTTTTCCCAACTCAAAAATGCAACAAAAAAAATATATGATACAATAAATTCAATGAATAACGACCCTCGTAGGTAAGAAACTTTTGCAATATGTAAGGGAGGTATTTCCATTTCCTGATGATAGCGCTGCGTGGAAACCCTTTCTTCCAGTCCACCTTTAGCTTTTGGTTGACCACGAATCGACACCACCGCTTCTTCTCAATATTCTCCTTCTTAAACCATTGTTTAGCCATTTTCTCTAAGCTTGTAGCCTGGGATATGGATTCTTCCGTGATCAAAAATTCCAGTGAGCCTACCTTGGCTCTAGTTCCATGAAATTTCCTAATGAATTCCACTACCATGACCGTATCAAATCCATCAAATTTTTGCAGAAATGGAAAAAAAAACGGATTCCTGCAATATTGCAAGACAATTTCTATACTCGACCGTTTGCTCTATTTCCTTCATGGATAGTGGTTCGGTCCTTACCAGAGCCATTTCTATTTAAATTCACCCCAAATCACTGTCTAAACCTGAGAAAAATATCACAGTCAAGGATTCAAAGGGTCTTCTGAGATATTTATGATAGTATATCCATCCACCACTGCCCTATCAGCCGTCTTTCATTCAATCACACTCCATGATTAAATTACACCCTTGGGATGGATGTACACATGAATCGGTCCAATACAGGTAGGAAATTGATGATTGTAAAAGGCAGATTTTCAAGCAGTGATGCAGTGTAACGGTCATGTATGATCAAATTATGAGGTAAGGCCACCATTGATAAGTGATGAAGATTTTTTTCAAATAGAGGTAAGTATTGGATTTAGGGTGAATCATACTATCCCACATTCACTTCATGATTAACATAAGGTATACTTAGCACTCATTAAAAAGTTGAGATTTCAAAACCTAAAATATCTTGTACTTAAATGATTTCTTCCTAAATTGGTAAATGATAAAATAAACTCTTAACCATAATTCAAATTATTAGACACCATGGTCTATCGGTGGTGTAGTCATTCTGTCTGCAAAAATGATTATGAAACAAAGATAAACGTTTCCAATGCACATTTTCGCGCCAGGTGTTCTTGCACTGTATTAAAAATTCTTGCACTGGGGCCATGTGTTTTAACATTTGGGCGCATTCAATGGTGTGGATATTTATACTGAAAGTGCTTGCACTAATCGTGCTTGCATTGAACCTTCCTACACTTAAACATGCCTTCACTGATCATGCCTACAGATGAATACACATTCTTGCACCAGGTATTTCTATAGCACCAAAGAGAAAATGGGACCAAAATAAATTATGATAGAATATAACTCATAGGATGGATTAAAAATTTTCTTGAACATACAAGGGAAGTTTTATTCGCCATTTTTTGGTGTTGAACATGCCTTCCAAACTGACTTGTGAGTTCACATCAGATCATGTAGTTGATCCATGAGGGAAAAAAAGAAGTGGGAAAGGGGTAATTTCCAGAATGGGAAGGAATATTATGATAGGGATTCCAGGAGTGAAACCACCAGGAGGGATAAACGAAAAAGGGATTTGGGAAAAAAAATTCAAGGGAAAAGAGGAAAATACGAAATCGGATAGGGATAGTTTCTTTGAATAAAAGGGTGGTAATTCATTATGGGATTAAAAGAATAAAAATAGCGGGAAATTATGAAACGAGAAGCAGAAGAAGGAAAAAAATTTACCTTTAAAATATTTCTACACTCGTGTTGGAAAAATTAAATGCAACAGGAATTGAGCATTGATTTAATGAAAATTTATGTGCCATCTACCCCAAACTTGGATAAGGGCTCGGTTCCTGCATTTGAACATGTTTCTTCTTGGTGACAACCAACATATCTAAAGATCAAGCAACATTCCCTTTTTATTGAAATTTTGATTTTAATCCTAGCATGTTAGTTTTTAGGTTGATCCTTCTGCAATCATGTCAGTCAACTGATTTTCATAATTATAGGAAATAGTTTTTTCTTTTTTTTTTCTTTTTTTTGTCATTTTTTTTTTAGTTTTTTATTTTTTTATTTTAATTTTTTTCAGGAAAAGAGGGATAAAATTTTCAATAGGTTATTTTTTCCACCTACCATATCCTTTTTGGATTGTCTTTGGACTTGATGCATAAAACTTTCTTTAGTGAGGGGCCAAAAATATAACTTCAATCTATACCCATTCACCACGAATACAAAATTTCTTCCATCAATGGTTTTGATTTTTACTGCTCCATTTTAAACAATTTGACTACCTCAGAAGGTCCCATCCAATGTGTATGTATTTCCCTTTAAAATATTTAAGTTTGGAATCATAAAGGAGTACCCAATCACTTGGTTGAAATTTATTTTTCCGTATAGACTTGTCATGCCATTTCTTACGTTGTTGTTGAATCAATGTCTTCAGATAAACAACATCCCTTTGAAATTCATCTAATTCATTCAGCTATAGGAGAAATTTTTTTTGTGCTTTTGAGAGGTCTATTCCCAACTGAATTGCAGTCCTAAAGGTCTTAATATGGAATTATATTAGAAAAAGGACTTGTTTCCCATATACCAGTTCATATGGTGTGTGTCCCTTGTTGCCAATGTTGAGAGTGATTACTTTTAGGATAGTAATATGGATGTGAATTATAACTAAAAAAATGTGGTGGGATTTCAAGGGACATACCTACACTTACCTAAGGCCAGCTTCTTCATGCTCCATAACATACAATGTCTCGACTTTAGGTTTCCCTCCTTAAAATACAACTTCCAGTCCAATTATGGAATGGAATTTTTACGTGGCATGGTTCTCTGCACAAATTTCACATTTTTTAGTTCCTTTAACATCAAGAGGACATTCTATTAAAAGATGTGTGTTTCTACATTTTGGACAAAAAAGAGACAATGACACTTTTTCCTCTACAAGAGGTTGTTGAAATTTCAAAGAGTCTATCTGTTTGCTAGCAATATTCATTATTTCAATTTTCATTTTGTCCATTTTTTTCTCCAATACAATGATCATAGCATCAGTAGATTTTATTTTCTTATTTCTATTTCGAATTCCTTTACTAGATCTATATTGATTCCTTGAGAATTTTCTGCACAAGTCAAAAATTTGATCAAAAGTTTTATGGGCAATGTCCCCTTGTCCTAACAAATTTAAATTATTCCTAGCATCATCAGTAAGGCCACATAAGAACAAGGTCCTAATGGTACTTTGATCAAATTTGTGCTTTGAACTTTGGAGGATATAAAAAAATATCTCTAAATAGTCCTCTAAGGTCTCATCATTGTTTTTCACAATAGTAAAGATTTCATCTTGAATATTTCTAGTTTTACAATATTCCTGATATTTTGACAAGAACACCCTCTTTATTTTCTCCCAGGAAGCTATAGCGTTTCTTCCTAGTCCCATGAACCAGCATAATTTTGAGTCCTTGAGAGTTGCAAGAAACAATTTTAACTTCTGAGCATCAAATGAATAATCATAGCTCCTACATAAAACATCAAAATCTAACAAAAAAGAGTCTGGATCTTTGTGTACCTTACCATAGAAAAGTGGAAGAGTTTCTTGTAGAATATTCTTCATTTGCACATCTATGTTAGAATTAAAAATTGGAAATAAAAATGTGGTATGTTCCTCATTTAATTGTTTCTCACCAGTTCCCTCTACATGGTTTTCATGGTTTGCCATTTTTGTTCCTCCAAATGAACTGCTCTCAATAGAATGAGAAGGTTAACTATGGGTTCCAATAGTCCCCTTCTTCCCCTTCGTGGGCTATGTCACACCCGGACTATTGTTACCAGAGTCCAAGGTTTGTGTCTTCTTGGACTTTCTTCTTTCAAAATAAGGCCCAATATGAGAAAAAATTTCAGATTTATCAGTATTTCCTCGACCCCTATTGGGCTTAGGCATTCATTTCAAAAAAAAATGACAAAACAAAAATTCAATAAAATGTTGCAAATTTAAAATAAATCAGCACCTATAAATTCCTTCAAACAATATAAGCACAATATAGAAAAAATAATTGTAGACTTACCCCTATTGTAGAAAACGGAAAATTATTACCAATTCAAATTGCGTCCTTGACAATGGCGGAAAAATGTTGGGTGCAGGAATTGTAGTTAAGAAAATTCCTTCAACACTTAATTGTCAACCCGGGGGTTTCGTTAACTTAATGAGGATGCACAATAAATTCTAGAAATGGTATGATATTTTCCTATCTCTACTCGTACTTTAGTTTCAATCTTGCAGAATAGAAAAGAAAGATCACACAGAAATTTACACCAAGGAAATTCTAGTGCTAGAATATGAAAGAAAGTACTTTGCAAATAAACCAATAAAAGGAACTTTCAAACTGCTGCAAGAAATCCTAATTACCGAAGTAAAATTCAATGTTTAGCTTCAATATAATTGTTGACAAATTAACAATTGGGCCCATGAAGAGATCTTCCTTCTTTAATGATTTTACTTCCCGCACTAAGTTTTTTCCTTGTGCTCCTACAATATTCTTGCACTAGTACATGCATAAGACTTATGTATTGGAATTATATTTTAAATTTTTAATGGAGATTTATGTCTTTATGAAAGATCTCTCAGCCTTATGACTAGAGAACTTTGTTCCTATATTAGCATAATGGTCCTTGTACCGAAATAGAGGTTCCTGCACCAAGTTTTCCAATTGCTTTCAGGAAATATTAAAGAGTACATTAACTATGAAAATAATTTGCAAAGGTGAATAGATATTTGAAATAAATTCCACAAAAAAAATAATGCTTCAACCAAACTGAACTTTGAAATGAAAATGAACTTAGAAATAAAAATGAACTTTGAAATGAAAATGAACTTCGAAATGAAAATGAACTTCAGAAGCCAAAGCACACCTTCTTCAATCAAGGAACTCTTTGATGTAGTCAAAGAAAATATAAGTATAACAACAGGATTTATCCCTATAATAATTACTCACATAAATCAGATTTTCATTTTAATCTTTTCAACTTAGAAAGAATCACTTTAATAATTCAAAGTAAGTTTTAATCCTTTCCTTAAAAGTATAAAGTGCTGGTACAGAACAATGCATTATAACAACGTTCATTTCTTAATTACAAAAGCATATCTAATCACTGAGATTTTAACTCTTTCTATTAGAAATGCTTCTATCTGATGTTGAACACTCACTTGAAGAAGGTATCAAATATCTATAAAAGAGAGGAGTGAAATAGCTTTGTTGTAATGAACCAAAAAAATCAAGTTACAGAATTGTAAATGCACTAGAGCAGGAATAATGTGCTTGCACGATCGAGGTAGAAGTAAACTAAGATTTGAAAAAGGAAATTACTGAAGGTAAACTTAACTAACATTCACACCACAGATCCATCATGCATTGACTATGAATGAAATAGAACCAGAACTCTTGTGAAATAATGAAATATAAACTTAACTCACACTTTTCATGTAAATGAAATCAACGCACACCTTTAACGGAACGAAAGTGAAAGGGAGAGCGAGTTGGGTTGGTTGGGCCCTAGCCAACCAGCTCGTTTCCCATTTTAGGAAACTTGAAACTTCAGCGCTTAGTGACGCATCAATAAATAATTAAAGCACAAGACAAAAATATCATGGGGCAACTCCTTTGTATTAATTTGAAATCAAAAAATATACATTATGAGTTTAGATCCTGCCTAGAACAAGGCCGACAAAAAAAAAAAAATTATAATTTCTCCAGAGTTATAGTAGCATTTCTATCATTCACTAACTAATTCCTATATAAAATCTACATTTTATGCAACCCTTAGGCCTGCGGCCATAACGAAAGTACATACAGTTGTTCCAATCCAAGCCTTTGTCTGAAACAAAATAACAATAGTGTTACAAAATAAGCTCGTCATTATAAAAAAATGCTAATTTAATTTTTGGTCAGCGACCTAATCTCGACCATATCCCTCACTTTCCTCCACTTCGAGTCCAACTCGATATGACCACAAACGAATCAAGACGAATTGGAATGTGATGCCTGCGTTAGGTAGTGAGCTGTCATGGGAGTTTAGGAGCGAGCAGTTGCCAATGGTGGAGGAATCTACCTGAACTCGACCATGCTAATGAAACGATTTATACATTTTCTTATCAAATTCTTTAAGAAATAAAGTATTAGCTGCAAGAAATATTAAAGGCATAAAATCTAATAAAATGATAAATTAAGTTCTTTGTAAACCTTAAATATGAAATATAAATCTACTGCAGGAATAGACATGATTCTTGGAATAGAGTAGGAATAAGGAGGTTTGCGAGGATAAAACAAAGGTTTAAGGTTCTGGTTTTATAGGAACGGGGTCAAAATGAAGCATTTTCGCCTGCCAAAAAGAGGTACCTCCAGAAGTTGAGATGGCTGACCTAGGAGAACACCATGGAGATAAGGCAGCATAAGATATAATGAAGGAGAAGGAAGCAAAGATTAAAGAGCTGAAGGATGACTTATCTGAAGCCAATTTCATGGTGGCGTTCTTACAACAAGAGAATAGACAATTTCATTTTTCAAACATCTGCGATTAATGTATAGTTGTGTTGTGTCTTCCGGATTCATTGCATCAAGATTTATGTTTTAACCAACGTTTTGAACCATCTACCATGGTTCGTCATCAAGGTAGAAATGTGAGAAATAAAGATCTCAAAGGTGAGGAATAAATAGGAGGAATCAATGAAAGGAAATAAAAGAACCGACATGTCTAAAATTTTATTTGCCTTTCTTGTTGAATAAATTCAATTTTATTTTTATTATTTTTTGAGATCTAAATTTTTTTATTGTTACTAAAAATTCTTTAAGGTGTTTATATATTAAATAAATAAGTTAGGTTAATGTGATTATTTAATTGTGTAACTAATAGTTGGTTTAAATAATATAATCATTTTAATATGTATAAATTTTTATCTATTGTTTTTTTAATTTTTAAAATGGAGTGGAGAATATGTAATTGAAGTAATTTGTTATGTAAAGGTTGGTTATTATTAAAAATATTAATGTGTTGTTAAATGTGAAACTTATTATTCAATCTAAATTATATTTTAATAATTGTAATACATATATAAAGATTTTTGTTATAATGTTAATAATTGTGATATATGTATAAATATTTTTATTATATTATTAATTTTTAAAAAGGATTAATTATGAAAAGATGATTAATCATAAAAATTTATCAGTTAAGTTATTGTAAACAATATTAATGTTTTTAATTATAATGTAATTTGTAATTTGTAGAAATTTCATTAAAGAACCCTATCATAGAAGGTAAGGATTAAATGAAAGATGTTATTTATTTTATGATAGAGGGTATGTTATTAATGGATAAGAGAGGAGGAGTAATAAGGAGTTTATTAAGGGTTAATATCAAAGGGTTAATAAAAATAAAATTGAATTTATTAAACAACAAAGGCAAATAAAAATTTAGACATGTCGGTTCTTTTATTTCCATTCATTCATTCCTTCTATTTATTCCTCACCTTTAAGATATTTCTTTCTCACATTTCTACCTTGATGATGAACCACAGTAGATGGTTCAAAACGTCAATTAAGAGACAACAAAACAAGAGAAAAGACAGTTGAGACACTCTCTAATGCAGCAAAGCAAGCCACAAGAAGACCCTTCATCAGTAAGTAAAACAAGTGTTTTGGAAGAAAAGGAAAAAGGTAAAGCCATCATTGATGTAGAGAAATTAGAAGATAAGAACATTCAAACATAGCCTAGGAGACCTAAGATAGGAGCAATGGCTAGGAAGGAATAAAATATAGAAGATCCATCTCCTCCTCAATCTCAAGACACCATAACTGCTGCTCAAGCTCAAGATACTATATTTGACTCCATAAGTACCAAGATTAACAAAAACAGGGAGTATTGGCTTGACAGAGTGAATTTACACTTGGATAAGCTAATGGAAAAAGAAAACAAGGATACCATCATGCAAGTTAATATGGCAAGACACTACTATGCTAGGAACCTGATTTGCAAGGTTAGGGTGAAAAACATGAAGAAGAAAATTAAAAGAACCAAAAGGAAACTCAAAATGAAGAAAATATTAGACCTATTGGCTGATTCATCTCTGGTGGTATGAAATCTAATCAGAAATCAAAGACAAAAAGGAAAATTTTTGACATTTTAAAGTTTTTGTGCACACGGGAGAAAAATCATCCTACAAAAACGCAACAACTAGTTGTTGCGCTTTTCCTCAGAGGGTCCAAATATAAAAATTCAAGCATTTTTGGATATCTAATGAATTAAGGATGTCATAAAATCGATTTTGAAATTTTACACCTTTCTACCTGCCTTTTCAGAAATTTTCTACGTTTGTGGACACTTACTATTAAAATCAATTTTGAGGGGGCTAAAATGATGAGTTTGGATGACTTAAAGGCTCCAAGGTATAGAATACATTGTAATATTTCTTCACCAACCTTTAGAATCATTCAAAACCTCTTTTAAGTCATCTAAAAATCAAGCCAAAGTTGTTGCATTTCTTCTAAGAAAATTGTTGTGTTTATGAGAAAGTTTGTTGTGTTTCTAGGTTTTAAGGTTTTTCACTACACTTGGAGGTCAAAGGTAAAATTTGGTTGATGTAATACCTGAATCATGAGTTACATGATGATTAAAAGGCATATTAATGATCATTATTTAAATAATCTTGTGATTAATGCCTTGAGAGATAAGCTCAATTAGTTAGCTAAAAAATGGGAGACTTGTTTTTAACTTCCCGAGGATTAGGAAATGATTCATTAGGTTAATTAATTAGTTTCTATGGATCAATATTAGACCCCTAGACATGTAATATTTTTTTTTCTATATGTACTCAGAAACCATTCAAAGAGAGGGTTGGATATTTTGAAGTTCACACTTTTTTGTAACTAGTGTACTCGACACTTTGCAGAAATAATATACAAGCAGTTGCATCTATTTTTATGGGATTCTTGTGATGTGGTTAGTGACATTTTTTTTATTCATTTTTCGTTATGCATCTGATGATTAATTTGTTCTAGAATCAATCTATGTTCTTCTTGTGTTAGTCTCATAAGTTTTAAACATGATACATTGCCTCGTATGTTCTGTTTTGTCTAATATTTTCATATAATTGTTTATCTTGTAAAAAAATGAATTCATACATGTACTGATCTAGATTTATGAAAGAACGCAACTAAATACACATATACCTATAAATACAAAAAAGTAGCAGAAATAACACTTCATTTCATTAATATCAAAGAACTGAAATTTGTTTACAGTCAGAATGGAAATAAACTAACTAGGGCACTGGCAGCTTATCTCTGAGTAGAGATGTGGTGGCTACAAGCCTCTAAAATCTCGGTTACAATGAGGATTGAAGGCCTATATATTATTGAGAAATAATGGAAAACCATAAACATCGAAAAAACTAACCCTAGGAGATGAAACACCAAAATATGGGCCCCGTCGGGATAAACTGGTACATCAATTTCTCGGGGTAATACCTTTGGCATACTATCTCCATTTGACGCACATGATACATTGTTAGAAAGGTCTGTCTGAGGACTACGACATCTGAAAAAGAATATCAAGTCTAGAATAGACTCATATTCCTGGAACTAACTCTTATTTTTTGGAGGTTTTATGCCCAAAAAACGTCATTTAGGGCATCAAAACGCCTCTGGAAATTTAAGAGCCAAAAAACTACTAAAAATAGTAAACTATGCTATAATTAAGGAAACTGAAAAAATGAAAGAAAGAATGGTGGGGCCCCAAGTGGAATAGGCAAGTGACCACCAATATCCACTTGGATCATTCATCCCCCCTTAGGAAGCAATGGTCCCCATTGCATTGAGTTCCTCCATGAGATGAGGAAACTTCTGTTGAACTTGGTCCCTCGTGAGCCACTTGACTTGGTGCAGGAGTTGTCCAACTTTGACAACTCGATACAATTGGATCTTCTGCTAGCGAGTGTTATTGATTTGCATGTCCATGATACAATATATGGTGGCTTGTTCCATGAAATCTGTGTTTAACTCTGTTGGTGTGAGTTGTTCTGCAATGTCAGAGGTGCCTAGTAGAGGTGGGAAGTAGGGCTGAAGGCAGTCATTGAATACTAGGTGCAAACCAAGGAATGGTGGAATACTGAGCTCGAAGGAATTGTTCCCTATAGCCTTGGTGATGGTCTACGACCCATATTAGAGTGGGCGAAGCTTGCGGTGGGGTCCAGTGAGGTGCTCCTTCTACAAATGTAGCCACACTTTGTTGCCCACCTAAAATTTGTGTGGAACCTGATGTTGATCATGTCATTACTTTTAGTTAGAATTTTCTTAGTCCGATATGTCATTAACCTACTGGTACATGTGCTGAATTTTCTTAGTAATTTTTTTTTCTTTGTTAGCTTCAGACTAGACATCAGCCGAATCGGCCTGAGTAACCACAAATGGCATGGATACGTCAATGGAACATAGTGGCTGGAACCCAGGCCCATATGAAAGGGGTTGTCATTGATTGAGCTATGGAGAGCCTAGTTATAACTATGTTTTACATAGGTAAGGCTATCATCCCATGTGTGTGGATGCTTTGAATTGTACCTGTACAAAATGTGTACAATCATCCCATTGACGACCTCTATCTGGCCATCAGTTTAGGGATGGAAAGTTGTGGACTTGGTGAGCTTGGTGTCCAGCATTGAACAGAGGCTAGAACAAAATGTGATGAGGAACCTGCTGTCTTGATCTAATATGATAGACTATGGGATCCCAAAGTGCACCCACACTCATTCAAAGAATAATTTAGAAGTGGCTTCGGTTGTGATATTCTTCTTGCAAGCCAACATAATGGCCATCATATAGAATCTATCGATGACTTCAAAAACACAATCATTTCCATGCTTAGTAGAAGGAAGGCTTGAAATTTAATCCATGGAGATGGATTCCAAAGGTTGACTAGGGGTAGTTATCAGAGTATAGAGGCATTTCCTCTTGATTTTTGATTTGGCAATGGCGCAAGCAGTGCGAGATTTGATGTACTTCCCAACATCCTGTTGAAGGTTTAGCCAATAGAAATATTTTTGCAGTACTGCCATTGTTTTCTCGACCCCAAAATTCGTAGTGACTCTATTATAGTGTGCGTCCCAAATCATCTTGGCACACTCGCTTGAAGTAACACAAAGGTGTCCTGGATGACATAGCAGTTCATCCTGGTGGTGAAAATTTGGAACTTTCGTACCCTCCAAGAGCATCTTGTATGTGTTGCTGAATTATGGATCGCTCTTGTAGAGAAGCGGCCAATCAAAAGTCTGGCTGAGGCAGTCTGCAACATTATTGGTGCTTCCCTTCTTATACTTGATGTTCAAATGAAATTGTTGCAGATATGTGGACCAATTCTGCTGGAAATTGTTCTGCAACTTCCCTTTTGTCTATATGACTAGAGGGGTCAGTGGTCTGTGTGGATGACCATTTCCTTCCTAAAAATTTAATGCTTCCATTGGAGGCATGCCTGCTGATCTAGGTGGAATAATCAGGTACAGGTACAAGAGACTTGAGTACAAGGCTCAAAAATCAAAGTGTTCAAAAGATTCTCAAACCAGGTTCATGTTATAGATCTCATCTTTCTGATTCCAATGGCGCAGACGACACTCAATTCCGAGTCCATATGAAGAAGTTATAAGCGGTCAAAGTTCCAGGTTGACTTGGTGACTGGGCAGCCTTAAAGAGGACACAAATTCAAATTTTTCCGGCCACCAGATTCCGACAATCTCAGACCAAATTCTGGGCGAAATTGTGGCCTGTTTAAAATGACTCCTACGCTCAAATTTCGGATTTTTCAAAATGTCCGTTTTGTCTTATATTAAACAAAAATTATTTAAAAAAAGGGGTGGCGGGCCACCACCCCCGCCACCCCACTCAACCGTATGTCACAACATTAAAAAAAAAACATAATATTTATGGGCCGGCGGGCCATGACCCCCGTCGGACCCCACGGGAACCAACCATCGTATATATATATATATATATATATATATAACATATAATGGTTATATGTTAAACAACGTGATATACGTGCGGAATTGGTTGGGCGGGCCGCCCAAGGTGGGCCCGACCCCCCCCATTTAATTATTCTTTGGGTTAAAAACAAATGCGGGTTTTCTAAAAAAAGAACTATCGTGCCATTTTAAGAGGGGTGGGATTTGACCCCCCGACCTCTCCTCAACGATTGTTCATATTTTACCATTACACCAAACAGCCACTTGTGGTTAATTCCGCCCATGAAATTTATATAAACCCAACATTTTACAGTGTGCCCAGGCCATGGAGGAGCGGGAGAGCACGCATGCAGTTCGAGGTTTTAATATTTTTTAATGCAGGTCATGTTGAACCATGAGCCCAGAAAGAGGCAGGCGGAACCCTGATTGAGGCTCAATTTTCAGGAGGGAAAAATTTTGACTTTGTCCAAATGGGACAAATTTTATGTCATTTCAGCACTACTCAGCGCCACGAGTCTGATGGCGTGCTCCGTTTCTACATCCAAGTTTTTGATTTTCCATCCACTTTTGGAAGTGGACTATGTCGGTGTCAGATTTTTGCATGTGAGCAGTCGTTTTCCACTTTCTCGACGCCACAAGATATATGGTGTTTTCAGATTCTGCCGCAGAGCTGCTCAGCCTTCAGCAAATGGCAGCATGAGGTATATGATGTGTATTCCATGTACTTCTTCATTTATTTCTCGTTGAGATGCATTATGTCTTGCAGATCCCAGTTGATACATGAGTCGTGGGATCTTGCTTTGTGTTGTTATTAATGTACTTTCAGCTATGGATTTGTGTCATGTATGCGCCCCTTTTATGCCGCATTGGCGGGATTCTCTTATTTGTTTTGTGTATTGTTGAGATCCCTTGTTTGCCAGGATTGGCGAGATACTCTCATTTGCTACATGTCAGCTATGGTCATACTGATAGGATTCTTTCTTTATGTATGAGAGTTCTGCAGTAGAACATCTCTTAAAGAATTCAAGCCACTCCTGCATGAGGGAAATTTTCCTTGTATGTCATAGGGAAACATATCCATGTACATCTTCTTCTCACAACACATAATGCAGCGGCCTACACCATCTTGACACCGAGGCCCAGAGATGTAGTCCCTCCTAGACGAACTCCGTCATCAAACGACGTGTTCTTATGATTGCTGATCTTGTTCATTTATGTTCCTCTTATTTACAGCTACAGTTTTTCATTTAAGTTCTTTAACGTCTTTAATTAAATGCAATTCTATTTATCAGCCGAGTTAAAATGTCTTGGTTAAGGGTATCAAGATTTTACCCCGGATCAAGTGGTATCGGAGCAGGTATTATTGCTGATTGGATTGCAGGCGTGAACATTGAACGTTTGCTGAGTTGAGCCATGGAGAGTGTCAAGGACATGTACGAAACCATGCTCAGGGTGTCCGAGAAAGCGGACATACTGTACGAGGCTTACAAAAAACAAGCAGCAGAGAACGAAGAATTGAAGACCCTCCTACACAAATAGAAGGACAAGCAACAGTTGCAGCTTCAGTTGCAAGCCACAACAGAAGCGGGGGAAGATTGGAAGCGCAACAATGAAATTCTGCAAGCAGATCATGATGCCTTGAAGGCATTCCTATATGAAGAGAAGGAGGAGAAGCAACAGTTGCAGCTTCAGTTGCAAGCCACGACAGAGGCGTGGGAAGATTTGAAATGCAACAACGAAACTCTTCAGAGAGATCATGATGCCTTAAAAACATTCCTACAGAAAGAGAAGGAGGAGATGCAGTAGATGCAGCTTCAGCTACAAGCCGTGTCAGAGGCAGTGACAGAAGTGAAGCGCGGCGAAGGCTTACAACAACTTTCTTCATCTGTTTCACAATCAACACCCAAGGTAAATAGTGTTGATTTTTCTTCAGTTTCTTCACATGATGTCATTTCAGTTGGAAGTGTCGAGATACCAATCACAGGTACCGGCATGAGGCTCCTCACTAAAATGGGGTGCAGTGGAGGAGGACTTGGCATTCATGGCCAAGGCATCACCAAACCATTGGAGGTTGTGCAATGACCTCGTTATGCAGGTTTGGGGTACATTGATGAAGGATGTTCAAAGGAAATCAAAGGCAAACAGATAATGATGAGCTCTCCAAGGAAGAGGAATGATAGGGACACTTCACCATCGTTCCACGGCAGTGCACGTTGCAGTGAAGGAACCGAGGTGAGCTCCCATCATCATGATTGCACCGGAGACCACACCAGAAGGTATACTAAGTCTCATTATTCCACAGTGAATTTTGATTACAATAATGTTGATAACCACGGTCGTAAAATATGGCATCGTAAAATTTTTTATTTTTGTGGTTTAAATAACCATGTGATTTCTAAGTGCTGGAAGAGGATGGTAGCACAAAGGCGGAAGAGGCATGAAAAGCCTTCTCCCCAACAGGAAAGGAAATCATTTAAGCAGGTTTGGAGGAAAAAGAAATTTTGCACCCATTGCGACCGAAGTGGCCACCAAAGAGCCACATGCTGGAAACTTCATCCAGAGCAGCGCCGTAAAGACAAAGCACCCATGCATACAGTAGTCGAAAGAGATGATCGACAAGCAAGTTAGGCACAGGGAAATGATCCACTTGTTTTAATAAATGAGAAGTGGTTCTTCTAGATTTTTTTTTCTAGAGATGTTAAGCTTGTCATGGCCATGCTTGTAATTCATTTGTTGCATTTTTATTATGAAAGTGATGATGTGTTTCCATCACTCGTTTAAGCGACCATGACATTTATTTTTGGCCTTGTTTTTTATGTCATGTGTTAGATCTCTTTCATGTAAAAGTGATGAGGTGTTGCCATCACTTAGAGATGTGACTTTTATGTTTTGTTCATGTGCTATTAGTCGTCTGATGCATTTCTTTCATGTAAAAGTGATGAGAAGTTTTGCCATCACTTCGAAATGCGACGATGAGGTCTGGTCTTGTAATTTTTTTGATGTATGATTTCCATTTTGCTGTAAACTTGACCACTGAGTGCATTTTATAAACTCGTGGCAAGTATGGAAATATCTGGGTCATTGTTGGTCACATTGAGAATGTAATGTTCATTGCAGCTTTGGGCAGGTGTTGGCATTCCGATTCCGAAGGACAGAAGTGAAGGAGTCTTTAAGGGATGCGCCTTTTCAGACATTTTCATTTCAGCAGTTGCAGGTGTTGGCTTTGCATCTCGATTCTGAAGTACGTGAGGTGAAGGAGTCTTCATGGGATGTTCCTTATCAGACATTGCATTTCAGCAGTTGCAGGTGTTGGCTTTGCATCTCGATTCCGAAGTACGTGAGGAGAAGGAGTCTTCATGGGATGTGCCTTTTCAGACATTTTCATTTCAGCAGTTGTAGGTGTTGGCTTTGCATCTCGATTCTGAAGCACGTGAGGTGAAGGAGTTTTCATGGGATGTGCCTTTTCAGACATTTGCATTTCAGCAGTTGCAGGTGTTGGCTTTGCATCGTGATTCCGAAGTACGCCAGGTGAAGGAGTCATTTGGGGATGTGCCTTTTAACAACATTTACAGACAGTTGATGATAGGTAAAGCTTGATGCTTTTGGAGGACCAAAAGCTCCTTAGTGGGGAGGTTTGATCCAGGTGGAATAATCAGGTACATGTACAAGAGGCTTGAGTACAAGGCTCAAAAATCAAAGTGTTCAAAAGATTCTCAAACTAGGTTCATGTTGTAGATCTCATCTTTCTGATTCCAACGGCGGAGACAGCACTAAATTCCGAGTCCGTATGAAGAAGTTATAAGCGGTCAATGTTCCAGGTTGACTTGGTGACTAGGTAGCCTTAAAGAGGACACAAATTTGAATTTTTCCGGCCACCGGATTTCGACAAGCTCAGACAAAATTCCGGGCGAAATTGTGGCCTATTTAAAATTACTCCTACAGTCAAATTTCGGATTTTTCAAAATGTCCGTTTTGTTTTATATTAAACAAAAATTATTTAAAAAAAGGGGTGGCAGGCCACCACCCCCGCCACCCCACTCAACCGTATGTCACAACATTAAAAAACAAACATAATTTTTATGGGTCGGCGGGCCATGACCCCCACCGGACCCCACGGGAACCAACCATCGTATATATATATATATATATATATATATATATATATATATATATATAATGGTTATATGTTAAACAATGTGATATACGTGTGAATCGGGGTCGCTAATACCTGCTGCCCGACCCCCCCCCCCATTTAATTATTCGTCGTTTTAAAACAAATGCTGTTTTAAAAGAACTGTCGTGCCATTTTAAGGAGGGGCGGGATTTGACCCCCCGACCTCTCCTCAACGAATTCTAATTTTTACCAATGTGCCAACAGTCTTTGTTGGTAAATCCGCTTGAATTTTTTATATAAACTCAGATTTTTACAGTGCGCCCAAGCCATGGAGGAGCGGAGCACGCACGCAGTTCGAGTTTAATATTTTTAATGCAAAGTCATGTGGAACCAAGGAGTCGAAAGAAAGGAGCTAACCCTCGATCGAGGTCAACTTTCGTGGAGGGAAAATTTTGACTTTTGTCCAAAAATGGACAAAATTTTATGTCATTTCGCCACTACTCGGGCCACGAGTCCGATGGCGATGGCCGCATCCGAGTTTTTGATTTTCCGCCCACTTTTTGGAAGTGGACTATGCTCGTGTCGTAATTTTTGCATGTGAGCGTCGTTTTCCACTTTCTTTTCCACTTTCTCGACGCCACAAGATATATGGTGTTTTCAGATTCTGCCACAGATCTGCTCAGCCTTTAGAAAATGGCAGCATGAGGTATATGATGTGTATTCCATGTACTTCTTCATTTATTTCTCGTTGAGATGCATTATGTCTTTGTATCCGCTGATACATGAGTCGTGGGATTCGTTTTGCGTAGTTGTTATTATGTGCATTTTCAAATTTCATGGATTTTGGCAGGCTGCAGAGCTCTTTGTTACAGCCCCCACTATTTTGTTTTTATGTGTATTGTTGAGATCCCTTGTTTTCCAGGATTGGTGGGATACTCTCATTTGCTACATGTCAGCTATGGTCATACTGATAAGATTCTTTCTTTATGTATGGGAGTTCTGCAGTAGAACATCTCTTAAAGAAGTCAAGCCACTCCTGCGTGAGGGAAATTTTCCTTGTATGATATAGGGAAACATATCCATGTACATCTTCTTCTCACAACACATAATGCAGCGGCCTACACCATCTTGACACCGAGGCCCAGAGATGTAGTCCCTCCTGGACGAATTCTGTCATCAAACGACGTGTTCTTATGATTGCTGATCTTGTTCATTTATGTTCCTCTTATTTACAGCTATAGTTGTTCATTTAAGTTCTTTAACGTCTTTAATTAAATGCAATTCTATTTATCAGCCAAATTAAAAGGTCTTGGTTAAGGGTATCAAGATTTTACCCCGGATCAAGTGGTATCGGAGCAGGTATTCTTGCTGATTAGATTGCAGGCGTGAACATTGAACGTTTGTTGAGTTGAGCCATGGAGAGTGTCAAGGACATGTACGAAACCATGCTCAGGGTGTCCGAGAAAGCGGACATACTGTACGAGGCTTACGAAAAACAAGCAGTAGAGAACAAAGAATTGAAGACCCTCCTACACAAAGAGAAGGAGGACAAGCAACAGTTGCAGCTTTAGTTGCAAGCCACAACATAAGCGTGGGAAGATTGGAAGTGCAACAATGAAATTCTGCAATCAAATCATGATGCCTTGAAGGCATTCCTACATGAAGAGAAGGAGGAGAAGCAGCAGTTGCAGCTTCAGTTGCAAGCCACGACAGAGGCGTGGGAAGATTTGAAATGCAACAACGAAAATCTTCAGAGAGATCATGATGCCTTAAAAGAATTCCTATAGAAAGAGAAGGAGGAGATGCAGCAGATGCAACTTTAGCTACAAGCTGTGTCAGAGGCAGTGACAGAAGTGAAGCGCGACGAAGGCTTACAACAGCTTTCTTCATCTATTTCACAATCAACACCTAAGGTAAATAGTGTTGATTTTTTTTTCAGTTTCTTCACATGATTTCATTTCAGTTGGAAGTGTGGAGATACCAATCACAGGTACCGTCATGAGGCTCCTCACTAAAATGGGGTACAGAGGAGGAGGACTTGGCATTCATGGCCAAGGCATCACCAAGCCATTGGAGGTTGTGCAATGACCTCGTTATGCAGGTTTGGGGTACATTGATGAAGGATGTTTGAAGGACATCAAAGGCAGACAGATAATGATGAGCTCTCCAAGGAAGAGGAATGATAGGGAAACTTCACCATCATTCCACGGCAGTGCACGTTGCAGTGAAGGAACTGAGGTGAGCTCCCATCATCATGATCGCACCGGAGACCACACCAGAAGGTATACTAAGTCTCATTATTCCAGAGTGCATTTTGATTGCAATAATGTTGATAACCACGGTCGTAAAATATGGCATCGTAAAACTTGTTATTTTTGTGGTTTAAATAACCATGTGATTTCTAAGTGTTGGAAGAGGATGGCAGCACAAAGGCGGAAGAGGCATGAAAAGCCTTCTCCCCAACAGGAAAGGAAATCGGTTAAGCAGGTTTGGAGGAAAAAGAAATTTTGCACCCATTGCGACCGAAGTGGCCACCAAAGAGCCACATGATGGAAACTTCATCCAGAGCAGCGCCGTAAAGACAAAGCACCCATGCATACAGTAGTCGAAAGAGATGATCGACAAGCAAGTTCGGCACAGGGAAATGATCCACTTGTTTTAATAAATGAGAAGTGGTTCTTCTAGAGATGTTAAGCTTGTCATGGCCATGCTTGTAAGTCATTTGTCGCATTTTTGTTATGAAAGTGATGATGTGTTTCCATCACTCGTTTAAGCGACCATGACATTTATTTTTGGCCTTGTTTTTTATGTCGTGTGTTAGATCTCTTTCATGTAAAAGCGATGAGGTGTTGCCATCACTTAGAGATGCGAATTTAATGTTTTTCTCATGTGCTATGAGTCATCTGATGCATTTCTTTCATGTAAAAGTGATGAGGAGTTTTGCCATCACTTCGAAATGCGACGATGAGGTCTGGTCTTGTAATTTTGTTGATGTATGATTTCCATTTTGCTGTAAACTTGACCATTGAGTGCATGTTATAAACTCGTGGCAAGTATGGAAATATCTAGGTCATTTTTGGTCACATTGAGAATGTAATGTTCATTGCAGCTTTAGGCAGGTGTTGGCATTCTGATTCCGAAGGACAGAAGTGAAGGAGTCTTTAAGGGATGCGCCTTTTTAGACATTTGCATTTCAGCAGTTGCAGGTGTTGGCTTTGCATCTCGATTCCGAAGTACGTGAAGTGAAGGAGTCTTCATGGGATGTGCCTTATCAGACATTTGCATTTCAGCAGTTGCAGGTGTTGGCTTTGCATCTCGATTCCGAAGTACGTGAGGAGAAGGAGTCTTCATGCGATGTGCCTTTTCAGACATTTGCATTTCAGCAGTTGTAGGTGTTGGATTTGCATCTCGATTCTGAAGCACGTGAGGTGAAGGAGCCTTCATGGGATGTTCCTTTTCAGACATTTTCATTTCAGCAGTTGCAGGTGTTGGCTTTGCATCATGATTCCGAAGTACGCCAGGTGAAGGAGTCATTTGGGGATGCGCCTTTTAACAACATTTGCAGACAGTTGATGATAGGTAAAGCATGATTCTTTTGGAGGACCAAAAGCTCCTCAGTGGGGAGGTTTGATCCAGGTGGAATAATCAGGTACAGGTACAAGAGGCTTGAGTACAAGGCTAAAAAATCAAAGTGTTCAAAATATTCTCAAACCAGGTTCATGTTGTAGATCTCATCTTTCTGATTCCAACGGCGCAGACGACACTCAATTCCGAGTCTGTATGAAGAAGTTATAAGCGGTCAAAGTTCCAGGTTGACTTGGTGACTGGGCAGCCTTAAAGAGGACACAAATTCAAATTTTTCCGGCCACCGGATTCCGACAAGCTCAGACGAAATTTCGGGCGAAATTGTGGCCTGTTTAAAATGACTCCTACGGTCAAATTTCGGATTTTTCAAAATGTTCGTTTTGTTTTATATTAAACAAAAATTATTTAAAAAAAGGGGTGGCAGGCCACCACCCCCACCACCCCACTCAACCATATGTCACCACATTAAAAAAAAAACATAATATTTATGGGCCGGTGGGCCATGACCCCCGCCGGACCCCACGGGAACCAACCATCGTATATATATATATATAACATATAATGGTTATATGTTAAACAATGTGATATACGTGCGGAATTGGTTGGGCGGGCCCGAACCCCCCCATTTAATTATTCATTGGGTTAAAAAAAAATGCGGGTTTTTTAAAAAAAGAACTGTCGTGCCATTTTAAGAGGGGTGGGATTTGACCCCCCGACCTCTCCTCAACGATTGTTTATTTTTTACCATTACACCAAACGGCCACTTGTGGTTAATTCCGCCCACGAAATTTATATAAACCCAACATTTTACAGTGCGCCCAGGCCATGGAGGAGCGGGAGAGCACGCACGCAGTTCGAGGTTTTAATATTTTTTAATGCAGGTCATGTGGAACCATGAGCCCAGAAAGAGGCAGGCGGAACCCTGATTGAGGCTCAATTTTCAGGAGGGCAAAATTTTGACTTTGTCCAAATGGGACAAATTTTATGTCATTTCAAAGACTACTCGGGCCGCCACGAGTCCGATGGCGTGCTTAGTTCTCGTATCCGAGTTTTGATTTTCCACCACTTTTTGGAAGTGGACTATTGACTATGTTTGCCGATTTTTGCATGAGGCAATGCTTCTTAATTTTCTCTCGATGCCACAAGATATATGGTGTTTTCGTATTTCGTCACAGAGTCGCTCGAAATTTTCAAAGAATGCATGTGATGAGGCATATGATGTGTATTCATGTACTTCTGTGAATATTTCTCGTTGGAGATGCATTATGTCTCGCGTATCCTGCTGATACATGAGTCGTGGATCTTGCTTTCGTGTTGTTATTAATGTACTTTCAGCTATGGATTTGTGTCATGTATGAGCCCTTTATGCCACATCATGGATGCTCTTATTTGTTTTCAGGTATTGTTGAGATCCCTTGTTCGCTGTGATCGGCGGATACTTACCTGCTGGGCATGTCGCCTATATGGTCATACCGATAGATTCTTTCTTTATGTATGAGAGTTCTGCAGTAGAACATCTCTTAAAGAAGTCAAGCCACTCCTGCGTGAGGGAAATTTTCCTTGTATGTCATAGGGAAACATATCCATGTACATCTTCTTCTCACAACACATAATGCAGCGGCCTACACCATCTTGACACCGAGGCCTGGAGATGTAGTCCCTCCTGGATGAACTTCGTGATCAAACGACGTGTTCTTATGATTTCTGATCTTGTTCATTTATGTTCCTCTTATTTATAGCTACAGTTGTTCATTTAAGTTCTTTAACGTCTTTAATTAAATGGAATCCTATTTATCAGCTGAGTTAAAATGTCTTGGTTAAGGGTATCAAGATTTTACCCCGGATCACCTTCACAATGGAATACATTTATTTGTCATAAGTGGGATACTTGCAGACTGTTTTGGATAGTGTCTCACTGTGATATGCCACTAAATTCCCCTATTGAGTAAGAACTGCCCCGATAGAGTATTCAGAGACATCTGTCTCTATATCAAATGGTTGTTGCAAGTATAGTAAAGTGAGAAATGGGGCAGAGAAGAGGCGATGTTTCAATTATACTAACAACTTCTGTTGAGATTCCGACCAAAAGATTTTTTCTTTCGCTCCTCCCATGGTTACTTGACTCAAGGACCAAGTGATATTAGAGAATCCAAACATGAACTTGCTTTAGAAATTAGCAAGAACCAGAAAGCTGCTAAGCTTTGTTAGAGTGGTTGGGGCCAACCAATTGTAATATCCCTTTTTAGGAGTAGCTAACAATCCATGGCTGGAAAACGCTTTTTCCAGAAATGGAGGTAGCAGGATTTGATACCAAGATTTGGATCCCTTAGACCAAAGTGTCTAAGACTGAAATCCAAGTGTTGGGACTATTAGCCACCTATAATATTTTTTCAAAGAAAACAGATGGCTAAATATGTTTCTAAGCCTTCAAGAGAAACATTTACTTGTAAATCTATCATTCTTGAAGCCTCCATGTGTCTTCTATCCTTTAAATAATCTTCACTGTTGTTTCCATTATTGAACCATGCCATTTGTGAAAAAAGTTGTTCTAAAAAAGGCCTCCATTTTCTCCATTTCATCCCCACAAAATCCCCATTTTTCACCCTTATTCCCTTCACAAAATACCTCTATAACCCTTCATTTAACCTATAGATCTTCCTAAAACCCCTTTAAACCTTATAATTTCTCTTTATCTGGTTTAAAAAACCTCTTCTTTTGCCTATCGGAACCTTCAGTTTGGCTTAAAAAGCATTAATTTTGGGCCTAAAACAATCTTTTTACATTAAGGCCTTAAGCCCCTTTCGGCCTTAGCCCTAGCCCCTATTCTCCATATAATTCGCGCTACGACCAAACACTAAGGCCTAATCACAATCGCAAAGAACTCAATCCCTTTGTTCTTTTTCCTGAATCTCTGATGCAATGAGCCCCTCTCCTCCGATCTTTTGATCTAATCTAGACCGTCAAATGCACAAGAACCAACAGCTGAGATTTAATCGCACTCTGCTCATAAGCCCATCACCCGCATCTACCGATTTGATCTAGACCATTGAATCCACAAGAACCAATGGCCAGTATCTCATCGTGCTCCGCTCATAGGCCCTCCATCATCACCCCACCGATTAAATCCTAACCATCAATCATCCTTTAGATTGGATGGCCCTCTCATAATCGCATATCGCAAAAGCTTAGTCCCTTACCCTTTGACCTCCGCCGACGTGATGCTATGATGAGATCTCCACCATTCATTTCCCCCAATCCAATGGCCAACTCTTAATCGTGCATCGCAAATCCAAAGTCCCATTCACTTTTCACCTATGATGTGATTTAATTCCAGTCGTTCATTCTGCTAGATCCAACAGTTCGCGCTTCATCGCATCGTGCTCATCCCTCACGTAATCCTCCACCATCCCGACCTCCGATTAAATCTCCATCGTTGATCAAGTTTGATCAGACGGTCCACATTACTTCCGCTCTTCAAACCCCGCCTTTGTCATTATCCCCCACTGACAAATCTCCACCGTCCATTCCTATAGATTTTACGGCTCCCGTTTTCCACTCATTCACTTACCCCGTCTCCTCCTATTCAAAAACTCCATTTGCTCTTTAAATCTCGACCGTCTGATCTGTAGATCTAACGGTCTTAACTCAACCCCACCACATGTTCTGCCCACACACATTGTTTCCCATCACGTTCATTCCAAACCGTTGGATCTGCCACCCATCATCCAATTGCTGACACTCCGTTTCACAAAATTTTTGTGCCCAAGAGTTAACGTTTCAAAATTACGCGAAATGGGAGGTTTTAGGAATCCATGTGGAGAAAGGTGTATGGAATTGCGTTTTTTTGGGCAATACTGCCTCCCCCTATTTTGGTTCATGAAAACCATTCTGGTTTTCTACCTTAACAACCTCCGCAATGTCATTTCCATTGTTAATCATAACCGTTGATTGTTCTGACCTAACGGCCCACATTGCATCGCGGCCCCTTTCATTTTTTTTTCACCTATTCTCCCAAATGTTTCCATCGGGTAATCCCCATCGTTGATTGTTATAAATCAAATGGCCAACATTTAATCTCACCCCAATTCACCCACCATCCATCTAACCTCCCTAATGACTCCATCGTGTGATCTCCACTGTAGATCATGCTGATCTGACGGCCCACGTTCATCCTCGCACCCAAACTCCCACCAGACCTGTTTTCGCCTTCCGCCATGGTTTTTCATCAGATTTTCTGCCGAATCAATTTTTCCCGTCACTGCCCCTCCATCCTCCTAAGCCCTCTAAATTAGCCTTTCCCACTCCTGCAGCTTTATATAACATGTTTAAATTTTCTTTTTGCAGGTTTAATGGTGTTTCATCTATATTTTTCCCACAGTCACAGGCAGGTGACAGAAAGGTCCAGGGTGACGATCCTAAGCCTGAATCAAGGTAGAAAGGGACTAGCAAGGTGAATTATAAAATGGATTAATGCATCATGAACATCAATCGTACCTATAAACCCTCCAGCTCAGCAGAAACCCTAGATACCTATATGGAAGTAGCTAAGAGTATCAGAAAGAGATCAAGAAGATTAGCGCATAACATTGAAGATTAATAACTTAATCCAAAGTTACATAAAAAGATGCAGTTCAAAGACCATAAAGGATATCAATGAGGCTTAATGAAGCCTAAAGCACACATCAATCGATATCAGTGATTTAATATCAGTAGGACGTTTTTCTCCAAAGAAGGACTAGCTACACAACCTCTTCCATTTTCCATCAAGCACTAGAACTATTATTTCGCTGAGAGAAGTCTTTAAAATTTTCAATACAACATTTATGGAAGTATGGAAGACCTGAGAGACCTTCAGTCACCTTACTTATCTTAGAAGACAAAACAGAGTACTACAGCCAGAAAGTACTTCAAGGAACATACCCTTGGAGTTATTATCAATCTGTTGAAGACTTCTGAACCAGCCTAATGTTGGAAATACTGAGAGGGGGGGTCAATCAGTATTTCTTTCAATTAGAGAATTAGTTAATGTTAAATTATTATCAGTGTTTGTACAATGATAGAAGAAAACAAGAGGAACACAAATGCACACATTTTTTAAGCTGGAAACCCACTCCGGGACAAAAACCACCTAATGCTTTTCTAATAATTCTTTTCAACTCCAATTGAAAATAAAGCTCCAACTTCCCAGAGTCTAGAAAAGCATTATTCTCCAGCTCCAACTGGATGGACGCTCCAATGCCCGATATTCTTTATTAGTCACTGAACGGATGCACCAACCCCTAATGAGCTACAACTCACCCTAGCACCACCCTACCACCCTATAGAAGAATAAAAGAAGAATTGAATCCCGTACTAGGGAAAATGGTCCACTTTACAATGATATAGAATGATGTAGAAGAAGAATATATACAAGAACATAACCCCAACTGACACAACCACCTAATGATGATCCTAGACCTCCCAACACTACCTCTTCAACCCTTGGAAAATTGACACTAGTACAATTTGTACAATAATGTATTTACAATGACTAAGTACAATGATTGTATGTAGTGCTGCCCACTTGAAGACTTCATATGATGAAATTATTGCTACTGTTATGCACCTTGGTTGCTTCTCTTTTCATGCTACCCTTTTCTGCACCTTTCTTTTATTTTCTGCCGTAGAAGGTCTGGTCCTTTGCAACCCTTGACAACACATGATCTAGATTTTTCTTACCTTCTAGGAGCTCGATATTGAATCTGGTTTTCAGATCCTCTATATCTGATTTTTGGTCCTTTAGTTTTCCTCTAATTCATCTTTCCAATGCCATAGGTCTGACCCAATTTGTCTTCTTCAAGAGAGAGTTATGCCCAATTTCTCACACTGCCCTAATTATGGACTGTTTCAGCATAGCGCACTTGTATGGCATGCCACGTGTCACTGTTTCTTCATTTTCCACATAAATTGATAGAGTGAAAGCTAAATATGTTAAAATATCTGCCACTCTTTACAAAATTCCAATCTAATACTCAGAGAGAGAGTTATGACGTTTTTACCAAGGTCACTTCTTTCAGATGAATTTCAGGAGCCTACAAAAACCCTTACTTCCACAGATCATATCTCCAAAAGTATTGTGAAAATTGATCTGAAATTTTTATTGTAGCTTCCTCAAGATTTCAGCTTCGCCTGATAAAAATTTCAGCTTCTGATCCTTCACAGAAACAAATTTAGAGCGCAAATTCCATGATGACCTGTTTCATATGGCCGAATCCCTTGCCTAAGGAGGAAATGAAGATCACAATTTATATTAATGCTTAAGTTGAGAGGGGCTTCAACAAGTGAACATGGGAGGGATTTTAGGAGCATAAAAAATATTAATTATGACTTTTAAATGACCCATGCCCCAACCCCATGGGGTTTTAGCCCACTAACTGGCGGTACAAACTTCAAACATGAATATCTCTCAAACTGTGAAGAATTACATGGTGTGCCATATATCAATGAAAACATCTCGACAAGTAGAAACCATAAAAAGAATTATTGACCCAGAATATATTAATTTGGTAGGTCAAACTTCAATTCAATATTGGGTTAGCCTCTGGTGCTGCTTGGGTTTACATCAATGACAAATACTGATCAAAAATCTCCCCCTTTGGCATTGATGGCAACATAAGTACTCCCCCTGCGATCATGACACCTCTTCCTACAAAATTCTCTCCCCCTTTGAAATCAATGGAAAAGGGTAAATCCCCCTGAGACACAACCATCCTGGAGACCTGTACACACTTCCACTCCCCCTTTATATTCTGAAAAAGGAAAATCTAATGAGAACTTGGGAGAATCCAAAGCTTCTGGCAAAGATATTCCAATGCTGGTGAATATTTAATCTGTGATTATTTTGGTGCTGCTTGGAATATTTCTATTTGTCCAACTTCTTGCATAACATCTGGTCGGGAGGCTGTTACATATAGAAGACTACTAATACTAGATCTATACAACCTTTGATCCACATCCTCAGATGAGTCGTCTATGCTCAATTTGCAACCAAGTAAAGACATCTCGAAATCACTTTGCACCTTTGTAGCAAAATTCTTACTTAGTCAATCATCATTGCTACCAATTATAGTATCATCCTCTTTAGCTATTAGACATGCTTTATTTGCTTCATCCAAAACATATATGTCGTTTGGAGCTCGATTTGTTGTAGCCACAATTTCACCATACATGCCTTTCTTGATTTCAAATTTCGTGGATTTGAATAGTATTGTGTGTCCTTTATCACACATTTGTACAACACTGAGTAGATTTTGATTCATGTTTTCAACCAGTAGAACATTATTGGCTAGATAATCTTTTCTTCTGAGAGTGACAATACCTAATCCTATAACATTTTAAGATCCATAATTTCCAAAGGACACGGTTCCATCCTTATTCTCTTTTAGAGATACAAATTTATTTCTATCTCCAGTCATATGCGTTGAGCAACCGCTATCAACATACCACACATCTTTGTTCTTTTGAGCCTTGAGAGCAAGAGCACAATTATCATTCTTCTTCTTCTTCCATGTTCGTTCACTCTGTGGCTTTGAAGATTCTTATGGAGGATTTTCAAGTCTGCATTCTTTGGCTATGTGTCCAAAGTTTCGACATTTGTAACATTCAATATTATTTCTTAAATGTTCAAATCAATTCATGTTTCGCTGAGCCCTGGGAGGTTCATATTTGACAGATATCCTGGAATTGTATTCATTCCTAGGGTACGTGTGACATTCTACAGCTTTATGACCAAATTTTCCACATGAATAACATTAGCCATAAAACATATGTTGGTACTTGAATGGAAATTTTCGTCGAGGAATTGTCTTCCAAAGCTATTCTTGTTAATCTTGTCCAATGAAGTCTACATGCATGTCAGATCGCATAGGTTCATTGTATTTTGTTGTAGAAGGTCATGCTTCTTCTTCTTTGTAACCGATGCCAGTTTTTTCATTGTAAGATCGTTGATTGTTGATGAGTTCTTCCAATGCCCTTGAGCTGTTGGCATAGTTTTGGATAGTTTTTCCTTTCTTCACTTCCTCACACAGCGAGACTACTTTGACTTCTAATTCTTCCCTTTCTTGGTTGCTTTCTTCCAACTTCTTTAGAAGTGAATATTCAATGCATTTGTGTTCTTCAACTTCAATTTTGAGACCTTGACCTTGTTCTTCAAGGGTTTTGGAATGGATATTCTCCGCCTTGAGATCTTTTATAATCTTGATTACTTCCTCATAAAATATGTCTATGGTCCATGCTTCTTCTTCATTGTTTGATACCTCTTTCTTATTGTGCTTGGGTTTATTGTGCTTGGCCATAAAAAATACTCTCTCATTGGCTTCTTCTTCACTATCATTGTCTTCATCGGATGATGAGCTATCTTCTTTAGAGAGAAAGTTCCTTTTGGATCCTTTCTTGTTGAATTTCTTAAAGCCTCTCTTTCTTTTTGAGTTGCCATTACTTTTGTTTGGACATTTTTCTACAAAATTCCCAACCTCATTATAGCTGAAACATATCAATGGAAGTTTACCTTTGAATTCTCCCTTACCAATTTGTAGTTTTCTCGTGAAGTAAGCATATTCTTCATATGAAAGACCTTCTTCATCATCTCCCTTTTCTTCACACTTGCAGGTGCATGTATTTTCAATTGAAGTTTGTTTATCTTTATTGGTTTTCTTAGATGCAATGAACGCAGTTTCTAGATGCGAAGTACCCTCTTCTTCATGACGTCTCATTTCATATGCAATGAGAACTCCATGCAATTCCTCTTTGCTGAGTTTTTCCAGATTTTCATTGTATTCTAAGACCTATACCTTTGGGTTGAATATCCCTGGCAACGTTCTAAGAATCTTCCGTATAACAGTCTTCTCATCAACTAGCTCTCCCAATCCTTCTAGAGTATTGGTTATTTCATCAAAGTATTGAAATTATGTAGCAATGTTGCAATCTTATTTCATTCTGAGTTGCTCAAATTTTGCTCTATAGATTTGAAGCTTTGCTTCTTTGACATTTGAGTCACCTTCATATATATTCTCAAGCTTGTCCCATACATTTTTGGTGGTTTTAAAACCCAACACCTTATGATAAGCAGATTCAATAAGTCCACTGATAATAATATTCTTTTCTTTTGCATCATTTACCAAATTCTTCTTACCTTGTTCATCCGCGGTTGATGTAAATCCATTTTGAAAAGTGTCCCATACTTCGTAACCTTGCGCCAAGAGATAGAACTCCATTCTTCCTTTTCAAAGTGCATAATTATTTTCATTGAATAGAGGTACACCATTCTTGGTATGCTCCATGACCTCCTTCCGGCTGTTAAACTGCTATTGAAGGAACCAAGCTCTGATACCAATTGTTGGAAATACTGAGAGGGGGGGTGAATTAGTATTTCTTTCAATTAGAGCATTAGTTAATCTTAAATTATTATCAGTGTTTGTACAATGATAGCAGCAAACAAGAGGAACAAAAATGCACACATTTTTTAAGGTGGAAACCCACTCTGGGACAAAAACCACCTAATGCTTTTCTAATAATTATTTTCAACTCCAATTGAAAATAAAGCTCCAACTTCCTAGAATATAGAAAAGCATTCTTCTCCAGCTCCCACTGGATGGATGCTCCAACGCCCGAGATTATTCAGTAGTCACTGAACGGATGCCCCAACACCCAATGAGCTACAACTCACCCTAGCACCACCCTACCAACCTAGAGAAGAATAAAAGAAGAATGGACTCCCGTACCAGGGAAAATGGTCCACTTTACAATGATATAGAATGATGTAGAAGAAGAAGATATACTAGACCATAACCCCAACTTTGACACAACCACCTAATGATGATCCTAGACCTCCCAACACTACCTCTTCAACCCTTGGCATAATTACACTAGTACAATTTGTACAATAATGTATTTACAATGACTAAGTACAATGATACCTTTACAATGATTGTATGCAGTTCCGCCCACTTGAAAAATTCATATGATGAAATTCTTACTGCTGTTATGCACCTTGGTTGCTACTCTTGTCATGCTACCCTCTTCTGCACCTTTCTTTGCTTTTCTTCCCTAGAAGGTTTGGTCCTTTGAAATCCTTGACAACACATGATCTAGCTTTTTCTTGCCTTATAGGAGCTCAATATTGAATATGGTGTATCTCTGTTATTTCAGATCCTCTATATCTGATTTTTGGTTCTGTAGTATTCCTGTAAGTCATCCTTCCAATGCCACATGTCTAACCCAATTTGGATTCTTCAAGAGAGATTTATACCCAATTTCTCACACTACCCTAATTACGGACTATTTTAGTAGAGCACACTTATACAGCATTCCACGTGTCACTGTTTCTTCATTTGCCTCTAAAATTGATAGAGAGAAAACTACATACTGTGCAATATCTGTCACTTTTTATAGAATTCCAATCTGATACTCAGAGAGAGAGTTATGATGATTTTACCAAGGTCACTTCTTTGAGATGAATTTCAGGAGCCTACAAAAACCCTTAATTCCACAGATCATATCTACAAAAATGTTGCCCAACTTGATCTGAAATTTTTACTGCAACTTCCTCAAGATTTCGGCTTTGCCTCATAAACATTTTAGCTTTTGAGCCTTCGTAGAAAATAGGTTATATTGAAAATTCCACGATGACCTGTTTTAGATGGCCGAATCCCTTGCCTAAGGAGGAAATGAAGATCACAATTTATATGAATTCTTAAGTTGAGAGGGGCTTCAACAAGTGAACATGGGAGGGATTTTAGGAGCATAAAAAATATCAATTATGAATTTTAAATGACCCATGTCCCAACCCCATGGGGTTTTAGCCCACTAACTTGGGGTACAAAATTCAAACATGAATATCTCTCAAACCATGAAGAATTACATGGCGTACCATATATCAACGGAAACATCTCGACAAGTAGAAACCATAAAAAGAATTATTGACCCAAAATATATTAATTTGGTAGGTAAAACTTCCATTCAATATTGGGTTAGCTCCTGGTGCTGCTTGGGTTGACATCAATGACAACCGCTGATCAACACCTAAAGGGTACCAACGATTTTATGCAAAGCTATTATGCAGAGCAGGCATTCACATACTTCCACCACTCTATCTTAATGAATCATTTAATTTCATATCTACTACTCCAATTCCTCTTTTTAACCTATAAGAACTCATTGAAAATACATTGTAAAGGGTTGGTTGTTGGGATTTGATTGATTGTTAGAACTGTTATTGAGGGGAAGTAGCTAAGTAGTTTGTAATATAGTAGGCTGGGAAGAGAATTTTAGACTGTAAAGATCCATTGGACTCAAAGTATGTGACTGGTTTTGCACATCAATTGAACAAGCAGATTCACAAGATCCTGGTCTATATTATGGGTGATGTTTTCCTCACTGTAATTGTCTCCTTTCATGTTTTTCATACTTTCCATTATTCTCTGATAAAGAATATCAAGCATAGATTAGGACATACTGCTGGAAGTACAGTAAATGTCACTGTTAATATTTATCTCTATGTTTTCCTCTGATTTGTGTATCTAAGAAAAAATTCAACATAATTTAACTAGTATAGAAGGTGGTTGTCCATGCTTACTGATGTATGAATTTAGAACTTGTTTCTTAGATGTTCTTGTCTGGTTTCAGCTGAAAGAATTAGGAAACTGGGAGATTAGAGTTAGCCCTGTCCCACTAGGTTCTTTTTCCAACAGTTAGCCTTTCTAAGATCCCTTTGAGTTAGTGTCAAAAGCAGTGAAGGTTAAAAGTCTTTCTCTAATCTTAGGCCTTACTCTATGTTAATATTAAATGTTTTGTACTTTATGAAAGCAGTTATGAGGACTGCTGGATCTTTTTCCTTAAGAGTATGCTGAAATTAAGTTAAGTTAAAAGTATTTCCTTGATCTTAAGCTACCCTTTGTGTCTTTATTGAGAGTTTCCTTTGAAGTATGTCAAAAGTAGGATAGGTTCAAAGTCCTTACCTGATCTTAGGCTACACTTTGGTTTCTTTCTTTCACCCCACTTCTTAATGTTCCATCTCACCACCTATCTAAAGAGATCCTTTGGTATAGATTAATTGCCCTATGGAAACTGTTGGATAGTTGTTATGCAAGTAAACCCTTTTATGACTCCATAGCCCAAGGGATTGGCACTTCTATTAACATATCTCCCATGCTGAAACTTCCTGCTACTTTGTTTCTTCTTCACTTCACATAACCTTCTCAATTGATGATCTCCAACCAAACAAACAAACCAAAAACCCTTGTGCCTCATACCCAGCCTAATACCATAATATGACCTTAAAGATATATCATTCTTTACATATATATAGAGATCCCTCTCTGGATCCAGGAGGGCTCGATCCTAGGATCCCAAAGTGGTTTGATGTTGTCTCATCATTTGACATTGCCAAATCATCCAAATCACAGGAACTCCAACATAATGGTGACTCCGCTGGGGATGAAGACCAAATAGCCTCGATTTGGTATAATTGATGATGGTGGACATCAAACCTCATTAAAAAATTTGAGAATCCTCCACCTGGTGACTCCACACTTCATAATAGACCCAAAGACTCCATTAGAGGAAGAACCTGAAATATGACCAGACATTCTAGAAGGATAGAACATTTAGGCCTGATTTGATTTCAAGAACTCATTGTTTTTATCTACAACTACGTTCTATCCTACTGTAAGCCTGATCAAGTGTACAAATATGAGATCCACATTTATTATGGGAAAGATCTCAAGCCTTAGTTTTCGGACCATGAGCAAACCTATACACCTGTGAAAAACCTAGTGAAACAAGAGCCTCATGCTGTATCTCTTACCCTTAATGAAACTTCAAGCAGTCATAGGTCTCTTGTTGCACTACCTACACCCACAAAGGTCATAGAAATATATAAGCCTCTAGTTTTTCCTCTTATCTTACAACCCCTTCCTGTAGGACTTACAAATGAGCTACCCACCTTTTGATGGAGAAAATACAAAGATCACTACTGAGCAACACGTTCAAAATCTTTAGGATTTACTTGACTTATTTGAAATAGAAGAAGATGATGTGCGTATTAGAATTTTTGCCTTATCATTACAGGGGAAGGTTAAGAGTTGGTTTAAGGACTTTCCAGCTGCAAGCATTATCAATTTTCATCAACTTGCTCATGTTTTCCTTGATAAATGGGCAGTCTTGGGAAATTTTTTCCTCATCCTAGAAGAATACCAGAATTTGAAAAGACAACAAGGAGAGACAGTACAAGACTTTTCAGCCAGGTTCAATAAGGTATACAATGCAATACCTACTAAGATAAAACCACCCTTGGGATGGGCCCTACTGCACTATCCGAGTTCTTTTGACCCTGAGGTGGAATTCCATATAAGAGAAAGAGAGCCTTCAAGCCTGGAAGAAATGCAGAACGTAGAAATTACTGTCGAATACAACATATGGTGCAGGGAGAAAAAATTAAATGCAATAAAGAAGGACCAAGCAGAGCAAGGAAGGTTGATCTTTGCAGAAACCAAGTTGGAAAAGTTGATAGAGACAGCCAACAACTTGCTAAACATAATAGAGGAAGAATATGAGGGTGAAACTAGAGATGCTTATTCAGAAAGACCCACACCTTGTCCTTAGGAAAAACAAACCAGATCACTGCAAGACATAAGCAACATGCAAAGCATGTATGATAAACAAGGCTTTACATCATAAAATTAGCTTGCAGATTATTTTGAAGAAAGACTTGCTGAGAATTCAGTAGGTTTGATTGGTAACATTGCTTATAATTATGATTTTCCTAGTTTTGATCTATCTGATGATAATTCTTTCCAAATAGAAGCTAATCCTGTAGGACCATCATCAGTAGATATGTGGGAGGAGGATCATGTCCCTCAACTTCAAGAAAGTAATGAGCCAATGCAAGCTATCTATGATACTGATGAAGAAAGTTATGAAAGCCTAATAGCAGACAAATATTAATTAAATCTTCCCTCTTCTATGTATCATATCATCAGTAACAACTTCCATGAGGGTGGAAGTCAGCAGCCTTTTAGCTTAGAGGATGAGGAAGATAGAAATGAAGAAACTCTTGAGCAAGTTGAAAATTTTGAACCTTCTCCTGAAAGGGTTGAGGTAATCAAAGAAGCCCCTGCTCAAGAATATGTTAATCTTGTCACAGAGCTCAGTCCAATAAAACAAAATGCCCCGGGACTACAAGAGGACAACACTGCTAAATATGATGAGTCCTCCAGTTCAGATTACAATGAAGATGAGGGAAATTTTCTTTCTCAAAGGAATTTTGTTCTTGATCCAGTGGAAGAAGAATTAATCCTGGTTGAAACTTACCTGCCAAATACTCCCAACCAGGAAAATGATGATTGTGCTTTCAAGAACCACACTAAAGATGTAGTGATCAAAGTTGTCAAGGATGCAGATAGCCTACCAGTCATGGAAGGCCTAAAGGAAGAAATTTTATATCATGTTTTTGTTGATCTTCTGGTAGAATATATGAAGGCCCTGATTGGCTCGAGTTCCCAAGCATTGACCCTTTGCAAGAGCCAGATACATCAGGAGTGGTCATCACTGGTGGTGGCCTTGGTTTTGAAGACCCACATTCAAAGTACCCCATGGTTATCTCTGACCAGCAGTCATATTTTCTATCCGTTTGTGTTATTTCTTAACTGGCTGCACTGGCACTATTGTATCATATATAGCATCAGAGATTCTCAAGTTAGAATAGGTTAGGTAGGAATCTCAATAAATCTCATCCTGTGAGAATTTAGTTAGTTGTTGATTTTGCTTTGAATAAAAATTCAAAAAATACAAAAGTAGAAAGAGAAGGGTTCAAAAAAGCTCAAAAATTGAACTAGTAGAGAAAAGAAGAAGAAGCAGCACTAACAAGATCGAAACCAGAGCTGAAATGAAGAAAGAAAGGTGACTCTAAAAAGCTCAAAATCTGAGTCAACAGAAGAAGGAAGGATGCTGGTGATTTTTAGACCGAAAGTTTTCAAAAAAAAAATTCAATTTCTGCAAAATTCAGTCCATGTGCAGCTTGTCTTTATGCTATGGACCCATAAAAAATCAAACAGTCTAATCTTGGTTTTTCTATATTTAAATTTCTGTTTTAGAATGTAGAGAAAGAAAATCTGTCAGACAGTTTAATCCTAGCAGATATTATTTTAGGTAGAGAAGCTATGAGTCCAACTATTTAATTTGGTATCATGGAGAAATAAGGGTAGTAGTAGATACGTTTATTTTGATGTTTTTAAAATAATGATGATGTGAAAGGTCTACAAGTCTAGATGCACCTTGAAGAAAAAATGTTAGGATAGTAGGATGGGTAGGTAGCTGTTTGGGGAAGTATTTCTGTTGATATAATATCCATTATGTTTGTAGTAGTTAATCAAAGAAGAAATATGGTCAAGTACAAGGCATATGGCCTACTTCCAAAGATTATTTCTGAGATTCTTGACATCTTCAAGAAGATGCCATCCCCATGTGCAGCCACTGTTAGCCACCTATAATATTTTGTCAAAGAAAACAGGTGGCTAAATATGTTTCTGAGCCTTCAAGAGAAACATTTCCTTGTAAATATATCATTCTTGAAGCCTCCATGTGTCTTCTATCCTTTAAAGAATCTTCACTGTTGTTTCCATTATTGAACCCTGTCGTTTGTGAAAAAAGTTGTTCTAAAAAAGGCCTCCATTTGCTCCATTTCATCCCCACAAAATCCCCATTTTCACCCTTATTCCCTTCACAAAATTCCTCTATAACCCTTCATTTAACCTCTAGATCTTCATAAAACCCCTTTAAACCTTATAATTTATCTTTATTTGGTTTAAAAAACCCCTTCTTTTGCCTATCAAAACCTTCAGTTTGGCTTAAAAAGCACTAATTTTGGGCCTAAAATAGTCGTTTTACATTAAGGCCTTAAGCCCCTTTCGGCCTTAGCCGTAGCCCCTATTCTCCATATAACCTGTGCTACGACCAAGCACTAAGGCCTAATTCCAATTGCAAAGAACTCACTCCCTTTGTTCTTTTTCCCAAATCTCCGATGCGATGAGCCCCTCTCCTCCGATCTTCTGATCTAATCTTGACCGTTGAATCCACAAGAACCGATGGCTGAGATTTAATCATGCTCCGCTCATAAGCCCATCACTCGCACCCACCAATTTGATCTGGACCATTGAATCCACAAGAACCAATGGCCAGGATCTCATCACACTCCGCTCATAGGCCCTCCGTCATCACCCCGCTGATTAAATCCTAACTGTCGATCATCCTTCAGATCGAACAGCCCTCACATAATCGCATATCACTAAGGCTTAGTCCCTTAGCCTTTGACCTCCACCGATGTGATGCTCCGATGAGATCTCCACCATTTATTTCTCCTGATCCAATGGCCAGCGCTTAATCGTGCATTGCAAATCCAAAGTCCCGTTCACTTTTCACCTCCGATGCGATTTAATCCTAGCCGTTCATTCCGCCAGATCTGACGGTTCAAGATTCATCGCATCGCACTCATCCCTCACATAATCCTCCACCATCTCAACCTCTGATTAAATCTACACCATTGATCAAGTTTGATCAGACGGTCCACGTTACTTCCGATCTTCAAACCCCACCATTCTCATTCTCCCCCATCGACAGATCTCCGCCATCCATTCCTACAGATTCGACGGCTCTCGTTTTCTGCTCATTCACTTACCTCATCTCCTCCTATTCAAAAACTGCACTTTCTCTTTAAATCTAGACCGTATGATCCACAGATCTAACGGTCTTAATTCAACCCCACTACATGTTCCGCCCACACACATTGTTGCCCATCGCGTTCATTCCGCACCGTCAGATCTGCCGCCCATCATCCGACGGCTAACACTCCATTTCGCAAAATTTTTTCACCCAATATTTAACCTTTCAAAATTACGCGAAATGGGCGGTTTTAGGAATCCAAGTGGTGAAAGGTGTATGGAATCGCATTTTTTTGGGCAATACCACCTCCCCATATTTTGGTTTGTGAAAACCATTCCGATTTTCTGCCTTATCGCCCTCTGTAATGTCATTTCCATTGTTAATCATAACCGTTGATTGTTTTGATCTAACGACCCACATTGTATTGCGGCCCCCTTCATTTTTTTTCACCTATTCTCCCAAATATTTCCATAGAGCAATCCCCGCTGTTGATTGTTATAAATATAATGGCCCACATTTAATCTTTCCCCCATTCACCCACCATCCATCTAACCTCCCTAATGACTCCATCGTGTGATATCCACCATAGATCATCCTGATCTGACTGCCCATGTTCATTCTCGCACCCAAACTCCCACCAGACCTGTTTTTTCCTTCTTCCATGGTTTTTCATCACATTTTCCACTGAATCTAGTTTTCCCCACACTACCCCTCCATCCTCCTCAGCCCTCTAAAGTAGCCTTTTCCACTCCCGCAGGTATATATAACAGGTTTAAATTGTCTGTTTGCAAGTTTAATGGTGTTTCATCTATATTTTTCCCATAGTCAAAGGAAGGTGATAGAAAGGTCTAGGGTGACGTTCCTAAGCCTGAATCAAGGCAAAAAGGGACCAGCAGGGTGAATTCTAAGATGGATTGATGTGTCATGAAAATCAATCGTACCTATAAACCCTCCAGTTTAGCAGAAACCCCGGATACCTGTATAGAAGCAGCAAAGAGTATCAGAAAGAGATCAAGAATATTAGCGCATAACATTGAAGATTAATAACTTAATCCATAGTTACAGACAAAGATGTGGTTCAAATACCATAAAGGATATCAATGAGGCTTAATGAAGCCTAAAGAACACATCAAGCCATATCAGTGATTTAATATTAGCAGGATGTTTTTCTACAAAGAAGGACTAGCTACACGACCTCTTCCATTTTCCATCGAGCACCAAAACTATTATTGCGCAGACAGAATTCTTTAAAATTGTCAGGTCAGCAGTTATGGAAGTATGGAATACCTGAGAGACCTTTAGTCACCTTACTTATCTCAGAAGACAAAACAGAATACTACAGCCAGAAATTACTCCAAGGAACATACCCTTGGAGTTATTATCAATCTGTTGAAGACTTTTGAACCAACCTAAAGGGTACCAACGATTAATGCAAAGCTATTATGCAGAGTGGGAATTCGCATACTTCCACCCCTTCATCTTAATGAATCATTTAAGTTTATATATACTACTCCACTTCCTCATTTTCACCTATAAGAACTCATTGAAAATACATTGTAAAGGGTTGGTTGTTGGGATTTGATTGACTGTTAGAACTATTATTGAGGGGGAGTAGATAATTAGTTTGTAATATAGTAGGCTGGGAAGAGAATTTTAGACTGTAAAGAGCCATTGGACTCAAAGTATGTGACTATTTTTTCACATCAATTGAACAAGCAGATTCACAAGATCTTGGTCTATATTATGGGTGATGTTTTCCTCACTGTAATTGTCTCCTTTCATGTTTTTCATATTTTCCATTATTCTCTAATAAATAACAACAAGCATAGATTAAGACATACTGCTGGAAGTACCCTAAATCTCACTGTTAATCTTTATCTCTATGTTTTCCTCTGATTTGTGTATCTAAGAACAAATTCAACATAATTTAACCAGTATAGAAGGTGGTTGTACATGCTTACTGATGTATGACTTTAGAACTTGTTTCTTAAATGTTCTTGTCTAGTTTGAGCTGAAAGAATTCGAAAACTGGGAGATTAGAGCTAGCCATGTCACACTAGGTTCCTTTTCCAACAGTTAGTGTTTCTAAGATCCCTTTGAGTTAGTGTCAAAAGCAGTGAAGGTTAAAAGTATTTTGTTGATCTTAGACCTTACTCTATGTTTAATCTTAAATGTTTCTACTTTACTGAAAACAATTATGAGGAATATTGGATCATTTTCCTTAATACTATGCTGAAATCAGGTTAATTTAAAAGTATTTCCTTGATCTTAAGCTATCCTTTGTGTCTTTATTGAGAGTTTCCTTTGAAGTATGTCAAAATCAAGATAGGTTCAAAGTCCTTACCTGATCTTAGGCTACACTTTGGTTTATTTCTTTCATCCCACTTCTTAATGTTCCATCTCACCACCTATCTAAAGAGATCCTTTGGTATAGATGACTTGCCCTATGGAAACCCTTGGATAGTTGTTATGCAAGTAAACCCTTTTATGAATCTATAGCCCAATGGATTGGCACTTCTCTTGACCTATCTCCCATGCTTAAACATCCTGCTACTTTGTTTCTTATTCACTTCACATAACCTTCTCAATTGATGATCTCCAACCAAACAAACAAACCCAAAATCCCTGTGCCTCATACCTAGCCTAATACCATAATCTGACCTTAAAGATCTATCATTCTTTACATATATAGAGAGATCCCTCTCTGGATCCAGGAGGGCTAGATCCTAGGATCCCAAAGTGGTTTGATGTTGTCTTTTCATTTGGTATTTCCAAATCTTCCAAATCATAGGAACTCCAAGAGAGACCAAGGGAATCCTTCTAGAGTGGTCAAACAAGCCTCCCACACCTATTTCCTTTAGAAATTTCCCAAATAATGGTGATACAACACTTTATGAACATACAATGAATTCTCTACGTTATTCTTTTGAGCTTGCTTCTGAGAAGATGTAAATAGCCAACATATTTGATTACAGTAGTAAAAGGGATGCAATAACTTGAGGAATCAGTCATTCAATGAATACAATACAAGCCTCTCATTACATGCATGATAACACTGCTATATGAAATAAGCCCTAGGCTATGACTATGCAATCTATAAAGGAATTGCTACATAAATGATAATGATACATAGATATGACAATATGAAGCTCAAATAAAGTGGGGGAGCATGATATTAACCCCTAAAAATATAATACATCAATCCTCTAGAAGGATTAGCTGAAACACAATCAAAATGGCATTCCCGTAGAAATTTCGAAGTTTTTGGGTAGCAGCAGTAACTCAAGCACTGGAAATAGATGGAGAAGGATATAATGGCTGCACCAACTAGAGAACCCTACTCCAATTGAAATATGAACTGAAAGGTTGATCCCTTCACCAAAGATCTCACCCTCCAAAGTGTCTGCTAATCCCCCACAACAAATACTCTCCAAGAATAACACTCTCTAAGAGAGGGACTGCGCTGCATATGATTGAAAGTGGTTGGCATAGTGCCAAAGATGGTGGAATAAGCTCATGACACTCCTTTTCTGATCTCCAAAAGGGGTGGAAACTCCCTCCTCTGAAAAACTAGCCAAGGATGATGTTGTAGAAAATCTCCCCAGCAACAGCCAGCAACACTGCACAATCTCCAGCTGAAACTGCGCTGATGAAGAAGGATGAGGCTTGACCTCAATTTCTAAATATGGGGAATGGAGTGAAATCCTCCAAGAGCTATTCAATAAGGAGAGGAAATCCTGAACAGGAATTCCCCAGGAAATTCTTGCTAAACAGCAAGAGAGTGCAGCAAGTCCAAACTACCAAAGATGAATAATACTCAGCATGAGAAAAAATGGTTGCCTTGTCCTCCTTTTAAACAATGTGAGCTCCCTCTCCATGGAACCCACTCATTACGGTTTCCTTCCTCTAGAAGCTTCCCTCCTCTTTCACTGCGATGTCCCACAAGATGCCTTCCACCTCCTACCATTGCGCAGTTTGACTTGGTCAAACTTGACCTAGTCCTCTTACAAAGTCTCTTTTCAGACATGGAGGTGTGAAATCCAGCTCTATAAGTGATCCTCTTTCACACTAAGAGGATTTTTGTCCTTTATTCATGAAATGAATGGGTCTCCTACCGATTTTATTTTAGCTCCTATGTGAAAATGGAAAAAATTAATGTTCCATAAAATTGGGAACATTACAGTCCTCCCCTCTCAAAGATTTCTTGTCCTCAAGCAAGTGCAAGGATAGACTAATTATTTTCCCCTTACTCTCCCTTTAGCATCCATGCATGATGAAATCCTCTGAGAAAAGGATGTCATATTATCAATAAAGTGTCCAAGTTGTCCCTCCAACATATGCAATCTAGCTTTTGGTGAGCATCCCCAAATATCTATCATGTAGAAACAAATATCCATTGAGGAAACATTGGACTATCTAAGGGCCTCCTTGAGGCATGGGATCTGATATAAAATGGGAATCATCATCCCCATATTAACTTCCCAACCCCAAGCAATCATTCATACAACATAAGTTGCCTCCCAACATGGCAACTCACATAAATATCCCTCCACCTTGAGCTCTAGAAATGAAGGTGAGCTGAAAATATGAATATGGCAAGTCTCATAGCTTGCCCCATGCTGTCCTCCTCTACACTTATGATAAGTGTAGAGTGTTTTCTGATCATGGGCTGCAAAAGTATTTCTCTCAAGTGGAAAAATGAAGAGAAATCCTCCAAGGATTTCTCCTCCATCAATGATAATTTGGCTGGCCCAAGACATTTCATCCATGATGAGTAGGACATGATCATCATAGAATACCCCAATGACATGTTTGTTGTAGGTTATACCATGTGCATAAAGGTAAAAACATTTTATCATAGGGTTAAAATGCAACCTCATCCACTGCAGCTGCAGAAAATAACATGGCAAGCATTGTATAGAAAATATCACCTCTACTACTGAATAGTAAATAGATGAGTGAATCAGCAATACAAAATCAAACACATGGACATATAAATAAAATGGATGGATAGCATCATAAAATTCATGGCTGACCTCAAAATAAGGCAAATAGGTGGCTGTGGTGGCCATGTCTCCCCTCATGTTCCCACTAGAACATGCAATGCATAAACTATGGGGATCATCTCCCCTCAATGACACATTCAAATCATGTGTCAATTCACCAATCATGCTCCCAATAATAATAAGTAAAATATCAGAAAATGTAAACATGCTCATCATCAAAATAAATGAAGTACTTATTATTTTACATGATGCTCGATGGCACCAACAGTCTCCCAAGTAGCAACATCACAGTTTTTCAAACTGTTGCTTCAGAATTTTACATGGAAAAATGTTTCTTAATACATGGTCAAGTACATCAATTTTCTGAACATACATGTAATGAGAAATACTTTTCCCAATGCCACATAAAATATTGCTGTCTCCATCATATGGTTTGGACCAACTTTTCTCATGGAGAAGCATGAAAACTCTACCCCTTTGAGGAGCCATGCACTGCCACATAATGATAAGATTATGCAGATCATAAAATCTAAACACAAGGCTCTTACCATAGGCTATAAGTAATATTATAGATGGATCCATGTATATGACCCTTCTACCAAGTGTCAGCATTGTGAGCTCATGCAAAAAGGCTCTTGTCCATGCCAATCTTTGTCTCTTGACATGCACCTTGTCAAGAACACCTCTAGTGATGCTGCTGCAAATATGAAGCTTCTCCCAAGATGGAAATTCCTCCTGATCATTCCAAGCCAAGGATTAATCCATTTTCACTATGAGATTTCCCTCTTCTACTCCTGCAACACCATACATCATATGAGAGCAAATCTGCTTGTGCTCTCTCAAATATAGTTCAAGAAATCCAAGTGCTTGATGCCTCCTCATGCTCACATCATGTAACTTATGTGATGAAGGTATCATGACTGATATATATACCATATCAGCACCATGTATCCATAATATCTTCTGCTCAATGATGTAAACATCCATCCACCTCTTCTCTACCCCCATCCTCCTAGAAAAAGGGTACACCAAGTGATGGCCAAACTCCTTCAAGAGAAGCCAACGCAGCTAAGCCTCTTGCTACCTAGTATCATATATTTCCAAGTGGAAAATAAGCCTCTTGATCCTCATCCACACCCACTCAGCTCCTTCTAGATGTCTTCTCCTTCTTCCTCCTTTGGTACTCCTCCCATGAGGGCTACCATTCTCCCAAGCCATATCTTCCCGTTTGCATTTCATGGAAAGTTGAAATGCAACTCCTTGGAGACCTCCTAGAGAAGATCTCTCACCCATGATTATGTTGGATCCATGAGGAATAAATTATGATGGAGGTAACATATCATCTCCACCCATGTTTAACAGTGCTGCTAATTCCTCCAATGGTGTAGCAGTTGTTTCATCCTCCCGTTCAAAAAATGTTTCATTGTTTTTCATGGGGGTGTCATGGTTCACTCCACTCTCCAAAAGTTCACACTCCAACCTCAATGGATGAATGAAACTCAACCAAGCTGTACGAGGATGACCATTCATCTCCTCCTTGAACCCTTTGCACATCAGAGTGCAATCATGGTGTTATAGAATAGAAAAGTATGTAGATTCTTGGACCTCTACTTGTGAGTGTCCACATTCCCTTAAATTATTTGCTGAAATGAAAAGTGGAAATTCATTCATACCTTGGTAGAACTTGGGGTTTTATTCTTGTATGGATACATTAGTTGTCTCCTCTAATGCAATGGTTTCCTCCTCCATAGATGTAAAAGGCTGCCCTCCCAAAGTTGTGGCAACATTGGTGCAATTCTCCTCCCATGGTGGAATGGCTTTCTCTTCCTTTGTCCTCTCTCCATCAAAGGTTTGGATCAACCTTTGAGAAAATTATGAAAGATAACTCACCCTTGAATGGACCAAGGGTTTGAACCACCAAATAGAGGCTTCATCCTCCATGTGCAGTTCTGCAATCTCCACTGCTTCTTTCTCTACCACTGGATGTAGCAAGAAAAATGCCTCTAGATTTTTCACACAAGCTCTAGCTAAAGTGTTCCCATCAAATGTAGACAATAGAAACCTATTGCCTTTGATTTCTATTTTTCCATAGGGCATTGTCTCCTACTTCTGCTGAAAAAAATGTGGGAACGTTGTAGCTCCCCTTAATGATGCAGAATGGGATTTATACTCACTCAGGTATTGATCTAGAACTTGATGATCCAAGCATCTCTCATGATTGCTTTCATTTTGAGAATAGAAAGTGCATGGACCTTCCTCTTCTTCTCTTTGATTCTCCTCCTTAGGGAGGCTCTTATTTTTTCTGAAAACATATGAGATCAAGCTCATCTTCTTCATCATCTTCTTCTTCTTCTTTCTTGGGCTTGAAGACCATAGGCTGAGCCAGGAAAGGTGCTCCGATACCACTGTAATATCCCTTTTCAGGAATAGCTAACAATCCATGGCTGGAAACACTTTTTCCAGAAATGGAGGCAGCAGGATTTGATACCAAGACTTGGATCCCTTAGACCAAAGTGTCTAATATTGAAATCCAAGTGTTGGCACAGAGGGAATCCTTCTAAGGTGGTCAAACAAGCCTCCCACACCTAGTACCTTCAAAAATTGCCCAAAGAATGGGGCTACAACAATGTATGAACATAAAATAGATTCTCTGCGTTATTCTTCTGAGATTTCTTTGGAGAAGATGTAAATAGCCAACATATGTGATTACAGCAGTAAAATGGATGCAATAACTTGAGGAATCAGTCATTAAATCAATACAATACAAGCCTCTCATTACATGCATGATAAATTTGAAGAACACTGCTATATGAAATAAGCCATAGGCTATGACTGCATAGTCTATAAAGCTGGCGCTGTTGCATAAATGATAATGATACATAGATATTAAAATATGAAGCTCAAATAAAGTGGGGAAGCATGAACTCAACCCCTAAAAATACAATACATCAATCCTCTAGAAGGATTGGTTGAAATATAAGCAAAATGGCATTCCTGCAGAAATTCCGAAGTTGCTGGGTAGCAGCAGAAACTCAAGAACTGGAAATATATGGAGAAGGCTGTAATGGCTGCACCAACTGAAGAACCCTCATCCAATGGAAATCTGAAATTAAAGGTTGATCCCTTCACCAAAGATCTCACCCTCCAAAGTGTCTGCTAATCCCCCACAACAAATACTCTCCAAGAATAATGCTGTCTAAGAGAGGGACTGTGCTGGATATGATGGAAAGTGGTTGGAATGGTGCCAAATATGGCAGAATAAGCTCATGAACCTCCTTTTCTTATCTCCAAAAGGGATGGAATCTCCCTCCTCTGAAAAACTAGCCAAGGATGGTGTTATAGAAAACCTCCCCGGCAACACCCAGCAACACTGCACAATCTCTAGCTGAAATTGTGCTGATGAAGAAGGATGAGGCTTGACCTAAATGTCTAAATATGGGGAATGTAGTGAAATCCTCCAAGATATACTCAAGAAGGAGAGGAAATCCCGAATAGGAATTTCCCTGGAAATTCTTGCTAAACAGAAAGAGAGTGCAGCAAGTCCAAAGGACCAAAGACGAATAATACTCAACATGAGAACCAATGGCTGCCTTGTCCTCATTTTAAACAATGTGAGCTACCTCTCCATGGACCCCACTCATTAGGGTTTCCTTCCTCTAGAGGATTCCCTCCTCTTTCACTGTGTTGTCCCATAAGACACCTTCCACCTCCTACCATTGCACAGTTTGACTTGGTCAAACTTGACCTAGTCCTCTTACAAAGTCTCTTTTCACACATGGAGGTGTGAAATCCAGATCTATGAGTGATCCTCTTTCACACTAAGAGGATTTTTATCCTTTATTCATGAAATGAATGGGTCTCCTACCCATTTTATTTTAGCTCCTATGTGAAAATGGCAAAAGTTGATGTTCCATAAAATTGGGAACATTACACCAATCCATAATTACTTGGATATTGGTTGGATCCACATGCACCCCCCTTTCATCAATAATGTATCCTAGATACTGAACCCAGGTCATGCCAAAAGTGCACTTCTCCAAATTTGGACACAACTTGTGTTGCCACAGTGTGTGGAGGACCTGTCGAATGTGGTGGAGGTGCTCTTCCCAAGTTTGGCTGAAGATCAAGATGTCATCCAAGTACACTACTACAAATGAGTTGGTGAATGGCCACAATATGTCGTCCATCAACATCATGAAGGTTGCGGGAGCATTCGTCAATCTTAAAGGCATGAACAACCATTAAAAAAGGCCCTTCTTGCTTTGAAGGCAGTATTCCACACATCAGAGGGTTTGATTGGTACCTGGTGATACCCAGACTTTAAGTCGATCTTGCTAAAATATTTTTCCCCTTTGAGTTGATCCAAAGGTCATCAATCCATGGGATTAGATACCTATTCCGTACAGTGAACTTGTTCAGCGCTCGATAGTCAATAAAGAGTCTCCAAGTCCCATACTTCTTCTATACCAGAACTATTGGGCTCCCATGTGGCGATGAACTTGGCCGGATGTGACCTTTCTACAACAACTCCCGAATCGGCCTCTTGATTTAATTGTTCTCCAAAACAGAGCGATGATATATCAGTTCATTGGGAAGTAGTGCACTTGGGGTCAAATTGATGGGGTGCTTGACCTGACATTGCGGAGGCAACCTTGTGGGTGAGGTGAAGATGTCCCCGTACTCCTCCATGATCTTATACACTTGTTGTTTTCTTGCAAAGAAGCCCTGTTTGGAGGTCGTGGCCACAATCTTCTTCTTGTCCTAGGGGTAGATCATCAAGAAAAAAAATTCCCATTTTTGGAAATGACCTTATTGCATTGTTTTGCAGTAACCAAACAGACAGTCGTAGGTGGTAATACCTCTAGTATCCTATAAAATTTATTTCCAAAAGTAACAATAACAGCATGATTTTGGGACTCATACATAGCATGTCACTTCCACAAGTATGGTTGTGATCAGGAGATCATGCCCAAGTTAAAAAATTTCTCAAAAATGGAAGTGCTCAGAAATGGTTGCAATATGAACGACTAGAAAGGCCTCGTCACTGCGATTCTGGCACCATGAACAGGACTCAAATCTGATGTCGTATGTGAAAGTTACTAAGGTTTGAATTCATCCAATGACTTATAAAACAAGACTTGTTGACTAAAATATTTTTTCATTTTCAAAAAAAAATTATATGGCAAAAATTTATTTTTATAAGGTTTTTATTGGCCTATCCCAGGCCATAGGTTGAAAAGTGCTATGAAAAAATATGGAGGGAAATGAGATCGAACCCTTGAACCGACTCCTCAGGTTGGGTCAACCTGACCAACATGACAGAGGCACAATGTTGTTTTATGGGCGAGTCGGGCGGCATTAGAACTGGAGTTAGGTCATGGATAAACGAACAAACAGCTTGTGCATTGTTTAACAGGAGGAAGGTTGGGGGGCTAGCCCCTCAGGGCCAACTCCATCGTCATGTGATCAGTAGACTAGAACCCTGGCTTAGTACTTTTTCAAACTGGTGGGAACGAAAGTTTAAGCGACTTGTGATGGCTCCTCCCGCATGTGACTGCTTACTTGTGACCCAGGGCGTAGAGTTTTAGACTTATCCACCAGCAGCACTTAACCACCCGGAGTTTTCGCATCTGAACATGTCCTCCAAATGACAGTTACATTTATTGTTCCACCTATTCTAGAGCACAGTTCTACCAAGTCTTCCCATCTAACAAATTTGGTGGAGTTAACTAGAGTTCCTCCAGTTTTGGAGGAGTTTTTCTAGTGCCATTAGGAAAAAGCTTGTTTGGGTCACAAATTTCTCAATTTTCGACCAAACAAGATGAAAGTTTAGTTAATTTTGGGTCTTTGAATTTTGGAGGGTTTGGAGCAGGTTTTAGAGAGAACAGAGGTGTTTTACGACAACTTTTTCTTTAGGGAAGATGAAAGAGCCATTAGGGCCATCAGGGACATGGAGTTGTATTGGGTTGTACTTCACTATTTAAGGTGAAACAAAAGCCATTTTTAGCTTATTTATGTCTTCTGAATTCAAATTCACATCTTCTTTTACCTATTTAGGCAGAGTTTTCACTTTGTAACCTTTTTGAGAAAATTAATAGAGCAAGGGCATGCCATTGGGGAGCCTTGGAACGACAGATGTATCCCAGGAGGGGTGAACTGCCTCAACAATTTGTTGTGTTATGTTATGGTGAATTTTACTTGCTATTTATTTCTACTATTATATGTTAAACAATAAATTTAATTAACAAATCCTCACACATAAAAATCAGAAACATTACCAAAACCACTTTTTTTAACCTAAAAGTAATGGAGAACACTTTGCACAATAAATTATATGGAAATGGATACTTTTCATAGCCTTACAAATAGTTTCATTGATAGATCAGATGGTATCAAAGCTATATTTTTACTCTGCATTTTTTCTTATGAAAATATATAGTTGGTTTTTTGCAAGTTTTGATGCTCATTAGGCTTAAACTCAAGAGAGGGGAAGGAAACTTGGTTAGAGCACAAAGTAATCCTCAACCAAGAAGGGCCAGAGAGCCACATCTGAGAGCCATAGAAGAATCCTCAAGAATGTCTTCAAGAGAAGGAGAAGTTCCTGAAGACATTGATCCCAAAGAAGAAGAACTGGTGTTCCAAAAGGCTTTCTTGGACATGACAGAGATGGTGAGGATACTCTACCAATAAAGGAATGACAAGCTTGTAGGAGAAGGGTCTAGACACCAGAAATAAGGAGAGGATTCTTTAGGAGGAAATAAAAGTGATTACAAGTCAAAGAAAGGACATGGAGGTAATGGTGACCCACCATCCCCATATTCATCCTCTTCCTCTACATCGTCATCCTGTACTTTAGTGAATCAATCTCATAGGTCTAAAACCACTGGTAAAAGTCCATTTTTAAATCTTGATGTTAAATTTGGGTTGCCTATGTTTAATGGTGAGGTCAATGCAGAGAAACTTAACAACTGGATAAAGTAGTTGGAAGTTTATTTGAGGATACAAAACCTTCATGAAGACGACACCAAGATACAGTTAGCCTCTTTGAGAATGGATGGAGTAGCATTGGTATGGTGGGAAGCCAAGACCAAGGATGAAATTAAAAAACATGGTAAGATCACTTTACCGTGGGCTAAATTTATTACTGCAATTAAAAAGCAATTTTACCCATTAGCTCATTTACAAAAGGTTATCATGAACTGGCAAAACTTCAGACAATTTAAGGGACAAAATGTACAAGATTATACCCAAGAGTTTAGGAAAATGGCACTCTTATGAGGGGTAGACTTACAAATTCGAGATACTTTGCTAAAATATATAGGTGGTTTGCAAAACTACCTTAGACATACTATCCTTATGTTCAATCCTACTAGTCTAGAAGAAGTTTGTGTACAAGATACACATTTAGAGGCTAGAGGGAAAAATACTTTAGAAGAGGGTAGAAACAAGCCTTTTAAGGGGAAAAACAAAAATGAAACCTCTAATGGAAAAGGAAAAAATAATGCATCTATCAAACAAGAGGGTGAAAAAGTGATATGCAAACATTGTTCAAGAGAAGGCCATGAAAATAAAAAATGTTGGAAACTTCATCTTGAAAAAAGAACTCGGTTTAACAAAAACAAAGGAAAGAAGAAAACTGCAACTACTACAACTACACCACAAGACTTAGGTGATGATTCAGGTGATGAAACCAAAATTGCAGCCATGGGTTTGAAGAGTTGTAATATTCCCAATTAGCCTGAAGCTAATTGGAATATTAAATTTTTCTTTACTTTTCTATTCATGAATAAATGTAAAAGGAGGGAACATAAAAACTCCTAAAATCAGTGAATAAATCAATGCCCCATGTGAACAAGGCTAAATATGGGCTACTTCATTAAAACACCCTTATGTGTGAAAGGGGTTGAGACTTTTGACTAGGTCAGCAGGACCAAATCAAAAACATTGTCCAGATTCAATGAACCTCCTAGATGCACAACACAGTTTTAGATGGAGGCCACACATGTGAAAGGAGCTAAATCATTGAGATGGTTTAGGGTTTTGGAAGATCTCAATATTATAAAAGGAGGAGGAAAAAAAGAGAGGGGTTGTTGATGAGTATATTATTTCTGAAGAATATGTTTGTTTAGACATTTCTCATTCTCTTGGTTATTTAGCAGAGAATAGTGTTGTTTAGCACAAGGATCTTCTGTTTAGGAATCCTTCTCTTTCCTTGAGTAGCTCTTGAAAGAGACTTGTACTTCTTGACCACTATCAGGCTTAATGCCAAGCTTCTACTTGCAACTACAACTCAAATCCTATTGAGGGATTGATTGTATTTGTAAGTTGCAGCAAGTGGAGGTTAGATCTACTTAGACCTAGGCCAATCTAGTTCCCATTTTCAGTGAGAGAGGCTTATATCCCATTGGCAAGAGTGTTCTGGATTATTTGAGCTTCAGATCTACATCTTGGCATTAGGCTAAACAATTCTTCAAGCCTACAACACAGTCCCTCTTCCAGTACTATGTTATCTGTAAAGAGGAAAGTTGCAGGGTGATTTGGCAAAGTTTGAGGAGTGATCTCTAGTGTTGGGGATCTGCCCTTCACTGTGGTGATCCATGGATTTATATTATTATCCATGTCATATTCAGATCTGATATAAATACTCCTGTATATGATTCAGAAATTTTGAATAGATCTACATATCTGCTACATAGAATCTCAGATCTACTCCATGTGCTTCATGATTTCCTGAAATCCCTAACGGGAATGTAAAGTAGAGACATTAGAGTGTATGGATCTATCATAGATCTGAATGTTCATGCATTATTTTGCTCTAGATATTAGTTGTAATATACTACTGTAGTACACTCAATAAATAATGTTTTCAAGCCTTTACAGTCAATTATATGTGTTGCAGTACCTCTTTTTGAGGGTTTCTTTCTGTATAAGTCTTCTATTTTCTGTTCTAAGACTCATGGGCTTCAATATGATTCTAATTTTCTGATATACATGAAATTATTGAGCCTCCATATTTTCCTACTATTGCTACCTTGTTGAACTGCGTTATTTTCTCAGCATTTTTGTCACATAGTGTTGTAGTCCCATTATTGGGAATTTTCTAAGTTGTACTAGGTGTGGGAGACCTATTTAACCCACCTAGAAGGATTTGTTTTTGATTCCCTCTTGGATTTAGGTATTATATTTTCATATCTAAGGGATCCAAGGGTTGGTTTCCAATCCCGTAGCATACATTCTTGAAAAATGCATTTTTCAAGCATGCCTTGCTAAGCAGTCCTATTTTGGGATATTACAGTGGTATCAAAGAAACTTTCTTGGCACATCCTGTTCTTCCTTTGAAAAGAGCCAATATTTATTTTCATGAATAGAAGAGACTGAAGAATAAGTATGATTACATTGAAGAAACATAAGAAAATGGTAAAACCCCTTTATCTGGAAGAATGAAAGGGAAAGAGTTCTAAAAAACTCTGTTCCAAACTCTGTATGAGCTTAAAGGAGAAATCAAAGAAATGAAGCGGGAAACATGAAGGTCCCTCAAGAATATCTTTACATGAAGAAAGCCCTAGTTATTCATCTTATATTTACAAGCACTCGACTACACAATCAAATCCACAATGTTATTCTATGCCCATATTTACTGCAAGAGAGATGAAGGAAGAAGATGCACCAAAGGAGGAGACTTTGAGTGATTATCTTCAGGAGTATGAATCTAAATCATGGAAAATCAAGGAGCACTTGAGCTTCCAAGAGTTCTTCCAGATCAAGGAAGAAAGGATATCTAGCAAGTACAACAGAAGAAGAAGAGATAGATTCTTTCTACCAAACTTTGATGGATTCTCCACATGCACAGCCAGATAATGGATAGATCAACTAGACTCATATTTGGATCTACATCAAGTTTCAGAGAAAGAAGCCCTTAAGGTAGTAGCGTTGCATATTAAAGGTAAAGCTTATGCTTGGTGGTTGTTTGAATCTTTCTCATTAAAGACTTCAAACATATCTACTTATGCAAAGTTCACTAGGAGAATGGTGAAAATATTTGATGTAAAAAAAACTAAAACATCTTTGATTGAGCTATCAAAGCATGAGCATGAAAAACCCTTGCATGAGTTGGAAATATATATTGTGCAAACTCCATTTCATATTTCTGATGAAGGGGATAAAAAATTTTGTGATACCTTGTCAAAGGCAAGATCCCCGTTGCATGAAGAGATTTCTTCTCAAAAGGAAATCATGGAGATTCCTCTTTCAAAGGAAGACCAAGATCCAAGGTCTCTCATTGATAATGAGGCATTCTCAAATATTGATGAGAAGGAAGAACAAGAGGGTAGTAACAGAGCTATCACTTTAGAAGAAGACCCATCACCACATGGGGATAGACATGAATTTATTGTTTCAAAGGAAAGATCTTTTGCATCTCTGCAAATGATTCCCAAAGAGAATTTTGTGACAAAATTATTGGGCAGTGATACCTTGCTTCAAGCAAGAGGAGGAAGGATGGATCAACATCCAATAATGAGGAGCATGCACCCTTTTTTATTTCAAGGGTTTTCTATTCATGAGAAGGGGACTGATATATGCAACAAGGAAAGGGACACATCAGTCCAACCATTCATATAGTCTACTTCCGATCTTGATGTCTCTTTACATGGAGGCATTCCACCAGGGAGATCCCTTGATAGGAAGAAGAATAAATTTTTCTCTCAACCTTGTGCAGTAGTGACATATTTGGATATCATAGCACTGAGATCTATTGATGGATTCCAAGGAGGGCTGAACAATTTTCTGAAATTGATTTTGTTATTCCTCACTCATATTTTTGCACTGGAAAAGAAGAACTCAAAGATCTATGATGACATTAGCAAGATGTCAAATGCCCACTCCATAGATTTGGGGTAGAAAATAATATCTCCACATACAAAGAATATTTCTAGAGAAGACAAGAGGGGGCCAACACTCTTGTATGCATGGGCCAAACTATTGAAGTTTTGGAAGAGAGAAACCTTTCAAAAGAAGGTTGATCTTCCTCTTCTTCAATCTTGTCTTGCACAAGATCAATTGCAAGAGAGGTAGCAAAGGTGGAGCTACCATACTCCAACCTGTGACTTTGGCATTAAGTATGTCAAAGAGGAGAATGATAATATGGCAGCTACTTCATTTCATAATTCTACAGTGCTATCATTGTTGGGAAGCCTAGATCCATATTGGGAGTCACAACTCTTGGTGGAATATTCCAAGGATCTTCATACTTGCATGAGTCTTGATGACTTGCTACATGATGAGAGCTATTCAATCCTTGATGGAGTCATCTATAATCATGGTAGGATCTTCTTTTCTAGAGCTTCCAAGCTCAAGGAGAAGTTACTACAAAGCGATTATGAAGGGTTTTTTTTTAGCCACACATATTCTATGAAGCTCAAAAACATCATCTTGAGGAGCTATTGTTGGGAAGGCTTTGAAAAATAACTATATCATCATTTTCAAATATGTATGAACCTTGTGGAGTTGGAGCAACAACATAACTCTATGAAAGAGATAATTCAGCCCTCTCTTTCTCTTTTTGAGGAAGGGGATAGATCTATGCACCACTCCATTTGTTTGAGGAGGAATTTTGGTGAAGATCATACTTATGTAAATCATGTTTTATTTTCTGATTGTATGCATTCTTTTACTATGTATATGCATGCCATGACTCTAAGATGAGTTTTATACCTTATAAACTTCATGGCCAACTTTGGGCCAAAACTATTTCTGATTACGGCCACTCCCTTGGTGAACAAAGGGAGATTCTATAGCATGATCGATGATTTTCTAAGGCACCAAATATATCTTCCACTTTTATCCATGGAGATATGTTATGGGCAGCAAGTAAGTGGTGGTAAAACCACTTACCACATCTAGATCTGAGGTAGGTAGGAGATGCACTGCACTGGTTTCTCTTGGGTGAGTGTGGGTACTACCCAAAGATTCATATTTTCTTCTCTCATGCCTTGTGTTTCAATGGGAGGATGCACGAGAAGATGGCATGGTTGCTTTGGTTGACAAGAAGAGAGTTTGGACATCACATGTTAAATATTATGTCCATACTTTTGGTTGCGATGTATCTCATGTATTTACATGTATTTCTATTTGGAATGTATCTCATGAACATATATGTACTTGGGTTTGGGAGAAAATGTAACTCTCACATGAGGAGGCATAAGGGAGCTTGTTTGTATCATGGTAATAATGATTCTCTGATTTTTGTTGAGAAAATGATGGGAGGGATGACACATGGCTTGGATGTGTCCATTGGGAATGAAACTTCCCATACTTATGCATACTTCAAGAAGAGGATGGAACATTTCATGACTGCTACACTATGTCTTTTTTTTCCTTATGTGAGAAGCCATATGATTGAATTATTTATTTGGGAAAAGTCTCTCACATGGGAAGATTTTTGGCAAAACATGTGTTGCTTGAATCATATTTAGCTAACAACTCTTATCCTCTATTATTTTCAAGCTTTGGAGAAGCTTATGGAAGCAAGAAGGTGGTGGGATGGCCACTTATTATACTATGTTTCAAGGCAACAAGAAGAAGAAAAACACTGGTCTCAATGAAGGGACTATTGTCACCATCAAATACATCATATGACACTTAGTCCATGTTTCTTTTGAAGCACATATGGTGATGATCCTTTATTCACTATATGCATGGAATATTGGGCAAGGAGAGTCCCTAGAATCAATGAAGGGAATCATGAGGTTCCAAGTATCCTTTGGCTTCATGAGGACTATATTATTGCAGCTCGGGATCAATAGCTCCACATTTATCATAAATGGAGGGAGAGACAATGTAAGTTGAACATTCTTACCTCTCATTTCCAGCCATGCAGCCCCTATACATTGCATAAGGAGCATATTGGTGACTGTTTATATGAGCTACCAAGGATGGCTCACTTTTTTTGGATGATATCATGGAGATTGGAGTGTCTCATGGGGGTTGAATCACCCATCATTTATCATCTCTCATGCCCTGAGAAGACTAATGGAAAACATATGTTTCTTTCTATGTATGTCCCACTTCTTCATGATGACAGCTATTTGGGTTATTCACCAAAGGAAAACTTGTATTCTTGGGAGGAGACCAATCCATTGGGGATTTTGCAAAGTCCTTGTGAGTTACTTGAGGACAAGAAACATTTTGGAGGGGAGGACTGTAATATTCCCAATTAGCCTCAAGCTAATTGGAATATTAAATTTTTCTTTACTTTTCTGTTCATGAATAAATGTAAAAGGGAGGAACATAAAAACTCCTAAAATCAGTTAATAAATCAATGCCCTATGTGAAAAATGCTAAATCTGGGCTACTTCAATAAAACACCCGTATGTGTGAAAGGGGTTGAGACTTTTGACTGGGTCAACAGGACCAAATCAACAGCATTGTCCAGATTCAATGAACCTCCTAGATGCACAACACAGTTTTAGATGGAGGCCACACATGTGAAAGGAGCTAAATCATTGAGATGGTTTAGGGTTTTGCAAGATCACAATCTTATAAAAGGAGGAGGAGGACAAAAAGAGAGGGGCTGTTGATGACCATATTATTTCTGAATAATATGTCTATTTAGACATTTATCATTCTCTTGGCTGTTTAGCAGAGAATAGTGTTGTTGAGCAGAAGGATCTCCTGTTTAGGAATCCTTCTCTTTCCTTGAGTAGCTCTTGGAAGAGACCTGTACTTCTTGACCACTATCAGGCTTAAGGCCAAGCTTCTACTTCCAACTACAACTCAGATCCTGCTAAGGTTTTGATTTTCTTTGTAAGCTGCAGCAAGTGGAGGCTAGATCTACTCAGATCTAGGCCAATTTAGTGCCCCTTTTCAATGGGAGAGGCTTCTATCCCATTGGAAAGAGTGTTCTAGATCATTTGAGCTTTAGATCTACATCTTGGCATTAGGCCAAAAAATTCTTCAAGCCTACAGCGCAACCCCTCTTATAGTACTGTGCTCTTTTCAAAGAGGAAAGTTTCAGGGTAATTTGGAAAAGTTTGAGGAGTGATCTCTGGTGTTGGGATCTACCCTTCACTGTGGTGATCCATGGATTTATTTTCTTATCCATGTCATATCAGATCTGATCTAACTACTCCTGTGTGTGCTTCAGAAATTATGAATAGATCTACAGATCTACTGCATAGAATCTCAGATCTACTCCATGTGCTTCATGATTTGCTGAAATCCCTAAGGGGAATGTAAAGTAGAGACATTATAGTGTATGGATCTGTCATAGATCTTACTATTCATGCATTATTTTTCTCTATATATAAGTTGTAATCTACTATTGTAGTACACTCAATAAAATAATGTTGTCAAGCCTTTGCAGTCAATTATATGTGTTGTAGTACCTCTTTTTGAGGGTTTCCTTCTGTATAAGTCTTATATTTTCTGTTCTAAGACTCATGGGCTTCAATATGATTCTGATTTGTAGATATACATGAAATTATTGAGCCCCCATATTGGCCTACAATTGCTACCTTATTGAACTACGTTATTTTCTAAGTAGTTTTGTCACATAGTGTTGCAGTCCCATTATTGGGCATTTTCTAAGCTGTAATAGGTGTGGGAGACCTGTTTAACCCACCTAGAAGGATTTTTTTCTAATTTCCTCTTGGATTCAGGTCTTATATTGTCAGATATAAGGGATCCAAGGGTTGGTTTCCAATCCTGTAGCATAAATTCCTGAAAAATCATTTTTTAGGCATGCCTTGCTAAGCGGTCCTATTGTGGGATATTACAAGAGTATGAAGGGAAAGGAACCTGAAACTAAGCCAAGCACTAGTACTTAAAATTGTCATGTACAAGCTTCAAATGAAGAAGAACAAATTGAATTGTTCCATGTGAGGGTAGTCTCAAAACATACAAAAATTGACACACTGTTCGACAGTGGGTCACAAGCAAATCTCATATTAGAAGATTTGGTCAAACAGCTTAAAATTGAGACCATACCACATCCAAAGCCATATCCACTTGGGTGGATATGCAAGGATGCAAACTTACAAGTCTCAAGAAAGTGCATATTGCGTTTTGAAATTATGCACACTTTATTGACATAGTTGAACTTGATGTAGTACCACTTGATATATCAGGAATTGTTTTGGGAAGTCCTTAATTATTTGACAGGAAAGAGATCTTCCATCGCCATGAAAATAAGTATCATCTATTTAAATATGGTAAGGAGTTTATTGTCATAGCACATCGCAAGAAGAAAAATATAGCGATGGTAAATGCTGGACAGGTAAAAATGCTAGTGAATTATAGTAAGAGTTTTTCACTTCTTATTGTTAAGCCTAAGGTTGATGTGAATCATGAGTCATTTCAAAATTGTGATTCCGAGTTAAAATCTGATTTATATGATGTAGTTGATGCACATCATGAGATTTTTCAGGAACCAACAGGTTTTCCTCCTAAAAGGGATATTCAACATGAAATACAGTTGCAACAAGATTGTCCTCTTCCTAACATAGGCATGTACTGTATGTCTATCATGGAGAATGCTGAAATAAAGAGACAAATTAAGGACTTGTTGGAAAAAGGTTTCATAATACCAAGCACTTCGCCATGTGGGTCACCGATAGTGTTGATTCCAAAGAAAGATGGAACTTGGTGCATGTGTGTGGACTTCAGGGCATTGAACAAGATAATGGTAAAGAATCATTACCACTCCCAAGGATAGATGATTTGTTAGATCGGTTGAAAGATGATAAATATTTCACTAAGTTAGACTTACGTAGTGGTTATCATTAAGTTAGAATTGCAGAAAGTGACATTTGGAAGACAACATTTAAAACCAAACAGTGACTCTTTGAGTAGCTTCTTATGCCATTTGGTTTATGCAATGCACCTGCAACTTTCATGCAAGTAATGGATGATTTCTTACGTCCTTTTATTGATGATTTCATTATTTTATACTTATATGGCATCTTAATTTTAATAAATACTAGAGAATAGCATGCCATGCATGTTAAGAAAGTACTTGATATTTTGAAGAAGAATCTGTTATTTCTTAAAATGTCAAAGTGTGAATTTGGAAAGACTTCTTTGGTTTATTTGGGACACATAGCAGGAGGAGGTGCTTTGAGAATTGATCCTTCTAAGGTAGAAGCCATTGTGAATTTTCCTACTCCAAAATCCATTACAGAGGTAAGAATTTTTTTGGGTGCAGCTCAGTATTGGAGGAAGTTTATTTCTAACTTCTCTGCCATACCAGCTCCTATGCATGCAATGACAAGTGTGAAGCGTGTTTTCCAATGGGGAGGCAAGTAACAGAAAGCTTTCACATCTTTGAAAGAGAAGATAAGTTCAGCTCCAGTCCTTGCACTACCGGACTTAAGACAACCATTCGAGATTCAGACCGATGCTAGTGATTACACCATGGGTGCAGTTCTCTTAGTACAGCAGGGTAAGCCTATCGCATTTCATTCTGAAACATTTAATGGTGCTGTTGTGAATTATCCTAAATATGATAAGGAGTTGTATTCATTGGTACAAATCATCAAAAAGTGGAAACACTATTTTATGGGCAAAGAAACAGTTTTTCATACCGACCATCAGCCTTTATAGTACTTGCATTCACAAAGTAAATTACAACAGTCACAACATTTTAGATGGATGGGTTTCCTACAAAAATTTCACTTGGTAATAAGGTACAAGAAAGTTATTTTCAATAAATTTGCTGATATGCTTTCAAGGCCTATTATTAGTGCCACTAATTTACTTAAGAATGATTCTATTGTACATGAGAGTTACATAGAACAATATGCATCAGATGTTGATTTTAAGGATGTGTATGCTAACTTGAGTGAAGGGAATCATCTTGAGGAGGATGATTATCACTTGCATAATAATTTATTGTTTCATATGGGAAAGTTATGTTTACCAAATGGGGAGAGACTAAGTTTCATGAGAGAAGCGCATTCTTCTATTATTGTTGGACATTTCAGGGTAATCAAAACGGTGGCACATTTACAAAGGTATTGTTATTGGCCTCACCTAGTAGATAGTGTTTCACTTTTCATTAGAGGTTGTTCATTATGTGCTACAAGAAAGCCTAGCAATAGGAATCTTGGTTTATATACGCCATTTCCAGTATCTTATAGACCATGGGAAAGTGTTTCTATGTATTTTGTTGGAGGTCTACCATTGTCTATAAAGCCATATGATTATCTCTATGTAGTAGTTGATAGATTCAGCAAGATGTGTATTCTTATGCCATGTGAGAAATCCATAACTACTGAAAATACTACTGATTTATATTTTCAACATGTATGGGTTCATTATGGCTTGCCTACTTCTATTTTTAGTGACAGGGATTCCATATTTTTTGGGAATTTTTGGTCCAATTTATGGAAGATGATGGACACCAAGTTGAAGAAGAGTATTTCTTTCCATCCGCAAATAGATGGCCAAACAGAGGTAGTGAACATAACCATTGTAAATATTTTGAGACGTAATTGTAGTAAGCATCCCAAGCTTTGGGATGAGCATTTGCATTACATTCAGCATGCTTACATCCAGGCCAAGCACTCTTCTACAAATACTTCACCTTTTGAAGCTTGTTTTGGGTATTTTCCTAAGTCACATTTAGATTTCATTATTGAGAAGGATGTTTCCATTGATGGGCATAGTGACATTGACAAAGCTCACATGTTCATTGAAATAATTCAGCTTATACATCAGTAGGTTCAAGAACAACTTGAAAAAAGTCAAGGCAAGTACAAGGAGAGGCATGAAAAACACAGAGTTGATCATAAGTTTCAAGAAGGAGATGAGGTATGACTGCATATTAGTAGGGAAATAATGGAAGGAGAAGGTAAAAAGCTGAATTCTATTCATTATGGTCCATTCAAGATTCTTAAAAAGTAGGAAATAATGCATTTCAACTAGATTTTCCTTCATATATGCAAATGTATTTCGTTGTGAATGTGGAAAATTTATGTTTGTATGAACCTCATTTAATTGTTGATCATGAAAGTGGAATTTAGCTGCCATCCATAGAGGAATTCTCACCAGAATTTTTTGATGAGCTGAAAGAGGATGATGTCCTTGACAGAAGGACACACACTTCGAGGAGGGGAAGTGTTGATTATCTTCAGATTGGTCTTAATGGTAGCAAACCGAGTAAGGAAAAATGGACGGAGGTGGAAAAGGTGAGGGATCTGTACCCTCATATTCTAAACAGGTAATTGAAGGCTTTTGGGGTCCAAAAGCTTCCTAAAGGGGAGGTGTGATCAGGAGATCATGTTCAAGTTAAAAAAAATCTCAAAAATGGAAGTGCTCAGACATGGTTACAATCTGAACGACTGGAAAGGTGTTGTCGCTGTGATTCTGGCACCATGAACGAGAATAAAATCCGATGTCGTATCTGAAAGTTACTGAAGTTTGAATTCGTCTAGTGACCTCCAAAACATGAATTTTTGACTAAAAGATTTTGTCATTTTAAAAAAAAAATTATATGGTAAAAATTTATTTTTTTAAGGTTTTTATTGGCCTATTAGTGGGTTCCACGTGGTCTACCCGGAGGCTGCCATGTGGCCCGAGGCCATAGGTTGAAAAGTGCTTTGAAAAACTATCCAGGGAAATGGGGTCGAACCCTCGACCCGACTCCTCAAGCAGGGTTGACCCAACCAATACGACATGAGCACAATGTTGTTTTATGGGCGAGTCGGGCAGAATTAGAACTGGATTCGGGTCATGGATAAATGAACAACTGGCTCGTGCATTGTTTGACATGCAGAAGGTTGGGGGGCTAGCCCCTCAGGACCAGCCCCATAATAATGTGACCATTGGACCAGAACCCTCGCTTAATACCTTTTCAAACCAATGGGAATGAAATTTTAAGCACATTGTGCTAGCTCCTCCCGCATGTGACTGCTTACCTATGACTGAGGGCATAGATTTTTAAACTTATTCGCCAGCAGTACTTAACCGCCTAGAGTTTTTGCATGTGAACACATCCTCCAACTGACAGTTACATTTATTTTTCCACCTATTCTAGAGTGCAGTTCTTCCAATTCCGCCCATACGACAAATTTGGTGGAGTTAACTGGAGTTCCTCTTATTTTGGAGGAGTTTTTCTAGTGCCACTAGGAAAAAAATTGTTTGGGTCATAACTTTTGTCAATTTTCGACCAAAAAAGATGAAATTTCGGGTTTTTGTGGCATTATGGAGGGTTTGGAGTAGGATTCAAAGAGAACAGAGGTGTTTTACAAAATATTTTGCTTCAGGGAAGAGGAAAGAGCCATTAGGGCCATCAGGGAGATGGGGCTGGATTGGGTTGTACTTCATTGTTTAAGGTGAAACAAAAGCCATTTTTATCTTATTTCTGTCTTCTGAAGTCAAATTCACAAACTTTTTTTTTCTGTTTATGAATATTTTTCACTATGTAACCATTTTGAGCAATTAATAGAGCAAGGACATGCCATTGGGGAGCCTTGGACCGACAGATGTAGCCCAGTAGGGGTGAACTGCCTCAATAATTTTTTGTTTTATGTTATGGTGAATTTTAATTGCTATGTATTTATGTTGTTATATGTTAAAAAACAAATTTAATTAACAAATCCTCACACATAAAACTCAGAAACATTACCAAAACCACTTTGTTTAACCTGCAAGTCATGGAGAACACTTTGCACACTAACTTATATGGAAATGGATACTTTGCATAGCATTACAAATATTTTCATTTACAGATTAGGTTGGCCTAATAATACATCACAAACATGAAGAAGATTAATTTCACATAATACCTCATCCATGAAGGGCTTGATGTTGTAGGGAAGGCGGCACTATTGGCTGACGCAGATATCCTGTCCTTGGTGAAACCACCCAATGGTGTACGGTTATGGGTTTGATGTGGTCAGCAAGCTCAAACGCTTCACAACCTCTACTGAAATGAGGTTCTTTTGACTCCCACTATCGAAAATGAACTGAGCGGGGAACCCTTTACCCACATCCTAGAGTGGAAGAGATGCTCCTCCTCCTCTAGATCTTCTAGTTCTTCCTTTTAGATCTTTGCAGTGGCAATGCTGGCATTGGGCTCTACATCAATAATTTGTATCGATTTTTCATTCCCCTTGTCGGGTTCTGATTCAGAGTAGGAGCATGCATCTGATTCAGAAGCCCTCATCTCGGCCACCAGTGACTTCTTGGCCCGGCACTCACTTGTGTTGTGAGTGGAGCTCTTATTGAACTCACACCACTTTCCCGTGTCCTTCTTTGGCTTCATGGTGTTTTTCTTTGCTTGCGACTTCGGTAGGTTATCTTGGGCCACCATTCCTTGGCTTTGTCCTTTGTTCTAAGTTTTTGGGGTACCTTTCCCTTGCTTTTGATCCACGGATCCAAAGTCTCACTTCTTGTGTTTGAATTTTTTCTCAACCTTGGCATCATGCTGGTATTTTGTACCAAGCGAGGAGATGTTGAGGAGCTCCATTTCCTCCTAAATTTATGTATGTAGACAACTGCAGTACATCAACACCAAATGTTTCTCAAATTATTTGATACCCAACTTTGTGTGCAGCGTATGGAACAGATTCGTTAGCTCATGCACGTATTGATCCCTTTGTTGTCGTAGCATAGTCCATTGTATGTAATTTTCCTCATCGCTCCCCATAGGATGGAGTCTCGGAAATAATTTCAAGTGGATACGAAAAATAATAGAGAGGGTTCCATCTTGTCCTTTTTCTCACAATAGGTTTCCCACCAATCCTTGACATGGGGGTAGATTTGAGGAGTGAAAAAATAATATTCTCTTGGTCGGAAAAGTCATGAACTGATAAATATCCTTCTAATAGATTCAACCATATAAATATGGAATCTGCATCTATTTTTCCCTCAAATATGGGAATGTAAAAGTTTACTTGTACCTTAAAAGGAGTTGCACCTCCAAAGTGACTGTTGGATGCAGATGCGTCATCAGCAGGCAGTCATTGAAGGATCTGGGAAAAGTTATCCATCATTAGGTTCCTTTTTTTTTTTGAGGGCCTCCTCAAGAAATATTTTGATAGGATCTCCTGCTCCCTCATCTTTCTTTTCATCCCCCATGGGTGGCCATCGCAGTTTGTGAGGCTGGTCTTGCAAAGGTTCAACCAGATCAAGCCCTAACTCCTTATACCATGACCTCGTTGGGGACATGCAAATAAGGATAGCGAAAGAGAAGACTGCTCTGATACCACTGATTCATATTTATGCAGAAAAAAAATATAACACACATATAACCATAAATAAAAAATGAAGTGGAAATAACACTTCATTTCATTAGTATTAAAGAATTGAAATTTGTTTACAAACATAATGGAAATAAACTAGCTAGCACACTGGTAGTTTATCTATGAGAAGATATGTGGTGGCTACAGACCTCTAAACTCCCCGTTACAATGAGGATCAAAGGCCTATATATTATTTAGAAACAATGGAAAACCCTAAGAATCCAAAAACCTTACCCTAGGAGATGAAACACTAGGATATGGGTCCCGTCGGAGATAGTGTACATCAATTTACTGGGGTCATAACGTTGGCATACTATCTCCATTTGATGCACACGATACATCATTAGAAAGATCTATTTGAGGAATACAACTGATGATAGAAAATATCAAGTCTAAAATAGACTCATATACTTGGAACAGACTCATATTTTCTGGAGGTTTGATGCCCGAAAAGCGTCACTTAGGGCCTCAAAACAAATCTGGAAGTTCAGGACCCGAAAAACTGCTAAAAAATAGTAAATTGTGTTATAATTAATGAAACTAAAAAATTGAAGGAAATAATGGCAGGGCCCCAAGTGAAATAGGCGGGTGGTCGCCAATATCTACATGGATCATGTATGCTCATTTTAATCCTTCTACATGATTTCTCCCTCACCACACTATAATGAAAAATCCAATTTGTGTCACTAGTTACATCTATCTTGCCTCATTCTAGGACTGCATTTGATGCTTTGGAACACTTGGCCTAGTTCCTAATATGGTGCTTCTTATCCAGGAAAACCTAAATAAAAAACCCTACTGAGTTGATAACTAGCATAAAACCCTAATATTCTCCAATCACTTCAATTGGATGTGAGGTTGATTTTGAGAGATCCCTCTCTAATTTGGTAGTGCTAGATACCAAGTCACCTCTTTGGTTTCTTTTCTCAGCCTTGGGAAAACTAAGGAGCCTTAATATAAGCAACATGATGTGTATGAGTGTATGCCTCATTCTGTCATTAGTACTTTGGGACATAAGTTATTCAGGATACCAGAGATAGTATCGACTCCCACCATCTCTTTGATTACTCTAAAGAAACGCAGTAATATTATTTCCCAAACCAGGAAATTTGTTCTTATTACAATTTTCCCATAAGGAAAGAAGAATATTATGGCCACAACCTCCAAATAGGGCTCCGCTTCATGGAAAAATAAAATGGACAAAGTTGTGGAGGAATTTAAGGAAATTTTCACCTCACCCACAGATGTTCCTCTACACTATCAGGTCAAGCACACCATTGATATGACCCCAGGTGCACCACTTCTTGATTTTCCCATACCTCATGCCACCACACAGACATAATCCACGTGTGTATTGTTTGACGTCTGCCGGCAGGTCCATGACATCTTGGAGAAGTACAAGCAATGTCAGGATCAACATCGAGTTCCACAGAAGTTCCAGGTGGGCGACACATTTTGGCTACATTTTCAGAAGGAGAACCTCTCTGGACCCCAATTTAAGCTACACCAACTGAAAAGTAGGCTAACTCCTTCACCGAGTTGTCAAAGTAGGTCAACTCCTTCACAAGGAAAAGTGGTTCACCAGGGACTAGGTTCAACAAAAATTTCCCAACCTCATGGAGGCTCTGCATGCAATGGGTACCATTGCTTCCTAAGGGGTTGTTATCACCAAATTGATTCTGATAGGATGCTCATCAATCAACTCAATGTAACTCTTTCAAACCACTTTTGGCTAAATATTAGCATCTTCAGTTTGAGAGGGCTCTCTCAAGGTAATTTATGATTTTTAATGGAAATTATAGTATATGGCTAACTCTATAACTGTAACTTGATTATGATTGATTTCTTGTTGAAAATGTAAGAAATTTATATAATTGGGCTATGGGATCAACATCAGTAAACCCAATGAGAATATTTATTCTTATGGAAGCTAAGGAAAATGGAGGTTTCAATGAAAAGGTAGTACACACATACAACACAGGAAGAAAACAATAGTTTAACCTCTAAAGGAAGTCAGAGCATGTTACCATGATTTATGAGTAATTAGACATCAAACTAATTGTAGATATTAAACATGAAATATATAGAACATAAAACACATTGAACACCTCCTTCCAATCTCAGGTAAAGAAGCAAATATCATTGTATATTACTGAAACTAAAAACTATTATAGAGTAGCAGTTTAGTACAATATTATCCAACCCTTTGATATTCAATATTATGTCTATAAATAGACTTATTTTACATTACATAGGATTCTGGATCATCAAACCTTCAAATTGACAGCTAATCATAACTGACACATCTATTTCTGGAACATAAAAAGACACCTATCCATTTAAATGTTATTCTCCTAATAGGGCTCTAGTTATATTTATTGCAACTACTAACTAAAGGAGTGCATAATTACATCAAAAGTAGTTAGGTGCTCGAATGGCACTATCCACCATAAAATAATAAATTCCCTCACTAAACTACAAAAAAATCATCCTATGTTTAAGGAAATGATGACATGACATTTGTTGACTATCCTTTGTTGAGTTGGTGAAGAAGACAACTTTGTCGAAGGCCAAATATTTGTTGAATGTTTCCCCGATATCCGTTAATACCTCCACATGGTTGACTAAGCTTAAAAACACATTAAAACCTTCAAAAAACCTTTTAAAAACACCTCGTTATGAAACAAAGTATCTTAGGTAGTTTCATAGCATATTTTAGTAGCGAGGTTGTTTTTGTCCTTTATCTTTTCTTTTTGCAACCTCTGCTAGCAAAATAATGTTTGTCATGTCAAAATGGGTAAATATCATCAAAATCCCTCATTGGACCTTCATAAAACTATTTTTATAGGCAAAAAATCATATTCAGAAATTTCGTAGCATTTTTAGGCCTTCAAGCATGGAGCTTGCTACGAAATTTCCTAACAAGGAAGAGATTGTAGATTTTGTAATTTTCTTCAAAATTTGATCTTTTGAGCCAAAATTATATAACTTGCAAGCTAAAAACTTAACAAAAATATATAATTTCAACTCTTCAATATTTGGGAGTTTCATCTTCATTAACTATGGGTTGACCTGCAGGTTCTTCAATCACTTTCATTTTTAGTCCCCTCTTCTCCAACTCATATTGAATCATGTCCATATGTTCTTGAAGGTCTTGCCCTTGATTTTTCAATGATCTATTTTCAGCTTGCAGGTGCAGGTTCATCCTCTTGGTATGTTTGGCTATAATTCTTAGAGGTTGGGTCCTTTTCAACAATCTTTTGGCATTACTCATAGTTTCTGAAACATTTGAGAGTTGTCTGTCCCATTTTTTCATCATCTGGTCAAACTTAGCCTTTTCAGACCAGTGCTTCTCTGATTCCAACTTCAACTCAAGTATTTCTTCTCTTGCTTCCCTCAGCTATGCCTTGACGAGTTTTGTTTTTTATTTTTCAATCATCTTCTCCTTTCCCTTTCTCTTCCCGGTGAGAACTTCTTCTTCTATTGTTGGGGATAAATATATGATGTTTTCTGGCTACATGCCTTTATTAAATTTATCTTCCCTTTTTCTCCCTATAGAATTCTTTGCAAAACTGGTCATTGGATTTTTTCGCTGAAATATGAAGCCAACATCCTCTCCCGCAAAATCCAATTTCTAAATGAACTTACTTTTCTTCAGTTTCCTTCCATCACCTTCAATGTATTCTGCTTGCACTACTTGCGAATCCTTAATATCTATTGCATGTAGGATATCTTCCATATTTCCTTTGGTCAATGTCTGACTCCTTGTTATCCTCTTACTTATTTGTTTTCTAATCTTATGTTTCTATTCTGTAGGTGTTGGCTGAGGGATATCAATTTCTTGCAGAGGCTCCTCTTCAATGTCCATTGGTTCTATAGGAGACTGTCTTCTCTCTTCTTCAACCACTTCTATTGTAGTTGGTGATGTAGTAGTTTTATGTTTTGAAACTTTCTTTGGAGTCACTACATCTATTTCATACCCACTCATAAACAGAAAATAGTTCCAATATTTGTTTAACCATGATGAAATAGTGATGTCTCAATACCTTTTGACTTGACCTGAACTCTATCTCACATCTTTCCCAAGATCCTGTATAAAAATAAAGGTAGATCTTGTGGTTGTTTACCAACAAAATGTAGAAGGAGTCTAATATTATAGGAATGGAACATGTGGAATCTCCCTTCGCAGGTGAAGTATTTTTGGATCAGAGCAACAAATTTGCATAATTCTCCTTCATATAGTCTCTGGGGATGCCATTTTTCATGTCAGCTCCTATGTGCTCCTGCTCGAGAAATTATTCACATCCTTGCATTATGAACTTTGTGCCTTTAAACCCTTGTTCACCAGTTCTATGGATTTTTGTAGCTTGTGATATAATCTCTGGCAACACTGTGAGATTCAAAATCCCAACCTTGATGATGTCCCTGTAAAATTGGTGGCAATGTCTTTTGAAACCTGTGCATGAAAACCCTGTAACTTTTGGCAGAACTGTAGGCATCCCACCTTCCTGAAAGCCTCCATAGCAGCAGTATATTCATTCAGCAGCTTCAAATCCATGGGTTCATATCTTACACAATGACCACCTTTATTTGTTTTCTTCTTTGGTGCCATGTTGATTTTTATTCTTCGTTGCCCCACTTGTTGATGACACCTGCAAAATCAAATTCAAACATAAACCCGCTTGATCTGGTGAAAAAGCTCTCAAATGTCTATATTGGGATACTTCTCATGCAAGGATTAAATATTAAATGAAAAAGAGTAGCTTGGGGTAAAGTTTTAAAAGGTTATTTGACAACTTAGATTTTGACGATGGCACATGCGTCCTATAAAGGAAAAAATGAAAGAAAAAATATGGCTATGAATGTTTGGAAATAATCATAATGAACTCAAATGACCTCATCCTTTAGTTTTATAATCAAAAATTTATACCTCACACCAATCTAACCTTTTCTGCAGAAAAACCTAGTTTCATAGCGAAAACAGTCTGACTACTAACAGATTCGTTACGAAACTGTTAGGCAGTTTCTTAGCAAAATATCTTTATTTTCTTTGTAATTCAATATGAAACTATGAAAAAATGAAAGGTGGGATGTTTTGTGATAAAAAGGAAAGGGGATGAAAACTATATGATATGAGGTTGATTTGACTGAAATGACATGGCTAAAGGTGGGTTTTAAACCGAAGGCAGACATCATCAAATGTAATTTTTTTAAGAAATTTCATGAAAATGACTTATGAGACTACATAAACCTAGGTGAATGACATGTATGACCCTGTAAATGAAAGCATTAACTAATGAGTGATAATAGGGGGGAGGAATGATCCAGGTGGATATTGGTGGCCACTAGCCTATTCCACCTAGTTAGTTTCATCAATCTTCTTATTTACTATTTTTAGTAGCTTTTTGAGTCCTTAAATTATGAAACTATTTTAAGGTCTTAAATGACGTATTCGTTGGAGAGATATTTCCAACAAGGTATCATACACGCCAAACGGAGATACTATGACAAAGTTACGACCCCGAGAAGTTGGTTTCCCAAATAACCCCAACGGGGCCCATAAACTCTTAGTGTTACATCTCCTCGGGTTGGGTTCTTGGTTTTTTAAGGCTTTCTCTTATTGTTCAATAATTAAAAGGCCCTTGAGTCGCATTGTAACACAGTTCAGAGGCATTTAGCTGCCACATCTCTTCTCATAGATAAGTTTCCATCGCCCTAGCTAGTTTATGTCCATTCTATCTGTAAGCATATTTGAGTCATTTGGTATTAATGAAATGAGATTTTATTTCTGATACATCTCTATGTTCATTTTTATTTATGTATTTTATTTCATTCTTTCATAAATCCATATTCAGCTTACGGCTCCATGAGGGTTTGAAACATATTTCAATTTCAATATTTTGGAGTAACATGAAGTAAACTTCATGCAAGTTCCATAGTCTCCAAAATTCATATTAGAGAGTGGAAAATGTCTCCTTTTAAGATAATTTTGATTATCTCAAATGGGTTTTTTATGGAATTTTATTTCATTTCCCGGTTTGGGAGACATGAGCAATTGACGTTACACCTGTCTGGAAAATTACACTACTACACATCCTATGAGTTTGTGGAATCATTTTCTCACCCCATAGCTCATCACATTTCAAGTGTCTTATATCACTGGAAAAATATATTCAATTCCTCAAATGGGTATTTGACGAAATTTGATTTCATCACCTATAGCAGAAGTTATCAACAAAGTTTGAGTAAGAGGTCTATTTCAACCAAGATCTAGATCATTGTCCCATGCTCTCTTGTTGCACACTCCTTGTAATGCACTCTCTTGCACTCTGAGATGTTGGAGCCCTTGGTGCACGTCATCAAGGAACAATTTTTATTATGTCTCTACTTTTCTCCATACATCTTCAGTCACCGCTAGATTGTGTCGCCAATCTTGTCAAAATCTTCCTCTATCAGTGTCAATGGGTCAATCCTGGTCTTCTTAGAGGCTTTAATTTTTGTGCGTGAACCCAGTGGGGTTTGAGGCCCTATCTTGGTCCCCATTCATGTGTCTAGATGTGTAAAAGGTGCATCAACACTATCTCCTTCCTTATCTTCAATGCCATCATCGTTGCGCATGTCAATTGTCTCCACTATAGCGATTGGCTCCTAGTCATTATGTGCATCCTTTGGTTGGTGTGTCAGTATGCACAGCTTCGTAGGAGTCTTAGGTGGTGCTGATGATGATGCACCACCAACTGTACTTTCTTCTAACTGTAAGGGGGGGCACTTGATCATATTGAGCGGAAGGTCATCCTCTGTAACTATATACGGCCGTTCATACCAGACACCTGCCATGTCCATCTTTGAGTAGACATGCACATTGTGAAAGGTGACCTTCAAGTCTGTAATGTGCTTATACTGCTCATACAACATAGGTGAAGAATGTGGCTTGGAATACACTACTTGAAACAGATATGTATCAAATAGAACACAGAATATCTTAATTTTTGTCATCTTGGAAGGAAGCTTCGAGTTCCACAATGATGCATATTTTATGGCTTCGTAGAGATTTGGCTCAATCTATAGAAACTGGGACTGCATAGGAGGTCTCCAACCAATCAACGTGACAAGCAGCAACAACCAAGCATAATAAAAATTCTTGCCATCCTCTTGCGCTTCTCAAACATTCTCAAAAAACTCATTGCAAAGGTACTTCACCCAATTGAACTGCACCCCTTTCATGCACTGCCCAAATAATTTAATCAAGGGTGTAGGTACTTCTTTTGCAAAACACTTCCTCATCATTTTTCATGTGAGGATTAGGGTAGAAAATTTAACCACCAAAGAACCAATATCTTGGACTAAGAATCCTATTGTACTCTTGTTCACCCCACATTGCTTCTTAACATCTTCGACGACATTTTTCTCCTGCCCCTTCCCTCTGAAGGCTGCCCCTTGATCCTCTCTTTAGTAAGGCAACTTGGTAATCTAATGAATCATAATGTCATCAATCGAGATGGGCGATCCCAGCCATTGAAAATTATCATCCACCAGGGCAAGAAATTAGCATAGACAAATATTTTTGATGGGTTTATGCCCAAAATGTAGAAAATTTAGAAGTTTCAGTAGCCCGGACTTCTATAATCCCAATGCCCATTTCCTTGATTCAACATTGATGAATCCTTTGTCATAGGGAACCTGCTCCAATTATTCCTATGGAGCAAGCTCGAGGAACTTCGCACGGTCATCCAGGTCCCTATCTTCCAGCTTCAGCAAAGGTACTTTTGCAAACATGTCCCCTTGAAAAGGCACATTCTCCAGGAGCAGTGTTGTGTTGATATGCAACTTGACCTTATCCAGGTCCTTCGTTACTCCAATAGATGGCTTGTGCAAAGCCATGTAATTGTGAAGTCACGACATTGGATCTACTTCCTCGAAAATTTCTTCCTCTACTATCACTTCTAGTTCTTCGGACATCATTCTCTTCGTTCACTCTGCTTGGGTCGATTTAGGCTTTAGGGTCTTCTTATGCAGAGACTTTTGGGTCTCTGATGTTTGTCCTTTCTTTTCCTTCTGAGGTTAACGTTCTGACATAGGTGTTTCAACAACATGGCTACAAAGGTGGTAGGTTTTGTAGCAGTCATACTCTTAGAGATTGGATGACCTAACCCTGTTTGGCATAGAATATTGAAGAATGTTTCTTAGTGATTATACATAATCTCAACCAAGCATAGTGACAGGAATAGGCACAAATATCTTAGAAAGCAAAGGGTTTCCTTCCATATTTATATTGATGGTGCGGCCTAAATGGTCTGATGTCTGTTAATGCAACCTCATAAATGCTAAAATGACTCCAAATTTGGCTTAATATCCTCCATAAATGCAGGTTACCCACTCCTCCAAATGGTAATAAAGTTGTCTTATCCATATTAACTGTTCCAATAGCTAGATTATAGCATAGATGCGATTGTTTCAACCTCCTAGCGTAGCCTCTACGTGGTTGTTGTATATACCTATGCATTCTCAATCTTCGTCGCACAAAAAAAATTATCCAAGGCTTGATATACATATTTATGGTCTTGCGTCCTCTCACAACTTTCTGGGGCACTAAGACACTTCTCTAGCCATGTAGCCATTTTTCGCATGCAGGGATGGGATTATCCCTATTTGGTTTCAATTGAATTCCATTCACATACCCAGGAAGGAATTCACCACTTAAGGTAGGTAGACCTACCTACTTAAAGTATGAATTAATGTATGCACCCATCGTAGCCTCAGATTTTCTCCCCAAGCTGCAATCCACCTAGCTAAACGAATGCGAGGATCCTCTTCGCCTATAAAGGTTCCTTCCAACTGGGTATTAGGGTGTCCGAATCAAAGTCACATCATGTGGGAACATTCTTCCTAATCACAAAAATTTTCCTTGTGCATCTTCCACCAAGGAATTAGTGTTGAGCACATAACTAGATCAAACACATGGAACTATTGTGCCTTTGGTACAACCTTTTCAATTTACTCTAAAAATAATTTGACACTGTCTATACCATGATAGTATGGTAATTCATGAACCTCTGAGGATATACATCATAGAGATCTGGTTACTCAATTGCAACGTGGTGTAGAGAATTCATGCAAATGGTTCTACCAATTCTCCAACTCCTCATATAAGTTTAGTTGGCATGAAATATCCCTCTCCTAGTTGTGCCTACCATATATTGTAGGATTGATCCAAACCTCATCCCTCACAGTAATATTGTAGATATGATCAACATCCTCTTCTGCATGCACTGGTTCTGTGTATGTTTCTCCCTCTGCAGGGTCCAGAGGAACCACGTCCCCGGTTCCACTCTTTTCAAACAGCATACTTATGCGCTTGAGGTTGATAATAACATCCATTTCAACAACCCAATACAGACCCAAAAATGCATGGTATAGATCTGTATCATAAAAAATTTGAATAACTTCAAAGTCAGCCAGTGCTTTAACTCCACCAATGTCAACTACCACCCCAGAGAGTCTACCCATTTGGATAATCTTTTGTTTATTTTCCATGCACAGTTGAATTGTGGACCATTCCAATTTAGGTTCTCTCATTCTCTTCCATGTCTGCTTTGGTAGTACATTTTCATCAGAGCCCAGATCCAAAATAACCTGATCCATTTTGAACTCACCTATCTAAATAGTTAAATGCATCTCTCGCCCAGTTCTTTGTTTGTTCCTATAAATTTTATTGATCACGCTTTGCTCCATTTGAGATTTTATTTTTCATTGAAGCTATCAATCATAGCTTGAAGATTCTCAACCGCCTTATTATTGCATAGAATCTTTATATAGGCCTACAAAAATGGTTTCAGCTTCACAAGCTCGACCCCTTTGATGGTATCTATGGTAGGCTTGCTCAATACTCTAGAGGTTGATGTGCTAAGATCCACAAAGCCCTTCTTTGCTTCAAAAAATGTTTCTTTTTCCTTATGTAAGTTGAAACCATCATTTTTCTCAGGAGCTTTCTGGACCGAAACATTTGTGGTAGGTCTCTTACCTTTTGATTTATCTTCACCATTTTTTGCACTGCTTCTAGTCACAATATTCATGATAGGTTCTGCACCATGCAGTTCTACTCTCATCATTTGAACATTCTGCATGGGTGTCTTCATTTTATTTTCCTGCATTTTTGTAAACAGCATAGGGAAATATTCAATAACATGATCAAATTATCTACAATACCTACAAGATTTATGTGTTGGATTTAGGTAGTCACGTGCATAATGGCTAGCGTCCCCAAAATTATAGAAAATGAGCTATCCTCTTCCCCGACCAACCCCTCCTCCTCTTTCTCATCCTCTTCCTTGAAATCCATAGTGCCCAAATGGAGATGCAGGTGAATCCGGCCCTCAACCCTCACCTTAAATCCTATAGGAAGCAGTCTTCTCAATCATTAGATCAAAGTTGTGGTATTTATTTTTGTCATGTCCCACAGATCAAAAAAATGTGTAGTAAGGTTTCTTCAACTCTGGAACATATTTAGAAATACTATGGAATTTTTATGTGTGCAGTCTAGTTGCTTGAAAAATCATGCACCATAGTGTGGGAACTTCATTAGGCCCTGCCACACTCTTAATCAGACTTGGTCCTCCAATTGCTAGATATTTAATATACATCGAAAACTAATCCTGGTGACGCCATTCAAATTTATAGCATATGCACCATACTCCTACATATACATCCTTTCCTTTCTCTTTTCTCAAACTTTGTATCTCTAAATGTAATCCAACTAACTAGATTTGGATTTTTTGAGCCCCAACCTATGTAGCTGGTACAGGTGAGGCTTCTAACCTCATGGCGATCACCACAAATTCATCCTATGTCACAATATTATATTGGTTTAAGGACTGGTGTAGATGCGGCAGCAACATGGCAATGAACCATTATTTGTGTTACATGTCATCGATAATAAATCCTTCATGCCTGATGGTGCACTTAAATTGTTGATCTGCCTCCCATATGGATTTATTCACTTCTTGGTGGACCTCCTTTAATTCAATAACACATTGAGTATATGATTTTTTATTTTTGAACTTCTCCTTTAGTGCAACTTTAAGCTCGTCAATAGTTTCATTAGGGTTTGTTGCTATATAACTCATGTACCAATCCAATATGAATTCTTGAAATGTAGTAGAAAGCTATGTTTTCTTAACATTATTATTATTGGTCTATTTCATTGTCCACACAACATCTTCATTTCCAACACCCCTCAAATTCCGCAGCTTTATGGAAGTAGCCATATCAACTTATGGTGGTGGAGGTGGAAGATGGAGTGGACAAGTTGTTAGTGTGAGATGAATTTGGAAGCGGAGTGGATGGGATTTGAACTATGATCAAGTTCTCTTCTTCTAAGTGCGTGGATTCATCAGAGCTACTTGCTTCAGACTCCTCATCATTGTTAGACTTACCTTTGAGGGGGTTGTAGAGACAATCCTCTTCTAGGTATACTCTGTAAGTTTTCCTGCTATGCATAGAACTACCAGGGCCTCTATGCATGGAGCTAGATGGGCATTTTCGGGACATTCAATTAATGTGGTTGCATAGAGTACCATTTTCATATAAAATAATTTTAATCCACAGTGAGTGAAGAAAATTACCTCTAGGGCCTTTGAAAAATCTCATTTCTGCTGCAGAATAAGACATAAAAGTATCAATAGAAAATTCAGTCACAAACCAACTATTGGCCGTTTTGGAAGTTATCTTCTTGTGCAGACCAAAGTATCACCCGAAGCAGTATGGGGGGGTGTTGGAACAAGGTTTCAGAACCCTAAGGGAATGTATGATATGGAGCTTAACCATACTTATTATATATAATTCTTATCATCATGCACGAGACTTCAGAGAATCCTAGATCTAATTACAGATAAAGCTTTTAACTTCAATACAAATATGCGTAAATAAATTATTATACTTCAGTCATATCTAGCTTATCAGAGAGGAAATAACACTTGCACAATCACATAAAGAGGTCTTCTCTAAAATCTTTAACATATATGCAACCCTTGCACGAATACAAATATATTTAACATATACTTAACTCAAATAAGTGCGTAATCAACTAGGAACAAAAACATATCTATAACTTGGAGCAATCAACCTATAATTAAACAAACATATTCATGCATAAATATAGAAATCACAATGGAACACAATTCACCAAATCTTCTTATTTATTATTAGATCTTCAATTCAGTACAATCATTTTTTCCTACGCACACAACAAAAGGGTCCTTGCACACATCTCATGACTCAGGTCTTCGCGCACTTTGCTAGCAAGAGCCCTTCTACCCAAACCGAACACAAATATTCCAAAACTTAGATCAAAACATTTATCATCAGATAAACATAACATTTCCTTACTTGACTCAACTCTTACATATTTATATGACTGAGATGGGCACATACCATGGTCTCAAACCATGGTTTGACACTCATGGTTTCCCTTTTCACCCATTACAATCATTAAGGAGCTTTTACCCACCCCAAATCCCCTTGAATTTTGTGCACAACACGTATAGACAAAATTTACCCAAAATTGTACCCAAAAACTTGACCCCAGGGGACCCTATCCCAACATCAATGTTAAAAATTCTTCACTGCTGTCAATGTCTTCTAGTATCTTGGGTGACTTGAATATAGTTTTTCATGAAACTGTGGAAATATAGTCTTCTTGAGTGCACTATCATTGGAACATATATCATGTCCATAAATTTGACCAAACCATCTATTGTAAGATGATAATACGCATCCCAATCACCTATACCATTCTATAACCTTTACATAAGATCTATGAACCTATCTTACTATTGTCCTTGGTATATGATCATGTAAGTATTTTCCAAAAGAACTCATAACTGCTTTATGATTCACATGTGTCCTCCTATTATGAGCATCTACAACTCTATTATTTGTATCATTTATGTACCTAATTTTAAATTCAAACTCACTAATCATAGTAAACCATCTAGATTTCCTGGAATTACGATTCGGTTGGTCAAATAAGTATCTCAATCCACTGTGACCTCTCATCAACACAAACTTCCTCCCAAGAAGATAGTGCCTCCACATGTTAAACACATGGATGATTGTTTCTAACTCAATATCATGTGTTGGATAATTATTCTTGTGCTCATTTAGTTTATGTGACTCATACTAGCATACTACCTATCCTCCTCATAGAAGGACTCCAACTGTGTTGTAAGCATCTATACACACCACAAAACCTTTGACCAGAACTTCAATCATTAACATTGGAGCATTTGTCAACAACTATTTCAACTTCTCATAACTAGTTGCACATTCCTCTATCCATTAAAATTTCCTACCTTTCCCTTATAGTGATGTAATATGATATGCAATATGAGATAGGTTCCTAATGAACCTCCTATAATAACCTGTTAGTCCCATGAATTATCTTACCTCATTCACATTCCTAGGAGCTTCCCATTCCATGATAGCCCTTATTTTTTATGGATCCACTGCTACACCTTCCTTGGAAAAAACATGTCCCAAATAATGTACATATGCCTAAAATAATTTGCATTTGCTAAGATTGGAATACAACTGATGCTCTCTTAGCAATCGCAATATTGCTGCTAAATGTTCAACAAGCTCTTCCTCATTCGTAGAATATATCAAGATGTCATCAATGAATATAATAAAAAAATTATCCAGATATGGACACAAAACACTATTCATCAAGAAAATTGATGCAGGAGCATTCAGGCCTAGTCAGAAATGTGATAGCATGATCACATGTTGTGACTAACAAGGAGTTGGAAGATAATAGTTTAATTAATTTTATTTTTTTTGTTTATTTATTGATAAATATGAGGATAGGGTATATGTGGCTGCGTGATCCTCCCTGTGTGGAGATCAGGCCAAATAGTTAGATTTATTTGGCTAAAATAGAGTTTTAAAAGCTTGATTTAGCGTTGGAAGAGATTTTTTAGGAGAGATTGAGAGATTTCTGGTTCAGAATCAGAATTGGTTCATGGAACCATTTATTTGTATAAATTGGGTCTTCTTGTATATTCAGGAGAAGGGAGTGGCGAGAGGATTAGAGTAGTTTTTGTGGAGCGATAGTGTGAGTGTGAGGTTTTTGAGTGGAGCAAAAGTTCAGAGTCGTAGTATTATATATGTATTTTGTAACAGTATGTAACAGTGAATTGCATCTGTTTATATGATGAGGAGTTTGTTTTGGAAATTTTATGTATTAGATATGGTTTTGTTTTGGTTAAATTCGGGTAAAAGAATGTTTGGATTTCTGTAGGAAAATGTATGAGGAGAAATTCGAGTCAGTTAAAATCAATCTATCCATTAAATTAAATCTGCACTGTTGTGGACGGTGAAATTGCTTTAATTAAAGATCTGAACGAGTGTTAGAGGCAGAGTTAAAATTTGGAACTCATGTTGTGAGGAATTGTACAATTAAATCCACAGATATGGATTATGGAGAACGCCTCAGATGTTTATATCTGATTATAGAAAAACCAGGGTTGTTTTGTATTGAAAAACTGATGGGTATCAATGCTGGCGGTTTCGTGCAATCATAGTCCTTGTTTGTTTATTGAAAGCAATTGAAACTTTCTTCTAATACTTCGCACTCTATCTTTTATTCTAGTTCAATTGAATCGATACATAGATTTTACAGTGCAATAGCTTGTAAGACTGTGGAGAACGCAGATCAATTATAACTATGTGTGTATGATACCGGATGCGAGGTATTATCAAATGGTTTGAAGTTGAATCGGTTCCGTGGATATCACAAGGACTACAGAAGACAATGCGATCTCTCATTTCCGATTGGATCGCATCGAAAATTCGGAGAGACGAAATGTAGAAGCCATATTGCAAACACCGATTGGTGATTTCCAACTGGCATTGGAATCGGAACTATGGAGATTGATCATCGCATCGGATCAGTGATCTCTGATTTCTGATTTCCAATTGAATCGAAATCGGAATTGTAGCGATTGGCATCACATCGGGCTGAATTAACACCAATGGTGGAAGCATATTATCCATTGCATTGAGAACTACTCCGAGTAGTCAGATCGATTGGATCTGAGTGCAGGAATTCATATAAGTCTTTGCGAAAAAGGAAACGTATTACTGGTGACCGATTTGGGTAAGGTATGTTCGACCTCAGTTTAATGTAAATTGCCATTGTTATGAGCTGATAAGAGCGCATATTTTAGTTGAGATCTAGGTGTTTTGAATATAAAGTGGAGCGCTCGTATTAAATGGGCAAGTCCTGGGTTATGAGAATATGGTTTGTGTGAACATAAGTTGAAGAGATTGTGTCTGAAAAAGACAATGGATGAATTTTCCCGAATTTAAAGTTTCAGTTATGTAAAGATTGTTGAGTTTGTGGCTTCCGCAATTGAAGTTCATGAATGAACAGCTGTAGAGTTATATTTTTGGGAAAATGCTGAGATGTATTATTATAGAATAGACATTCAATGGTGTTTTTGCATACATTCAGAGCATAGGGGAAATCAGTCAATTGGAGGTTAGACTACAATAATGAATTGGATTTAAATGTAAATGACAGGATTGTATGGGATTGATGAATCGATTTATGTGCAATCGATTCACAACGGAGAAGACAGGATTGTAAGTTCGATTTCTTTTTATGAGTATTATACAGTAAATTAACATTTTGGAATTGCTTGGTATGCGATCGGAGTATTGGTAATGTGTGAATAAGCCAGATTGGAGTCTTAATTGAATTAAAGATTGGGTGAAACATTTATATGCGCACAGCGTTGGCAGAGATTCCAGGTATGCAGAGGTGACTTTGCGTCATTTTTGGTATCGGAGCAAGTTAACGCTCTGAAAAGATTGTTTTGGGAAACTGAATTTTAATTTTTCCAGATGTATAATTGCCCTGAAGTGAGTTTGATAAAGATGATTATCAGGCTACAAACGACGTTGAGATCAGAATGGAGAAGCAGAGAATGCCCGGGAAGGTCTGGTAAGAATGTCTAAGTTGATAATTTTGCAGAGATGTATTTGAATGTCTAAATGAAATAGTGAATAGATGAGTCCTTCGACTGATGGAATGGGAGTTAGTTTAAAGACATTGCAGGTTTGAAAGATACTTTGATGTGTCTTGAGAAAAGATTGTGCAGTTCAGTCGAAGCATGGGATTTTCTGAAAGGTGGAATGAGTTGTACCAGCATCATAGCATATGAGCTATGTAAAGAAGATAGAGCAAGAAGAACTCCCAGATGCGTAAAGGTGACAATACCCGACAGTAAACAAATTTACTGAATGAAGAAGGTAGTGAGAAATTGAAGAGGCAGAGCCTAAAGCGAGGAGTATTCAAGAAGAGATGAGAACAACTTCCAACTGAGGTTGGGTAGAAGTTGATGAGGCAGCTCCACAATTGTGATTGTGGATAGGAGATAACAATTGCAGCAAGAAGAGTGCTGGGTAGAATTTTTAGTCAATGAAAGGTTCAAGAAAAGAACCAATAGGTGCCAAAAGGCTAAACTCAGGAAAGTTTGGTGAGGCATGAAGGAGACTTGTTATAGGCAAAATGGAAAAAGTTAGTTGTAGCTCACTAGTGAACAAGGAAAGTTCACCAGAGGAAGGAAAGGAATTGACTATTGATGGTCATGACAGGGGTACAAGGGAAAGTCACAGACATAGGGAAAAGAATGCTGAAGCAGTTGGACTCAAAGGAATGAGTAAAGAAGAAAGAGACATAGAGTTGGCTGGGATGAAGGGAGAACTCAGTCATTTGGAGAAGCTGGTATTGAAAGGAATTAGAGAAAAATGGAAACAAGGATTTTATGTGGGAAGGAGAGTTAAATGGCCTATCAGAGAATTGTTTGCTGAGAAATTATTACTTCGAACAACTGATAATGAAGAAATAGAGTACATCTGTGAACCAGAGAAAGGATCTCTCCTTGGGGAAGAAGGCAGTGATGACAGTAGAGAAGAACTGATCTATGCAGATCAGAATGAGAGGTAGGTGTTGACATCATCCGCATAGACAAGAGGATCTCATATTTTTGGGACTAATTATTTCTGTGAATGTAAAATTGCAGGTATGCAGCCTAAATAATTCAAACCTGTGTATGAAAAAGTGAAAGGAGCAAAGGCAAGACAAGCAAGAAAGGAGATGCATAAGGACTTTCAAGACTTCAATTGGTGGAGGAAATTAAAAGGTATGGCTGAATGGTTATGTATTCTTTTAGTGGAAACTTATTGGATCATATTTGAAGGAATTTTAGCATGGAAAGAAGACCCATGGGAAATGGAAAAAGGAAAGGAAAAAAATGCATTGCAGATTTATGAAGTGAAGAGAAGGAAAGTTGACACTGAGAACTTAGCTGAAGAAGGTAAACCAAGGAAATATTTGAAAGATCAAAGTCTTATCAGAGAAGAGAAAGAGGCATTATTGTCTTATTTAGACAAACTGAGTATTGGAAGAAATTGTGTAGAACAGGAAGGTATTCTACAAACTTATGATGAAGTTGCCAAGCATAGTCAAGAAGTTGCAGTCCTAGAAGTTTTCTTTGATGAGGAAGAAATCAGAGATGTTGAGGAAGAATTTCTCAATAATTTAGTGAACTATCAGAATAGTTCAGAGGAGCATGAGGAGCTGATCATTGAGGCCTTGAATGAAGAGCCTTGCATTTTTGAAATTGACATGTTGTGTATGTTTTCAGGTTTGACAGGTGAGGAACAACGATTGGACAATGTGCTTATGCATGTTGATGAAGAAGTGAGATTACTAGAAGAAATGGCTGAAACAGAAAGATATTTTGAGCATGTATTTAATAATTTTGAGAATGATGGTATTGACAGGGAAATTGTCATGATTAACGGAGCTAAAGATAAACAAATGAAATTTTGTGATGATAACACAAAAGAAAGTATGGAAATGGAAATTGATGACAATCTCATAACTTTTGCAGAAGGACAGTATAAAGAATTGATGGCAGAATCACCTATGAAGAATGAAAACCATAGCTATTTTGAATCTGACAATTGTGGTGGAAATTCTGTTTTATACAGGAAGGAGGAGTCATATGCAAATGACATGTTTATTGAATATGAAGGAATTGACATTTCGCTGGAAAAGTTATCTGAGAACATAGAGGGAAGAATTATCTTTGATGATAATGAAAGAGAGGCTGTAGAGTACAAACAACAGATTGTAAATGGTAGAGACAAAGAAGATTTGGACAAAAATTTTATAATTTATATGGAAAAGGAGAATGTACAGCAGACAGATGTTAGTGGGGTTCAGTTAAAGACAAATGGTAAGAAGGAAATTGAGAAATTGTGGAAGATGAAATTAGATGAGAAGAGGGACAGCAAGAAGGAGAAATTGACCACAAGAATTTGTATTAGCAAGAACAGAGGACAACAGCAAATTAAGATTTGGAAATCTGGAGGAACAGAAGTGACAATGGTAGAAGAATTAAATCAACAGCATAATGAAAGTGATGACCAGTTACAAAGTAAGGTTTGGAATACTGGATGGATAGCAGAAGAAACACATGACCAGGAGGTCATGGAAACTTTCAACTTTGGGAGTCTGATGCAAGAGCATTCAGGCCTAGTCAGCAATGTGATAGCATGATCACATGTTGTGACTAACAAGGAGTTGGAAGATAATATTTTAATTAATTTTATTTTTTTTGTTTATTTATTGATAAATATGAGGATAGGGTATATGTGGCTGAGTGATCCTACCTGTGTGGAGATCAGGCCAAATAGTTAGATTTATTTGGCTAAAATAGAGCTTTAAAATCCTTATTTAGCGTTGGAGTGGGTTTGAAGAGATTTTCTAGGAGAGATTGAGATATTTCTGGTTCAGAATCAGAATTGGTTCATGGAACCATTTATTTGTATAAATTGGGTCTTCTTGTATATTCAGGAGAAGGGAGTGGCGAGAGGATTAGAGTAGTTTTTGCGGAGCGATAGTGTGAGTGTGAGGTTTTTGAGTGGAGTGAAAGTTCAGAGTTATAGTAGTATATATGTATTTTGTAACAGTATGTAACAGTGAATTGCATTTGTTTATATGATGAGGATTTTTTTTTGGAAATTTTGTGTATTAGATATGGTTTTGTTTTGGTTAAATTCAGGTAAAAGAATGTTTGGATTTCTGTAGGAAAATGTATGAGGAGAAAGTCGAGTCAGTTAAAATCAATCTATCCATTGAATTAAATCTGCACTGTTGTGGACAGCAAAATTGCTTTAATTAAAGATCTGAACGAGTGTTAGAGGCAGAGTTAAAATTTGGAACTCGTGTTGTGAGGAATTGTACATTTAAATCCACAGATATCGATTATGGAGAACGCTTCAGATGTTTATATCTGATTATAGAAAAATCAGGGTTGTTTTTTATTGAGAAAACGATGGGTATCAATGCTGGCGGTTCCGTGCAATCATAGTCCTAGTTTGTTTATTGAAAGCAATTGAAACTTTCTTCTAAGACTTCGCACTTTATCTTTTATTCTAATTCAATTGAATCGATGCATAGATTTTACATTGCAATATCTTGTAAGACTGTGGAGAACGCCGATCAATTATAACTATGTGTGTATGATACCGGATGCGAGGAATTATCAAATGGTTTGAAGTTGAATCGGTTCCGTGGATATCACAAGGACTATAGAAGACAATGCGATCTCTGATTTATGATTGGATCACATCGAAAATTCGAAGAGACGAAATGTAGAAGCCGTATTGCAAACACCGATTGGTGATTTCCGAATGGCATCGGAATCGGAACTATGGAGACTGATCATCACATCGGATCAGTGATTTCTGATTTCCAATTTCCAATTGAATCGAAATCAGAATTGTAGCGATTGGCATCACATCGGGTTGAATGAACACCAATGGTGGAATCATATTATCCATTGCATTGATAACTACTCTGAGTAGTCAGATCGATTGGATCTGAGTGCAGGAATTCATATAAGTCTTTGTGGAAAAGGAAACGTATTACTGGTGACCGATTTGGGTAAGGTATGTTCGACCTGAGTTTAATGTAAATTGCCATTGTTATGAGCTGATAAGAGCGCATATTTTAGTTGAGATCTAGGTGTTTTGAATATAAAGTGGAGCGCTCGTATTAAATGGGAAAGTCCTGGGTTATGATAATATGGTTTTTGTGAACATAAGGTGAAGAGCTTGCATCTGAAAAAGACAATGGATGAATTTGCCCGAATTTAAAGTTTTAGTTATGTAAAGATTTTTGAGTTTGTGGCTTCCGCAATTGAAGTTCATGAATGAATAGCTGTAGAGTTATATTTTTGGGAAAATGCTTAGATGTATTATTATATAACAGACATTCAATGGTGTTTTTGCATAAATTCAGAGCACAGGGGAAATTAGTCAATTGGAGGTTCGACTACAATAATGAATTGGATTTAAATGTAAATGACAGGATTGTATGGGATTGATGAATCGATTTATGTGCAATCGATTCACAACGGAGAAGATAGGATTGTAAGTTCGATTTATGTTTATGAGTATTATACAATAAATTAACATTTTGGAATTGCTTGGTATGCGATCGGAGTATTGGTAATGTGTGAATAAGCCAGATTGGAGTCTTAATTGAATTAAAGATTGGGTGAAACATTTATATGCGCACAGTGTTGGCAGAGATTCCAACACTGTATTTGGTGACTTTGCGTCAAAAATAAATGTATTTGGAGCATTATTCAAACCAAAATAACTATAACAAACTCATAATTCTCATACCTGGTCTAGAAAGTTGTCCTGTAAATGTCCTCTTCCTTGATGTGTACCTGATGATATCCTGATCTCATATCAATCTTACAGAACACAACTTCACCTTTCAATTGATAGAACAAGTCATCAATCCTTGGTAACAGATACATGATATTCATGGTTACCTTCTTCAACTGTGTGAAATCAATGCATATCTTGAGAGTACGATCCTTCTTATTAACAAACAATACCAGTGCACCCCAAGGTGATAAACTTGTCCCGATCTATCCCTTATCAAAAATTTCCTTCAACATATGAAAATTAAACTGTACTAACTCTGGTGTGCTCATCCTATAAGGTCCCTTTGATACGAGTGCTTCCCTTGGTATCAAATCGATAGAAAATACCACTTCTCTGTGAGGCAAACACTCTGAAATTTCTACTAGAAAAACATTTTGAAACTGCTGCAGTATTGGGCATCTATTCAATATCTTCAAATCCTCATCCTCCTTGCCTTTATCACTAGAGATATGCACTGAAAATAACACACAATATTTTATTTTAATGTGCTTTTCTTGCATAACTGTCACTATTCTAACCAATATTTCCTTCTTCTTACCCTACAAGATTCTATGTTCTCCATTTTCATCCATGTACTCAATATACTTATCATAAAAATCCACCCTAGTGTTGTGAAGGTATAACCAATCCATACCCAAAATCATATTGTATCATCCCAACAGAAATACATTCAAATTCATTGATGTAGGAATACCATTCAACTCGAATGAACAAGCTCTTACCCAATGATGAACTCTCTTCTTTGTTCCTATAACCAACTGCACTAACCAAGATTTTGTATGCACTTATTTATTCAAACAACACTTATCCACCAATTCACAGTTAACATATCTATAATTATATCAAGGGTTAATCAAACTAAAAATGACTTGATCACAAATCTTATAGTCCATATCGATAATAGATGTCTGGTGATCCACTTGCCTATTATCCACTTCTACATAGATATGAGGAATTCTCTTCCAAAAATTCCCAACTATCTGTGCTTCCTGTGCATTGTAAAACTATGGCCTACCACTATGATTTTGTGGACAATCCCTCTTAAAGTGTTCCTTACCACCTATCCAACACTACAAATATCTCTTACCTTCACCTCTATTATGTTTCCCTCTAGGATATGGCCCATGTCCCTATCTAGATACATTGAACTTTTTGTAAGGTGCAATATTTTATTTATCTTCTGCATTCTAAGGTCTTATTCTTTTTGGCTTCCATTTACCTTTATATTTGTCATTCCCTTTCCAACCTTGATGAGATTCTACCTTATTCTTTGACTACTGATAATAATTCTTCAATTTCCCAATGACTTCCTCAAGTTACTGAAGCTCATCATAATCAATACATTATCTAAATGCTAATGGAAATCCAGTGACAAATATCAGAGGTTTAGTTTTTTCATCCTTAAGATATGGTACATACCTCAATAACTCTAGAAACATGATCATATAGTCCTCATTTTTCATCAATCCCATCTTTAACTCATAAAATTCCTTAGCCTTGATGTCATAGAACCTCTCTGACAAATATTTATTCCTGAAAAGTCTCTTGAATTCATGCCAACTCAATTCCTTTGTCCTAATGTCTCTAATATGCTTCACGTCTTCCCACCATATGTATGATTTCCCTTTAAGGCTAAAGATAACTATTCTAGCCTTCCCATTATCCCTACAATGATGCAGATCAAAGAATGTATTCATCCCAAGTAACCATGACTCTCCATCCTCTAGATTATTCAAATACCCATCAAAGTTAGGTGGCTTTTATTTATTTATCTCATCTAGAAAATATCCCATGTCACTCCTCTTGTAAGGATGATAACAATGACAATCATAGTGCCTATCGGAACCAGAACTAGAATAGAACATGTGTATGTCGCCTCTCCTATACAGAGTATCTAGGATCTCCCATATATGATTGTGTCATCCCTATCTGACCTGTGCACACCATGATATATGCTTCCATATGCCCCATTAGTCCTATCATCCCTCCCATGGTTGATCTGAAGCAATCTATGTATCTACAATTATGAAAAACTCTGAAGGATTACTGCATTGAATTCTTCTTGTTTCTCTTTTTCTTGAATGATTATGTCATTATCTTCTTTGCAAATTTTTATTTCTTCCTTCGAGCTTCTCAATTTTTTTGCTAAGTCAGAATAATTCCCACCACCACGCTACTCATCTGACCCATAGGTAGAATATTGTGAATTTTAGCCTACCATCTTGCTAGTCATCTTTGATCTCTTTCCTGCAAGTATACCATGTCATCTCAAACCAAAACATAACATAATAAACATGGCTCAGTATATTTCAGGGGAGGATATCTCTTTCACAAGATCCACCAGATTAGTGCAATACATCTATAAACATAATCATATTTATATATGAACATCATTTCAACCATTATACAGTTATCAAATCAATGACCATACCAACCACATACCATGACCTCATGCACGGAAACTACCACAATGTCAATGTATTCATAACAACTTATAAAAAATCACATGAATAACCAATGCTTAGCTGACATATAATCATTATAAACAAATCCAACTTCAAGACCATCAACTTTTACATGGCGACACAACTACAACCATGACTACCACCATGCATACACAACAAGCACATATCCCACAAGCATAAAGAACACATATGAACTCAACATGTATGCATGACCAACACACCGCCCATTTAGTCCAAGGGGTGAACCATTCTTTAATACCATTTTGTAACACCCTCCTCCCACATTTACCCAATCTAACCATTCCACTAGGGTAAACATGTTACAAGAGGTTACTGTGATGTGATTAAACTCCCCATGTACAATTAAGGAAGTGGAATCGACAAAATGAAACCAATATGACCTTCCACACATGCTATAGAACCTCCAAGAGCCTATTAGTGTCTATAGTCACCAGTGATCTAATGTACTCTTTCAATGTTATTTGATAGGGTCCTAGATCAAATTTTATAGTTTCAAATAAAATTTGATCATTGGTTTTTGTGTCTAGGTATATTATTGCTCCCACCATATTCAAGGTCAAAAACTGCCATCTTGGTCATGTCATAAATCATTGTGATAGGTCATAAATAAAGTGTGTTGGTCATCATTTTGGTCATAAAATCATGACTATGCATACTGCAAGGTTCAAAGGTCCAAATGATAATTTTTATAAATTCATTTGATGTCATCATTAGTTCAGGTCATCAAAAAGTCATAAAGAGTCATATCATCACCTAGGTCACCATCATGGGAGTTAGTAATTGGAGTAAAAGTGTTCTAAAATATTTCTAAGGTACATTTTTATCCTTATGATGATGTAAATTATCATAATAAATGATAAAGCTTATGTACACTATCTTATCATTTAATTTTTCAAAAAGACAAGTGATGTCACTTCATAATTTAAAGCAAAAATCAACTTCCATCCTATAAGAAGACCATCCAAGAATTCTAATTTCCCATTTTACCTTCATTTTGCACCTTTCTACCATTGAGCTTCATCCCATCAACCAAGGCATCAAAATTCATCCTCAAAACCACTTTCTTACCTCCCACGTTGCGCTTCTACCTCCTACGTTGTGCTTCTGCTTCCTATACTGCGCTTTTGGCTCTTATGTTGTGTTTTTGAAATTGGAGGCCAAGAAAGCATCAAAGTGGTTAATTTCATATTTTAATAGGTCCATAATCCATTTTTCAATTAATTATACCTTTTTTTTTATCTTTCTTATGCATCATTCTCCTTAAAAAGTTCAGTGAAATCCCTATCCTAGGGTTTCGTTGCGCTTTTGGTTACCATGCGTTTTTCTTCATCATAATGATAAAACACCTAGATATTTTCTTTATCACCATCAAACATACCTCATGTACCTCTCCTAAACATTTACCATAACTATTCCCTTCATATCCCTCATTTTCCCTACTAGCCCTAGGATATGATGCATTTTTGGAAGATTCCTAGGCTAGGACTGTGTTTTGCACCTTTTCACACATTTTCCTCACTATTTTTAGGAAATTACACATCCCTACACTCCCTAACACTCATCCCGATCTCCAAAAAATTCCTAAGAAATATCTCAGTCTCCAACCCCTCTATTCCCTTCCCTCAATACAACAATCCCTTTTTCCCTTGTTTTCCCATCATACACTCCCCTTTATTCCTATCTAGCCAGGGTTTTATCATGAAGACTAAAACCATGGATAATGAGAAGAAAAAGTATAGCAAAGGAGGGAAATTTTCCGGATTTGAGCCAACTCAGATCCTAGAAATTATAGCCTCATATTTCATCAGGAAATCCTTTGAAGGTGTGGGCTACCTAAGTGATTGTGAAAGGATTCAAGAGGTAGGTTTCCATGCCAAATTGACAAGCCTATTTTCCACCAATTTTAGGAGGGATAAGGCCAGAATAGTAGAAGTTGAATTCACCATTTTATTATATTCCATAGCCTCAGGCACAGGTATCCCTAACCATGGATAAATCTGGTTTAAATGGATGGATTTAGATATTGAGAATTACAAAGTTTTCCTAAAGCCACACTACAAAGATGCTCCTACATGCATCTTTCCCTTAAGAAAATTTCTTGATAGGTATTCTCCTTTAATGAAGTAATTTACCTATGAAGGGAGGTTTTCAAGGCTATATCAGTATCACATAAGGCTACTGATGCATTTCACCGAACATCCAATTTCTTTTTTCAGCAGAACCATAAGGGATGTGGCATCAATGTTAGTGTATGTGAGTCACCAATATCAAATGTACTCTTTCAATGTTATTTTATAGGGTCCTATGTAAAATTTTATAGTTTCAAATAAATTTTCAAACAAAATTTGATCGTTGTTTGTGTGTCTAAATATATGACTGCTCCCACCATATTCAAGGTCAAAAAATGCCATCTTGGTCATGTCATCACTCCTTGTGATAGGTCATCAATAAAGTGTATTTTTCATCATTTTGGGCATAAAATCATGATTATGCATACCTAAAGGTTCAAAGGTCCAAATCATAAGTTTTATAAATGCATTTGACATCATCATTAGGTCAGGTCATCAAAAAGACATAAAGAGTCATGTCAACACCTAGGTCACCATCATGGGATTTGTAATTAGGGTAAAAGTGTTATAAATTATTTCTAAGGTAAATTTCACTCCTTATGAGTATTTAAATTTTCATAATAAAGTGATAAAGCTATTATACGCTATATTATCATTTAAATTTTCAAAAAGACAAGTGATGTCACTTCATGACTCAAAGAAAAAAATGACTTTCAACCTATAAGAACACCATCCAAGAATTATAATTGCTCATTTTACCTTCATTGAGTACCTCTCTACCATCGAGCTTTATCCCAACCACTAGTGCATCTAAATTCATCCTCAAAACCACTTTCTTACATCCTACACTATGTTTCTGCCTCCTACATTGCGCTTATGCTTCCTGCGTTGCGCTTCTGGCTCTTATGCTGCGTTTTTGAAATTGGAGTCCAAGAAAGCATTAAATGGGTTCCTTTCAGAATTTAATAGGTTAAAAAATATATTTTTCAAGTAATTATATCTTTTTTATCTTTATTATGCATCATTATACTTAAAAAATTCAGTGAAATCTCTCTCTTAAGTTTTTTCTATGCTTTTGTTTTCCATGAGTTTTTGCTTCATCACAGTGATAAAACACCTAGATTTTATACTTTATAACCCTCACCCATACCTCGCATACATCCCCTAAACATTTCCCATATAAATTCCATTCATCTTCCTCATTTTCCCTACAAACCCTAGCCTATGTTGCACTTTTGGTAGATTCCTGGGCTAGGACTATGTTTTGCACCTTTTCACACATTTCCCTCACTCTTTTCAAGAAATTCCACCTCCCTAGACTCCGTAAGTCTCATCTCCATCTCAAAAAATGTTCCCAAGAATTATATTAATCTCCAACCCTTCTATTCCCTTCCCTCAATACAACAATCCCTTTTTCCCTTGTTTTCCCATCATACCCTCCCCTTTCATCCTACCTAGCTAGGGCTTTATCATGCAAAATTAAACCATGGATAGTGAGAAGAAAAAGTATAAAATAAGAGGGAAATGTTCCATATTTGAGCCAACTTAGATCCTATAAATCATGGCCTCATATTTAATCAAGAAATCCTTTGAAGGTGTGTGTTGCCTAAGTTTTTGTGAAAGGATTCAAGAGGTAGGTTTCCATGAAAAATTTACAAGCCTCTTTGCCACAAATTTTAGGAGAGATAAGACCATCAAAATAGGAATTGACTTCACCATCTCAATAGATTCCATAGCCTCAGCCACGGGTATCCCTAACCATGGAGAAATATGGTTTAAGGGGATGGATTTAGATATTGAGAATTACAAAGTTTTCCTAAAGCGACACTACAAATATGCTCCTACACACATATTTCCCTTGACATAATTGATTTACAGGTATGCTCCTTTAATCAAGATGATCATGAAGTAATTTACCTATGAAGGGAGGTTTACAAGACTATATCAACATTAGGTAAGGCTATTGATGCATTTCACAACAAACAAACCTCTCAAACTACCTCACTACTTATGAAAAATCCTTGTCAATAGGACAGAGAATGTACAAAGAAAAGGGAAGTATCATTAAGAAAACCTATTTCACCATGGTTTGGTCAAATTCATTGTTCTACATCAGTTGTCTCAGACCAACCTAACTTGGGAGGCATTCATGCAATCAAATTCTCTTTTGCCTGCTACTAGTCAACTTGATAGTCAAAGTAATCTATTGGCGCCACCAAGGACACAAGGGGTTGGATCTTGAAGCAAACCATCAGGGAAAAAATCCTATGGCAGAGGGAAAAGACTAGTTTTTATTCTCGGCAGTGTGGAAGGAGTTCAACCTAGTATTGTTAGAGAAGGAACATTAGGACGTCAACATGATTCACCCTTGCATGAGGAAGAAAAGGTACCTTTTGATGCTTTCATGGTTGAACTACCCGAGCATGAGAAAAACAAGTTATCTGATAAAATAATCCAAGAGAAAGAAGTAGAAATAAGAGAGCTTAAGGACAGTCTTTCAAAATAAAATTTCAACATAGAATTATTACAACAAGATAACATGCAGCTTAAGGTAAATCAACTTTTTCATATTTTGTGGTAGAGGATGAAAAGGGTAAGGTGGTGATATATGTTGATCATCTTGAAGAAAAATATGTTTAGATGAAGCTAAGGAGGCCAAATACAAGAGAACTACCAAGGAAGAAAAAACAAGGAAGTGAGCCATCTTCTCCCTTAGGTCAATAAGACATTGATGAAATCATTGCAGCTAAGATTGGAAAAGAAAAAGAGTTTTGGCTTGGCAGGGTTGATTAACACCTGGAGATGCTCTTAAAGAAGGCCAACAGAAACACCAAGCTTCAGAGGCACATGGCAAGGAATTACTTCACTAAGAACCATATTTGTATAATTAGGGTTAGGAATTAAAAGAAGCTAAATAAAACCCTAATCAAGCTAAAGAAGAGAGAAAACCTTGATTTGATTTTTGGTGCATCATTTATTTCCTAATCCATAACCAAATAATGCAAAGGAAAGAAATTTTCACAAATTTGAGAAACGTTTGGTGAATTTTGAGTTTTTGGCAATTTTGGAAATTAATGGTGCACATAAACGCAACAAGCTCATGATGCACTTATTCTCAGAGCCTTAAAATGAGGAAACAATTGCATGGATGGATATATATTGGCTAGTCCATCTCATATATCCACTTTCTTTTCCATGTCACCTCACCATTTTGAATAAAAAATCAATAAATAGATCAAAATTCATGTTTTTGCCTCCTTTTTAGCCCCCTCATTGCACTTCTGGAGCAGCTGTGGGAGAATGAATTTTTATATGCCATGGAGGTGGAATTTTGCAAGTTTAAAGGTTCATATGGCTATCATAAATCCTGAGGTATCTTTAGCAGCCTTCGTTTCAACAAGAATATCAAGGAAAACGCCTAAAAATGCCCTAAATGAGCACGATGCACTTCTGTCTCTCACGCTGTGCTTTTGAAAGAAGGTCAAAATTTTGAGTTTTCTCAGTTAAAATAATTTTATCATGATTTAATTTGTCATTTTATGAGTTTAAATCATGCAATTGAATGTTGTAGTGCTAGAAAAGGTAAAATTCATGTAAAATTATCGTCATTAATGATTGTAGAAGTCAGTCAAATGCTAAATGGGGAGTCAGTTCTTAACCTCCCTAGTTTTAGGTTTGGTTAGAGATATTGGTGTAGTCAGTTCCTATCGTGATGGATTCAACCCCTGAGAGGGGGGAATGTATTTTTTGGTCTATATGTAGCTTGTTTAAAGTCAAATTCAAGGTTGTAAATTAGTTAATCAAGGGCTTGGAGCTAGTGTACATTATATTTTTGCAGAAATAAAAGGACAATTGCAGCTATTATCTTAAGATTCTTGTGGTATGCTTTAGTTACAGTGTGTTTCCTCTATTATTTAATTATATTAAATAATTTTTTTTTCCTTATTACCATTATCTTTCATTCATGTGATTATCTCATGAGGTTTTAAATAGACTTCATAGTTTTTATGCTATGTTTTTATGACATTTTCATATTTATGTCTAATTTCTTTTGATAAATGAAATCATAATATTATGCTCATTTTGAATCTTCTCTATTTCAACCCTATACCACAATGGCAACTCAAATTTGTTATTGAAACATACCTACCTTTCCCCATTGTATCTTTACAACTGAATCATTTGAAGCACTAGCATAGTTCCCTAGACCTTTGAGCCTAATCCAACAAAACCTAAAAGTCAAACCCTAATTGAGATGAATATCTAGCATAATATATATTTTCCTCTATAGTCACTTCATTGGTTTTGAGATTTTAGGTAGATCCCTCTCTGATTTTGTAAGGCTAGATACCAAGTTGAAAGTGGTCTGAGGTACCTCCTTCAGTCTCCTTTCTCAGCCTTGGGACAATGTGGAGGATAACAGATCTAAGTGACCAACCCCTGAGAAAATTGAGATTATAATGATATATAACTTCAGTCACTCCCATGAAAATCCATGCATGTGATTGAGGCCTTCCAGTTGCTCCCACAATAAGGCAAGCTAGCGACTGTGGACTTTTCAAGAAGTTCTTAGCCAATGACTCGAGATTATGTGTCACATTTTCAGGGCCAAGACACAGGCCACTACCCAAAACTTCATGAAACCTTCAAAAATGATAAATAACAATGGAATAAAGCTACCAATTCAATCATTGGTACAAATACTTGATCTGACCCCTACTAGCCATGACACGGATTTCGTCAAACATGTCACAAATATGTAATCTACAGGTCATAAAAATATATCTGAGCATAGAGGTATCATACTTATCTGATGTTCATAAAGAATAGTTGATACCTTATTACAATGGATGAATTATCATCTATTAGGTCATATATTCATTTTACATTCACTTTTTAATCAAAACATGATGAGATCCATACATCAACTCTCTCATTAAACATACTCATAACAAACATATAACCAACATAAATAACAAGGATATAACAACCATAAAAATCACATATGAACAAGTAAATTTACACATGAAATACCAAGGAGAACTATCTCTTATTAACATATGAAAAAATCGACCAGATATGGGACTTCCACGTACCACTCGACCATAGATTTGGGTTATCTAAATATTTCTTCTAGCCAATCATCCTTGTGCCATATTCCAAGCATGAATGTGGTATTCACAAAAAACCCAACCAGTGCTTCCACGGGATTTACAATATATCCAACCAAGGGATTCCTAGGCCTGAACCCTCATCAACACAACTAGGATTTTCTACAATCCCCACCAGATCACTAGGCCCTAAACAAGCATGGATGCGATTAGGTCTCTCCACCTACACCATGAGTAATGTAATGCTCTCCTCCCACATCTACCAAAGTAACTGATCAATCGGGGTAAACATGCAATGAGAGGTCACTATAATGAGTTTCAACCTCCTAGGTGACCTGAAGGAAGTGGAACCAATGGAAACACATCAAAAGGACCTTTTACAGCATCAACAACACCCCCAAGAGGTAACCCAACCATTCAGGTGTCTTACCCCTGGGTCACACTCACAATTTGACCCTTTTGATCAATAGTCATAGGCATGCCAAGGCAAGGTAGCAAATGGGAATCTATAGTCATAGGAACAACACAACAAGCATGCATCTAGGGCCCCAATTGGTCAGTTAAGTGCTTAAAACTCTGGGATTTGTGCCACCTTTTCAGCCCCAAAGCCTCCTCAAACATGTCACAAACATTGCATCTAAAGGTTTAAATAACATATTTAAACATAGGGGTCTCTTACTTACCTGAGAATCTCTAAGAATCATTGCTCCACTACATCATAAGATACAATACAATGTATTTGACCATAGATACATTGTGTATTCATTTACAGGTAAAAACATGGATATATCCATACATAATCACTTATCGAATACATGATTATAACAAGAATAATAATAACATAAATACAATGGATACAACAACAAATAAAATCCATACATAAACTAGTTCATTTGCATACCGAGTACCAAAGGAATGAGCTCTCCATTAATGAATGTAAAAACCAACCGAAGATGGGACTTCCTTGTTCCATTCGATGATAGATTGGTTGAGCCAAATATTACTTCAGCTAATCACCCCCATGCCATATTCGAAGCAAGAATGTGTGATCTCATAAAACACATCAATCACAATCAATTTAGGGCTTTCAAAGTCCAAACCAGCTCAAACCTCAATTCCACCTCACGATCTAATATCACAACCATCACAGATTGGTCTCTATCCAAGTTGTTCTAGGGCTCCATAGTGTTTGTTCCAACTAGGGCTTCCAGGACTAGTAACTGAACCCAAACTATTACATGGCTTCCATAGCATTTTTCCAACCAGGGTTTCCAGGACTAGTAACTCAATCCACCTAGGGCTTACAAAGCATTTTTCCAACCAAGGCTTCTAGGAATAGTAACTCAACCCACAATTTTTGTCGGGATTCCAAATCGTTTGTCCAACCAAGGCTTCTGGGAACTAATAAATCAACCTACAACTAAGGAATCATGAGAACTAACCATAAAAAAATTAATGGAAATAAACCCACAACACCATGGCTATCCAGGAAATGAAAAGGATAGGAAAATCCACATGCATACACCATGCATGAAAAAAATATTGAGGAAAAAATAAATTTAACTCAGTACCTGCAATCAAAGCATGTTTGAGCTACTGATCCAGATGATTGATTGCACTTTCCTGCTCTTCCTTTTCCTTATTGGTCCAAATCACCAAGTATCCACACTCTTCAAGAAAAATCTAAGTATCCAAGACTATGAGAGAGATAGAGAGAGAATTTAATGGGATCCATAAGTGTGAAAAATAAATTATCGATTTATCCTCAGAAGTATTTTTATTAATGAGGCCTCTATTTTCTTCGTTTTCCATTATTTTTCTTCAATTTTTTCCTCACGTGCAACCTGTGACCTTTCACCTACCTTTTCTCCTTTTTTCCATTATTTTCATAAATAAAATTCCAATTAATGTCTCATTCCTTTCCAAATCATTTTCCATTTCCTTTACCAATTTAATTTAGCCATAATAACTGAAATGAACACCTACTAGGATGTTTTCCCATCATTCAGATTGCAATACATGTCCCATAAGTCGTGGTATTATAAATTTGTACATGTATTTTTACCAGGGATGTTACGGAACCCTACCCCTTAGGGGAACACATTCCTTGATGTTCAATGACACCTACAAACCAAAAAAATACTAAAAATAAAACATATTGCCTATGGTTCTTTATAACACAAATCATTGTAGTATTTACAATGAATAACCTGCTCAAAAGAAAAAATAATCATAACAATCATACTGTGTACTGGAACTTTGTAACATAGCTCATTATTGTATTTACAATAACAACCACATATAATCTTGTACATTTTCTTCAACCAACAAATAACCATACTAATTCTGGAGCTTTATAAATATAGCGTGATACAAAATTTACAATAATATACACATTTTATCAACCAACAAATAGACTGATATAATGCCTATATAAACAACAAGGGAATCCATAGGCTCACACCTCCACCATCAAGATAATACCAGGATTCACCTCCTTCCCAGGTAGTCCATAATTTGTTGACAAAGTCAAAGCTACATCCAATGTCCAGTGGTACAATCCTGCACCACTTGTCCTATTACTGAATAGTTACCGGCTCATTGTTCTAGGGCACACTCCCAATGTGAATCTGATTCCATATAGAAATGATAATGACCAAAATAAATCCATCCCTGACCTTCCTTTCTTTACTAAATATTCCCTCGGGTAATCCGATCACCACCATTCATGTAGTCTGTAATGTCCCGAAATGGGGAAATTTCTGCAATGCCGGGAATATCTTGAGATATACCTATTTTCCACCTCCGGGAGTATTAACAATCAACACTGAACAATTTTAGATATTGAATGCTAGGGAATTTACTGGATATGTCATCTTCACAAGGAAGAATGAGATCCAGAGGCTACCTAACCCACTAGCAGACTCCGCCAATAGAACTTTTCGAAGGCTAATAATTCCCTTCAAGGAATTTCTACTACAGTTGTCCATGAGGAAGTTGTATAAGGAAGCCCATGTGAAAATAAGGCAATACAATGCTGGGATGCCTTGGAACATATCTGATACGAACTCCCTACATAATATAAACTCAAAGAAATAACCCTAAGGAGGTTATTCAGATCTCCCACCAACAACTACATGGAAATAATGATCAATGAGAGAATCCTCAGCAGTATTAAAACTCCAACATGTAAAAGTAGTGAAATAATGGCTCATACAATATGAGAAGAGTAAAAATTTGATCCATAATGTGTAGCAGCAAATATTATACAGAATCCCTGATGAAAATACCTCTCAAGGTGAGTGCAAATCAGCCTCAAAGGAAAATGTACAAGCAATGAAGGAAATACACTGCTACATGACCTAGCTACTCTATAACTGCGCAGTCTCTAGGGGAAAATGACTGCAGACTAAAATATACAAGATAATATGACATTATGAGCTCAAATAAAGATGGGGGAGCAAGATCTCAACCCCACAAAACATTATTACATCAATCCTCTAAGGGATTGGCTAAAATACATAAAATCGGAAAATGTCGGAGTTGTAGAGTAGCTGTTGCAACTCAAATATGATACAACATGGAAGAGGATGGGAAGTGCTGCAATAGATGTGAAAACCTACTCCAATGATCTCCAAAAGGAAGGGGATGATCCCCTTACTGAAAACTGCACTCACTAGTGCACAAAATGAATCCATTGTGCAAGCCACCTCAAAAGATAACGCTGTAAGGGAAGGAGACTGCGCTAGGCATGAGAGAAAACATATGGCCTGATGCTAAAATCTGCAATGGAAGCTCCGGGATCTCTTTTGCTTATTTCCTAGAGGAATAGATGTCCTCTCCTCTACACAACAACTCCAGAAGTGAGATGGTGATGGTCCCTCACTGCAACACAAAAAACTCCAGCATTCTCTTGCTGCAAGAATAACACAGTAGCTACAAATGACTGCTTTGGCCTCAAGCCATGATGTGAGGAAGATGAAGAAAAATATCTCCATGGCCTCCAATGTAAGTGAAGGGCATTCCTAAACAGGAATCCATTTTGTGCTAAGCAGCACAAAGTTGAGGAGAGCTTCAACCTCTAAATTTTTTCTCCAAAGATGATCCTCAATGATGGCTCTCCTTCATCTTTTATACAAGGCATGCTTCCTTGTCATGGACCCCACTCACATTAGGATTTCTCCTATTTCAAATTTCCTTCCACTCCAACTACGCAATCTTCTTGTGCAAGCTTCCCCTCTTAGGGTACGTTGTTGACTTTGGTCAACCATGGTCTAGCTCACTTGCCTTTGGCCCCTTTTCACACTTGGGCTGCTAAATTAAGCCACTTAAGTGACTTTTTGCACCTTAGGAGTGTTTATTAGATTGCTACATGGGCTCCCTCACCCATTTTATTCCTTTTATTAAAATAAAATAAAAATTAATGTTCCAAATACTTTATTGCAAAATTTGGAACATTACAGTCCTCCCCTCCCAAAACTTGCTTTTCCTCAAGCAAGAGCAAGGATGAACTGCAAAAATTATTCTACTCAAGGCATGGCATTTGAAATAGCCTCATGTAATTCCGTCATCCTCAAGCAATCAACCAAGAAAAATGAGTCACCCTCCAACCAGGCAACTCCTGAAAGTACTCCTCCACCTTGTGCTCATGAGAAATAGGTGGGCTGAATTTTTGAACTTGGTAAGCTTCATAGCCTACCCCACGCTGTCCTCTTCTCCACTCATGGTGAATGTGGAGTGAAAGCTGAACTTGGGCTGCAATAGTGTTGCCTTCAAGAGGCAAGATGAAGTCTAGATCCCCTAGTGATCTCTCCTCCAATGATTCAAAACAAGCTGGCCCAAATCATCTCATATGTGATGAGTTGGAATTCATCATCATATGGCATCCAACAATCATATGGTCCACCTCATGGAAAAATACATGGCTGAACATGATGACCATATCATCTCCCATACTCCTCTTGGAGCATGTTCTGCAAAGAAAATGGAGGTCTTCTCTCCCAAAGGGCACTTCCACCCAATGAGTCTCTCCCTCCTCATGATACATATGGAGCTGCTGCTGATATATAGCTGAAATGAAATGGTATTCAAAGAGACCCAAGCCACCCCATCAAACATAAAAACCATGAAGTGCCTCCTCCAAAAAATTAAAACTCTCCAAATAGCTCCTCCCACATGAGGGAAACAGATGAAGTTTGGCAATCATGGGCTGCCCGTTGCTTCTCCTGAAACATACAACGTATAAGGTAGGGAGAATCACACTCCCAATGGGCATCATCAGCTCATATCCCACTCTCCAAACAAGCTTCAATGAAAAGTCCCCCTTACTACAACATAGTAGGGGAGTGGTTGTGCCAACCATCTCATCATCTCTTGGCTATGCATCTAGCCAAATGATGATATACATCCATTATAAAGCCCTCCCAAGTGGACTCCTCCATCAAATGAAGAATATGCATGAAAATGCATGAAAGAATAATCCATAAACATTGCATGTAGATCCCTCTTCTTGTGCTTGTGCAAACAAGCCAAGAAAGTCAAAATGTAGTGAGGAATGCTTCCCTCCATTACTCCTTCATGCTCATCATCTACATGCCTCCAAATTATATCACCTGTGAAGTGGCTTGAGAACACTCCAGCAAGTAATCCAAGCTCTCAAGTGACAGTGCTGCTAGCCTTTGGAGTAGGGCCACTGTCAACTCAAAGCTCCCCTCTTTGACATGGATCTTTGCCAATGACTCCTCCCATCATGTTGCTACAAATGTAGAGCTCCTCCCATGAATAAGGTGCTACTTGGCATCCAAGATCAAAGATAAATCCTCTTGCACTATGCTAGTGCCTCCTCTTGCTCCCGCAACATCCAAACAAAATCTGAGCAACAAGAATGTCTGTTGCTCCCCTATACTTCCACCATACCCAATATGAAATGGGAAAATAATGAGTAGTAAGAGAAATTCCACCCCATCATGATGTACCCATACTTTCCCCTTTTTCCATCAAGTGCAATGAGTGTGAAATGATCCTGGGACCTATGGGTTAGGGATCCTCAAAATTTATTTTGGGCACATATGATCCACAAAGCTATGCTATTGGCGTAAGTATCCTACCACTTGGTACCTCTTCCACAAGATCTACCATTTCCCCATAAAAAATTTCTCCTTTTTCATTTCATGGGACATTGAAATGCAATCTCCTTCATGACAAAATTTCAAAACCCCACCCTCACATGTGATGCATGGATCATCAATAGTGCATGAGAATCATGAGCGTTTTTTTCCTCAAACTGGCACAGTGGAGATAAATATTCCTTCTCAAGAAAATCAACATGTAATAATGTACAATCCTCCATGATAGATGCAAACCCATGCATACCTTGGAGAAATCTGGAAGAATCTTGTGTAGCTGCAAGAGTCTCTTCCTCTAGTGTGTTGGCTGCCTCAATAGCTGAAGGTGGAGGATGCTCCTCCATGAATGTAACAGTGCAGAATGTGCCTCTAGTGGTGAGGGATCCTCCCTCCTTTGGCCAAATCTTCTGATCAAGATCTGAGAAAGATCAGCAAGAGTAGAAACCCTTGCATTCCTCCCATGGATGAACCACCAAGTTATTTCCTCTTTCTACTGAACAAGTTTGAAAAATATAGAGCCTCTTGGAAGACTCTAAGGTTTGTTCCATATTCAACAGATACTCACTTAGAATTCAAATTCCAAGTGTTCTCCATGCTTCTGCTCTGCTCCTCTGTGAGAATAGGAAATGCATGGTCCTTCCTCTTCTCCTTGCTTCTATCTCCTCAACCTCCTTGGAGAGGTTGTTGCTGGACCCCAAAAATGATGAGATTAATCTCATCATCTGCATCATCTCGGCCTCTTCTTCTCCGAAATTCAAACTTCATAGGCTGAGCCAATTTCGAAGCTCTAATACCACTATAATGTCCTGAAATGGGGAAATTTCTGCAATGCCGATAATATCTTGAGATTTTCCTATTTTCCACCTCTGGGAGTATTAACAATCAACACTGAACTATTTCAAAGATTTAATGCTAGGAAATTTACTAGATATGTCATATTCACAATGAATAATGAGATCTATAGGCTACCTCGCCCACTAGCAGACTCTGCCAATAGAACTTGTCAAAGGCTAATAATTCCCTTCAAGGAATTTCTGCTACAGCTATCCATGAGGACACTGTATAAGGAATCCCATGTGAAAATAAGGCAATCCAATGCTAGGATGCCTTGTAAAATATATGATACCAACTCCATGCAGCATATAAGCTCAAAGAAATAACCCTAAGGAGGCTATCTAGATCTCCCACCAACAAGTACATGGAAATAATGATCAATTAGAGAATCCTCAGCAGTATTAAAACTCCAACATGTAACAACAGTGAAATAATGACTCATACAATATGAGAAGAGTAAAAATTTGATCCATAATGTGTAGCGGCAAATATTATACAGAATACTTGGGGAAAATACCTCTCAAGGTGAGTGAAAATCAGCCTCAAAGGAAAATGTACAAGCAATGAAGGAAATACGCTGCTACATGACCCAGCTACTCTATAACTGTGCAGTCTCTAGGGAAAAATTATTGTAGACTGAAATATACAAGATGATATGACATTATGAGCTCAAATAAAGATGGGGGAGCAAGATCTCAACCCCAGAAAACATTATTACATCAATCATCTAAGGGATTAGCTAAAATACATAAAATCAGAAAATGACGGAGTTGGAGTATAGTTGCTGCAACTCAAATATGATACAACATTGAAGAGGATGGTAAGTGCTGCAATAGATGTACAAACCTCCTCCAATAATCTCCAAAAGGAATGGGTTGATCCCCTTACTGAAAACTGCACTCACTAGTGCACAAAATGAATCCATTGTGCAAGCCACCTCTAAAGATAACACTGTAAGGGAAGGAGACTACGTTGGGCATGAGAGAAAACATATGGCCTGATTCTAAAATCTATAATAGAAGCTCTGGGATCTCCTTTTCTAATCTCCTAGAGGAAGAGATGGCCTCTCCTCTACAGAACAACTCCAAAATTGAGATGGTGATGGTCCCTCAATGCAACACCAACAACTCCAGCGTTCTCTTGTTGCAAGAATAATGCAGTAGCTGTAAATGACTACTTTGGCCTCAATCCATGATGTGAGGAAGATTAATAACAATCTCTCCATGGCCTCCCATGGAATTGAAGGGAATTCCTAAAAAGGAATCCCTCTTGTGCTAAGCAGCACAAAGTTGAAGAGAGCTTCAAACTGCAAATTCTTTCTCCAAAGATGATCCTCAGCAATGGCTCTCCTTCATCTTTTATACAAGGCATGCTTCCTTGTCATGGACCCCACTCACATTAGGGTTTCTCCTATTTCGAATTTCCCTCCACTCCAACTACGCAATATTCTTGTGCAAGCTTCTCCTCTTAGGGTACGTTGTTGATTTTGGTCAACCATGGTTTAGCTCACTTGCCTTTGGCCCCTTTTCACACTTGGGCTACTAACTTAAGCCACTTAAGCGAATTTTTTCACCTTAGGAGTGTTTATTAGATTGCTACATGGGCCTCCTCACCCATTTTATTCCTTTTATTAAAATAAAAGAAAAATTAATGTTCCAAATACTTTATTGCAAAATTTGGAACATTACAGTCCTCCCCTCCCAAAACTTGCTTGTCCTCAAGCAAGAGCAAGGATGAACTTAAAAAAGTCTTCTACTCAAGGCATGGAATCTGAAATAGCCTCATGTAATTCCTCCATCCTCAAGCAATCAACCAAGAAAAATGAGTCTCCCTCCAACTAGGCAACTCCTGAAAGTACTCCTTCACCTTGTGCTCATGAGAAATAGGTGGGCTGAATTTATGAACTTAGTAAACTTCATAGCCTACCCCACGCTGTCCTCTTCTCCACTCATGGTGAATTTGGAGTGAAAGCTGAACTTGGGCTGCAATAGTGTTACCTTCAAGAGGAAAGATAAAGTCTAGATCCCCCAGTGATCTCTCCTCCAACGTTGGAAAACAAGCTGGCCCAAATCATCTCTTATGTGACAAGTTGGAATTCATCATCATATGGCATCCAAAAATCATATGATCCACCTCATGGAAAAATACATGGCTGAACATGGTGACCATATCATCTCCCATACTCCTCTTGGAGCATGTGCTGCAAAGAAAATGGAGGTCTTATCTCCCAAAGGGCACTTCCACCCAATGAGTCTCTCCCTCCTCATGATACATATGGGGCTGCTGCTGATATATAGCTGAAATGAAATGGTCTTCAAAGAGACCCAATCCACCCCATCAAACATAAAAACCATGAAGTGCCTCCTCCAAAAATTCAAACTGTCCAAATAGCTCCTCCCACATGAGGGAAAGAGATGAAGTTTGGCAATCATGGACTGCCCATTGCTTCTCCTAAATCATACAACGTACAAGGTATGGAAAATCACACTCCCAATGGGCATCATCAACTCATATCCCACTCTCCAAACAAGCTTCCCATGAACCAAGAAAAATCTGCAATGAATGTAAGCAAGAATCAATAGAAGCAAGTTGTCTCATGACAACCGGAAAGTGGATCATTGTTCCACTAAGGGAACTTGCACAGTGCACTCCTGGCCTACATCAAAACAGAAAATAAAAAGTGTCTTTTCAGCCACCTTTTTTCTGCCACATTCATCCTACAAGATGTGTTCATGAAAGCATACTTTGGTGCCAAAGGTGTACACCAAAACCCATGTGGCTTTCCCCCACAATCCACTGCTAAAATAGCCATCATATTTGCTGCAATACACCATGAGAATAAAAAACATAGTGTGCAAGAACGAAATATCCTCCTTGATATAATATGCTATTCATAAGAATAAGAGAGTGCCAAACATAGAGCAAATGGTTACCTCCCTCATCAAGTACTTTGGCCTTTGATCTGAAAATGGCTCCAATGAAAAGTCCCCCTTACTGCAGCATAATAGGGGAGTGGTTGTGCCAACCATATCATCATCTCTTGGGCTATGCATATATTAACATTCTGATATACATCGATTAGAAATCCCTCCCAAGTAGACTCCTCCATCAAATGAAGAATATGCATGAAAATGCATGAAAGAAGAATCCATAAACATTGCATGTAGATCCCTCTTCTTGTGCTTATGCAACCAAGCCAAAAAAGTCAAAATTTAGTGAGGAATGCTTCCCTCCATTACTCCTTCATGCTTATCATCTAAATGCATCCAAATTATATCACTTGTGAAGTGGCTTGAGAACACTCCAACAAGTAATCCAAGCTCTCAAGTGACAGCACTGCTGGCCTTTCAAGTAGGGCCACTATCAACTCAAAGCTCCCCTCTTTGACATGGATCTTTGCCAAAGAATCCTCCCATCATGTTGCTTCAAATGTAGATCTCCTCCCATGAAGAAGGTGCTACTTGGCATCCAAGATCAAAGAGCAATCCTCTTGCACTATGCTAGTGCCTCCTCTTGCTCCCGCAACATCCAAACAAAATCTGAGCAAAAAGAATGTCTGCTCCTCCCCTATACTTCCACCATACCCAATCTGAAATGGGAACATAATGAGTGGTAAGATAAGTTCCACCCCATCATGATGTACCCATAATTTCCCCTTTTTCCATCAAGTTCAATGAGTGTGAAATGATCCTGGGACCTATGGGTTATGGATCCTCCACATTTTCGCTAGGCTCATATGCTCCACAAAGCTCTTCTCTTTGCATAAGTATCCTGCCACTTGATACCTCTTTCATAAGAGCTACCATTGCCCCATAACAATTTTCTCCTTTTGCATTTCATGGGACATTGAAATGAAATCTCCTTCATGACAAAATTTCAAAACCCCAACCTCACATGTGATGCCTGGCTCATCAATAGTGCATGAGGATGATGAGGGTTTCTTTCCTCAAAATGGCACAGCGTAGATAAATATTCCTTCTCAAGAAAATCAACATGCAATAATGTACAATCCTCCATGATAGATGCAAACTCATGCATACCTTGGAGAAATCTGGAACAATCTTGTGTAGCTGCAAGAGTCTCTTCCTCAAGTGTGATGGCTGCCTCAATAGCTGAAGGTGGAGGCTGCTCCTCCATGAATGTAACGGTGCTATAATGTGCCTCTAGTGGTGAGGGCTCCTCCCTCATTCGTCCAAATCTTTTGATCAAGATTTGAGAAAGATCAGCAAGAGTAGAAACCATTGCATTCCTCCCATGGATAAACCACCAAGTTCTTTCCTCTTTCTACTGAAAAAGTGTGAAAAAGATAGAGCCTCTTTGAATACTCTAGGGTTTGTTGCATATTCAGTAGATACTCACTTATAATTCAAATTCCAAGTGTTTTCCAAGCTTTTGCTCTGCTCCTCTATGAGAATAAGAAGTGCATGGTCCTTCCTCTTCTCCTTTCTTCTATCTCCTCAACCTCCTTGGAGAAGTTGTTGCTGGACCCAAAAAATGATGAGATTAATCTCATATTTTACATTATATTGGCCTCTTATTCTATGAAATTTGAACTTCAAAGGCTGAGCAAAGTTTGAAGCTCTTATACCACTGTAATGTCCCGAAATGGGGAAATTTCTGCAATGCCGGGAATATCTTGAGATAGTTCTATTTTCCACCTCTGGGAGTATTAACAATCAACACTAAACTATTTCAGAGATTGACTTCTGGGGAATTTACTGGATATTTTATCTTAAAAAGGAAGAATGAGATCCAGAGGCTACCTGGTCCACTAGCAGACTTTGCCAATAGAACTTGTCGAAGGCTAATAATTCCCTTCAAGGAATTTCTGCTACAGCTGTCCATGAGGACGCTATATAAGGAAGCCCATGTGAAAATAAGGCAATCCAATGCTGGGATGCCTTGGAAAATATTTGATACCAACTCCCTGCAGAATATAAGCTCAAAGAAATAACCCTAAGGAGGTTATTCAAATCTCCCACCAACGAGTACATGGAAATAAAGATCAATGAGAGAATCCTTAGCAGTATTAAAACTCCAACATGTAACAACAGTGAAATAATGACTGATACAATATGAGAAGAGTGAAAATCTGATCCATAATGTGTAGCAGCAAATATTATATAAAATCCTTGAGGAAAATACCTCTCAAGGTGAGTGAAAATCAGCCTCAAAGGAAAATGTACAAGCAATGAAGGAAATACACTGTTACATGACCCAACTACTCTATAACTGCGCAGTATCTAGGGGAAAATTACTATAGACTGAAATATACAAGATGATATGACATTATGAGCTAAAATAAATATGGGGTAGCAATATCTCAACCCCAGAAAACATTATTACATCAATCCTCTAAGGTATTGGCTAAAATACATAAAATCAGAAAATGACGGAGTTTCAGTGTAGCTGCTACAACTCAAATATGATACAACATGGAAGAGGATGGGAAGTGCTGAAATAGATGTGCAAGCCTCCTCCAAAGATCTCCAAAAGGAAGGGTTTGATCCCCTTAATGAGAAATGCACTTACTAGTGCACAAAATGAATCCCTTGTGCAAGCCACCTCTGAAGATAACGTTGAAGGGAAGGAGACTGCACTAGGCATGAGAGAAAACATATGGCCTAATGCCAAATCTGCAATGGAAGCTCCGAGATCTCCTTTTATAATCTCCTAGAGGAAGATATGTCCTCTCCTCTACACAACAACTTCGGAAGTGAGATGGTGATGGTCACTCACTGCAACACCAGCAACTCCAGCGTTCTCTTGTTGCAAGAATAATGCAGTAGCTGAAAATGACTGCTTTGGCCTCAAGCCATGATGTGAGGAAGATGAGGAAAAATCTCCCCATATCCTCCCATGGAAGAGAAGGGCATTCCTAAATAGGAATCCCTCTTGTGCTAAGCAGCACAAAGTTGAAGAGAGCTTCAACCTCCAAATTCTTTCTCCAAAGATGATCCTCAACAATGGCTCTCCTTCATATTTTATACAAGGCATCCTTCCTTGTCATGGACCCCACTCACATTAGGGTTTCTCCTATTTCAAATTTCCCTCCACTCCAACTACGAAATCTTCTTGTGCAAGCTTCCCCTCTTATGGTACCTTGTTGACTTTGGTCAACCATGGTCTAGCTCACTTGCCTTTGGCCCCTTTTCACACTTGGGCTGCTAACTTAAGCCACTTAAGTGACTTTTGCACCTTAGGAGTGTTTATTATATTGCTACATTGGCTCCCTCGCCCATTTTATTCCTTTTATTAAAATAAAAGCAAAATTAATGTTCCAAATACTTTATTTCAAAATTTGGAACATTGCACAGTCACACACCTTGCAAGTTCTGCTGGAAACCCCATCCTAGGAAATTCATCCCTTGGAAAGGCTTTCTCACATTAGAAAATACAAAACCAAGGAATATCACTGCCTCAAAACCATCATACCATTCATAGTATGCTCATGGAAATCAATAGACACTATTTCATACCAGTGTCCCATAATGGCCCTACTCCTGAAGTTATTTACCAACATACTGTTGCATGTTCCAATTTTATTTTGTTTTTTATAATTCTTGCAATCAAATTAAAACATCCAACAAGGCATTTCCATGCTTCCATAAATTCCCCAAGGTTCAAAATAAATTTAAATAACTTCAAATCATACCTCAGTGGTAGCTTGTCTATAAATTACACTTTCAATCCTATTCACTTCCTATCACAACAAGTCAAACTAGTTGTTTTATCAGATCATCATGTGTAAACATATCACATCTGGCTAGCTCAAAACACAACCATCATAGGTAAAAATCATGAATCACATGCAATCATCATAACCATAACCATAAATTAGAATCACATATCACATGTATAATATAAATGAAGAAAAATATCGATATTTATCATTCATCGGTCCTTAATTATGCTTTTATTCTTTCTATACACACACTAGATCGGTTTCCACACATGGAAGGCACCAAATGCCCTTACTTCTCTTCACTTACATACACATACACACAATGTACAACACATATATTCACACAAGGCGTACACAATATATGCACCCACACCCAATGTTCAACACACACAATACATACAACTACATTTGGTGTATAGCACAAGATAATACATACACATACATCCGGTGTAGAACACAATACATATACGTACAAAGAGTAAAACACAATGAATACACATATCATGATACCATGACTACACCATGCATATATATAGCACTGCATGCCTACAATGCAGCATGTACAACATGCACACAATACCACACCTATAATAGTACCATATGCACAACATGTACACATTACCACATATACACAACACTACTTGCACAACGTGTGCACAACATCACATGTACACATCACCACCTGGACAATGCGTACATAATGAAAAATTTACATTGCACCACTTGTACAATGTGTATGAAATACCACATGTACACAACACCACATGCATGACATGTATATGACACCACCTGTACATAATGCCACATGAACGACATGTACACAACACCACTTGCACACAAAACCACTTGTACAACATGTACATAACACCACATGCACACAACACCACACGTACAATCATGTACACAACACCATATGTACATAGCACCATACGTACACAAAGCCACATATCCAATATGTTCATATCATTGTATGCACACAGCACCACATATCCAACATGCACATAGTACGATATATACACATTAACGCATATCCAATATGCACATAGCCGCATCTATACCTAGAACTGCATATGCAATACCCACACAACACCATATATACAACAAGCATACAACATCATATGTACACAATAATACATATACAAAATTTACACATTACCATAGGTACAATCACTAAATATACAACATGCACAACATATATACAAAATTTGTACTACACATCCATAGACTACACACTGACCCCATAAGCAACCTTGCTTCTAGTGTCTTTCCACTATCCATGCTTTCTTCAACATACCACAGATCACACTGCTTTCATTCCACTGATGTACCCCTCAACATTACATGTCCCTAACATAAACATAGGCATAGTATAAGAAAATAACATCAATTAATGCCCACATGATACTAGCCTCATAGATCTGACAAAGTTACCCTTCCCACGTGATTCCTCATAAGATCGACAACCTCTTCATGCCATTCACCTGCATAAGAAATCATTCCTCCACAAGAATTATCCTTGAAAACCCTATCATACAGTGACATATATACATACATACATATACATATATAATCATTAGCATAAAATAATCATAATCCTATCATACAATGACATACATGCACACACACATATATATAAACGTCAACATGAAACATCATGGCCCCTAACCACCTAGTCATACAACTGCATACATACATACATACATACATACATACATACAGACATACATACATATATATCTATATATATACACACATGTGAAAACTAGTACAAAACAATTATAATGACCCTGTCAACCAATGGCATACATACATACATTTATGCATACATAAACATCAACATAAGGCAATCATGATCTTGTCAGATAGCAACATACATATGTACATATATAGACATTATCATAATCATGATAAAAACATAATTACCAGATATCATAAGGTCTAGGTTAAGAGAACTCCCTTTAGGTATGAATAGTATGCATAACATTGAGATCAATAGTTGCCAACATATTCAAGGAATTTTTTGTTTATCTCAGATCCATTTACTTTAGCATTTCTGTTACCTTCCTCGTAATTGTTCTTCCACCATCCATTTTACCACAATATACCCAACCAATCCAACCTGTTGTCATATTATTACCTTCCACTATGCTTACTCATGCACTGAGCTTCACCCGACCTTACATTACCTATTGGGTACCACACAAGTCTCCCCGAACTCCATTAAATTTCCTCTTATCCAACCAATTACCGAGACTTAAGGCCTAAAATAAAATAACAAGAAACAAAAGAAGGAACTGGGAAAACCAATAAAAATATGACACCGTAACCAAAGTGGCATGATCATGCACTAGACGCAACCAATACCGCAAATAAATCAAAAATAAATAAAAATACAGAGAAAAAAGACTAGCAGCAAACACCGTGACTCAATCCCCATGGTTCCTAATACCTCTAGAAGAACTCTTAGCCCAAGCCTCCTTCAAGATTTCATGGAAATATCTTGCCATGTAATCCCCTGCATCATACTACCAAAAACATATAATTGCCAATGCATAAATAAATATAACAATATACCATTTATCTTACCCTACAACAATTGACTCTTACTATATTCTATAACATCACCCTGTTGTTAGTTATATAAAAAATTCAACTACTACCTTTTCATGCTAATACCAAGCATGTTTCCCTACAATTCTTCACACATGTCAATCACATGTTCTTAATATGAAGACATAATATCTATTAAAATCAACCTTTACCAAGGCTAACAAACATATCATAATCAACTAACAATCATAAGATGTAATGCTACCACTATCAATTTCTTATGCTCAAGTATACATCAGATACTCAACACATATTTCATTAGTACAACCATATTAAGACCAAATCATTTCTTCATGCAATATTATAGACACATACTCATATCATGTGATTAATAAAAAATTCAATAATAAATATATGACATAATAGACACCAAAAATCACACACAAAATAGACGACGTAATCAAACATTCTGTTGATCATATGGTTAGCATTCACTGTTTTTCCCCAGTTTTAAGGCCTCACTGTCTGAGAAGAAAATGCCCAAAAAGGCCTCCCTTTCCATCTTATTTCATTCCCTCTAAACCTCTATTTTCATCATTTTTCCTCTCCTTCTAAATTACCCACTTATCCTTTAAATCATCCCAATTCCCCTTTTAACCTCACAAACACCCTTTGTTTGGCTGAAAATCCCTTCATCCCCCTTACCGTTACCCCTTGTTGGCCTTAAAATGCATGAAAAACAGGCTAAAAACCCACTTCCCACCTTATAATAGGCTAAGCCCCTTTCTAGGCCAGCCCCTTAACCACTTCCCCTCAATAAATCTCGATGCTAAGACCAAGCGCTAAGTCAAAAGGTGCTAATCGCAATCGGAAGGGTGGAGTGAAGCACAATTTTTCTTTGCAAGGTCGAAACCCCTGATGCGATAGTGTATTGGGACCATCAGCTATCGATATTATCTCCCGCCGTTGATCTGCGTAGATCTGACGGTCAGTGCATGCTCCGCAAGTGCCCATCACTCCTCCCTATTTACCCCTCCGATTATATTTAAACCGTTGATCTAACACCTTGATCCGACGGTTATCGCGCGATCGGAGCATCGCAAATCACAAGTTTAAAATGCACCTCCCTTCGCACTCCCAACTGGCGATCACCGATTGACATCCCCGATCCGATCTGAGCCGTTCATCCCTCTAGATCCAATGGTTCAGATCTATCCCGCTCCACTCTTTTGTCCCTACCGATTTATTCTCCACCGTCGATCTCCTCACGCGATCCAACGGTTCATATTAAATCGCCCTCCGCCATCTCCGGGTCCCACCATATCCAAACTCATTTCAAACCTTTGTCATGCATTAACATCACATCATTCTGCTAACATTTAAACTTTAATGTTTCACATTGGAGTTTATTCCATTTTCGCCCAAGCCGTCAGCTGCTCTGTTCTCCACCGTCTCACAGAGATTTTATCCCATTTTCACAATCACGCTATCATTCCACAGGCCTCCATAGCATCCTTCCATCACTCCCTGGATTTCTTGATGAGTTTATCGTATTGTGCAGGGTTATTTCAGAGTGATGAATTCACTCCAGGTTCCAAAATCATGGTCACTATGATTCGGAATGCAAAGAGGTTATTATAGCAGCAGTCAAAGTATCAGTGCCGAAGACCTGCCATGGAAGACACCGAAGAATTGAAGACAAACTTGGGGATTTCAGCTAACATTGATTATCAATAGCCCATCCTCCAAATTAAATCAGAACTAGAGAAAATCGTGAAGATATACAGGCAGAAAAGCCTCTACTATCACATTAGGGGAAAATTGATTCCTCTCGACCAACATTCTGCCATCTGGGACAGCGACCTCCTCAACTCCACCTCATCAGCAAAAATTTTCAGTTCATGATTTGGCCTTAGTGGTATTTTACTTCTATTCTAGTTGGTTGCTTTTAAATTTCGAGTGGGATTCACATTCCACTCCTGCATTTTACCTTCTGTCAGAAACTATTATTTGATATTTTTGTTTAAAATCGACTAGAGCCAAACTTTAAATGATGAGATGCCCCAATTCCTCATCATGAATTTTTGTTATTTTTGATGGAGACCTCAAACCAATTTCCAGCACATGAGGAAGATATTTTTCCAAAAATATCTTCTCGCTCTTATTTCTGAGGCTTCCATATAAGCTAGAACCGAAGAGAAAAACAGGTTCCAGATTTTCTGAAGAATTTTTCTGTGTAAGAATTTTTGTATGCTTGTTGTTGAAATCTCAATAGAAATGTGAAGATCCCGTTGGGTCTCAACGAAAAGGAGTTCTATCTTCACTGAGGATTATGGTCTTGGTGTTTTACAGTGTGTAATTCTCTCCTATGTGTTGTAGCTTAGCGGTTCATTTCGTTTACATCCATTCATCTTGTATCATGTTCTGGAATGTGAGTAGCCCACTGGTTTCAGTATGAATTTATCCTAGTTGATACTTATGCTATAACCTTTTTGGCACTTTAAATATGGCTCAGGCGTGATATGTTGTTCCATTTTCACTTCACTCGTACTTCTGCTATATTAGCTGCTATGAGATGTTATTTACAAATGTTGTTATCATATGTGGATTCTAAATTTTGTAAGCCCACCACATGCTGATATATGTTTCTAGATATTGTCTCAATAATAGTTAGTATTCTCTTTATTCTATGTACGCAGTAGATACTTTTTGATTATTCATCTCTGTGAAGTATTTAGAATCCGGCCCTCTTTGCAATAAGTTGCCTTTGAATTTTCTGATACATTCGTGTTAGAGTTTCACATCTTGCTTCTGCAGTATTTATTCCTCTGTATCAAGCTTCTGAAAGTTTTGGTCCCATTAAAATTAATTTTCCTAATTACAAGAGATAGCATGAGAGCTTTTTTCTACTAACTATCCCTGTCATATCATATTTCTCCTTGCTATATAAGATGTCCTAGGCACTGGTCTTTCACAACTCAAGGCTGTCTCTAGGAGTCGAAAACATCTTTATGGCGCCGTTGCCGGGGAACTGAAGTTGATAGAAATTAAAATCCCTGGGCCTCGAAAAAACCTTATTCACTCTTCAATTAGGTGAGCATGGAGAGTTGAGAATTTTATATCCCTCAGCTTGGTGACTCCACATTCATTTATCAGGTAAATTTACTTGCAGTCCTGGCTCCTCGTAAGCCACACCTGAGGTCAGATACGTCTCAGCCAAAGACACCTTCTGTGTCTGACCCAGAAAATATCCTACATAGGAAGAGTTGGAGAGAAAGACAATCAGTCCATACTGAGATCCTTGAATTCTCCCTAGAAGACTTTCCGTCCTCCTCCTCTCAAGTTGCCCAAGTGCAAGGTTCCAACTCCACTGTGGGAGAGACCAATTACTACTCAGATAGTCCACCCCGGGGAGGTTTCTGAATCAAAGACGAAGCTGAGTCAAGGGATACCACTCCTTCCACCCTACCTTGAAGTTGAAGAGGTCAAGAAGGTCACTGAAGTATCTACTATTCACAGACCGTCGTTCCCATCAACGCCTCAAACTCCTATCCAGTACATTCCCATCATTATCCATACTCCACTTCCACCTCCTCCTCCTCCATTTACACATCAAATCCTTGCACTACCCCCACCTCCTCCAATGGCCAATGTCCCTGGCTTCCTATTGAATAAATATGCCCCCCTCGCATTACCTCAAGTGCTGAATGATATGCCACAGGACTATCTAAAGATCTTGCCTTGATTCAATGGGGAAAATAGGATCGAAGCTCAAAAACACCTTGAGGTCTTCTTCTCTTTTGCAGAAAATTTTAATGTGGAACATCTAGACGTAGTCCTAAGACTATTTATGAAATCTCCTGATGGTGAAGCCAGAAAATGGTTCAAGACACTAGGAGACCGTTCCATCGCCACATGGGAAGGAATGGAGGATACTTTCCTCAGAAAATGGGGAGAGATCAAGAAAGACCATGGACATTGTCTTACTGAGTTCAACACACTCAAGAAAAGACGTGCTGAAGGAGTGTCGGAATTTATCAAGAGGTTTAACAAGTTGTATCTAAGCCTCCCTGCTGATATGAAACCTCACTAGACCGCCGCCAAGGTTGTTTTCATGGCATATTTTGACTCTGAATTTGGTTTCTCTCTGAGAGAAAGAAAGCCAGCCACCCTGGATTATGCCCAGACAGATGCACTGGAGCTGGAGGTAAATTTTTCCTCTATTGGTAAATCCAAGGGAAAACCTGAACAGGATACTCGAAGGAGGGGAAAAGAACAGGTATCCACCTCGATCCAATATAGAGAGTCAGCTAATGATAGGATTAATGAGATTAACAAGATGATTAAAAATCTTTCGAGTAAGCTGGTTAAAATTGAAATGGAGGCCAAGAATTCATACTCCAAGAATTTCCAAAATTCTCCAAACAGAGGATATAATCCTCAATACAGGAAGCCAGCCTTGCAGATACTGCAAAGGAAACGAAAGGAGTAGCAAGACCAGGTACCACACCCTCTATACCTGGAAGGTCAAGTAGATGGTCCTACCGAAGACACCACTTATGAGCAAGAGGAGGCATACCTTGCTTTTTCAAACAGTGATGAAGTTTAATGAACCCTACATGAAAGTGACGAAGTGGAGGTGCAGGCACACATAGAAGGAAAAGCTAATGAAAACACCAAAGATCCTAAGATTGATGACTACTGCAAGCAGTTCGTCGATTTCATGCAAGCTCAGTTCAATAGAAGATATGACCTCCGATCTTCTAGGAAGATAACTCGCACTTAGGATCAGGAGGAGGACAAACCTCAAGAGGAAGCACCTTCTCAAAAGGAGGCAATGGCTTAAAGGGCCCCAAATAAAGGTAAGAGGCCTCTTAACCAATATTTGCAGTTTGCTGATCAAATTCCTTCATCTTCATAAGGGGCTACACTCCCTAGTGTCAAGCCAATCTTAAAAGAAGTCAAACCTCTCCTCCAAAACAAAGACTCCAAATATAAAGAATCAAAATAAGTGTCAGTAGAGAGGTCCTCCTCTGCCTTCAGTTTGTAAAAGGAGCTTGAGAAGGTAAAAATCTTAGTTCCCTTGACCGAATTGTTAAAACAACTTGCATACCAGTCCCATGTCACATCCTTTATGCTCCCTCCAGAAGTAATACACATTCTAGACAGTCTGAACCTTCAAGAAGAAATGCCTATGGTTGTATTTGGACCACATGTCAAAGAATTAGATGCTGCTACTCCCCCATTTTATGTGTCTTTAGTAATACATGACCTGCTGCTGCATAACTGTATGTTAGATTCAGGAGCCTCTCATAACGTTTTGCCCCTCTCAGTCATGGAACAACTAGGACTACAGATCACCCGTCCATACAAAGACCTTTATTCATTTAACTCCAAAAGAGTTAAATTCCTGGGAATGATAAAGGACTTAGTGGTCAATCTAGCTCAGATCCCAGCAAAAAGTGTAGTAATGGACATCGTGGTGGCTGACATTCCAGCTCGCTTCAGCATGCTATTGTCAAGATCTTGGGGGACTAAAATTGGTGGATAAATCAAGCTGGACCTGACCTATGCCACTGTCCCTATATTTGGTGGCCAGGAGAGGAGACTGTACCAGGAAACTAGATTTGTCAAGATAGTTACTAAGGCGGATGACTCAGTTAATTCTCCAGTTTATAGCAAGGAGGGAGATTTCTCATGTTTGATGCTGGAGGAAGATCAAGAGTACGCTCACGAACCATCATTTTACCATATCAAGACCGAGCGGTCCATAGAGAGTCCTAAATTAGAAATCTAAACACTTCATTTTGATGGAGAAAACTCCAGAGAAGGAAATGGGGCTGGGGTATTATTGATTTCTCCTACAGGCCAATGGGTCCCTTTGTCTTTCAAGCTGCAGTATGAAGCCACCAATAACGTAGCCAAGTATGAAGCACTTCTTTTAGGGTTGCAAAAAGTCAGGAGAATGAACATACAAAGTCTAAAGGTTCTGGGAGATTTGGAACTGGTAGTCAGACAATTGAAGAATCAGTGCCAAGCCAAACATACTAGGCTAAGGGCTTATAGGAACGAAGTTTGGGATTTGGTGGAGAATTTATTCTTGGAATTCAATATCCAGTTCATGCCCCAAGAGCATAATAGGATGGAAGATTCCCTTGTAGTGGCTTCCAGAGATTCCCTCTCTTGAGATATGAAATTGAGGTACGGTATCGGCCATCAATCCCAGACAACATCAAACACTGGTAGGTGTTCGAAGATGAAGAACAGGTGAAGAGATTCTTTGAAAAATTTGGGGAATTTTCCAACATGGAGATTGATACTTGTGAAGAAAATAAGGCTAAAAACACTTCAGGAGATAAATGGGAAGAAAAGGTGGCTGGCCACAAATTTCTGTAGTTGAAAGGGAATGTCATTCCTCGAGGACTAGTGCCCTTAGAAAGGTTTTTTAACAATAATGATGTTCGACTGCAGCCAAACAAAGTTGTGTAGGAAGACCAGGTAGAAGATCTGAATCTTGGCACTGAAGCTGACCCCAAAATCGTGAAGTTGTCCAAAAAGGTCCCGGAAGAATATAAAGAGCTCTACCATAAATTATTCCAGTCATATAAAGACATGTTTGCATGGTCTTATCAGGACCTAAAAACCTTCGATATCAACATCATGTAGCATAAGATTCCTCTGAAGGGAGATACTAAACCACATAAACAGAAGCTCAGACAGATAAATCCCATGCTGCTTCCCTCTATTGAGAAAGAAATTAAGAAACTGTTGAAGGCCAAAATCATTGTACCATTGAGATATTCTAAGTGGGTGGAAAAATTAGTCCCTGTAAGGAAGAAGAATGGAGAAATAAGGCTATGTGTTGATTTCAGAAATTTAAATAGAGCGTCTTTAAAGGATAATTATCCACTGCCCAATATGGATCACATCCAGCAGAAAGTGGTAGGAGCTTCTCGGATGTCGATGATGGATGGTTTCTCGAGTTACAATTAGGTGGCTATACTACTAGAAGATCAAAAGAAGATGGCATTTACCACACCATGGGGTACGTTCACATATGCTAGGATGCATTTTGGGTTGATTAATGTAGGGGCCACTTTTCAAAGGGCCATAAACATTGCTTTTGTTGGGGAGAAAGATAAGTTTGTGGTGGTCTATCTCAATGATATCACTATGTTTTCAAAAGACAATGCCGAGCACATCGAACACTTGCGTAGAACTTTCCAGAAGTACAGAAGGTATGGTCTCTCTCTCAATCCACAAAAGTTGTTATTTGCATTAGAAGAGGGCAAGCTTTTGGGACATATTGTAACCAAAGATGGGGTAAAAATAGATCCTAAGAGAGTAGAGGTTATAAATGGCATTTCTCTTCCCAGAAATAAAAAGGAGGTGTAGGTGTTCCTAGGGCGCATTAACTTTCTGAGGAGGTTTATCCCTAACTATGCAGAGATAGTTAGACATATAACTGACATGCTGAAGAAAAATAATGAGGTAAAGTGGTCTCAAGAATCACGAGAAGCCTTTTCCAGGATAAAAAATGCCTTTGCTGGAGCCCCTGTGCTAGCTGGACCAGACTACGCCAAACCTTTCATGATATTTTCATTTGCATCACCTCATACAGTGGCAGGAGTTTTATTGCAGAAAAACGAAGAGGTGTATGAGTAGCCCATCGCTTTCTTCAGTCAGGTGCTCCGTGATGTAGAGATGAAATACAACATATTAGAAAAGTAGGCATCTGCCTTGGTGAAGTCTCTTAAAGCAGCGAAGTTCTCGACATGCCCAAGGATGAACGTGTCATCCCCAGGTGGAGCCAATGTTGATCATATGGTTAGCATTCACTGTTTTTCCCTAGTTTTAAGGCCTCTCTGTTTGAGAAGAAAATGCCCAAAAAGGCCTCCCTTTCCATCTTATCTCATTCCCTCTAAACCTCTATTTTCATCATTTTTCCTCTCCTTCTAAATTCCCCACTTATCCTTTAAATCATCCCAATTCCCATTTTAACCTCACAAACACCCTTTGTTTGGTTGAAAATCCCTTCATCCCCCTTACCGTTACCCCTTTTTGGCCTTAAAATGCATGAAAAACAGGCTCAAAACCCACTTCCCACCTTATAACAGGTTAAGCCCCTTTCTAGGCTAGCCCCTTAACCACTTCCCCTCAATAAATCCCAACGCTAAGACCAAGCGCTAAGTCAAAAGGCACTAATCGCAATCGGAAGGGCAGAGTGAAGTGTAGTTTTTCTTTGCAAGGTCGAAACCCTTGATGCGATAGTGTATTGGGACCATCGGCTATTGATATTATCTCCCACCGTTGATCTGAGTAGATCTGACGGTCAGTGCATGTTCCGCAATCGCCCGTTGCTCCTCCCTATTTTCCCCTTCGATTATATTTAAACCGTCGATCTAACACCCTGATCCGATGGCTATCGTGCGATCGGAGCATCGTAAATTGCAAGTTTAAAATGCGCCTCCCTTCACACTCCCAACTGGTGATTACCGATTGACATCCTCGATCCAATCTGAGCTGTTCATCGCTCTAGATCCAACGGTTCAGATCCATCCCGCTCCACTCTTTTGTCCCCGCCGATTTATTCTCCACTGTTGATCTCCTCACGCGATCTAACGATTCATATTAAATCGCCCTCCGCCATCGTCGGGTCCCACCATATCCAAACTCATTTCAAACCTTTGTCGTGCATTAACATCGCATCATTCCACTAACATTTAAACTTTAATGTTTCACATTGGAGTTTATTCCCTTTTTTCCCAAGTCGTTAGCTGCTCTATTCTCCACCGTCTCACAGAGATTTTCTCCGATTTTCACAATCGCGCTATCATTCCACAGGCCTCCATAGCATCCTTCCGCCACTCCCTGGATTTCTTGATGAGTTTATCATATTGTGCAGGGTTATTTCAGAGTGATGAATTCAATCTAGGTTCCAAAATCATGGTCACTATGATTCGGAACGCAGAGAGGTTATTATAGCAACAGTCAGAGTACTAGCGCCGAAGACCTACCACGGTAGACACCAAAGAATTGAAGAAAAACTTGGGGATTTTGGCTAACATTGATTATCAATAGCCCATCCTCAAAATTAAATCAGAACTAGAGAAAATCGTTAAGATCTACATGTAGAAAAGCCTCTACTGTCACATTAGGGGCAAATTGATTCCTATCCGCCAACATTCTGCCATCTGGGACAGCGACCTCCTCAAATCCACCTCATAAATAAACATTGTCAGTTCATGATTCGGCCTTAGTGGTATTTTACTTCTATTCTAGTTGGTTGCTTTTAAATTTCGAGTGGGATTCACATTCCACTCCTGCATTTTACCTTTTGTCAGAAACTGTTATTTGGTATTTTTGTTTAAAACGGCCGAGAACCTAGCTGTCAAAGATGAGATGCCCCAATTCCTCATCATGAATTTTGGTTATTTTTTATGGAGACCTCAAATCGATTTCCAGCATGCGAGGAAGATATTTTTCCAAAAATATCTTCTTGCTCTTGTTTCTGAGGCTTCTATATAAGCTAGAACCAAAGAGAAAAATAGGTTCCAGATTTTCTGAATAATTTTGCTGTGTAAGAATTTTTTGCATGCTTGTTGTTGAAATCTCAATAGAAATGTGAAGAGCCCGTTGGGTCTCAATGAAAAGGAGTTTTATCTTCACTAAAGATTCTGGTCTTGGTGCTTTACAGTGTGTATTTCTCTCCTATGTGTTGTAGCTTAGTGGCTCATTTCATTTACATCCATTCATCTTGTATCATGTTCTGGAATGCGAGTAGCCCACTGGTTTTGGTATGAATTTATCCTAGTTGATACTTATGCCATAACCTGTCAGGCACTTTAAATATGGCTCAGGCGTGATATGCTGTTCCATTTTCACTTCAACCGTACTTCTGTTATATTAGCTGCAATGAGATGTTATTTACAAATGTTTTTATCATGTGTGGATTCTTAATTTCGTAAGCCCACCGCATGCCGATATATGTTTCTAGATATTATCTTAATAACAATTAGTATTCTCTTTATTCTACATATGCAGTAGATACTTTATGATTATTCATCTCTATGAAGTATTTAGAATCTAGCCCTCTTTGCAGTAAGCTGCCTTTGAATTGTCTGATACATTCGTGTTAGAGTTTCACATCTTGCCTCTGTAGTATTGCTTCCTCTATATCAAGCTTCTGAAAGTTTTGGTCCCATTAAAATTAATTTTCGTGTTTACAAGAGATAGCATGAGAGCTTTGTTCTGCTAATTATCCCTGTCATATCATATTGCTCCTTTCTATATAAGATGTCCTAGGAACTGGTCTTTCACAACTCAAGGCTGTCTCTAGGAGTCGACAACACATTCAATTACAATGTAGATGACATAAGTAAGCTCATACCTTAATGTCGTAGGGGAGGCTATCCTTTTTGCACAATCAATCTAGTTAGCATGATATAACTTCACAACACATAAACTCACAAAAATAATATCATGATATCCATAACAATAAATAACTAACATTTTCACATAATAAGCTATAAAACTTTTGTCATTCATGCATAAAAATCACATATGCACAGTCAACCTATATTAGTATGACAAATAGCACAAATAAGTCGACTCATACATGAATGTCATAACCGTAATTATCTGCCTAGGCCAATCCAATTTACCATGTTACATATAACATGAATATATTAATGTTATAACCCTAATCATTCAGTTAACTAACATATAAAAACAATAATTTAACATATAACATGCTCATCAACAACATACAGCATAATCATCGAGCTAACTACAAGTTAACATATAACATATTCATCAACAACATATAACATAATCATCAATTTAATACCATGTTTGACTAACCAACACATGTACATATGATGACAGTAATTAACTAACATTTATCATGTAACTATAAAATAAATAGAATGAAAGGCATACACATAACCATAATTCATATTACTACACTGATCAACTAGTATTTATCACACATGTAACCAAAATAACAATAGAATGGAAAACATATAATTAACCCTAATTCTTACAACAACCATGAATCACATACCTAGATACCAAGCATACAAACTTGTATGATGATCTTCTCTTACCCCAAAGTCCATTGTTGCAACTTTAATTTAATGATATGCATCTCCTACTCTATCTCATCCAACACATTAGAATCATAACATACCAATATCATTATGATGACCTAATTGCATACAATGACATCACGATGCATGACAACATCAACCATGCCAACTTACATGAGAAATAAATAAGTGTGAAAAACACATAACCATTCATACACACATGATGACACATGTCACAATGACACCAACAACTTTCCCATGGTGACATCATTGTAACCATGACCAATACCATGCGTATGCAAAAAACACACATAGACCACAAGCATACTACACATGCATGCAAGCAACATAAACGCATGTTCAACACACCACCCATCTAGTCTAAGTTTTGAACCATGCTATGATACCACTGTGTAGTATCAGATATCCCACAAAGAGAAACTAAACCACATCATGCGAAGAGGATGGAAACCACACATCGCCCAAGGAGAGCGCAACCATGCTTTGATACCACTATGTAACACCCTCCTCCCACATCTACCCAAGTAACCAGTCAACCAGGGTAAACATGTGATGATAGGCCACTATAATGAGGTTCAACCTCTTAGGTGACCTTAAGGAAGTGGAACCAACATAAACACATCAAAAATACCTTATACAACATCAACAACACTCATAGGAGGAAACCTAGCCCTTTAGGCCTCTTACCCCTAAGTCACACAGATAGTTTGACCCTTTTGATCCATATCCATAGGCATGCCAAGGAAAGGTAGTAGCCATAAGCCTAGAGCCATAGACACAACACAACAAGCATGCGGCCAAGGCCCTAATTGGTCATTTTTATGCCTGCAACTTCATGATTTGTGCCACCTTTGTAGCCCTAGAGCCCAAGTTACTTCCCATATCTTCAAGAAAATTTAGGATATGATAAATAACATTAAAACAAAGGTAGTAAAGCAATCACATCATCAAGAACTCATTTGGAACCCTCCTAGCCATGACAAAAATTTCTTCAAACATGTCACAAACATTACATCTATAGGTTTAAACAACATATTTAAACACAAGGGTCTCTGTTATGAATACAAATCCAAAAATATAAGAAAAGAGAGATCAATGCCTTAGATATCAACCACTTCGATGGGGAAACCTCCTTTACATTACATGAACAATTCTTGGATGAAACAAATGAAAAAGTCTCCTTTCTATATATAGGAGTCCATAGGGTCATAATATAATCCTAGCTGACCTAACAATAATAATGTTAGGGCACAACAATAACAACAGTGGGCTATTATGGGGCACACTAATAATAATATGGGGACTACAGGGGTATACCAATAACAATAAGGGGGCTACAATAACAACAATAAGGGAATACACTGGTAAAATACGGCCTAACATGACCGTATTCTTTAAAAAAATATTTTCCTTAATGCTTGAGTGGTTTTGGATGCTTCTATATAAAATTCTCATCCTCCCATGTGGAATCTTCAGTGTGTAAGTTCTTCCACTTGATGAGATACTTTGAAATTGATCAATTTCATATTTGTCGAGTTCTTGTTTCTATGATTGATTCAAGTTCCAATATGATTATTCCTTCCTCATCAAGTTCTAGAGTTATTGTTTGAACCATAATTTTGTCACCTATAACCTTATTTAAGTATGAAACATGGAAAAATGGGTGCACTCTAGAAGATGCAGGAATCTCCAATTTGTATTCCATAGTACCAATCTTTTACAACACCTTGTAAGGACCATGGTACTTTGGAGATAATTTATTATCCTTCGTAGCTTGCTTGAGGGGCATTTTTTTTGTATGGTTTTAGCCATAAAAATACTGAGTCACCTACATCAAAACTTCTCTCACTGCGATGTTGATACACCTTTTGTTTCATTTGATTTTGTGCCAAATTTAGGTTAACCTTTAAGAGTTGGAGAAATTATTGTTGATGCTCGATGTGATCTTCCACTACTTGAACCTTAGAATTTTCTCTTAAATATGATGTGATGGATGGCGGATGGCTTCCATAAAGTGCCATAAATAGGGTCATTTTTGCTGCAGTGTGGAAGGAAGTGTTATACCACCATTCAGCCAGAAGGTAACCAGTTGACCCATTGTGTTTGTTTATCAAATACAAAGCAATGGAGATATCCTTCCAAACACTTGTTCACTATATCAGTTTGTCCATCAGATTGAGGATGATAAGATGAGCTATGAGCTAGTTGAGTACCCAAACAAGAAAATAATTCCATCCAAAAATTTCCATTGGAAATGGGATCTCTATCGCTTACAATAATCTTTGGTTTTCCATGTAGCTTTTGAATTGCTTCCATAAATGTAGTAGCAAATGTACTCACTTTAAATTGATGAGATAATGCAAAAAAGTGTGCATACTTCGTAATTCTACCAACTACCTCCATGATGACACTCTTTCCTTTAGACTTAGGTAAACCTGTGATAAAATCCATTGAAACCTCCTCCCAACATTGATGTTGGAAAACCAAACATTCTGCCACAAACCTTTTAATATCAGATTTAAGGCCATCCCAAACAAAAATATTTATTCACCCTGTGGTAAGTTTTTAAAAATACCGAGTGTCCTCCTAAGGGAGAGGTGTGCAATTCCAAATGAATACTTTTTTTTATTTGGGAATTCTTACAAAGATATACGTGATTTGTGTACCATAAGGAATCATTTTTCCAACTAAGTGTATCATATGTACTGGGATCTTTCTACAACTTTTGAATGAGTTTCCATACTTCTTCGCCATTCTTCCATTCCTCCCTTGCTTCGGTTATCCAATATGGTTGTATAATAGAAATGGCACAAAGCAATGCTTCCAAACCCTCATCCTTTCTTGAGAGTGCATATGCAACAACAATTATCTTCCCTTTTTTGAAGATGATTTCAAAGTCACAAACCAACATATTTGCGACCCATTTTTGCTGCTTTTCTGAAGATAGTGTTTTTTCCAAAAAGTATTTAAGACTATCATGATCAATTTTTACCTTGAAGTGTCTTCCCATTAGGTAAGGTCGCCATTTTTTTAGTGCATGTAGTATTTCCAACATTTCCTTCTCATAAATATATTTCTGTAGATACTTTCCTTTGATTGGATAGCTTTGAAAAGCAATGGGTCCTGCTTCTTGCATTAAAAAAACACCAATTCCATTTCCTAGGGTATAATATTAGACCATAAAGGTATTTGTGAAGTCTGGCGTAGCTAACAATGGTACTTGGTACGTTGCTTATTTAAGATGTCAAAGGCCTTAGTTGCTTCAGGAGTCCATGAAAATGCATCTTTCTTCAATAATGTTGTTAAAGGTGCTTCTATTCTCCCAAAATTCTTAACAAACTTGTGATAATACCCTATTAACCCGAGAAATCCTTGCAACTTCTTTATGGTTGTGGGGAATTTCCATTCCTTAATGGCTCTAATTTTGTTAGGGTCTAACTTAAAACCTTCCTGAGATACAATATGACCTAGATATTCCACCTCTTGTACTCCAAAGAAACATTTGGATGTTTTTTCATATAATTATTTCTCCTCCCACAGTTTGAGCACCCTGTCAACATGTTGAACATGATCCTTCCAAGACCTATTGTAGATTAGTATATCATCAAAAAAATACTAACACAAATTTTCTAAGGAAGGGCTTGAAAATGGAATTCATCAACCCTTGAAATGTATAAGGTGCATTGGTAAGGCCAAAAGGCATGAAAAAAATTCACAATGACCCTCATGAGTTCGAAATTTTGTTTTCAAAATGTCTTCAATCTTCATTCTAATTTGATGATATCTTGAACGCAGATCCAACTTGGTGAAATAAATTTCTCCCTGTAATTCATCCAATAATGCATCAATCACAGGAATGGGAAATTTATCTTTAATAGTGATCTTATTGGGCTTCCTATAATCCAGACACATGCATCATGATCTATCCTTCTTGTGCACCAATACTACTAGAGCAGAGAAATAACTTTAACTAGGTTGAATTATAATAGCCTCCATCATTTCTGCAATCATATGTTCAATTTCACTCTTTTGGACATAATGATACCTGTAATGATTGATGTCTAAAGGAAAAAATTTTGGGATTAAATGAATAGCATTATCATGATCACAAATAGGTGGGATTCCTTTGGAAGTTTCAAACACCTTGGAATGATTGTTCAAGACTTTTTGGAGATACGGAGAAATAGATGATTTTTATGTTGGAACTTCTAGTGAGCATAATTTTACAATGATGCCTCGTTGTTCTTTCTTCAGAATATTTTTCATGAAATTAGAGCTTGTTATATTTCCTAGCTTCCCTACTATACCCCGTAATTAAATTTCATTTCCTTCTGAAAAAAAAAAAAAATCAAGAAAAATTCTTGAAAAATAAAAGCTACCATCCCCAAAGATTATAACCATTGTACTCCTAGTACAACATCAGCTCCACCCATTGGAATGGAAAGAATTGGACTATTCAATACATATTCCCCCATGGTTAGCTTGATATTATGGAAATTTCCAGAGAAATTTATAGTTCCTCCATTTTCCACCATCACTTGACACTATGGTGTTGGGTATAAGAAGTAATTCAATTCCTTGGCTACCTTACAATGAATAAAATTATGGGTACTACCCAAATCAATAATCGCTATTACATTTTTCTTCTTGATATTTCCTTCTATATTGAGATTTTGAGGAGTATTAATTCCTTCCAATGCATTACAGGATATGGACGGATTCATTTCTTCTTACTCTAGGGTTGTTTATTGGTGTACATCCTCATCTTTTGAAGTTTCTTGTTCCTTTTCTTCCTCCTCTTCACAATCTATGTAAAATAATTTCTTCTCAACACACTTATGACCTTTACTATATTTTATATCATAACTATAACAATGCCCTTTTGCTATTATTTCTTCCAAATGTTGTGGTGTCAACCCTGTAGTTTGTGGAAGTCTAGGAGTATCAACACTTCATAGTTATAGTTGTGATTGGTAGGCTTCCTTATCGCCATAATTTTTCTTTCAATTTTTCTTGCCAACCCGAATGCTTTGTCCAATATATCAGGTTCCCATATGCAAATCCCCTGTTGGAGGTTATCCTTTAGAGTCCCGATGAATACATTAATCCTATGTTCCTTCGGTGTATTATTTACCCTTATATTCAATTTTTGGAAGTCATCAATATGCTCCATCATTGAACCCTTTTGTTTGAGATTTATCAATTGGCTAAAGAATGTGTTGCTCTTTGTATCCTCAGAATGTCCTATCATTTCCTCCATAAAAATTGACCAAGTGACCAATGGTTTACAAGAACAAAGCCATCGATACCATAAAAACTGATTTTTTTCTAAATATAATGTTGCAATGAGTACGTTTTGTGTGTTTCGCATATTATGGAGCTCAAAGTATTGCTCCATTTGTAGTATCCAAGTTATCAAATCCTTTCCATCAAACTTCCTCATATCTATATCTAGAATATGGTGGATTTTAAATCCAACATTAGAGTCTATGAAATTATGATTAACATTTCTTTTGTTCTCATCACATGTTTCCTCTACTACCTTTTCGCCATTAGGAATATTTTCTTGTAGAAACTTTTCCAAAACTTCCTTCAAACCTTCCATGTATTACTTCAAATCTTCCATGTTTCTTTCCATCTTAGCTTCCATGCCATTCTTTAAACCATCCATCTCAGTTTCCATGCCTTTCTTCAAACCATCCATATTAGCTTCCATGACGTTCTTCAAACCATCCATCTTAGCTTCCATGTTTCCTTCTATACCATCCATCTTAGCTTCCACACCATCCATCTTAGCTTCCACGCCATCCATCTTAGCTTCCATGCCATTCTTAAAACCATCTATCTTAGCTTCCACACCTTTCTTCAAACCATCCATCTTAGCTTCCACATCGTTCTTCAAACCATTCATCTTAGCTTCCATTTCATTTTTTTTTTGCTTTTTGCGAGAGTGAAAGTTGCTTCACTTGGTATTGTAATTTTGATATATCATGTTGCACTTGTTCCTATTCATGAGTCATATTAGAGACTTCTAAGGGCTTATTGGGTGTTGAATTATTTTTAGGGGGGATTTTAGAACCCAATACTGATATCTATGCTTCGATATTCCCTTAGAATCACTTCAAACTTATTTTTCAAACAAGACTTATGAAATTTAAAAAACAAAATACACACATTTTTCTTGGTTTTGAGGAGCTAAATATTGAAATTGATGTATATCTATAATTTAAGATCCCCCAATATATAATCTTCAGTCCTTTAGTAGCCCTATAAATCTTTTTTCCAATGCCATAGGTCTGACCTGATTTGGATTCTTCAAGACAAAGTTATTCCCAATCTCCCACAATGACCTGATTATGGATTGGTTCAGTGGAGCTAAGTTGTACGATGTGCCACATGTCACTGTTTTCTCCTTTGGATCTGAAATTGATACACAGAAAGCTAAATTTTGTTTGATTTTAGCTGCATTTTACTAATTCCAATCTGATGCTAAAAGAGTGAGTTATGAATATTTTCCCAATTTCACCTCTTTGAGATGAAATTAAGAAGCCTAAAAAAACCATAACTTCCACAAGTCATATCTCTGAACATATTGTGAACCAAGATCTAGAATTTTTACATGAATTTCCTCAACATTTCTTCACAAATGGGATTTTTATCAGCTTCTGAACCTTCGCAGAAAAAACGTTATATCAAAAATTCCACAATGACCTATTTGAAGCAGCAAAACCCTAGAATCCAAATCTATGATACCAAATGTTATGAAAGCAACTCCCAAAATAGAAGAAAAGAGAGATCAAAGCCTTAGAAATCAGCCACTTCAAGGGGGAAATCTCTTTTACATTACATAAATGAACAATTATTGGATGACACAAATGACAAAACCTCCTTTCTATATATAGGATTCCATGGGGTTACAATATAATCCTAGCTGACCTTACAATAATAATGTAAGGGCACAAAAATAATAATAGTGGGCTATTATGGGGCACAATAATAACAATATGGGGATTACAGGGGTACAAAAATAACAATAAAGGGGATGCACTAGAAATAATAAATAAATACACTAGTAATATAGGTCCCTAACAGTCTTACTTATCTGAGAATCACTAAGAAGCATTGCTCCCATACATCATAATCTACAATACAATCTATTTCACCATAGACACATTGTGTGTTCATTTACAGTTAAAACCATGGATAGAACCATACATCATCACTTTTCGAATAAATTCTTATAGCCAACATAATAACAACAGAAATACAATGGATACAAGAACAATAAAATCCATACATAAACTAATACATTTTTATACCGAATACCAGAGGAATGATCTCTTCATTACTAAATGTAAAAACTAACTGAATACGGGACTTCAATTTTCCACCCAACCATAGATTGGATAAGACAAATCTTACTTCATGCAATCACCCCCATGCGACATTCCAAGCATGAATGTGGAATCTCATCAAACACATCAATCATGACCAATCCAGGGCTTCAAGAGGCCAAACCACCTCAACCCTCAACCAGTGATTCCACATCATGGTCCGACATGACAACCATCATAGATTGTTCTTTATCCAATTTTTTAAATGGCTCCAAAGTTTTTGTTCCAACCAAGCCTTCCAGGACTAGTAACTCAACCCCAATTGTTACTGAGCTTCCAGAGCATCTTTCCAACCAAGACTTCTAGGACTAGTAACTTCCAAAGATAGTAACTCAACCCACATTTTCTTTCGAGGCTCCTAGAGAGTTTGTCCAACCAAGGCTTCTAGGAACTAATAAATCAACCCATAGCTAAGAAATCATGAGAACCAACTAGAAAAAAATCAATGGAAAAAAACCCACAACACCACGGTTATCCAGGAAATGGAAAGGCCAGAAAAATCCTCATGCGTACACCATGCATTCCAGAAATGCTGAGGAAAAAATACATGAAAATTGGTACCTATAATCAAGTCTTGCTATAGTCGCTGATCCCGATCACCAATTATTCTTTCCTAGTCTTCCTTTGCCTACTTGCTCCAAATCACCAAGTATCCACATTGTCCAAGAGTGATCAAAGAAAACTCTAAGTATCTAAGAGTATGAGAGACAGAGGGAGAGAATAGAATGGGAGCCATAAGTGTGAGAAAAAATTACCAACTGATCCTCATAATCCCTTTTATTAATAAGGCCTCTATTTTCTTCATTTCCCATTATTTTTCTTGAAATTCCTCCTCACATGCAACCCGTGACCTTTCACCTCCCTTTTCTCCTATTTTCCATTATTTCCATAAATAAAATGCCAATTAATGCCTCATTCCTTTCCAAAGCCTTTTTCATTGCCTTTGCCAATTTATTTTAGCCATAATAACCGAAATGAACACCCATTAGGATGTTTTTCCCACCATTCAACTTGGAACGCATGTCCCATCGAACATGGTCTTATATATTTTTACATGGATTTTTACTAGGGTTATTACAAGGAATTTTCCTATCTCGTAGGGTCTCTAGGTTTTATCATATATCCATCCATTCACCGATCAAGGGTTGCTAGGCCTAATCGAAACTCCACCCTCTAGGATATACCGTATATTCCGCCATTCACTATTTGAGGATTTCTAGGTTTAATATAGGCTTTACCATATATTTTACCATTCACTAGTCGAGGATTCTTGTGCCCACCGAGGTACACAAAATATGGCTTTACCGCAATCCCACCTTCACCGATCCAGGGATTCCCAAGCCTTGTGTTCTACTTCAGAGACCACCCCACTCAGTTTTGAGACCATCTGATAATCCAGCTCAACCAAGTAAAATAGAATCCATCACACCATGGCTATCCGAAAATTGCAAGGTAAGGCTGAAAATCACTGTCACACCTTGAAAAACCCATGTCAATGAAAACAAGAGAACCAAATACACACATGCATGTGCCATGCATGACAAATATAGCAAGGAAATTACACATGAATATCGATACCTACAAGTAATATTGATGTAGCTACTTGATTATGATCTTCATTTATTGATATTTTCTTCCCTTTGACTTCTTTTCTTTCCTTTATCCAATGTTGAAGTGCTCCAAAAAAACTCTAAGTGTCCAAAAGTGAGAGAGAGACAGAGTAGAGAAAGAAAGAGCTCCAAAACTAAACTAACAAAAGATACCAACTGATCCTCCTAAGCCTTTTTATTAATTTGGCTTCTATTTTCTCCATTTTCCTCCTCACATGCAACCTATGACCTTTCACCTTCCTTTCCTCCTAATTTTCCATTATTTTCGTACATAAATTGGCAAAAATGCCATTTTTTGTTTCTAAATCCTTTTCCATTGCCTTTTTTATTTTCCTTAGCCATAATAGACCAAATGAACACCCACACTAGGATGTTTTTACCAAAATTCATCTTGGAATATGTGTCCCATGACCTTGGTTATTAATTCTCCTTTATTAACTTTTTTACATGGAATTTTTACCAAGGATGTTATAGACGTTATATTAATTTAGGGTTTTTAACCCTAGAAGGAAACCCTCAATTTATATGGAATTGTATTACAATTGTGTATTATTATATATGAGAATAAGAGAGGATACTATGTGAAAGTGAAGATGAAGTTACTATAGGCTGTATCCCTTCAGTTTTATAGATAATAGAAAAGGAAGGACTGGTTGTTTCTCTGTGGACGTAGCCCAAATTTGGTGAACCACGTATATCCATGTCTCTCTTACTTTATGCTTTTATGTATTTGTGTTTATTTAATATTTTATTTGTTACATTTATATGTTATCAAACAATGCTTCACACAATAAAATATTTAACCAATAATAAAAACATCAATATTTTGCAATATATGGATGACACTCTTTTGATTGGGGGTATGTCAAATATAATAGCTAAAATGTTCAAAACTATCATGGAAATTTTTTTTGATGCATCTAGAAGTTAGATTAACTCAGAAAAAGAGCCAAATGTACACCCAAAATAATGTGAAAAGAAAAAAAAGCTAAATAGACCAATGTCATTTAAATTTATGGATAGTTTTTTAGATTTTAAATATTTGGGAATTCCCCTTTGCATTTAGCATTTCTCACACCCATATTCGAATCCAGTTTTATATAAATGTTGTCGCTGCTATAGTACCCTCGAAATTTTGTTCTATATCCCAAATTTGGAGCCTACTTTGACCTTGTGAGTTGTTGTTTCTAGTAGAAAAAGACATTATGTGTTTGTTCTCTAAGTTTCCTAGTCCCTTTGTGAAGAAAATCTGTGTCATATTTTGGGAAGGGAAGTGTCACACATTGTAAAAAGGAGTTATAGAACACATTTATGAGACAAAATTGGTGCTAGTGGGTCTTATCTATTATAGAGACATGTTCTAGAATCATTCCCATATTTTTATGCATTTCTTTGTTGGTGTCGTCACATGTGTCACAAAGTGTATCCTAAGTGTCGCACTTGGAAGTAAGTGTCGTTTTGTTGTTTTTTTAATGGTTCCATCCTTATTTTTTGTGTTGAGTGTTCATTGTTGTGTCATTTATCATTTTAAGTGTGTGATAATGTTGAATGTCCCGTCCTAGTTTCACCTTTACCCCATTGATCCCACACTTAGTCAAATTACGGAGAGTTCCTTGCCCAACCAACCTTTCTCCACTCAACCTCCTTAAACTATGCATTTCATAGTTCTAAGCATCAATTAGCATCCTTGCCTCCTCAAAGTGCGCAATGCATAGTCACTACTTCCAAGGATTGAACATGGTGTAGTCACAGTTCTAAAGACTACCTCCTTCTCACCAAAATTGTACAATCTTGCCTCCCAACCAACCTCCCATTATGTGCTGCACAATTTTAGTCTACAGTATGTCTTCCTATCTCTCTAATATATGAAAATCCACAATTTATTTGCCCAAAGACTCTCCCAAACTACACATTTCACATTCACAGTGGGAAATCTTGCCTCACTATGACCCTCAACTACACAGTCTTGCTTCTCAGACCTCTAGTGACTGTGCATTTCATAGTCATATTCTTAAGTCTCTCATGCTGACCTCCTAGAACTGTGTACTGTGCAATCCTTGATACTTCTCCTTTGTCCAACACAGTTCCAAACTATTTAGTGAATTGCACGAATATAAGTAAGCTAAGATATTTCTAGACAGATGTCATCTTGTCATGAGTGAATTTCACTTGTAGGTACTATATTTTGACATGAAAGGATGTTGTTCAAGAAGGATGAGAATGAAATCGAGCAAGAATACACTTATCAAGATGCAAAGACAATATCATCACTAAAAAAGAATATTAAGGGACACTATATTGCAACAGAAGTTGGAATATCTAGATTACATATAGGACTCCATATATTCAATCCTTTTGTAAGAAAAAGAGGAATAACATGCAGTATCTATCTTGAAGACACAAATATACTGGAAGCAAGAAAATCTTGGCATTGTCACACCAACATAAAGTACATGTAATCAACATCAAGTCATGTCTTGTCAATTTTTCATTCCAAGAGTCGTATGAGTTATCATGTTTCTGCATCGTTTGTAGATGTAATTATGTAACTTCAAGAAAATGAGAAATTTAAAGTATGTGGAAGTCAAAAGGTCACCAAAAATAATGTGAAAAGTCATGTAGAATTCCAAAATTATCTTAGGAGTTTGAAAATTTATTTATAATCTCAAGAGTCATGAGGGGAACTCAAGAGTCACAAGGGAGGTGAAGTTGTTGGGAAAAATACTGAGGGGGGGGGTGAATCAGTATTTAATGTGCAGTAACAATAGTATAAAAAATCACACAAGTGGAACACATATGAACACCAATATTTAAGGTGGAAACCCAATTTGGGAGAAAACCACTGCTACTGTCGTCTCTATATTCAATATTTATTATATGGAAAATTGTTTACAACATTGTACTAATGCAGTCTTATATCAGTAAGTAGGATTATACCTGTAGAAGGCTGCAACCTTCACTCATTTTCGAACTGCTACTAGAAGGGAGCTCTAACCCCCTTTCTTCTCATTTACCGGCCCACTCTTGGAAGGGAGCTTCAACCCCCTGAACATAACACCAGCTTCTACAAGCAAGAATATTCTACATCCATACTGAAGGCTTCAACCCTCAGACCTACTATAGACCATGTTTCATCAATTTTCATACTGGATCAAACAACATCAACACAACCCTTTATCCACAATCATAATCTTTGCCCAAAACTTCAATTAGAACAACGAAATCATTGTAACTAGAACATTAGAAATAATCCAGACTTCAAAATAGATATGAAAATAAAAACTCAACCCTGTACAGGCATTAATTAAGATAGCATACACTACTTTTCTTTACTGAAGCTGCGTACATACGTGCTTTCCCTGCACACCAACCCGCGTATACTTCTGTGTATACATTCTTCAGAAAACCCTAACTGCCATACACGCTTTTCATGAAGTGAGCTTGCATATATATGGGCTTTTACTGAGACCAACTAGCGTATAGATCTGTAAAAGTAGATTTTCCAGAACAGACCAAATCTATAAAACTTAACCAGATTTCTTCATTTTCTTCAGTAGACTTGCGCCAGTTCTTCATCATTTCTTTAGTAGATCATACTAGAGCTTCATCATCTTCATATCTAGAGATCTTGAACCATTACTATATCCATGGGTGCATCATATATTTAGATCTATCAATTAAAAATAGAGTTCATCCATGCATATATTCCTTAGAGAAATTTATTCATTAACAACCCTTACTCATGCACTCTTTGCACTATGATCTTCTTCTCCTTATATAGAACTAGCTTTTACCAATACCATGAGTCAAAACCACTCAACTGATGATGGTAATCTTGGATGGAATCAAATAGCTAATACAACGCTCAATACCGTGCGCTAATACCATGGTAAAGCCCCCTAGTATTATAAATTTGGATCACAAATAGGCATACGCGACTTGTGACGTACTTATCCGCGTGCATACGCGACTTGGCCTTTAAAATCCGTGTATACATTGTGACATGTTAAAAATAACCAATCTGATCCAAAAAGCTTCTAAGAGATTGCTAAGATTCTTCATACAGATAGTTTCTTCATCCTTTGCCAGAGAGTTTCCATCAAAAACAATCAATTTAATATTATAGAGCACAAGAAACATATTGCCAACAATCTCCCCCTTTGGACTTGATGGCAACCATAATCATAAAAACATGAGGCATCTGTATTCAACCATCCTCAAAATTCTCCACCTTTGACATCAAGTGCGAAAGGAAAATCAACATCTCTTGTACATAAATGACCATGCTCCCCCTGAGTTCATGCTTGAATATTCAGACATATTTTTCAATGAAGTACATGACTATTCAATCGAGTATGACCTTTCCTATCACCAATTATTCATACTTGCATCAATGATCCAACTAATTGGATTTACATATTTGACTCAAGTACCCAACCAATTGGGTGTACAAATTTTGACTAAACTACCCAACCAAGTGGGTTTACAAATTGGAACAATTCTTTACATGAATGAATATAAAAATTTACATCATAGAGCACAACATGTCCTTTTCATCAAATGAATTTTTATAAACAAGACCAATGAATCTCAATCATGAGATTAGACCACAACAAACACTTAAAATGCCAACAGTGCATCCTTTCCCACAGGACAAGTGCTCCCCCGGAGCTTGTGCACCCTGAACACTTTCAATAGCAAATCATCAAGGCATATTCATCAAAAATATTAGAGAATGAAACAGAAATGTGAGAACTAGAACATCACCAGAGATACCCATCAACACCACAACTGTTCTGAAAATGTTGACCGAGAAAAATGTGTCAGCAAAAACTCATATGCAGTTTTATGTATATCAACTCGCGTATATACACGACTATCCTTTATGAAATCTGTGGATCTAATTTAATATTCTAAATTTAACCATATCTGATCTTCTGAGCGACAGAGACAACTCCTAGCTTTTGTATGAGATATTCAAATGCTTCCCTGGGAAGAGGTTTAGTAAATATATCAGCAACTTGTTCTTTAGAGGGAACATACTCCAATTTCACCTTTTGTTCAAGAATTTGTTCACGTAAGAAGTGATACTTGATAGGAATGTGCTTGGTCTTGGAATGCATAAAATGATTCTTTGAGATACTAATGGCACTTGTATTATCACACATAATGGATATGGGAGGTAAACATTTGATTTGAATGTCTTGTAAAGTCTGCATTATCCAAAGAAGTTGTGTACAACATGATGCGGCAGCCACATATTCTGCTTCTGCTGTAGATAAGGCAATAGAGCTTTGCTTCTTGTTGAACCAAGATACTAATCTGGGCCCCATATAGAATGCACCACCACTAGTGCTCTTCTGGTCATCAACATTTCCAGCCCAATCTGCATCTGTGTAAGCATGAAGAGTGAGATCAGCATTCTTTGGATACCATAGTCCAAAGTCTTGAGTTCCTTGTAGATATTTGAATATTATTTTTACAGCCTGAAGGTGAGACTCTTTTGGATTAGCTTGGAATCGTCCAACAATCCCAACTACATGCATAATGTCTGGTCTTGTCTCGATGAGATAAAGTAGACTTCCAATCATGGATCTATGTTCTGGTTGATTCACCATGGAAGAATCATCATGAGAACCGAGGTTACACCCAGTTATCATTGGTGTATTTAAATGTTTACAATCTTCCATCCCATACTTCTTCAAAATTTTCTTAAGATATTTTGCTTGTGATAAGAATATGCCATCTTTTTCTTGTTTCACTTGTAAGCCAAGAAAGAATGTTAGTTCCCCAAGTAAATACATTTCAAATTATTGCTACATAATAGAAGAAAATTTTTGACTCATGGAATCTTCATTACTTCCAAAAATGATGTCATCTACATATACAACCACAATCAATAGTTTATCATTTTTAGTTTTTTTGTATAAGTTGTTATCAGCAGATCCCTTTGAAAATCCTTGTTGATGAAGATATTTGTCAAGAAGATAATACCATGCCCTTGGATCTTATTTGAGACCATATAAAGCCTTTTTAAGTTTACAAACAAGTTTTTCATCATTGCCTAAAATGAATCCTTCTGGTTGTTCTATATAAACTTCTTCTACATCACCATTGAGGAAAGCAGATTTAATATCCATTTGATAAACTTTGATTTTTTGAAAGCTTGAAAAAGCAAGAAACATTCTGATGGCTTCAAGTCTAGCTACAGGAGAAAATGTTTCTTCAAATTCTATACCTTCTTGTTGAGCATACCCTTTACAAACAAGCCTAGCCTTGTTTCTAATAACATCTCCATTTTCATTTAACTTGTTTTTTGATATCCATTTTGTTCCAATAACATTTTTATCATGAGGTCTTGGAACTAGATCGAAAGTATGATTATTTTCAATTTGATCAAGTTCTTCATTCATGGCTTGAATCCAACATTCATCTTTGCTAGCTTGATTGACATTCTATGGTTTAATGGTAGATAAAAAGGCTAGATAGCTAGTAGACCCTACAAGAGTTCTTCTTGTTTGGACACCTGATCCCTTTTCTCCCAAAATTTGAGATTTTGGATGATTCTTTTGAACATACCTAGATGGAGCCTTTTCAGATAGATTTTCTTCTGCTGCTTCATTGGGTTAACCTTCTATATTATCTCTATTAGATGCAGGAAGATATACATCATTATCATCTTCATTTGTTGTTTGTATTTCCCCTTTTGGAGCTGAGAGAGATTCATCAAGTACAACGTCAATGCATTCAACAATCTTCCAAAGTCTTCTATTGTAGCATTTATATGCTTTACTTCTACAAGAGTAACCAAGAAATATTCTTTCATTTGCTTTAGGTTCAAACTTGCCAAGTTTTTCGTCATTGTTCTTGATAAAACATTTTCTTCCAAAAAATTTAAAATGCTTTACAGTGGGAAGATTACCATACCAGAGCTCATATGGATTTTTATCTCTATTTACATAAACATGTTCTTTGTTAAAAATATTTACCGCAGTATGTGTTGCTTCTCCCTAAAATGTGTCAGATGTTCCTGAATCATCAAGCATAGCCTGAGCCATTTGTTTAACTGTTCTATTCATTCTTTCTTCTACGCCATTTTTTCGTGGGGTACTAGCTACAAAAAATTGTCTTTTTTATGCCATGTTGTTCACAAAAATCAAAGAATTCATATGATATATAGTCACCTCCTCGATCAGATCTAAGACACTTGATTTTTAGATCTAATTCATATTCAACTAGTTCCTTGAAGATCTAAAATTTTTCGAATGCTTCATCTTCGTGTTTTGGCAACCCAATCCAACACATTCTAGAGAAATCATCAATAAACATAATATAGTATTGTTCTCCACAGGGTGACCTTTTTCTCATAGGTCCACATAAATCAGTATGAATGAGTTCAAGAGGCTTAATTGCTGATCCTTATTTGGCATTAAATTACACTTTGGTTTGCTTACCAAATTGGAAAGATTTGCATATGGTACTCTCAGGTAGAGTAATATTGGGAAGATCATGAATGGCTTTGAGTCTGCTAGATTTTTTGATTTGAGAGAAGCTCAAATTCCCCAATCTTCTATGCCATAACCAATCTTCTGAATATTTACCCAAGTAACATTGTTCTTTACAACTTTTCAATACATACAAATTTCTTGGTGTTTTATTTCCTTTTATAATTGTTTTTCCTATATCAAGATCATGTACCACACATTCTTTTGACCTAAAGACAACTTCAGTTCCTTGATCACACATTTGACTTACACTTAACAGGTTATGCTTTAATCCATCCACATACATAACATTATTAGCTTTCACCTTTTCCTTTAGAAAAACATAACCTTTTCCCTTAATGATAGCAGGAGTGTCATTTGAAAAAGTAACATTATTCTCTCTTTCTAGAGCATTGTATGCAAGGAGTTTATTTCTGTCACCTGTCATGTGTTTTGAGCATCCACTATCAATGTATCATTTATTTTCTTCTCCTTCTGCAAATAAAGATATGCCACAGTTCTCAACTTGTAATTCCTTCTTTCTCTATACTTTGGAAGTTGAAGGTATATGCTCTTTTGGCTGAAATTTTCTCCTGCATTTAGATTATTCATAACCAAAGTTATTGCAATAAGCACATTCAATTTCGTTTTGAAGAGGAGAAAAGTTGTTATATGTATTCTTCTTTATTCCAGTATCAATTCTTTTCTTTCTTTCTTCTCTAGTCATGATGGTTTTGTATGCAACACATTGAACATCTTTATGACCAAAATTATGACATGAGAAACATTGTCCATTAAAGAAGAAATTTCTGTGATCATGGAACCTTCTATTTGTGTTTACCTGTTGGTTGGTATTTCTCTAAAAGGTATTCCTGTTTGTATTGAGGTGGTCATGCTTTACCTGTAAATTTTCTTTGTTTCCTTGCTGAGTGGCAGAATGTTGTAGGCTGGTTGTAGCTACTTTTAGATAGTTTGGTGCTGAAGACTGAGAAGATTCTCTGACATATCCAAGACCTGTCTTTATAAGAGGAGAAAATTGTACCTTGATAATTTCATTTAAGATTTTAGATCCTTTAGAAAATTTAAGATTCAAAGTCTTTACTTTCTCAATCTCTTTTCTTAGACTTACTATTTCACATTCTAATTTCTCATTATGTTTCTCCTTTTCTTCAAGCTGGTTTTTTTAGAGTTTATATGGATATTTGTTTTTCTTCCAAACATATTTTGAGCTGATTGATTTCTTCAAGAAAATCATTGTCTTCTAGAGCATCCATAAATGTATCCTTTTCTTCCCTAGACTCTTTTTCAAATGCCATGAGAAGTCTAAGGTCTTCATCAGATTCTTCCTCATTGTCTAATGACCCATCACTATGTTCATGAGTATAATAATTTTTTCTAGTGCTAAACTGATTCTTATTTCTTCTTGCTACTTCCTTTCATTTTTCATGTGTTTCTTTATGAGGACACTTAGCAGCATAATGACCAACTCTTCCACAATAAAAAATTTTTAAAGGAAGCTTACCGCTGAACATTCCACTGCCAAGTTGGAGCTTCTTTACAAAATTTACCTCTTCTTCTTCTGAAGCATACCCTGATCCTTCTGTTTCTTGTACTTATTTTCCTTTTTTAGAAGCTCTAAAGACAACTTCTTTGATTTCAGATGATCCTCCTTTTCTCATTTCACATGGAGTTAGAATTCCATGAAGTTGACCAATAGTAATATTTTGAAGATCCTGCTTCTCTTCAATAGTAGACACTTTTGACTCAAATTTTGAAGTTAGAGATCTTAAAACTTTTTCAACTAGAGTAGTGTCAGTTATGGTTTCACCCAAATTTCTCACACAATTTACAATATCATCTAGACATAAAAAGAAACTAGCAATTCTCTCATCATTATGCATCCTTAGATTTTCATATTGAATTCTAAGAGTTTGGATTTTAGCACTTTTTACCTTTGTATCATCTTCATAGCTTAGAATGATTGTGTCCCATATTTCCTTTGTTTTATTCAATTGCATGACCTTGACAAATTTTGATTCAGTTAGAATCCCAAATAGTACATTGACCACCTTTGCATTTGTTTCATAGTTCTTTCTTGTCGTTGCATCTGTTGGAACTGAGGCTGGATATTGACATCCTCCTTCAACAATAGCCCATACATCTGCTCCAAGAGACTGAAGATAGGATCTTGTATGTTTTTTCCAGAATATTAAATTGTTTCCATTGAAGAGTGGAGGCCTGCTAGATGTTGTCCCATCTTGATTGCTCATCTTAGCTGATCTTCCTTCTAGCAGCTAAGCTTCTTCAGAAGGACTTGCTCTGATGCCAATTGTTGGGAAAAATAATAACGGGGGGGGGGGGGGTGAATCAGTATTTAGATTTCACATCTATAAATTTAAATTTTTCTTTTGTAGAATTCCATATGCGGCTTTTATGAACTGAACTTGTGTATACACGTGGATATGTTGAAAGAAACTAGCGTATACTGATATAAACTTGTAGTTTAGAAAAATTCTCAGAAATAGTCTTTAAATCAAATTTACCAGTTATGCATCAGGTTAGATAATTAGTAAATATGTGTAGTAATAGCAGTATAAAACATCACACAGGTTGAACACACATGAACACCAATATTTAAGGTGGAAACCCAATTCTGGAGAAAACCACCGCTGTTTTCATCTTTGTCTTCAATATTTATTATATGGAAAAAATTTTACAACATTGTACTGATGTAGACTCATATCATTACGCAGGCTTCTACCTACAGAAGGCTGCAACCTTCACTCATTTTCTAGCTGCTACTAGGAGGGAGCTCCAACCCCCTTTCTTCTCATTTACCAACCCACTCCTAGAAGGGAGCTTCAACCCCCTGAACATAACACAAGCTTCTACTTCCATATTGAAGGCTTCAACCATCAGACCTACAGCATACCACATTTCATCAATTTTCATACTGGATGAAACAACATCAACACAACCCTTTATCAACAATCATAAACTTTGCCCAAAACTTCAATTATAACAGTGAAAACACTGTAACCATAACTTCAAAAATAACCCAGACTTCAGAATAGATATGCAGATACAAACTCAACCCTGAACAGTCATTAATTAAAATAGCATACACTAATTTGATTTACTGAAGTCGTGTACATACACGCTTTCCTGCACACCAACCCGCGTATACTTCTCTGTATACATTCTTCCGAAAAACCTAACTGCCATACGCGCTTTTCATGAAGCAAACCCACGTATATACACACTTTTACTGAGACCAACTATCGTATAGATATATAAAAGTAGATTTTGCAGAACAGGACAGATCTATAAAACTTACCCAGATTTTGTCATTTTCTTCAGTAGACTTGCACCAGTTCTTCATCATTTCTTCAGTAGATATTACTAGAGCTTCATCATCTTCAGATCTAGAGATCTTGAACCATCATTATATCCATGGGTGCATCATAAATTTAGATCTATCAATTAAAAATAGAGTTCATCCATGCAGATATTCCTTAGAGAAATTTATTCATTAAGAACCCTTACTCATGCACTCTTTTCACTATGATCTTCTTCTCCTTATATAGAATTAGCTTTTACCAATACCATGAGTCAAAACCACTCAATTGCTGATGGTAATCCTGGATGGAATCAAATAGATAATACAACGTTCAATACTGTGGGCTAATACCACGGTTAAGCCCCCTGGTATTATAAATTTGGAGCAAAAATAGGCATACACGACTTATGATATACTTATACACGTGCATACACAACTTGGCCTTTACAAACCCGCGTATACATTGTGACATATTAAAAATAACCAATCTACTACACAAAAAATCTGAGAGACTGTTGAGATTCTTTACACAAATAGTTTCTTCATCCTTTGCGAGAGAGTTGCCATCAAGGATAGTCAATTTAATATTATAGAACAAAAGAAACATATTGCCAACATAAGTGCCATATCACATGTTGTATAGCCCCACTATTGGAGCTAGTGGTGTCTCATTGTATCAATGTATCTTGGAATCATCGAGCCAAAACAATTTCATGCATTTATCGTGAATGTAGTTAGGTTATTCTTTATACATTTGCGGTATGTTATTTTTTATTATGTAGTAAAGAAATTGAACTGTTTCATTAGATTTGGTGCTCATTTTGTTAAATGTGTTGTAATTGTTTTAATGATCATTACATCTGTGTGAACTATTTCACTATATGTTTAGCAATTATTTCATATGTATGTGTGTATGTATTTACCAGAATATTTCTATTACTTTTCTACTAAAGGATTACTTTTGTTTCCTTCCAGTGAAAGAACCTCGATACATATTGCAATTGAACATTTCAAAAGCCATAATTACTTTCTCATTGAAAAGTACATGTTTGTTTCTCTCTAATGCTAACTATTACAATCAAGGAAAATCATTAAGAACATGGCAGTCCAGCCACATTTCCAGATAGAGATCCTCTACCAAACGATGTGAGGCCTAATTGGGAATTCATATCAGGGAGAACCCTTTTATGTTATCCAGTTTTGACACTGTCAAATTTTTTGCGCTAGAAGGAGAACAACCTTGATATGCCTGATAATTCACCACATCCAAATAAAGAAATTTACGTGAAAGGCAGTAATGTTATGAATTCAAATCTAACCTACACTCCTGAGAGAGGAGAGTCCTCTCATCTTGGTCTAGAACATGCCTTTGAATTCACTTACGAAAAAATCTGTAAAATCCAACCCATTACTGGTAAGTTTGCAAGAGCTCTTCGCTTACTTCCTATCACTGTTATTCTTCCTCATAAGTCTATAAATAAAGAAAAAACTCATCATGTCATAATTTTTTCTTCGATGGAAGATTTGGTTATTGCAACGCTTGACGAGTTAGCTGATTCTACCAAAAGAACAAATAAACAAGGTGAGCTTCCACCTATTGAGAAGGGTTTGGAATGATACAGGGAGGATTTTTAATTTTCTGACAAAGAACAACCAGGAAAGAAGCAGAGCCTAATTATAAAAAATATTTGAACAATGAGGGAGAATATTGTTTAGAATCAAAATATGAGGAGGAAGAAGAAAACATGGTGAAAAATTGGATTGGATGGCCCAAGGGCCTCTTGCTCCTTTAGATAATCTTCATTGTATGCCTAAACATATTGAAAATTTTCTTTCAAATTTTGATCATGATAAGAAGACGGAAGCTGAAGACCATATTGATGATTTCTACATGCATCTGTGAATGCTAGAGGTATGTTTTGATGATGTTTCTTCTAGAAATTTTCCATACACTCTAAAGAGTATACCATTAGTTTGATACCCCAATCTTCCAACCCCAATTTTCATCATTAATTTTTCATCAGACCATAGAGTCCACCAAATTTTCCAAAAAAAGATTCGCCAATTTCCATTTTTTATAAAAATTATTTGCCCAAATTTACAATATAAAATTATTTTAGCTTAAAAATCACCAACATTATATAGAGGCTATATATAAAACGACTATAAATTTGAATAATTTTACAAATATATCAACAAAAATTTTATAGTTTTCATACTAGGGATGAGTGATACTCACCAATGTTTTTAAACTTCAAGATAATTTCCAATCCTTAAAATTTTCCCTGGAGTCCACCAATGCATTAACGTCTTTATTCTGGACATTCCCGAAGCCTATGGAATAATTTTGAGTAGAGATTGGTCCCGTAAGTTGCATGATTATTTCTCAGTAGATTGAACACATTTATGGCCTCCTTACAAGGGAAAAAATTATTAGATTCGTGTAGAGAGTAAGCCTTATATTAAATATACCATGACACCACTTGAGGGAAATAATGATTTGGCCAACTCTGTAGATATCATTTTTGGAAATTGTTTTCTAGAAGTACATCACATATGTCATCTTGCATAGCCTCCACCTGTACCACCAAATTTATAGTTGTAACTCCTTCCTCGAAATCCAACTGGTGAAAATTACTCTTGTATTATAGATGTAGATAGTATTAGTGTAGGAACTAACCCTAGTATTGCTTAAATTTGGACATTATATTTTGATGGTTCAAAGATGTTGGAGGGTTATGAAGGTAGTTGTATTTTTATAGACCTGCAACAGAAAAAACATATGATCTCATGCTACTTGAAATTTGAGTGTACTAACAATATTTTTTAAATATGAAACACTCATTTTGGGTCTAAATAAATCCATCAACCTCAAATTTTAAGCACTCAAAGTAATATGTGACTCAGAAATTGTTACTCATTAGATACGAAATACAATCCATTATGTACCACCAAATCTTATAAATGATCAACAAGAGGTATGGCATCTCATTTCATTTTCAAAAATTTTAATATTAATTTTTCTCCTCACATTTGTAATGTTTGTGCCGATACATTAGCTAATGCTACTGCAAATTTGTCACCATTAAAGGATGAATTTTCATTTGATATTATTTATAGGCCATTCGTACCTGATAACATTACTAATTTCATGTTTTTAGTGATGACCAACAGATACTAGACTTCATGGAGAACATTGATGTGTTCAAGGATGAAACCATTGATGAAGACGAATACGAGAAAACAATGTAGGGGTAAACTCAGGAAAATAAAGGAAACCCCATGACCAATAGTGTGTATCTTTGGAAAATTTATATGACCTGCAAAACCATTTCAAGGGACTAGTCAATGCAAAGACTCACAACCCCACTCTTTCGCATGAACAAGTGAATATTGGTACAAAATAAGATCTAAAGTATGTGAATATTGATATTTGTTGCACACCTCAAGAGTGAAAATATTTTATCCACCTCTTTAAGCAGTATCGAGATGAGATCATATGGATGTATGATGAATTGAAAAATTATGACACACGAATAATCCAACAAATGATTCTGATCAAATAAGAGGTAAATCATTTTCATAAGAAATTGAGAAATTTACATCCTACACTTTAACCCCTCATTCATAAATAACTAAGGAAATTGTCCAATGCTTGGATCATATTTAAAGTTTTTCATTTGAAACAAGTCTTTAATATTATTCCCATAAGAAATAAGTCCATAGAGATATTTTTGTGTGTTGAATTTCAAATTTTGAATCGAGATTTTCATAATGATAACTATCTCGCACTGTCTATGGAACAAATTCTTCAAACAATATTGAGTTCAGAGATGTTCTTGTTACAAGATGGATTTTCTGGATATAACCAAGTTATAGTAGTAGAAAAACTACTTGTATAACCAAGTGGGGTATCTTTGCATTTAAGTGAATGTCTTTTGGACTTATTAATGCAAGGGTTAATTTATAATAATATATGGAAATCACATTCTTTGGTTTGATTGGAAAAATTATAGTGCTATAATTAGATGATGTGACAATATTTTCAAAGAAATATATGATCACTTGCATCATCTGAGATATATTTTCAAGTGTTGTCATAAATATAGATTATCTTAAAATCATAATAATAGCATCCTTGAAGCATTGAAATAGGAATTTCTTCTGCCATATTATTTCAAAGAGTGGGATGAAAGTGGACCTAGAGCAGGTCAAAACTAGCGCTCAGATTCCCTTTCTGGTAAACAAGAAAGCCATGCAATCCTTATTAGGGAAGATCAAATTCCTACTCCAGTTCATTTCATATTACACACAAATAGTAAAAACATTACAAGAGATGATCAAGGAAAATGCAATCTATAAATGGGAGAAAATGGAAATGATGCCTTCACCTGTATCAATCAAGAAATCATTGAAGATTTAGCACTATATAGTCTAGATTTCGACAAATATTTCCTGTTATATATTTTTTCTTCTAACACTTCTCTTGTAGTCATACTCACACATAAGGATGATAAAGTTAATGAGTGACCAATATCATTCATGATTGCTAGGTTACAGGGACTTGAATTAAATTACCCTTCCATTGATAAACAAGCTTATGCAGTATATAAGGTGGTAAATCATTTTAGGCCTATCTTTGTGCTTCACCCAATGGTTAGGTCACTATATGTTCAACAAGAGCTGGGTGAAAAAAGGGCGAAATGGATGACAAGATTGCAAGAATATGATATTGAATTAAAGTATTTTATAATATACAGGGCCATGATCTATTCCATTTTACATCAGAAGTGATTAATACACTAGAAGAGGAATGTTCATGGTGGGAACAAGAAATCGAAATGTATAACATTGAACAAGTTACCCCCACTAACGCAACCATCTCTTGAAACATGGTTGTGCGACATTATATTTAGCATGATACCTTTTCCTCTCATTTATAAACATGAAAAAAGAGGGTTATTTGACTCAAAGATCTATCATATCAGATGGTACATGGAGTGATTTTTCATAAGAACCATAATGAGGCCCTTCTCAAGTGTCAGGAAGCACTAGAAATAGAAATGGTATTAAAGGATATTCTGGAAAACCACTTGGTGGATACTATGCGGGTGATAATACTAGACACAAAGTCATGCAGGTCAATTATTATTGGCCCACACTATTCAAGGATGCACACACTTATTCCTGCAAATGTCTAGTTTGTTAAAGTTTTTCCGGCCATGATAAGAAGTCATTCGACCCATTGCATCCCATCGTTGTAGAAGAAAATTTTCAACAATGGGGATTAGATGTCGTTGGGAAAATATTACCACACTCATCAAAGTAGCACTTATATATATTAATTGCAACATATTATTTTAATCAGTGGACATAATTAATTCCTTTAAAATAAGTGAATGAGTAGGAGGTTAACAACTTCCTAAAAAAAAAAAAACAAAATATCATTACTAGGTTTGGTGTTCCTATGTCACTTGTTTTTGATAATGCAACTTATTTATCATCGCTTAAATTTTAAGATTTTTCATTAGAAAATGGAATTGTCTTAAAAATTTCATCAACCTATTATCCTCAAGGTAATGGTCTTGATGATTCAACCAATTAAAATCTAATTCGTATTATCAAGAAAACCATTGACTCTAAACAATGAAACTGAAACAATGTTTTGGTGAATATCTTTTGTGATGATTGTGTTTTACATAAACCCTCTCTTAGAACTTCCCCTTACTTCTCTGTGTATGGGAATGAAGCCATCCTACCTCTGAACATATACCTCCCAACCCTTCAAAATTCTCAAGACTCTTAGGGTAAGCCATGTCTTGTGGTTATCAGTAGGATAAACACCCTCTTGAAGTAACATGAAGAAAGGAGGAAAATGAAAGAAAAAATTTCAATTCATCAGAGTCGTATCAAGCGATGCTATGATAAGAATTATGCAGGGAAGAAACAGTTCAGTGTGCGATACCTATTATTGAAGTGGTATAAATACCATGAAGAGAAGGGTAAACACACTAAATTCCAGTCTCTATGGATTAGACCATCTGTTCTTCATGAAAATCTTGGACACCATACTTATCCTATCCAATAATTATATGGTAAGATATAATATCTTCATGTCAATGGCTAATATCTCAAGAAATATTTTCAATAGAAGTCTAGGGTCGTGTCCCTACTGTATGTACATCTTTTTTTATTTTCATGTCATATTTTGTCCTTCCCATTATTATTTTTGTTATCACCTTGTGAATAAAACTTTATGTGAAAGTGTTCGGTTTGGTTCCAATTCATGTGGAAACAGTGGAGAAGGGACTATTGGCTTGATGGACCCTAACCAAGGTTTATATTTATTACGCAACCAACAAACTCTCCAACTACCGACCCTTTCGAAAATGACCTTCTTACGCAGATCAAAGTATCATTCGAAGCAGTATGGGGCGGTGCTGGAACCAGGTTTTCACACCTTGAGGAAGAATTTTATGTGGTGGCCCTAAATAGATTTATAACAGAACTTAGAAGAGATCATATGCACATACATGCATAAACAAATCAATAAACGAACAGATTAGCTTCGTTGCAGATTATTCTAGAATGTAATATATATGTCTACACGCACAATAAATAGATACACTTAAGCATATCTATTCATCAATCATATACTTCACACATAACAAACTTTACTCAATTGCGTAGATGCATTCAATCATAAACAAAAGTAAATGTAACATATCACAGAACTAATTCTGATCTCAAAGAAATTAACAAAACATATTCATTGTTAATCTGATACATAACACATCAAGCGCATAACGCATTCAGTTTACCAAAAAATTCTTTTGTATTAATATATTTGACAGTTCCAGTACATTCAGAATCCCTTACAATTTTTTCTTTTGTGCACACAACCAACAGAGTCTGCACACAGCTAGGACTAGGTCTTCGCGCACACATCTAGTAGGATCCTTTCTACCTAGAAACAAAGACTTAGACTAAAATCCTTACGCAAAAACCATAACAAAACAATAATCAAAATATGATCTCTTCATGACTTGATCTTTACATATTTATACCAAATTAGCACGTAGATACCGTGGTCTCAAACCATGGTTTCAGACTCATATTTTTCCCTTAAAACCCATTTACATTGATTAGGGAATTTTAATCACTAGAAAGCCCCTTTGAATATTCCACGAAGCGCACAGAACAACATATGTACAAAATATAACCAAAATCCCCCCCAAGGGACCCCGCTCCAGCAGGCGTCCAAAAAAAACTTGTGACTCATCCCGAGTCACAGTGGGGTGGGATCCTTCATCTTCGCCTTGAGTGTGACAATATAGGTCTTCAGTGGCATGACCACTTCAACACTATGTGCAACAGCTTCCTGTGCTTAGTTCGCCAGTTTTGTAATAGTCTGCCCTTTAGCAGCCAGACTGATGTTGTGTTGGGTCCACTGAAGGCTCTTTGGGGCTCCTTCCAATGTTTGTGATAGTTGCAGGGCTTCCTCATCCCATGGATGCATCCTTACTTCCAGTAATTTCTCATGGAAACATGGGTCCTCTAACTCTGTTTGAATAGCTTGACCCTCCTGAATAAGAGCAAGGCATTGTGCTAGTACGAATGTGGACACCACCATCCTTATGTCTACGAATTGTTGTTCCTTCACATGCAACTCATTGTGCAACTGTTTCACCATTGGGTAATTTTGAACTGAATACCGTACACCCATAGATTCACCTAACACTTTTCTGCACTCTATTACTACATCTAGTATAGTATCTGTCATTGCCTTGACTTATGAAGCATGTTGTGCTTGAACTTCTGGTGGGGTATCCAACTGTAACTTCATCTACAAATATGTAATTTGTTGTTCAAATTAGGATTTGATAGTCTACACTTCCTCGCAAAATACCTTCATCGTGGTGGCCAACCCTTAAAATTTTTCTACAGGAGTGGTTGAGGTAGGGACCATTGGCACATCGCTGCATAATTGATCAATTTTGGCTTCCAGGGCGATGTGCCAAGCCTCAGCTGCATGACACACTTCCACAATCATCTTTTATTTATGCTGCAGTTCGGTTGCTTGCTGTTGTGACTCACTAGTAGTGTGGTATGATCAGTCCTCCCTAGACTACAACTCATCCAAAATCATGTTGTGGATCATGTGGATATTTCCAGCGAACAACATAGCCAGATCAACATTGATCTCTCCATAGGCTCAAAGAGTAGCACGTAGAGTTGGTGACTCTAGTTGGACTATAGGCACAAGGATCTGAATGAGGTGGTTATCCCCAATTGATGGCAATACTGTATTGATCAGATACATGCTGGAAGCAGGCACACTGGTTTGAAGCTAGATCACCTAGGCCATGCTCATTTGTATCAGGCTCACTTGAACCTTCAATTCCTCAATGCTGATCTACACATCGTCGAGCATAACTTTGTACCGCACCTCAAGGTTGGTCCACATATATTATGTTCCAGATGTCACAGTGTTTGAAATTTTGTTGAATTCATCCTCAGTCAGATTGGGTATTCTTATCTAACTGCTTTAGACCCTTTCCTCTTCTTTTTTGAACCCTCTGTGGCATGAGAGTCGTGCTTTTTCCCCTTGGAAGTCTATGCTGCTGGATCCTCGTTAGTCTAAGCCTCAGTCTCCTTGGGACCTGCACCGTTCTTTTGAGGCATTGTCTCTTTCTCAAGATAAATGGTCTCACCGGTTGTGGTTGGCATGGCCTGCACTCCAATATATTTACATATTTTTTTTGTACCTATTCGAGGCTTAGTTAGAGTCTTTGGAATCGATGACAATACACCTTCATTATGCACAGTTCAAACCAAGCTGATGACCACTCTACTGTGACATGCACCAAGTCGTCTTTGGTAACCAAATATGGAAACTCATACCAGATGCCCTCAAAAAAGCCCTCTGCATGGATATGGATATTGTGGAATGTTGCTTTGAAGTCTGCGATCAACTTGTATTGCTCATACAAGGCTGCAGAAAACCTCAAATTTGATTTAATTTCGTGGAACACTGTAGCGTCAAAAAGGACCCAAAAATTTTTATTCTCTATGATAGGTGTGTGGATTGTTGAGTTCAAAAGCATGGCGTACTGCGCGGCTTCATACATGTCAGGCTCAATGTCAGGAAATTGTGTTTATTCTTATGTCTTCTAGCCGATGAGCACTATTAGAAGCAATAACCATGCATAATAAAAATTTTTCCCATCCTCTTGTGCCTCGTGCACATTCTCTAGGAATTATTTGCAGAGGTACTAGGCCCAATTATATTGCATGCCTTTCTCAAATTTCACAGCAAGCGCAATGACTTTGGCTAGGACTTCCTTTGGTCTTCACTTCCTCATCATTTTGGATGCTAGGATTAGGGTGCCAAAGTAGACAGCAGGGTCATTAATTTCACTTACAACAAAACTGTGACTGTGGCATGTGACCTGATAATCATTCTTAATTTTTTTCGAGACCTTATTTTCTTGGCCTTTGCCACAAAAATTTGTCATAGGTTCTACTCCTTGCTTAGGAAATCCGGCCATCTAATGGATCAACGTGACATTGATGGGTATGCACTCTACTAGCCATAAACAATCATCATGGATGATTGCGAGAAACTGACGCACACAGATGTCGTTGATCGGGCTGCACTTGAAGTGTGGAATCCATAACATTCAACAACCTTGATTTATGCAGGCCCAACACCCAGCACTTCAGCTCAACGCGCACACTTCCTCCTTCATAAGGGACTTGGTCTAAGTGTAGAAATTATAAAACATGCATGTATATATTTGATTCACCCGATCTAAAAATGTACTAAAGTGAAATACTGAATCGCTTCTACAAATATTTTTCACAATTAAAAACACAATTTCCAATCACATGAAGTAAATAATAATCAAATCAAGCACAACATAAATAATTTCAAAGGGAAATTTTGCTGGTAAAAACCCCACTATATTCTATTTTATATTCAACATGGATCATGAAACAATTACATGCAAAACTCTTCTCACAAGAGCCCTTTGTACTCTATTAATTGTCTCACACTTTCATGGATAAAACTGACCAACACATAGCTAATTCTCATCCTCTAGACAGCCTACCTTGCTTTCATAATCCCTAATGAATTAAATCTCTAAAAGATAATAATTATGGCCTTCCTTTACTTTGCGAATATCATGGGCAATGCAATGGGTGTTTGGTTGCATGTGTGCAACCTAGTAATCCTACAACTGATAGTCAACTTCCCTTTCACCTAGACGTCAACTGGGTATCCACTAGATCTGACATGCATGCAACCAATAATAGTAAATCCTTGGTTGCATGTGAGATCACTGATTGTGGATTAATTAATATTTAATTCACTTGATCTCTCACTAGTGTATTTTTAGTTACAACTAGTACGACTGAGTTTAACTCACTTAACTAACTTAAACTAAATACAACCTTCATTAACTAATGCACCACTACACTTCAAACTCTGTTACAACTAGAATTACTTTGCATGCCTCACCAACTACCTCTAACTCAAAATCCACTAGCGCAACTGAGTTTATCACTCTTAGTTAACTATTACAAGTTATCATTGAGAATAGATTACAATTTATTGTCCATCTTAATTAAAGGATAACTAAAATAGACATGCACCAAAAATAGCACTGTGGGCCCCCCGCTAGTGTAGGTGCTTAATGCACTAGGTTTGGGTGCTAAAATTTTCTTGTTGAATCTCAACATTCCCTCTCAACAAGAAAGGGATTATCTTTCACCTCGATCTTGTATATATGGTATTCAAATTTTCTCGTGGTGAGAACCTTCATTAGAATATATGCATCCTAATCTTCCATGGGAATGTACTGAAGAAACATTATCATTCTTTGCACATGATCTCTGAGATGATGGTACTAGATATTTATATGCTTGGACGTATCATGAATCACATGATTAATCGAGAGTTTAATGCAACTCTGATTATCACAATGAATCACTTTCGGATCCATCTGAGAACCAAACAAATCAACCAGGATCTTTATCATCCAGATAGCCTCACATGCAACTTGACTTTCTGCCATGTATTCATCTTCCATTGAACTAAGTGCCACAGACCGTTGTTTTCTGTTGTACCAAGAAACTACTATTGATCCTATGCTAAATATCCCTCCTGATTTTCTCTTTCTATCTGATGGACTGCCTACCCAATCTGCATATGTGAAGCCTTGAAGCTTCACTCCCTCTTTCTATTTATACCATAGACCATACTCTAATGTGTCCCTCAGGTATTTCAAGACATTCTTCCCTACCTTTCAAAAGAGCCGTGTAGGCTTAACCATAGCTTGACTCAACTAGTTAACTACATAGAAAATGTCTGGTCTTGTGTTCACTAGATACATCAGTGAACCAACTAACTTCCTGTAGATAGTAGCATCCACTACCTCTCCAAAAGTAGCATCCTCTTTCCTCCAATTTACTGGAAGAGGAGTGTCCATGAGTTTGCAGCTCTCCATGTGAAACTTACCCAATATCTCCCTTCCATATTTGCCTTGAGACACAAAAAGTTCACCATCCCACTACCATATTTCCAATCCAAGGAAATAATGGAGTCCCATGTCCTTCATTTAGAACTCCCTTGCAAGATCCTCCTTGCATGAGTGTCTCAACTGCTCATAACCAGTAAAAATTAGATATTCAACATAAATAAAAATGATAAATAACTTATCCTCAAGCAAAATATGGTATAGGTTTGCATATGCTTCACCTTTGGTGAAGCCCAGTCTAGTATCCAAGTGTACCAAGCACGGGGTGCTTGCTTCAACCCATACAGTGCTCTTTTGAGTCGACATTCATGCAACTCACTATTGAAGATCTCGAAACATTCAAGCTGCTATCAGTACACCTCTTCCTCAATTACCCCATTGATAAATTTAGTTTTCACATCCATATGATGAATGTGCCATCCCATCTACACTGAGAGTGCAAGTATAGATCTTATGGAATAGTACCTTGCAATAGGTGCAAAAGTATCATCATAATATATCCCCTCGATCTGTGAGAATCCCTAGGCCACAAATCTTGCCTTGTATTTCTCCACACTCACATGAACAGCTTGCTTTACCATGTAGATCCATCTCGATCTAACCATTGATTTGTCGATCGGTCTTGGGACAATCTCCCATGCATTGTTCTTGACAATGGATTCATACTTCTCCGCCATTGCATCAAGCCAAGTTATTTGTTGCAATGCTTCCTAAAAGGAAGGTGGTTCAGTCACAATATATTTTATCATAAGATCCATGTATCCAGTAAATCGGTCAGGAGACTGTCTTTGTCTGTGCTCTGAAGTAGGGTCTTCAACATTCTTTGCAGCATCAAGTCTTAATCTATCATCTTCCATGGTTTGCCTTCTACCATTTTGGATGGATGGCTCTACATGAGTGTTTTCCTCCACTCCATGAACCTCCGCATGTGGCTGATCCACAACACGAGGCTCATCCTTGGGAACCAACAATTCCTCCTCTGCATGCAAGTCCAACTCCCTCTCAAGGGACAACTGCATGGCTTTCTCCTCATAAAATTTTATATCCCGTCGCACAAAAATCATTCTGTTGTTTGGAAAATACACACGATAATTATGGGTGTTTCAGTTTACCCTACAAAAATCTCAATCGTAGCTGTCAGTTCTAGCTTCTTTTTGGCGTTCTTGGTCACATGCACATAAACAAATGAGCCAAAAATCTTAAAGTGTGAAACATCAAGTTTCTTACTAGTGAAATCCTCTTTAGGTGTACTCATGCCAAATATCCTATGAGGATAATGGTTCTGCACAAATACCGCAGTGTTGCATGCTTCCGCCCATAGATGCATCGGTAGGCCTTGATCATGAAACAACACTCTTGCTGCACCCATGATCATTTTGTTCTTTCTTTCCACGACCCTATTCTACTGTGGGTTATGAGGCACTATCATCTCTATTTGAATTCCTTCTTTTCTATAGAAGTTTTTGAATTTTTTAGATATGTATTATCCACCATTATCGCTCCTAAGAGCCTTCACTTGCTTCCCCGAATCTCTCTCCACCAGTGCCTTAAACTCAAGAAACTTAGAGAATGTCTGATATTTCTTCTACATGAAGAAGATCCAACACTTATGAGAAAATTCATCAACAAATATGACATATTACTTATGTTTTTTTGTTGAAGCAACAGAGAATGGTCCAAACATGTCTATTTGAACTCTCTCAAGGATCCCAGAAGCTCGGTTCTCCTTATCATGAAAGGTGGCCTTAAAATATTTTCCCATAGTACATCCCTTATGTGTGTCTGACTATGCAATTTTACCCCTTGGAAGACCTGTTAAAATATGGTGCATGAATTTCAAGGCTCCATGGTGAAGATGGCCCAATATTCAGTGTCATAATTCACCCTCATCCTGGCTCACCACATGATATGCCTTGACCATCATTGCTACAAAGCCATCTACCTATAGCTTGTAGATATTATTAACTCTAATCCCTATCCTCTTGGCTTGTATTGTTGTTTTATGTCGCAGGAAAGGTTTTCCTTCACTAGAAATAACATCATAGCCTCTATCCTCCAACATTACGACTGATACTAAACTTTTCTTCAAACATGTGGTACATGCATTACATACTTTAATTTAAAGGGTTTACCTGAATACCTCTAGAAGGTAATGGTACCAGTCCCGGTAGCACTCTACCGCCCCTCATTTCCCATTTCAATATGCATCTAGAGATCCTTCTCCTCCAAGTCACTAAAATGTTCCTTATCTCTCATCATGTGAAAGGAAGTGCCACTATCCAAATACCACACAGATACAAATTCACTTGACACCATACATGCGATCAATGAGAAGTTCAGTTCAAATTGCAAGGCAAGAGTCTCACCAGCTACAAATCCTCCAACCTTCTTGTTCTTCTTCATTTGTGGATAGTTAGTAGCAAAATTCCCATGCTCGTGACAGTGAAAACAATTCACCTTGGACATGTCCTACTTCTTGCCATTCTTGGACATGGATTTGGAATGGAATTTCTTCCCCTTCCCCTAATTTTCCTAGGAAGCCAAAGTAAAATCCTCTTCATCTTCATTCTTAGATGAAGATCCATCTCTGGCGTTCCATCTGAACTCCTCCTGCACCAAATCTGACCATAGTCATTCCCAATATGGAAAATTTTCCCTTCCATTGACAGAGTCTTGATAATTGTGCCAACCCTTGGGAAGTCCTAGGAGAGAAAGGCTCACCAAATCATCATCAGTGACTGTTATACCAAAACTCCCCAGTTCATCCCGTCATTGGAAAAAATTTGTTAGATATTTAGGTATGGACTTTCCCTTCTCCATATTGATCTTCTTGAGTTTATTTTTTAGCACCAATTTCCTATGATCGCTGCTGCTCTAGAATAGATCTGTCAAATCCTTCCACATTGCATATGGTGTGGCTTTCCCATGGAGGCTTGAGACAATGTGGTCTCGTACTCCCTCCAACAGGATCCTCCTCACCTTTGGCACTTTCTTTTGCCATGCATCAATATTTGCAGCATCTATCAAAGCGGGTTTAGGAACATAATTATCAATGAATTACTTCAAGCCACTATCTTAGAGTACTGATCCATCCTATCCTTCCAAGAAATTTAGTTTTAGTTTCCCTCGAGTGCATACTCTAGCCTCAATCCATTGAAATCCATTTCGATCTTGAATCAGTTGTAGCACCAAGAAAGTCTTTCTGCAAATTCAAATTTTATCCAATCACAAAATCAGCTCCTACTTCACTTCTACAATTTCCTATACTCTGATACCATGTAGAAATTATACAACATGCATGTATATCTTTGATTCACCTGATATAAAAATGTACTAAAGTTAAACATTGAATCTCTTCTACAAATCTTTTGCGGAATTAAAAACACAATCTCCAATCACATGAAGTAAAGAAGAATCAAATCAAACAAAACACAGATAATTTCCTGGGGAAATATTGCTACTCAAAACCCCACTATATTCTATTGTATATTCAACAAGGATCATGAAACAATTACATACAAAAATATTCTCACAAGAGCATCCAGTGCTCATCTAATTGTCTGACAATGTCATGGAAAAAACTAACCAGCACATAGCCAATTCTTAGCCTCTAGACAACCTACCTTTCTTGCACAATCTCTAAAAGATAGGAATCATGGCCTTCCTTGACTTGATAAGTATCATGGGAACTCCAATGCGTGTTTTGTTTCATGTGTGAAACCCAATAATCCTACAACTGATAGTCAACTTCCCTTTCACCTAGATCTCAACTGGGTCTCCACTAGATCTGACATGCATGCAGCTAATAATAGTAAATCCTCAGTTTCATGTGAGATCACTGATTGTGAATTAATTAATATTTAATTCACTTGATATATCACTAGTGTATCTTCAGTTACAACTAGCACAAATAAGTTTAACTCACTTAACTGAGTTAAACTTACTACAACTTGCATTAACTAATGCACCAGTGCACCTCGAACTCTGTTACACGTATAATTTCTCTGCATGCCTCACCAAATACCTCTAACTTGAAATCCACTAGCTAACTAAGTTTATCACTCTTAGTTAACTATTACAAGTTATCATTGAGAATATATTACAATTTATCATCCATCTTAATTAAGGATAACTAAAATAGACATGCACCAAAAATAGAACTATGGGCCCCACCCTAGTGTAGGTGCTTAATGCACTAGGCGTGGGTGCTAAAAATTTATTTTTGAATCTCAACACTAAGTACCTCTAGGGTGTGAGCTCTGGAAAATTTTCCACATCGGTGAGGTCCCAGTCCTCCATTTTCAACATTGGCACTTTGGCGAGCATATCACCTTGCATCAGGACATTCTCTAGGATTAATGGCATGTTGATATAGGACCACATTTTGTTAAGATCCTTTAGAATATTCACCAGAGATTTGCATAATGTGACATAGGTAGGAAAGCACGATATGGGAGAAATTTCGACTACATCGTCTTCCTCCATTAATGTCTCAGGAAACTCTTCCATGGGCTTCTTCTCGCACTCAGCCACTGTGGAGCATGGCTTAGGGGTCTTCTCTCTTGGGGATTTCTGGGACCTTGAGGTTTGGCCCTTCTTAGATTTTGCTGGCACAGGGGCTCCGCAGCCTCCACAATAGGTTCCTCTCTTGGTCGGGTGGTTTTCATACTCAGCATAATTACATGGCCTAAACCTCTACAATGCAGCTCCTCCTCAAACATTGGATCATGAATAGACGTAGAATTCAGAAAAAAGATAAAAATCAGAGAGCTAAATTCAAAAAAAATCACACGGAAGGCAAAGGGAAATAATGCGACCCCTTCAGTCATATATATAACTTAGGCGTGCCTTAAACGGTCCCCTATGCATTAATGTAGCTCCATAAATGATAAAAAGTCTCCAAATCTAGCATAATGTCCTCATTAAATGTAGCTTAGATGCTCCTCCAAGTGGTAAGAATCCTGTCTTGTCCATATTTACTATTCCAACAAGTAGATTTTGGCACTTCTACTACCCAGTCAACCTCTGCGCGCAACTCTGGTAAACTTGAATAAGTATATATTATTATTTATAAAAGATGAGATATGAGAGATGATTACAATGGGGAATCACCGAGGCTTTAAATATAGCCTCATGGTGTCCCTTGGTGAAGAGGCATGATCTTTGATCATGCCCTTTCACTTAATAAAACCTAAGATAACTATATCTAACTAATAATTAATAAATATACATAACATTGCCCCTCTCTTAAAGATGCTTTGTCCTCAAAGCATACGTAACGATGGACAATGTTGACGAACGCCTGGGTTTCTTGAGCGGTGGGCTCTTGCTTCCCACATTTTAAAAAGATCGTGGAGCATATTCTCGAGTTCAATCTTTTGTTGATCTGGATAGTGAAAAGATCTGATATCGACAGGGTCAGATCCTGTCTTGACTTCTGGTGACTCTTCGTGGCTCCCTTTTAAAGATAAAATTTCTAACTGATGACATTGTACTGTAGATGTTGGCGCTCCTGTTTGAATCATCTTCATCATCAGAGAGGAAGATACGACTTGATCTTCTGGGGCTTGGAATCCATACAACCTATGTTTCTTCCCTTTCCACTTAAAACTTATAAACTGCTTCTGATGGTTGGCAGAATAAGTACCTAAAGTTTGTAGCCATTGAATTCCTAAGACCACATCTACTCCTCGTAATGGAACAGTGTAGAATGGAGATTCTAAATGAAAGTTTTTTATCTGTAATTTGACCTTATGGCATTTCCCTACTTTCTCAATCTTCTTACCATCGGCCACCATTACCTTCATATTAGGCACGGGGAAGGTAAATATGTTAAGTCTTTTTGCCATGGTTGAATCTAGAAAATCGTGGGTACTGCCAGTGTCGACGAGAACCATTACGTTGTTGTTCTTGATATGTCCTCTTAACCTTAGGGTTTGAGGTTGTGATATACCTGTCATCGCTGATAATGACACTTGCGGAATAGTTTCGCCATCGACTTCTGGAGAGAACTCTAAGTTGTCTTCTAATCCCTCTATATATGAATCATTATTGTTAGTGTCATTAGTTTCTTCACAACTGTATAGATTTTTCTCTTTTCCATTTGCACATCTGTGCTTAGGGTCCCAGTTTTCACCGCAACGTTTGCACTTGCCCTCTCGCATTCTTTGTTTTTCCACACTAGATTTTTCTTCTTCACGAAGATGGTGTGGGACATATTTTGTGTCATCTATATTTTCAGATTGAGGAAATCTGTGTCTTGAATATACTTTTTCTGGTTTTGATAACCTTTCAAATTTCTTTTTAGCAGCTTTTGCTTTTTGCCTTGCTACTTCTACGGACATAATTTCATGTAGTTTTAGCTCTTCTTGTATATGGATTTTAAGTCCTGAGATGTAAGACTATATTAGACGAGATTCCGACAATCCTGGTACTCGTGTTGCCAAGATCTCCCATTCTCATGTGTACTCATCCACATATCCTTTTTGGCGTAATTTTATAAAGGTTGAAAAAAGCTTTTCTTCTTTTATGCCTTGAAACCTTTTGAAGAATGCATCCTTAAATTTCATCCAACTAATAGCGAGCGTCGTCTTTTTCCACCACATATACCAATTATATGCTTCTCCTTCCATTTTCATGGAAGCATGCTTAATTTTTTCGTCATCACTAGTAATTTCATAAATCTCAAAATATTCTTCCACTTTATTTAGCCATGCAACGCTATTTTTTTCATTACCATCAAATTTGGGTAGCTCGATTTTGACTTTTCGTTGATATGCTAATGGCGGAACAAGAAGTGGATATTGATTAGCAAATGCATTCCAGAGCTGCTTATTTTGAAAATCTACATTACTATCTTCTTGATGATGTGGGGAATCGTCCTGATGCTCTTCTGAGTTCCCTGAATTTGCAGAATTGTTTTGTTGATTTTGTTCCATGTTAGGAGATATTGGGGATTGTGTCTGACTTAACTTATCTATATTATCATTTAGCTTATTGAAGAGTTCTGTCATATTGTTCATTGCTTCACTCTGCTTTTCTGTGGCCTCATGATGATTTAGCCACATTTTTCTTTCTATTCTATTTGTCGTATCATGAACCTTTTTGATGTCGTTGGAATGCCTTGCAACTATTCCTTCAAGATCGACTAATCTTTTTCCGAATTCTTCAGAATTATTATTGATCTGCTTCTCGAGATCTACCAATTTCTTCTGGAATTCAGCCATCAACATCGATGAAGGCATTGAGTGTGTATGAGGTGGGGAATATTTTTCTGCCAGTTTCTCTCCTTCTTTCTTTAAAATTAATTAATTAATTAATTAATATTATTATTATTATTATTTTTAACTATATAATTATTATATATATATATAATTTTTAATTAAAAATTATATAATATATATAATTTAATTATATAATTATTATACATATATAATTATTAAATGAGAATTATCTAATTATAATATATATATATATATATATATATATATATATATATATATATATATATATATATATATAATTATCAATTGAACTATATATTATATATTTTATATAATTAAAAAAATCATTTTTTTTTAATGTGCCCGTTCTGTTTGAAAAGACACACTGTTTCTTATAATTAAAACAAATCAATTTTTTTTTACATAACGATGCTCAGAAGTCACACTTGTTTGACGATTTTTTTTTTTTAAACGTAAGTTTTTATTTTTGGGCGGAGTGTGCAGAAAACGATGGAATTGTGGGGATGGATGTCGAACAGTGTGTGACGGACGGCGGAAGGGTAGGGCAGGCGGAAGAGAAAATGGCTACGGGTAATGTAAATAACGTGCCGGGTTGTACAGTTAGAGAGGTGTATGGGAGTGAGTCGAGCTATGGAGCAGTGAGTGGGAGGGCACGCAAGGTGAGTGCAGGTGAAGATTCAGTGATTGCAATTTGATCGATATACTGTGCAAACCTCAGATTTGTGTCACAAGCAGAACTTGCAAATGTAGGACAGAACCTGTGAGTATTGTTTGGACCCACAAATCTCGCACTTTTTCAGACTGCTGGCGTCTTCTGCTTGTAAAATGAATTAGTGGATCTATGAATGAATTTGAACCTATTCTAGCTTGGATATGTAGTGGGACTTGTGGAATATAGGATGTACGACAGTATGGATTGGAACACGTACCAATTGCAGAATTTAAAATTCTGAAATGGATGCTGAACAGTTCGAAAAGCAATTCTGCACTTGTTTAAAAAAAATTCTGAAATTTCCTCGAAATTCTTTAACCTGATGATCACACAGATCCAGAAGAGTGATGGCTCCGATACCAATGGAGTGTAAAAACTCTGGTAAACTTGAATAAGTATATATTATTATTTATAAAAGATGAGATATGAGAGATGATTACAATGGTGAATCACTGAGGCTTTAAATATAGCCTCATGGTGTCCCTTGGTGAAGAGGCATGATCTTTGATCATGCCCTTTCACTTAATAAAACCTAATATAACTATATCTAACTAATAATTAATAAAATATACATAACACTAAACCTCTACAATGCAGCTCCTCCTCAAACATCGGATCATGAATAGACGTAGACTTCAGAAAAGAGATAGAAATCAAAGAGCTAAATTCAAAAAAAATCACATGAAAGGCAAAGGGAACTAATGCGACCCCTTTAGTCATATTTATAACTTAGGCGTGCCTTAAACGGTCCCCTATGCATTAATTTAGCTCCATAAATGATAAAAAGTCTCCAAATCTAGCATAATGTCCTCATTAAATGCAACTTAGATGCTCCTCCAAGTGGTAAGAATGCTGTCTTGTCCATATTTACTATTCCAACAAGTAGATTTTGGCAATTCTACTACCCAGTCAACCTCCGCGCGCAACTACCACGCGCACATTGCACCTATCTGCGCATCTGCCATTCCTTCTGCACAAATCCTATTCTCTCGCCATATAGCCATTTGGTGCACAGAAGGATAGGGTCATCCCTGTATGGCTTCAATCAAATTTCGTTGACATACCCAGGAAGTGTTTCTCCACTCAATGTGGCTAGGCACACCACACCTCCGTTAGTGATCTCCTTAAAAATATATGGTTCTAGCCAATGCATCTTGAACTTCCTTGGGTGGCATGCAAACTTGATTTCATACAACAAGAACAAATCCTCTTTTTTTACAAACCTTGTCTAATATGCCTATCATGCCATGCCTTTTTCCGCACCTTCTGCACTTGTTGATGGAAATTTTCAATAAAGTGATCCTCTTCCAGTGTGACCAACTACGAAAATCATTCTTCCATAATATCTTTCTCTGCCATATTTGTGAATGTTGCAATTCACAGACATGGAACAATGTACTCCATTGGCATCATAGCTTCTTTCCCATACACCATTCTGAATGGTGTCTTTCCCATCAAATTCTTTCATGTAGTTCTATATGCCCAAAGAACCCTAGGTATTCACACATCCCAATCATTTCATTTATCATTGAAAATATTAGTGAGCACAATCTCCAATATCTTATTGAAAGCTTTTATTGCGCCATTCGCCTGTGCGTGATGTGGAGTACTCTTTAGATGATGAATCTATAATTATTTTTTCAGGGTTTCAATGGTTTCATTCACAAAGTGCGTACCTTTAGAACTCATCAAAATCTTAGGGCATACAAATGGATTCAATATGTTCTCAAAAATGAAGTGTGCAGCTACGTTCGCACTATAATCCTTCACCGGCTTAGCTTCAACCCATTTGGTTACATATTTTTTTGTAGTGATTATGTAACGTGCACATGTATTCTTTCCTTGAGGGTCAATAAGGCCAACAAAATATATGGCCCAATTATCAAATTCTTGCAACACCATCTGTGGTTGCAAGGGCATCTCATATATGCACGATGGATTTCATGTCCTTTGTCATACATCGCATGTGAGGAAGTGTGCATATGCATCATTGTGCAGCGTAGACCACCATAATCCAACTCACAGAATCTTCTGTGCGATTGATTTGCCTTCATAGTGGCCTTTGAAAAACCCTCCATGAGCTTTAGCTAATATGCCTCGTCTCTCAAATTCTAACACATATCTTCACAAAAATTCATCTGCACTGATATTGTACATCTGACTAGCAATGATAGTAAAGTCATTTATGCATGCAACAAGCTCTTTCTTCTGTTACAATGTGTACTCCTCGAGCACACATCTAGTAGTCAAGAAATGAATGATATTAGGGAAATGATCATCAACCACCTCTATAGAAAATAACTGCGCATCAGGTAATCCATCTTCCAAGCTAGTCGACTCTTCTCCATTCTCAATGCGTGACAGATGGTCTGGCCCGACATTCAGTCTCCCTAGATTCTCAATAACTTCAAAATCATTCTCTTGGAATAGCAGCAACCACCTGCAAATCTTCCCTCCTAACATAACCTTATTGACTAGGTACTTCTAAGCGTATTGGTTAGTAAATATATTGAAGTGTCCTCCTAATAGGTAGTGGCAGAATTTCTACAACACATAAACCATCGCTAATCCTTCTCTTTCTATGGTTGAATAATTATGCTTTGCACTTGATACCTTCCTACTTGCAAATGAAATAGGGTGATCGGTCTCCCCAACTCCTAAATGTGCTAAAATAGCTCTGAGCATTATGCAAGAGGCATGAACATGCACAAGGAATACCTTTGACTAATCTGGAAAGACTCATATGGGCGCAATGACCATCTTCTTGTTCAAAAATTCAAAACTCTTCTGAAATTATTCATCCCAATAGAACAACGCATCCTTCTTGAGAAATTTTTCCATGGGCATAGTGATCAATGCATGAGCTTGAATGAAACTCCAGTAGTACCCTGCATGCCCCAAAATTGAGTGCAGTTCTTTGACATTCATAGGAACTTCCATATTAATAATCACTGTGATGACCCAGCAATATCCTGAATGGCGCACAAAATATGCACTTCTTGAAATTTAGTGAGATCTGATACTTCCTACAAGTATCCATCATTGGGCGCAGAATTGATACATTTTTTTTCAACAATCCAAAGACAATCCAATCATCAAAGTATACTTCTAAGAACTTGTGAATTTATTCCTTGAAATTAGCTACTACTGTGCACGAGACGATAACAGGCACATTCTTCAAACCAAATGGAATGATTGTATACTAAAAATACCCCCATTTTGTCACAAAGGTTGTCTTACTTCTATCTTGTGGTGCAATTCTTATATGATGATATCTTGAGAAACCATCTGTAAATGAATAAGCCTATTTTCCTCCTATATTGTTGAGGATTTCATGAGAAAATGGATTGGAAATAGATCATGAATGAAGGAATCATTCTGTTTGCGCATATGCACATAAATCCTTATTTCTCCTTTAGTCTTCTTATCCTGTAATACCATAGGACTCACCAAATTAGACTCTTCCACTAGTTCTATGATGCCTGTAGAAACCATTTTATCCAGTTCTTCCTTAACTTTTTGATTTATATTTTGGATTCAATCTGGATGGGTGCTTCTTCATAGGTCACACAACAGGCTTTAATGTGACCTTCATGACCCCAAGCTATCCAATTATCCCTTTCAACTCAAAAAAAGTTGTATGAAATGCATCCTGATACTCAGTCAGCAACGCAACAACCTTTCCCACTTCATCGTCATCCCAATAATCTATGATCTTCACTAACTTTTATTGTTCTTAAGATCCAATGTTCACTTATCGAATATTCAGAGGCTTCATGACATCCAATGACATAATTGAAGGCTCATAAACTACGCAATGTCCGTCAAATTCAGGGATTGATATATTCCTTGGATCTTCTTCATTTCCTTCAACTATAATACTTTTGAAATTGGAAATATCCCTCATTTCCGCATCCCATGTTGGTGAAGCACGCTCTATATTTGGATTTGAAGTATCAAAGATAACCTCCTGAATATTGTTGTGAAACTATCTCCAAACATAGATAAAAAGAGAGATCAACGCCTTAGAAATCATCCACTTCGAGGGGGAAAAATCCAATAAATTACATAAATGAACCATTATTGGATGATAAAAATGTCCAAAACCTCCTTCTATATATAGGAGTCCATGGGGCCACAATAGAATCCTAGCCGACCTAACAATAATAATGTACGGGCACAATAACAACAGTATTGGGGTTACATGGGTACAAAAATAACAATAAAGGGGATACACTAATAACAATAAGGGACTAAACTAGTAATATAGGGATCTAACATGCCACTCTCCTTCAAAAAATTGTTGTCCTCAATGCTTGAGCAGCTCTGGGTGCTTCTGTATAAAATTCTCATCCTCCCATGTAGAATCTTCAGTGGGTAAGTTCTTCCACTTGATTAGATACTATGAAATTGATCGATTTCGCAGTTGTCGAGTTCTTGTTTCAGTGACCATTTCAGGTTCCAATATGATTTTTCCTTCCTCATCAAGTTCTAGCAATATTGTTTGAACTGGAATATTTTCACCTATAACCTTCTTTAAGCTTGAAACATGGAAAACTAGATGCACTCGAGAAGGAACATGAAGCTCCAATTTGTATGCCATAGTACCAATATTTTGCAATACCTTTTAAGTACCATAGTACTTTGGAGATAATTTCTTATCCTTCTTAGCTTTCTTGAGGGAAATTTTTTTGTATGGTTGTAGCCGTAAAAATACCTAGTCTCCTACATCAAAACTTCTCTTGCTGCAATGTTGACCTACTTGTTGTTTCATTCAATTTTGTGCCAAATTTAGGTTATCTTTTAAGAGTTGGAGAACTTCTTGTTGATGCTCGATGTGATCTTCCACTGCTTGAACCTTAGAATTTTCTCTTAAAGCTTATGTTATGGACGGTGGATGATATCCATAAAGTGCCATAAATGGGGTCATTTTTGTTGCAGTATGGAAGGAAGTGTTATACCACCATTCAACAAGAGGTAACCACTTGACCCATTGTGTTTTTTTATTAGATACAAAACAACGAAGATATTATTCCAAACATTTATTCACTATCTCATTTTGACCATTGGATTGAGGATGATAAGATGAGCTATGAGCAAACTGAGTACCCAAATAAGAAAATAAATCCGTCCAAAAATTTCCAGTAAAAATGGGATCTCTTTCGCTCAAAATAATCTTTGGGTTTCCATGTAGCTTTTGAATTCTGTCCATAAATGTAGTAGCAACTGTACTTGCTTTAAATGGATGAGATAATGCACAAAAGTGTGCATACTTGGTAAGTTTATCAACTGCCACCATGATGACATTCTTTCCTTTGGACTTAGGTAAACCTTTAATAAAATCCATTGAAATCTCCCCCCAACGTTGACTTGGAATAGATAAAGGTTGTAGAAGACCTGGGGTCTTAATTGTCTCAACTTTATTTTGATGGCAAACCAAACAATCCACCACAAACTTTTGAATATAAGATTTAAGGCCATCCCAAAAAAATTCTTTCTTCACCCTATCGTAAGTTTTTAAAAATCCTGAGTGTCCTCCTAAAGGAGAAGTGTGCAATTCCAAATGAATCTTTTAGTTTAGTTGGGAATTCTTACAAATATATAATCAATATTTGTACCATAAGCAATCATTTTCCAACTAAATGTATCATATGTACTAGGATCTTGCTGCAACTTTTGAATGAGTGTCCACACTTCTTCATCCTTCTTCCATTCATCCCTTGTTTTGGTTATCCAATCTAGTTGGATAATCGAAATGGCACAAAGGAATGCTTCCACCTCTTCATTATTTCTTGAGAGTGCATCTGCAACAACATTTAGCTTCCCTTTTTTGTATATTATTTCAAAGTCATAAACCAACATCTTCGTGACCCATTTTTGTTTCTCTTCTAAAGATGGTGTTTGTTCCAAAAAGTGTATAAGACTATCATGATCATTTTTTACCTTGAAGTGTCTTCCCATTAGGTAAGGTCACCATTTCTTTAGTGCATGTAGTATTGCTAACATTTCCTTCTCATAAATATCTTTCTGTAAATACTTTCATTTGATTGCACAACTTTCAAAAGAAATGGGTCTTCCTTCTTGCATTAATACAACACCAATTCCATTTCCTGAGGCATCACATTCCACGATAAAGTTTTTTGTGAAGTCTAGCGTAGCTAAGACCGGTGTTAGGCATATTTCCTCTTTAAGATGTTCAAAGACCTTAGTTGCTTCACGAGTCCATGAAATGCATCTTTATTCAATAATGTTTCTAGAGGTGATTCTATTCTCCCATAATTCTTAACAAACTTGTGATAATACCCTGTTAACCCGAGAAATCCTCGCAACTGCTTTATGGTTGTGGGGACTTTCAATTCGTTAATGGCTTTAATTTTTTTAGGGTCTACCTTAACGCCCTCGTGAGATACAATATGACCCAGATATTCCACCTCTTGTAATACAAATAAACATTTGGATGTTTTTGCATATGATTGTTTCTCCTGCAATAGTTTGAGCACCCTGTCAACATGTTGGACATGATCCTTCCAAGACCTACTGTAGATTAGTATATCATCAAAAAATACTAGCACAAATTTTCTAAGGAAGGATTTGAAAATGGAATTCATCAACCCTTGAAATGTAGAAGGTGCATTGGTAAGGCCAAAAGGCATGACCAAAAATTCATAACAACCCTCATGAGTTCGAAATGTTGTTTTCAAAATATCTTCAGTCTTCATTCTAATTTAATGATATCCTGAACGAAGATCCAACTTGGTAAAAGAAATTGCTCCATGCAATTCATCCAATAATTAATCAATCATAGGAATGGGAAATTTATCTTTAATGGTGAGCTTATTGAGTTCGGTATAATCCGAACACATGTGCCATGATCCATCTTTCTTATGCAACAATACTACTGGAGCAGAGAAATAACTTTGACTAGGTTGAATTATACCAGCCTCTAACATTTCTACAATCATACGTTCATTTTTTCTATTTTGGACATAAGGATATCTATAAGGCCTGATGTTTGGAGGAACACTTCCTGGAATCAAATGAATAGCATGATCATGATCACGAATAGTTGGGAGTCCTTTGGGAGTTTCAAACACCTTGGAATGATTGTTCAAGACTTTTTGGAGATATGCAAAAATAGATGATTTTGATGTTGGAACTTCTAGTGAACATAATTGTGCAATTATGCCTCATTTTTATTTCTTCATAAGCTTTGTCATGACATTGGAGCTTATTATTTTTCCTGCCTTCCCTACAATACCCGTCCCCAAAGATTGTAACCATTGTACTCCTAGAACAACATCAACACCTCCCATTGGAATGTAAAGCATTGGAATATTCAATACATATTCCCCCATGGTTAGGTTGATATTATGGCATTTTCCAAAGAAATTTATAGTTCCTCCATTTGCAACCATAACTTGACATTCTGGTGTTGGGTATAAGAAACAATTCAATTCCTTGGCTACCTTACAATGAATAAAATTATGGATACTACTCGAATCAATAAACACTATTACCCTTTTCTTCTTGATATGTCCTTCTATCTTGAGATTTTGAGGAGTGGTAATTCCAATCTCCTGCCAATGCATTACATGATATGGTCAGACTCATTTCTTCCTCTTCTAGGGTTGGTTCTTGCTGTATATCCTCTTCTTTTGAATATTCTTGTTCATTTTCTTCTTCCTCTTCACAATTTATGTAAAATAATTTCTTCTCAGCACACTTATGGCCTTTAGTGTATTTTCTATCACAACTGTAGCAAAGCCCTTTTGATCTTTTTTCTTCCAATTTTTGTGGTCTCAACCTTGTAGGTTGTGGAAGTCTAGGAGTAGGAATACTTCCATCTTTATAGATGTGAGTGGTAAGCTTCCTTGTCGCCATAATTTTACATTCAATTTTTCTTGCCAACCTAAATGTCTTCTCCAATGAATCAGGTTCCCAAACGCGAACTTCATGTTGGATGTTATCCTTTAAAGTCCCTATGAAGACATAAATCTTGTGTTCCTCTGGAATATCAGTTACCCTTATATTCAATTTTTGGAACTCCTCAATGTGCTCCACCACTGAACCCTTTTGTTTGAAATTTATCAATTGGCTAAATAAGGTGTTGCATTGTGTATCCTCATAATGTGCTATCATTTCCTCCATAAAAATTGACCAAGTCGAAATTTTTTTACAGGAGCAAAGCCATCGATACCATACAAATGTATTTTCTAAATTTAAAATTTCAATGTGTACCTTTTGTGTGTTTTGCACATTATTGAGATAAAAATATTGTTGCATATGTAGTATCCATGTTAAAGGATCCTTGCCATCAAAATTCCTCATATCCATCTTTTTAATATGGTGGTTCCTCCATCTAACATTAGAGTTTATGAAATCACGATGAACATTTATTTTTTTCTCATCATGAGTTTCCTCTACTATCTTTTCGCCATTAGGAAACATTTCTCGTATTGACTTTGCCAAACATTCGATTTCTACTTTTAGATCATTCTTCATGTTTTCCATTTTTTCATCGATATTACCTTCCATGTCATCCATCTTAGCTTGCATGAAAACTTCCATGCCCTCCATCTTAGCTTCCACGACTTTCTTCAAAACTTCCATTTCATTTTTTGTTTCTCTTTGTGATAGGTGCACTTGCTCTTGTAATTTTGACATCTCATGTTGCATTTCTTTGTCTTCATGAGTCATAGTAGAGCCTTCTCAAGGCTTAATCGGTGTTGAATTATTTTTAGGGGGAATTTTAGAACCCAATAATGATATCTATTCTTCAATATGCCCTTGGAATAAATTCAAACTAATTTTTTCAAATGAGACTTATGTAATTCGAAAAAATATTCGCACCTTTGTCTTGCTTTTGAGGAGCTCAATATTGAAAATGAATTATATTCGTGATTTAGGATCTTCAATATATTCAATTTGGCCCTGAGGTAGCACTCTGAATCCTCTTTCAAATGCCATAGCTATGGCCTGATTTTGATTCTTTGAGTCAAAGTTATGTCCGATCTCCCAAAATGACATAATTATGGACTGGTTCAGTAGAGCGAACTTGTACGGCTTTCCACGTGTCATGGTTTCCTCCTTCGGCTTGGAAATTTATATACGGGAAATTAAAGTCCATGCAATTTTTGGCACTCATTACAAAATTCCAATCTGATGTACAGAGAGAGAGTTATGAATATTTTCCCACGGTCACCTTTTTGAGATGAAATTTGGGAGCCTGAAAAAGCCCTTAATTCCACAGATCCTAACTCCCAAAATAATGTGAATAAATCTTTGAAATATTTCTAGGACATTCCTTGGGATTTCAGATTTTCTCTGTGAACATTTCCTCTTTTGAAATACCATAGAAAAATATTTATAGCAAAAATTCTGTAATGACTTGTTCAGGTTAAATTCATGAGCCTGCAAAAAGCCCTAACGTCCACAAATAATATCTCCAAAAATATTGCGAACCAAGGTTTGAAATTTTGCGACAATTTTCCTCAGGATTTCAGCTTCGCGCTCTAAAAATTTCATCTTCTAAACCTTCGTAGAAACTATTTTATAACGAAAATTCCATGATGACATGTTTGGAGCGGAAAAAACCCTAGAATCCAATGCTCTGATACCAAATGTTGTGAAACCAGATCCAAAAATAGAAGAAAAGAGAGATCAACGCCTTAGAAATCAACCACTTTGAGGGGGAAACCTATAATACATTACATAAATGAGCAATTCTTGGATGATACAAATGACCAAAACCTCCTTCTATATACAGGAGTCCATGGGGCCACAATATAATCCTAGCCAACCTAACAATAATAATGTAAGGTCACAATAATAACAATATTAGGGTTACAAGCGTACAACAATAAAAATAAGGGGGCTACACTAATAACAATAAGGGACTAAAATAGTAATATAGGGACCTAACAAATACCTTGCAACGCTTTTCCCAAGAAGTCAAACCCACTCTCAAATTTAAAGGTCAACATGAAACTTTCAGACATCACATACCATTCATTGGTTCCTCGCTGTAGCTCCATTTCTAGGTACCAATCAGTAGGCACCTTTCTCAATGTGTGGATGAACATGTTTACCCATTCTGGTCTTGGGTTTGTGCCCCATACTTCAGTCCATTTTGCCAGATGTCTGCACAGATAACCCTTTGCATAATAAACATCTTCTAGTCTGGTAGCTAGACATTCAAAGCACAATCTTATCATTCGAGCACATTATTCCCAATTTCCCATGTTTCCTTTGTGAGTCTCCTGCCATATTTTTGGAGTAGCGTGCAATACTATATCTAGTGCATGGAATCTCTGTCCTTCTGTAAGATTTCTTTCAAGTACTCCTAAGAACATCTTCACATTAGTTAAACCATCATAATATGGTAATTATCGTACCTCTAAGGATGTGTAGCGAAGGGATATAGTCACTCGGATGCAGCACGACGCGGATAATTTATGTAACCTATTTTTCTAGTTCTCTAGTTCTTCATTTGAATCCGAGAAGCAACAACTATATTTTTCCCAATTAAGCCTTCCATAAACTGTCAGTTGATCCAATCACCATCTTGTGTATCCAACTTATAGATATGGTAAAAATCATCATCCATGTGCACCGACTCTGTGTATCTTGCCCTTTATGCAAGATCAAAGGGCACTACAACTCTGGTTCCATTGTCTCCTCTTAAGGTTTATGATTCCATCCATATCAATAGCCAAATCCAGACCCAACAACGCAGGATAAGGATTAGTATCATCCATAATTTATATGACTTCGTAATCTACAAGAACCTTAACTCCTTCAATATATACTACAACCTGTGAGAGTCTTCCTAATCGAAATATTTTCTATTGATTCTCCATGCGCAAATGAATAGTATACCACTCCAACTTAGGCTCTCCCATGCACTTCCAAGTTTTCTTAGGTAATACATTTGCATCATATCCTAGATCCAAAATGACCTGATCCATTTCATAGGCATTGATTTTAGCAGTCAATCACATATCACATCCAGTTCTTCTTTTGTTCTTATAGATCTTGTTGCAATATTTTTGTTCCATCCGAGTTTGTTCCTTTTCTACGTAGTTATCTATCAATGCTCGAAGATTCTCCATTGCCTTTTTTTACGCAGTAACTTGATGCAAGCTTGCAAAAATGGCTTTATTTCTTCATATACTCCTACCATACCCATAGTTCTACCTGAGGTTGATGTGCTTGATTCTGCAAAACACTTCTTTTATTCTACAAAAGTGTCTTTTTCGCATTGTAAATCAAATCCATCATTTTTCTCTGGTGCCTTTCGAATCCAAAGATCAACATCCAAATTCTTTCATTTATTCTCACTAGTCATTGCACCACTTATAGTGACCAGATTCACGCTAGGATCCTCTTCGTGCAGCTCCACCCTAACCATCTGAATATTTTGCGTCAGAGTCTGCATATTCTTCTCCTGCATCTTAGTAATTAAAACATGACGATCTTCAGTTACATGATCAAAATACCTATAGTACCTCAAATATTGTTGCACAGGATTTGGATAGTTGTGCGCATAATGACCAGCATCTCAAAAATTGTAGAAGATGAGTTGTCCCCTTCCTCAACCAGTTGGTCCTCCTCCTATTCCTCGTCCTTTGGTCAAGAATATACCATACCCAGATGGGGATGCTAGTGAGGTAGGTTCGGCCTACATTCTGTACAGCTCTGCTTTTTCAATCATCAAATCGAAACTTCAACAGTGTTGTTCATCATGTCCCAGTGACAAGAAGAATCTACAAAACATCTGCTTCAGTTCAAGAATATATTTTCCAATCCTTGGAATGTAATCAGTCAAATGCGTACCCATAAACTGAAAAATTGCACACCATACTAGAGGTGTCCCACTCGGTCCAACCACACTCTTCATTGGGCTTCGTATTCCAGCGTGCAGATAACCGTTTAACATGGGGCATTGATCCTTAGGATACTCGGTAGCTTTACATCGTATGCACCATACCTATGTGCATAACTCCTTTCCCTTATCTTTGCGCAGATTCTGAATTTCTAAATTCATCGCTTCTAAATGAATTTGAATCTGCTCAGATCTGATCACAACGAGCACGAGCGTAGCTTCTATTTTCATCACAATTTCCATGGCCTCAACTTGTGTGGTGATCTTCTGTTGACTCAAGTGTTGGCACAGATGCAGGAGAAGCATAGAAATAAACCATTCCTTCTATTGGGTATCATCAATATTGAATCCATAGTCTCTGATAGTGTGCTTCAATCTCTGATCTGCATCCCATACAGATTCGTTCACCTCTTGGTGAATCTCTTTAAACTCTATGACACATTGTGCGTATGACTTTGGCTTCTTAAATTGTTCTTTTAGGGTATCCTTCAAATCATTCATAGTCTCATTAGGGTTCACCGACACATCTAGCTTGTGCTCTTGAAAATCAGTGGATAATTGTGCTTCTTAACATCGTCCCTATTAACTTGTTGTGCTCTCCATATAGCATTAGTGACAAACTAGAATTTCTTTGTACCTTCATTCCCAATACCTCTAAAAGTAGGCAACTTCATAGATGTGACCATATTTCTGCCCAGTGGATGTGGAGTTGGGGGTGGATTGGATGACTTGTGATATGAGTGCGGAAATGGGGTGGATGGGATCTAAACTATGGTCAACACTCCCTAATTATTCTAATCTTGCGAGACTTCTTCTTGTTCAGAGTGCACAGATTCACTAGATCTACTAGTCTATGGTTTTTTGTCACTATCAGATCTACCCTTGAGAGGACTGTAAATAAATCCCTCTTTTAGATATGTGCAGTAAAGTCTTCCATTGCGCATTTTTGGAGCGGGGTCCCCTGAGGCATAATTTCCGAAGCCATTTTTTATAATTTTGTATGTGCGCATTGTGAAAATGGAGTCAAGGGGCTTTGGGGTGGGTCAAAGTCCCCAATTTTGATGTAAATGGGCTTGAGGGTAAACTATGGGCCTCAAACCATGGTTTGAGACCATAGTATCTGTGCACTAGGAATATATAAATAGATATATTGTGTTTAAGCTAAGTAGTTCTAAGTAAGTTCATGGTATTGATGTTCTGATAAGTTTATGTGTTTGTAAGGGTTCATTAGATTCTATTAAGAGGCTCTTACTGGCTGTGTTGGTGGAGACCTAGTCCTGGCTATGTGCGTACTCTGCTGGCTGTGTGCACAGAAGGGTTTGGTAAGAGTTTTGTTAGGTACAATTGATGTATTGATTGATAGATCTGAAGCTAATAGAAAGGAAATTTTTTGGCAAGTTCACTATGTTATGCATCTGAATGTTTTGCTACTTATATTATATTAAGATCAAATTATCTATCTTAATTATTGATTATTGCACAAATTTTATCTGACATAATTGTGAATGATTATTTATGATTAATAGATCTGTTTAAATATTCGCATTGGTTAAGATCTGGATCGACTTCTGTTCTGTTCATCTGTACTAAGGCGAACAAAAATTTTATGTTATTATGTTAATGAGTGTGCATTCTCTGTTATTTCGTTATATATTGTTGTGTGCTTCTGTATCAATTCACATTTGGTTTTTCTGAGGACCCCTTCATTAATTTCTCACTTAGGGTGCAGAACCCTAGTTCATGCACCCCCCCCATACTGCTTCAGGTGAGACTTTGGTTTGCGCAAGAAAACCATGACTCAAAGGGCGAGTAGTTGGATGGTTTGTTGGTTTATCCATAAACTCTGAACCTGGGTTAGGACTCCTCAAGCCAATTGTTTTGTCTCCATGACTGGGATCATTTTGAGGGAGATTTTATGCTGTGGAATTTGTCACGTAACGAATTACAACATTGGTTGGATAGAAAAATCCTTGAATTTGTGCTCCAAGACAATAGAAGTACTAAGCTATCTGAAAAATAGTGGGTATATAAATATATTTATACAAAAGTGCATGAAATTTTCTCTTTTTTTTTTGCACACTAACTTCAGAAGTGGTTATCGCACTTAACTGAATTCCATCACTACATAAAAGATGGCATAATCATTGAGTGGACTCCTAAATTGATACAACAGGTAGAGAAGTTTGATACTAATATCACTCACGTGGTAGATCATTGGATCAGTCACCTATTGGGAGGATTTGTGACTAAATTTTCCATTGAAAATTTTGTGTCATATTCTTAAGCCGGAAGAATTTTTTTCAAAGGACCTAGAGCTAAGTTCCAACGCTCATTGAAATTATTGCTGAAAATTCTATTGCGTGAACGGGGTTGTTTGTGTGAAAATACTACTTGAATGCATCAAAGAGTTTCAATTATGCACAATGGAAGAAGTTTCCGCGAAGACTCTGAAAATTTTATTTATACCCCTCTTAAGCCTAGATCTAATAGTGAACCTGAACCAAAAATTGCAAGTTCAAGTGATTCTGAAGAATAAAGCTCATCAGAACAGAAACCCTTGAGTACATTTCCGACTCTATCCACTCCGCCTCTAAACTCACATCACATATCACCTACTCCACTGCAAATTCAATCTCCACCACCACCTCCACCTCCCTTGGAAGTAGATATGGTTGCATCAATGAAGTTACCTAATTTCATAGCCATTGGAAATGAGGACACTGATCACTTTTGGTTTTTGACTGAGGTCATATAGCAGGCTCAATAAGTTAAAAATATTTATATTAGAAAAGCACATTTGGATACTGCATTCCAAGATCACACATTATATTTGTACATTAGGTACGTGCAAGAAAACCCTAATGTTACCTTGGAAGAAATTAAAGAAGCCCTAAAACAGCAGTTTAAGAAACCTAAGTCATACGTGCAGCTGGTGACATAAATGAAGGATATCTGTCAAGATCCTAATGAATCTATCTGGTAGGCTGATCAGAGGTTGAATCACACCATTAGAGATGGTGGATTTTTTATTGATGACACTTAGCATAAGGAATGGTTCACTGCTATGTTGCTCTCACATTTGTAAAAACCATTAGGTCAAAAAAATATTGCCACACAAGCTGAGGATGTAGAGGTTGCAATGAAACTGGAGGCTACCCCAACACCTATTGCATTGGGAACTCAACAGATTCAAAATCAGCTGGAAGCAATGCATTTAAAATTCAAAGTATGTGCAAAGACAAAGGAAAGGAGGTCTGCACAAAGGTGTGTTGTATAAAATGAAAATATTATGGGCACCATAAATAATAGTGTCTTGTTCTCAACAATTATATGAATGTTGGAGGTCCTAATCCACTGAAGAATCTTGTATGTTGTAATATCTATCAAATTGGTGGATTACATGACATATATTATTTTCCAAGGATCAGAAAATATCAGCTTGACTTGAAGCAATTTTTTTTCAATTTTTTTTTGTCATTAGGGCATGATGAGAAACATTGTCATACTTATGATATGATATTGGATAAAGCAGATATATATAGAATTTAGGTTGAGCCTACATCACCAGCATCCCCTTTTGGGCGTGGAGGATTCCAAGGCAGAGGAAGAGGCCGAGGAGATGGATCATCTAGCCAAGGAAGAGGACAAGTGATTTTCTATAACTGTGGATATGCTGGCCATTATGCACATGACTGTGAAAATCTAGAATGACAGTCCTGCAGGTACTATAGCCAATTTGATCATTTTATCAAAGATTTTCATGTCTTGATTTGTAAAATGTAGGAAAAGAAGACACAGAACCCAATGCATAATCTTTTGATTCCTTACGTAGAAAATCGTGAAGAAGATCCCTGTGTGAATGTGTTTACTAGGAGTGGTGTAGCTACCAATGAAGATAAAGGAAATAAACCAGCCACTGATGTATGGATCCGTAAAGAACCTGAAACCAAAGAAGGCTTTAATCTTTAGCACACAAAAGAAAACTTTATTTAAGCACGAAAATAATTTGCATAAGGAAGAACATCAACATTTGGTAGAACATTGAAGGAAGCAAGAGGAGATGAGGAGAGCAAACCATTTCTACAGGCATGCATAAATTTTTTGCACAAAAATAAGGATGTCGAAAATCTTCAAGCATTGATAGATAATTGCACAGAGAAAGAAAAACCCATGGTAGAACAACAAGCAGTCAACAAAATTTATAAGAACAAGAAGAGAACAGGTAGGGAGATGCATATGACATGGCAGATTGGTGCTTATGAAATGGAGCAAGTTATTTTAGATTTGGGATCATATTTTAATGCTCTACCTAAGCAAATATGGCAGCGCATGGGAGAGCTAAAGCTAGAGTGGTCTACTATACAACTGCGCATGGCCAATCAATAGAATATAATTCCTTTAGGAGGGTTATCACAAGTTGTGGTCAATATATATGGTGTCAAGGTGATGGAAGACTTTGAAGTCATACAAATTGTAGATGATACTAATCCCTACCCTGTGCTGCTAGGATTGGATTGGGTCATTGATATGGATGGTGTTATCAATCTAAAGAGAAGGATAATGGAAATTGAAAGGAATAGAGTCTGGTTAATCATTCCTCTAGATCTTGTAGAAGGCCAAAGGTATGTTGAACCAGTGCGTGCTAAGGATGAGATCAATCAAATCTATAAGCTAATTTTGTGCGACGAAGACTAGATTAATCCAACAGCAGATGGGAATCTTAAGTGGGAGAAGGATAGTTATTATTTTTTAAACTCTAATGAAGAACTAGAGAATTGGTACAACCGATTGCATGAGGTGTCTGTGTTGTGTTGTAATCATGTGACCCTATCCCTGCGTTGTATAACATCTGAGCTATGTTATTTATCGCACTATGATGGCTCTACTGATGTAAACATGTTTATAGGAGTGCTGGAAAGGACTGTGCCTAAAGGACAATGATTCCATGCTTTGGATATTTGTTTTCACGCTACTCCAGCAAGATGGTGGGAAAATTATAAGGATAATATGGGTAACTGGGAGGAATGTGATGAGGTTGTGTTTTGAATGTCCAGTTATTAAAATGGAAGATGTATACTCTGGAAAAGAGGATCCACACATACATTTGGCTAGATGGAATCGGGTATGGGGTCTATAACCAAGACCTAAATGGTTCCATATGTTTATTCACACATTGGGAAAAGTACCTACTGAATTGTACTTGGAGACAAAGTTGCAAAAAATCACTACTGAATGGTCTGCGCTGACATAGAGTTGTATTCTTACATTTAGCTCGGAACATGATGACCAATATTTAATCCCATAAATTATTAATGTTTCAATGATGTAGACTATGAATTACAAACAGTTGGCACTTGTGGGAGTTAGGGAGCCGCACACAGTCAAAATAACCTTGATCCCCTCACCTACAAATGACAGAAAAGTGCACTCCATGATGGGCCTTGTTAGGTATTACAGAAAGAACATTCCAAAGCATGAGTTGATCATTTCACCCATGACTAGATTACTAAGAAGAGGTGTGAAATTCCATTGGGATGATGACTGCTAGAAAATTTTACAGTTATTAAGGGATGTCACAGAAACTATTCAATATTATTTGAATTACCTGGTCAACAAGCCTGTGCTGGGGGGAAGGTTTGTATATAGTTATTTGTAGCTCTAGACTATGTACGCAGGGAGGTGCGACGAGCATGTGGTATCTGTGCAAGGAGGTTGACTGGTGCACAAAGGTGTCAAAAACTAGCCATTGGAACAGTAAAACTAGATTAGACAAATTTAATAACATTTTGGGGAGCATCTATGATGCATTTAATGAAGGGATTTTTCCAGATTTCAGACTTTTTTGTTAGTAATGGAGCCTCATTAATGCACAAGGAGCTGTTAAGGGTGCACCACAAGTATAAATATGACCTATGCGGTCACAATAGTTCCCTTTTCTTTCTGATTGATTTTTGTGCTTTGAGCTCTTTTTTTTCCATTTCATTTTTTGTGTCTATGTCTAGTCTGGATCTAATTTTTGATGATGCATTGCCTTGAGAAGGGTTAGGGTACACCATTCTTGAAAAGATGACATCCACGAGACTAGGTGATGACCCTACAGTGCCCGAAGTTCCTATGATGGAAACACCTGCACCATCTAAAACTAAGAGGAGGTAGTCTTCTAGAACACGTAGATATCCCCGAGAGAAGACCCCAAGACTACGCCCTTTAGTGGGAGAGAAAATTAAAAGACCCATGGCTGAAGTCCTAGAGATGATCGAGGAAGAAGAAGAGGAGGTGGTTGAAATATCCCCATTCTTGCAGTTGCTCAGTTATAGTGCACCATGAAAACCTTCTGTAAAGGAAATTAAGGACTTGGATAAGGTGCACACGAGTATTCAAGTACCCATGATCTCTGATAATGTCCCAATGGAAGGGCACATACTCGTAAATATTCCACAACTGTGATTTAATGATTGGGACATCGTTGATGTCGAAAAGTTCCCATAGCTCGCACAGAGCTATATTTGGATCAAGTCACCTATGAAGGAGGTGTTGCAAGCCTTGAGGAAAAGAGTGGCGTATTAGGTCTTCATAAGGCAGGCCTGCTCAATTTGTTGTATATCCCTCATTTTGGGTGAAACCCCATCAATGATATTTGTGTTCGACATTTTTTGGCTCTTGTCCAAAATAACATGCTCTGGTTGGGAGAGTGCATCCCATCAATGCAGTGTTAATCCTTAGAATCATAGTTCTTCCTGCTAAGGGGGCCGAACCTATCACTAATTTTGGAGGTAAAGCAGAGGAGAATGTTGTGGTAGATTAAATCAAGAAGAAATAAAATGTTACAAGGAAGGCACAGGGCTTTGTAGTAGAGGATATTAATGACACCGCAATTTGTTTTGATACACTCATGTTGTCCTGCAAGATGATGTGTAACTGCAGGCCTAAGGAGGTGCCCACACATGTGATTGTGCTTGTAGGACGCTGTGAAAAAATGCGTCATTTACGACTGGTGTAGTTACCTATATAAAGAATTATTAGAGAATGTACGCAAATCACAGGAGGAAGGTAAGCCCTTTCAATGTTCTTGGCTCATTTTATTAATTACGCTGATTGGATGGTGAATTTTGGAAGACACACAGTTCTCTGACATTGAGCCAAAAATTTGAGAAGCTACGCACTATGCAACACTATGGAAATCATCAGACCCAGTGCGCATGAAATAAAACAGGATATTCTAGGTTTTGTATGATGCTACATTGAACCAAGTAGTGTAGTTAAAGCCATGACTGTCACCTACATTATATCACCAATATAATGTGATCGTGGATTTGAAGGCTACATCCCATAATATTCATATCCATGCAAAAGGTGTTGTAGAGGAAGTGTGGTACGTGCTGCCATATTTGGTGACCGAGGATGATCTAGTACAAGTAAAATCAAAATGGCCACTGGCCTCATTGACCCCACCTACCCTGATGAAAAAATGCACTTTGACAAGAAAATCAACAGATAAAGCCACCGAGAAACCTAAAGAGACAGTTCTAGTGAAAGCGATAGAGATGGTCACTAAGAAAGGCATAGAGAAGGAATCCACCCCTACAACAACTAGAGAAACCATTGACACAAAAAATGTGCTCAAGAAGAATAGATTTGCACCTAAGGAGATAGGAAAATTTGAGACATCATAAGGTACCAATCGTAGCTTTCAGGCCACTTGTGGATCACAAAAGAAGCATAAAGGATCCAAGAAGGTAGGGTAGGAGGTCCTGACGCTGACAAAGGACGACTTAAATAAGATTTCGAACAATGTCACGTCTGCAACTGAGGATCGCTGGAATTAAATGGAAGTTCGGCACAAGCCCGTACTATAATTTGTGCAAGTTGGATTACAGGAACTCAAATTACATGAGATCTAGATTCAAGAGAGCACAATTTAGGCAAGCCAGACCAGCACACAAGTCACGAGCGCGCAACCACTTGACGTTGCTCTACCAACATCAGGGGATGTGTGCTTTGTTCACATCCCCCTACCTACAATTCAAATGGACACAAAGTAGTGTGTCTAGTTCAATGATTTATGTGATGTGCATATTAATCGATTTGTGTTACCTACAGGCAATTTACACCTTTTACATTTAGTGATCACGGATGAGCTTCAATACTTAGAGGCTACTGCGCAGACGAAGACAAAGGATGCATAACAGTAGGTCGAGCAAGCAAACCAACAACAACATTAAGTAGAAGTAGCTTTCAGAGAAGCAGAAGCCCAGCCTGTTGTGCTGGAGGCTAAAATCAACCAAGTCTTCCGAGAAATTGCAGCTAAATTGACCATAGGTGCGCCTACAAAAAATTTAGAAGGATTGGTTGTTGCAGTAAAAGTAGCACACATAAACAATCCAAACAAAGTATGAGTAGCAAATTGCAGACCTTCAAACAAAATTGTAGCCAGAGACACCACTGGAGGTTCGTGCATAGAGAGAAGCGAAAGTAAAATAGGTAATGGATAGTATTGTTGCTACAGTCACCCAACGTGACAGTTTATTAAATGATGCCATGAATGTTTGGACCTTTGTCCAGTATGATCTGGTAGTGCAACACCTGTGTGATGCCCTCAACCAAAAGTAACAACAGTTCAAAGAAATCAAGATAGTGGCACCTACATTAGTTCTTACATAGCACCTTTCTCGTTTGCAGGAGTGTAGAACAATACAAACCAAAATTGAAGGATTTCATCGAAAGGAACATGTACTGAAGGAGTGCATGCAACCATGGGTAGAGGAAGTGCTACAATTATCACAAACGCTAGAAAAAACTTTGAAAATCATTTAGTAGACTCAAAACATCATAGATATGGTCGTCAAAGGGCCTAATACAGAAAATATGGTTCAACAAGTGCGAAGTGTAGTAGTGAAAAGTCTCGAGTTAGTGCTCCCTCTCCAAATTTTTTTCAAAAGGCTTTAGGCCAAGACTAAGGAGCCGATGCCTCAGTGTCTCAGGACAAGTCACATTTTTGTGTTGGGGGCCTGTTTGAGCGAGGTCCCCCAAGGCACAATTTTCGAATTCATTTTTTATAATTTTGTATGTATGCTCTGCGCAAATGGATTCAAGGGGCTTTAGGGTGTGTCAAAGTCCCCAATTGTGATATAAATGGGTTTAAGGGTAAACTGTGGGCCTCAAACCATGGTTTAATACCATATTATTTGCGTGTTAGGCGTATATAAATAGATAGATCGTGTCTAAGCTAAGAAGTTCTAAGTAATTTAATGGTATTGATGTTCTGATGAGTTTATGCATCTGTAAGGGTTGTTTGGGTTTGGTTAAGAGGCTCCTGCTGGCTGTGTGCATGGAGACCTAGTCCTGGCTATGTACAGACTCTGTTGGCTATGTGTGCAGAAGGATTTTGTAAGGAATAATCTATGTATTGATTGACAGATCTAAAGCTAATAGAAAGGAAAAAAAATTCCAAGTTCACTACGTTATCCATCTAAATTTTTTGTTTCTTATATTATGTTAAGATCACATTATTCATCTTACTTATTGATTGTTTCACAAAGGTTATCTGATATAACTTTGAATGATTATTGATGATTAATATATCTGTTTAAATATTTTCATTGGTTAAGATCTGGATTAGGTTCGATTTTGTTCATCTGCGCTAAGGTGAACAACACTTTTTTGTTATTCTGTTAATTACTATGCATTCTCTGTGATTTCATTATATATTGTTGTGCACTTCTGTATCAATTCACATTTTTTTTTGCTGAGGACCACTTCATTAATTTCTCCCTCAGGGTGAGGAAACTTAGCTCTAGCAACCCCCTATACTGCTTCGGGTGAGACTTTCGTCTGCGCAAGGAGATCACTGCTGAAAGGTCCAATAGTTGGAGGTTTTGTTGGTTTATCCATAAAATTTGAACCTGGTTCAAGGCCCCTTAAGCCAACATGCGTTGTCGGGCCTCTTTGGGATATTCACGCAATATGCTCACACAGAGAACCCTGTTCATAAAATAGCATCTTAATTCAAAACTTCAAAGAGTGATGGAAATTACCTCTGGGAGCCTTGAAAAATATTCTTTTAGCTTCAGAATAAGGCACAAATTTATCAATAACAAACTTAGTTACAAATCCTCCCAGAACAAGATCGATCCAATGATCTATCGCACGGCTAATCGTATTACTAGTCTTTTCTACCTATTGTACCAATTTTGGAGTCCACTGAGTGACTGCATCATCCTTTACGCAGGTATTAAATTCAGTTAATTGAGAAAACCACTCATGAAACTCAGTTGCAAAGGAGGCAAATAATATCTCGTGAACTTTTTTATAAATATACTTTTGAATCCCCTGTTCAGTAGATAATTTAGAGCTTTGATTCTCTTGGATCACAAATTCAGGGATATTTCTATCTAGCATATGATGAAAATACATCAATTCTCCCTCAAAATGATCCCAGTCCCAGAAACAGAACCATTTTTTGGCTTGAGGGTTCCTAACCCATGTTTTTATTTATTGCACAACCAACAAACCTTCCAACTACTGTCCCTTTCAGCAATGACTTGCTTGTGCATATCAAAGTCTCACCTGAAACAGTATGGGGGGTGTTGGAACTAGGTTTCCACACCCTGAGGAAGAATTTGATGTGGTGGACATAAACAAACTTATAAAATAACTTAGAGTAGATCATACGCAGATACGTGCATAAACATATCCACTTCATCACAGATTATTATAGCATTCAATATATATATCTTCACGCATAGTAAATAGATACACTTAAGAAAATCAATTCATCAACCATGTACTTCACACATAACAAACTTTATCGATTGCATAGATGCATTCAATCATAAATAGAACTAAATGTAACATATCACAAAACCAATTCCGATCTCATAGCAATTAATAGAACATATTTGCAGTTAATCAAATACATAGTAGATCAAGTGTATAACACATTCAGTTTTCCAAAAAATTCTTCTGTATTAATAGTTTCAACAGTTTCAGTACATTCAAAATTCCCTTACAGTTTAGACTTCCGTGCACACTGCCAGCGGAGTTCACACACAATCAGGACTAGGTCTCTGTGCACACAGCCAACATGAGCCTTTTACCCAAAAACCCAGAATTTGACTGAAATCCTTACGCAAAAAACATAACAAAACAATAACCAAAAGATGATCTATTCATGACTTGACCATTACATATTTATACAAAGTTATCACACAGATACCATGGTCTCAAAACATGGTTTGAGACTCATGGTTTTCCCTTAAAACCCATTTACATTGATTAGGGACTCTTACCAGCCCCAAAGCCGCTTTGACTCTTCTACGCAGCATTCACAACAACATATATAAAAAACATAACCAAAATGGCCCCCAAGGGACCCCGATCCAACACGGGCATTGTGACACTACAACATTTCGATAAATTTCAATCCTTCTTCCTTGTTTCAGTTTATATCCTTCTCTTAAATAATGTTTCAATGGAAAATATGATCCTTTCATAAGGAAGGCTTTGTGTAGAACCATGACACCCACATATATTCTAGGAACCTCATTGCAGTTTTATTTGGAATTTTGCATGCTAATCCAATCAAGTAGAGAAGGGAAAGGGGAAATATATAGTGAGCATGTTAATATAATAGGTGTATATAGTTGTGTATGAAGGAAAGACCTCTCCTTCTCTCAATAATCTTGCATCCCTCTTCCACCATGGCGATATAAATGTCGATAAAATTACAATGAGAATAAAGTAAAAAAAGAAAAATAAGAGGTGAAATAAGAGAACGACTTCTTGTGCAGAGAGGTGGAGAAAGTATCTTTGTCGAGGTACTGAAAAAGCCTGCTAGTAGTGAAGATATGCTTACATTCCTATTGTGACTCCACCGGGGTATTGAACATCCTTGCTGGTAATGGAGCAACATCAAAGGTGAACACTAAAGACTTTGATCATCTGAAACTCACAACTATATTACCATAATCTTGAATTGAAACAATTGTGATGTAGATAGCTTTGTGAATGTGTCTAACTAAGAAAGGGAAAGGATGGGACTAAATCTATAACTAAGTTAAGTGGGAAAACCATATTAATCCACACGATGAATCAATACTTCTTGAGAAACTAGGCCTTGTACATTAAATTAGATCAAGGCAGAGAAGATGGAGTTCTGCCATTGGGTCACCAAGTGTTTTTGTTGCAATGACACCCTCCAAATTTTGGTTGATATCCACTATTAAGAGCCTACATTGACGTTGTTATCTATAGTTTCTAGTAGAAAAAGACATTCCATATTTTTTCTCTCAATTTCCTCGTCCCTTTGTAAAGAAAACCTAAGCGTTGCATTTTGGGAAGGGAAGGTCGCACGCTATAACAGGGAGCTATAGTGCACCTTTAAGAAAAAATAATAGTGATAATGGGTCCTATCTATCATAGATATATGTTCTAGAATCATTCCAAAAGTTTAAAAAATAAATATTTTTTGGTGTAATTACATATGTCACAAAGTGTATCCTAAGTGTCACACTTAGAGGTATGTGTCATTTTGCTATCGTTTCACTCGTTCCATGTTGATTCTGGGTGTTGATTTTTCATTGTTGTGTCATTGATTTTTTTTAGTGTGTGATCATGTTCAAGGTCCTATATTGGTTACACCTCTGCCTTATTTATCCCACACTTAATCAAATTACATATAGTTTCTTTCCCGACCAACCTTTCTCCACTCAGCCTCCTTGAAAATTTCATTATGCAGTTTCAAGCCTCAGTCAATATCCTTTCCTCCTAGAACTGCACAATGCATAGTCATTGCCTTCAAGGATTTCACATTTCATATTCACAATGTTGAAGACTACCTCCTACTCTCCAAAACTATGTAATATTGCCTCCTAAACAACCTCCCCCTATGCATTATGTAGTCTTGGTTTGCATTATGTCTCCTTGTCTCTTTAAACTGCAAAAATATGAAATATAATGGACCAATCTCTCTCCTAAATTTCACATTGTGTAGTCACAGGAGGAAATCCTGCCTCACTGTGACCTTCAATTGTGCAGTATTTCTTCTTAGGCCTCTAATCATTTTTCATTCCAAAATCACAATCTTCGGTCTCTCACTCCTGCCTCTTGCAACTATGCACTAGGAAATACCTAAGCATTCTCCTTTGTCTAGAACTGATATCTGATCCAATAAGTGAGTTGCATGAAGATAACTACACTAGGATATTTCCGAATTGATGTCATATTTTCATGAGTGAATTTCACTTGCAGGCACTGTATCTTGACATGATAGGATGTCGTTTAAGAAGGATGGCAAGAAGATCATGCAAGAAGACACTCATGAAGTTGCAAAGACAAGGTCATCACTGAACAAGAAGATTAAATGACACTAGATTGTGATTGAAGTTGGAAAATCTATATCACATAAAAGAATCCATATATTCAATAATCTTGGAGGAGAAATAGGAAGAGCATGCGTTATCTATCATGAAGACACAATTTTTTTGGAAAGAATAGAATCTTGGCATTGACACATCATCATAAGTTCCATGTCATTAGTGTTAATTCATGTCTTATCAAAGTGTCAACTCAAGAGTCATATGGGTTATCATGTTACCACATAATTTGTAGATGTATTTATGTAATTTCAAGAAAATGAGAAATGTAAAGTATGTGGAAGTCCAAAGGTCACCCAAAAGAATGTGAAAATTCATGGAGAATTACAAAGGTCTCTTAGGAGTTTGAAAAATCATTTGGAAGCTCAAGATTCATGAGGGGAGATCAAGAGTCACAAGGTAGATGAAGAGTGATCTAATTTGTTATGTATACACCCTCATAGCTCAAGAAAATGATTTTTCTCCTTGGCTTCTCCACCTAGGCATTAGAGAGAAATGTTTTTATTTTTGAGAGCAAGTGGTGGCTCTCCACTACTGGATCTAGTGGTGTCTCATTGTATCAATGCATCTTGGAAATTTCACTTAATATTCAAATCTCATCAAGCCAACACACTTTCATGCATATATCATGAACGTATTAAGACCATTCTTTATATTTTTTTGGTATGTGTTTTTTTATTATGTACTAAAGAAATTGAACTATTTAATTAACTTTGGTACTCATTTTCTTGAATGTGTTGTGATATTTTTAGTGATCATTACGTATATGTGAACGCTTTCGCTAGGTTTTTAATGATTATTTAATATGTATGTGTGTGTGTATTTATTAGAATAGTACTATTATTTTTCTACTAAAGACTGACTTTTGTTTCCTTCCAGTGAAACAATCTTGATACATATTGCAATTGAACATTTCATAAGGCATACTTGCTCATTCAAAACTACATGCGTGTTGCTCTCTAATGCTAATGATCGCATCCAAGGAAATTATTTAAGAATATGGCAGTTAGGCCACATTTCCAAATGGAGCACCTATACAAACAATGTGATGTCTAATTGGGACTTCATATCAGGGATACCCCTTGTATGTTGGTGGGATCCTGCACTATTAACACTAAACTAGCAGAAAATTTTGAATAATAGGGTGTCATCTGGTTAAACCAACAAGAAGGGTAATTTTAATAAATTTTCTTCATTTTCCCCTCCCCCTCTTCCAATTATTAACATTATTATCCCCAATTGGATTTTTCTTGAAATCTCCCAAGTAATCAATAATTTTTATGGCATGAGGAAAAATCCAAGATAAATAAATTCAATTTTCTCAAATGGTAATGATTGTGCACACTTCAAAAAGTCACAGTAGCCTAGGAATTAGATATCCCTCCTTAATGAATTTATCCATTGGTGAAAATTTGTCTTGGAGACTAGTCTCCTCAAAATAAAAGTGGTGGAAATTTGTGATATCTCATAAATACTTAGTTAGGAATAGGTTTACTATCCTAGAAACTCTTCCTTATTATTGAGGCTCCACAAATTGGAAATTAATTTCTTTGGCCTCTCCTTTAATAAATAATAATCTAACTTGGGTCCCAAGAAATGGATGATCAATAAATATTTGGAACCATAGTATAATGGGGTAGCCTCCTTTGGGAAATTTGAACTTCCTTCTTCCCATTTTTGAATGGTTGGAGCAACATAATAAGATATATTTAGTTGACATATCACATTGCAATGAAGATGGAAGGTGGTTATGAAGGGACCTCTAAGGAGTTCCATAAAATATTAAAGACATGATGCGCTCACTCCTTGGTTCAATTTTAAAGTGTGCCCCCAACCATATAGATGAATAAGATTCTTGTGGATGGAAGGATTCAAAATATATATTCAAAAGGATGGCTATCATATTTTACTATTTTTGCAAGGTGAGCTTCCCAAATCAATACTTTAGAGAAATATTTGGCATCCCAATAGCATGCCAAAAATAAACTTCTTTTACTATCTACTAGCACATTGGAAAATTATCATTGTGGAGAATATTTCCAAAAGGAGCATTCTAGGTCCCTCCAAGTGCCCTCTTTTCTCCTCAATTGAAGAAAATATCTTGCATCTATTTTTTTAATGTAGATTTAGAGAGAAAGTATGAAATAAGACTCTCCATACCCTAATGATAATATTAAACGACCATACATCTATGTGAAATTGTTTTGAGGCTTTCATAAAAATTATATTGTGACTATTGAAGGAAATAATTCCTTCAATGGGTGTCTCTTCCTAAATTCATATGCTAAAATATCTAGCTAGCTAGGAATAGGTTGTCTTGCTATGGGCAGAGCATTAGAGGTTAAGAGTTCATCCATCCCTCCTTTGGAAAGGTCTAGATACAGATGAATCTAATTAGATGAACCACTTATTTTAGCCATCCTTTGGTGCATCAGTCCCCATCAAAAGTAAACCTACTAAATTTGATAATTGGAAAAATTTATTCTCTGAGGTAAAAATGAACCAATGGATTCACATCCTTTATTTTTATGGTGTTTCAAAAAATAACCTAGGTTTGGGAGGAGTGGTGGGGTTATGCTTTGATCTAATGAAAAAATAGAATTAATTTGTGCTTGGGGTCTAGGAATTAGATAAAAAATCAAGAGAAATTTTACACTCTTGTTCAAGGTTTATACCTTAAAAAAGGAATATTACAAAAAATTTGATCCTTGGAGGCTCTCGAATTATAATAAAAACTATTTTCAAGAAGAACCTTCCAAAGGACCTAAAACTAAAATCCATATTACCAAAGGTATGGGGGTAATAAAAAACTCACTTTATTTGAGCTACAACATATCTTGAGGAAACATAATAAATAAGACGATTTCCTGGATAACATTAGGTTTTCATTAAAGCTGCAGGTGATCAAAGTTAATAATATGGAGAGGCATAACCCCATCCCTTAACCCCAAGGAATTAAAATTTTATTTTAAAACCAAAAATTTATTGGAATTCCAAATGGTAGTTAACATGAGTGATTGGCATATAAGGTGTAAGTTAAGAAGGTGGGAGAGATCTAATCTCACATAACATAATCCATTGATGAGCCACTATGGGTGGTGGAGGTACAAAATCCATCATGTGAGAGTTAGTGTTATGTATCCTCAAACCATTGTAGAGATCACCCTACCAGCTAAAATCATCTGCATAGTATGTAGGGAGATAAGCATCAATGAATTAGAAATGATACGCTAGAATGATTCCCAAATTTGCATGACAACTAGAAATAATGTGTGTGCTGATTTTTAGTAATGACAATGTAGGATTGACAATAAGTAGCATGTGAAGAATAATGTGAGAATGAAGTGGAGAAGGGGTGTTAACTCAATGAGCGTAGAGTATCGCAATATTTACCTACTTAAATTTGGAAATGTGTGTGCATGGCTCTCTTGTCATTTAACAAAATTGAGTGAAATGTGAGGCATTGCTAAAAAATTTAAGTTTTGTCTCTCCTAGGGAATTTATGACCTAGGTTGGTTGGAGGAATCACTAGAGAAATGATTTTCAGAGTTTTCAACATATCATTGTTTGGAATTGGGTACAAAAGAATGAAAATCCAAGCATTGGAGAAGGTAATATACTGTAGAATGTCTTAGAAGCTCTTATTTTCGTTATGATTCTCATTTATATTTATCGCTATCATCCATTTTTTGTTGAAGTTCAATAAATTTTATAGGGTTCAGGTAATGATATAGCTAAGGTGACCCCATGGAAATCTGTCTAAGTCATACCCTCTTTCATATTGATTCTAGATAAAGCCATTTCAAATAATCAACTAAAGGAAGATTTTTTTTGTCTCTGATCATTCTGTAATCACAGGGTAAAGTGGGAAATATTGATAAAGCACTCTGAAATTGGAAGGTCATAGACATGTTGCATAACTCTCTATAAAATAACATTGATATTTTTGGATAAAATTAATCATTCGCAAAACAAATTTCTCTCCCTATATATGAGATTCAATTAGATTATCTCTAGTCTTACTTGCACTATAGAGATTCTAATTGACCAATGAACTACAATGCAAAGGACACATGATGATGTTGTTAGTTTAATACATCAAATTGAAGAGTTTCAACACACTCTAAAAAATATTCCTATTGATCAATATACCTCTATTAATAATTTCAATCAAGACAATCAAGTCTTTGCTAACCTAAATTTACTACCTGCCCAAAATCAGGGGGAGCTAGGTTAGGAGATGTAGTCCATTCTTAAGAAACCCTTCATGTATTGTAAATATTTCTTAATGTTTGTTGTATTTTGGTGTATTTACACCTATGAGTGTAGGAAATTGGATAGCTTGGAAGCTAAAAAAATATGGATGCAAGTGGCATACCTATATTAGATACATGGGAAAGAAATTCAACTCGAAATGGTCGATTTCGGTATACTAGTTATGTCTCATGAAAAAATTGTTATTACAAAGTTCTTGTTCATGTTTAGAACAAATGTATCTCTTGCCTCTTGTCATGGAAGATAATTATTAAGTTTAATAACTTTTATGATTCATATCTAATGAGAAAATAATATAATATTATTGTTATGGGGATAATTAAAGTAATCATGATAGAATAAAAGGACTTCGAATAGAAATTGAATATAATTCCCTTAAAACTATGTTAAATATCATATCAAAAGCCATAATTGATATACACAACCAAGACTGAATTTATGATCAAGTATTGAGTTGGTGATTAGCATGATTTATCTATTTATAAAGATTAATAACCCTAAAAACTAGGAAGATAATTTTTATAACATTACTTTCCTGAGTTCAATTTATCAACTTCTTTAAACATAAGCATTCATACTATGTATAAGGTTATAGTATAACAAATAAAACTTCTTCCTTAAATTATTGACTTGTCGAAAACAAATTAATCTAAAAGTATAAATAAATACTAAGAAGAAAAAGAAATATAAAAAATGAGAAAGGAAACTGAGTTAATCTAATATAGTCTAACCTACCCTTATTCTGCACTAGATGAACATAAACTAAGTGAAATAATATTCCAAGGAGGCCATCTAAGTAATCCAAATAAAAAATTATCAGTAGAAGTTGGAATAATTTGAAATAAAGAGATAAAATAATTATATTACTAAGAATTATATCCATCATGAACAAGATAATATTATTATTTAAAAAAAAAACAATGTCAAGAAAATTTCCTCTAACAATGTTTCAATTATATCTCAAAACTCATCATGCAGGTAAACATGAAACTATTCAAGACAAAATATACAATGGATAGAATATATACTAAGAATCGTCCAAAGTTATACCAAGTACGATATTCTATGGAAGCATGTTAATCATATAAAATGATACCAGTTACTATATTATATGGAAGCATGTTACTGTTAATGGTATAATTGATTATATTTACAACAAACAAAATATTCATATTCTTAAACAATGAAAAATTCTTAATGAGTATGAAGGGTTCGTGAATGGATAGTATAGTTGGAAAGAATCATGTGGATCAATTTCAAGTATTGGACCTTATAGAAGAGTATCAAAGTTGATGGTATTATTAACCATGTACGACAAAGCAATATAATGAGGCATAATCGTTGGTTAAAATTGCAACATTATGTTCTCTTGTTATGTAATGACCACACATTAATACATCAATAAATAGTAATAAATAATAAAAAAGTGATAATATTAATATATAAATAGATAAAATACTAAATAAATTAAATAAAATATAATAATAGTAAATAAATAAAATAATAAATAATAAAACGAAGATAATAATAGTAAATAATTAAAGAATGAATAATAAAGTGAAGTTATGAATAAATAAATAAAAATAAAATATAAAAATAGTAAGAATGAGTGAAGTTAATAAAAAGTAAAAAAGAATGAAATAAGCAAGAATGAAATTAAGGAAAACCTTGAGTTAAGGAATACCTCAGACAAAATAGAAGTTTGCATGATGACACATGAATTGTGTGCATGAATATTCCCTTTCCATTTTTGGAACAAATTTTTTTATTTAATGGATAAAAAGGGAAAAAGAGACATTCATTATTTTTAGAGGATAATTCTAGGAGAGGAGGCTTCACTGACTATAGTAGTTGATTGAGGGCTTGAGGGTGGCACAATGTAGAAAGACTCAGTGCAGTTGAGCCTATAGTTGGGTGGAGATTCATCCCCAAAACATTGTTGTAGTCAACGATATCAAAATCAAACAATAACTTTGAAATCTCTAGTAAAATATATCTTTGATTTATAGGTAAGTATTCTCTTATGATGGATTCATAAATTATATACCAATTAGTTGAACATTTTCTTTGTACTTATTATTAAAAACACTGATTGATGTAAATAAATTGTACATTTTAATTTTGGGTAATTGCATATGGTATTAGAGCATGGTTACAGCCCCTAAGGCCTATGAGCCTTAACATACATGTCTAATTTTATTAAATTCTATTATATATTTTGAATTGTTACAACTTATTCCTAGATAAACTCATTTATGTGTTAAATTCTTCAGTAATACCATTCAATATTACTTAGTCCCTTGATATAAGAAAATTTATGTGGAAATAGATGTTTTTATATAATAAATTGCAATATTATTAAAAAAAATATCTAGAAATAAATTTCTGACTGTCAGATTAAGACAATTATTATTTAACCAACATTTTTTGGAAAACCAAGACTTAAATTTTCCTAACTAGTTTTTGAAAGATGAAAATCCAATTTTTATTGAATTGGATATGTTAAAATAATTCATCCTCTAAAACCGCCGTATCCGAGGTTTCATTCTTCAAACACAAATCTAGACGCCAATTTAACAACAATTTAGCTGGACTCTAGCTAAATTTGTGAGAGAGGTCTCGCAATAGTCTCACAATTTTTCTAATGCGGTGAGTAAATTTGAATTCTCACAATAATTGGGTTCAATTTTAGCACAGATCCAAGCATAACATGCCCCATAATCACCAATAAATTAAACCCTGAAAGGTAAAATTATGTACTCACCATGAATTATGGTTGTGTTAAATCTGAATTATACATAGACAATTAGGCTAAGTTGAATCTCGCATAACAACCTACAGGAGAAAGTATTTATATTTTTTTGATTCAACCTACAGGAGAAAGTTGAATCTTGCTAGGGTTTGCAAAATGAAACCCTGGAAATGGTATAAAGTTACAGTGTCAGCCAAAATTTTGGATCAATAGTATGTTTAAATTTTTTGGTTCTATTTTGAGCAGACCTAGTTGTCTTAATTTAAAACGACAAAGAAAAAATATAAAATATTGGCGGATATGCAGGGAAGAATTTCACTATGCCAGAAAGCATGAATTTTAGCTTTTTGTGATATTTTAGTTAAGAGTATATGAAAAAAGATCTTAGGTTGGGGGCGGATGGTGGTCTCGGTAGGGCCTCCTTGACCTTTTATTTCAAAACCTAGAAATCCAATTGGGTGTTTTATTTATTTATTTTTTAATATTATTTAGTTAGGTGAATGTATTTGAAAATTTTGGTTATTTCTCATTATTTTAGCATCCTCTATATTGGAAATATGAATTGGAGGTTATATGTAATTCTAGGTGTAAATTTGTCAAATGAATTGCAACTTGTATCCTACATGGAGCCTTTATGGAAGCTCACATACCTTCTAAAGCCTACATTTTTTGCGCTTATTTTTACCAATTTCTTGTATTTAATATACCACTTGCTAGCTAACTATGGGATATAATCCCTTGTGTAGATTTTACTAGTATAAAAATAGTTTCAGTAGGAAAAATAACTAATATGAGGTTGCTCGGATTTGAACTGTGGACCTTCACTGTGTTAGAGTCGTGATAGAAAATTTGCACCCCAACACCACTTGGACTATTATTCATTACAAGTATGGAATATAATAATTGATCAAACCAAAATTCTAGAATTTTTTTCATTAAAATACTCATTTTTAAAATTCTTGGCGGTCCTCTGAACATTTCTATAAATCTTTCTTTGTTTAGATATGAGAATATCCTTGTTTTGAGTGACTAGGCTTTCTTAGTTATGAGTAGAAGTTGTGCAATCCCAAAGGGCTGTATGGAAGAGGCTGGTGGGTTTTGGATATAAATTTTGGAAATGAATGAATCCATGAGGTGATGAGAGTACTGCCTTTATGTGTTTCTATTGCTTAGAAGAATCTACAAAAAAAATGGCCCCATGAAGGGATTGCTCTAAGTTTTTGCACTTGGTACAATTAAGTCAAAATTATTTTATTATTTGGACGATAATATCTATATGTTATATGAATATTTTTGTATGCCATAAATCCCTTATGATGTCACCTTTATGAACAATGAAATAAAATCTTCTTATGGGTATGGAAGAGAAGGGTTTGTTTAGTCACGTTGAACTCAGGAAGTGTGCAACATTTTGAGTTGGTTTGACCAATTTTCATTTAGTGACAAAGAAAATTATTATTCTTCTTTATATAAAGATTAGGATTTTATTTTTCATAGGGTTATGGGTTTGACGAGGTTATTTTTTGATGTAAATCCTACCCCTATATTCACCTTCAACAAGCACTTCTTGTTTGTATAAGGCATTTTCAACTAGTACCAAACCTCTTTTTATTTTATTTTTTCCAATAAGCATTATTTTTCTTGGAAATATAGTTCAAATTACCATATTCAAATTCTAAGTACTTTCTGAGCTCGAAATGGATTGAAACCATGGTCTGTAGAGTTTTTTTGGTTTTTCTCTCTGTAATGCATGCTACGTTTATATTATAGCAAGTGTTAGAATTTCATTGATTCTGTTGTGGTATTTTTTTAAGGCTTTGCATTATAATCCAATGTCTATTTTCGGGAAAGGGTAGTTATGGAATTTATAAGATGCACCATCATGAATAATTTGTTAATATTTTGTGCATATGATTAGGATTTCCTTATCAACTCAAACCCTCTAAAAAACACACTGTGAATGTTGTTGCATGCATAATTTAAAAAAAACATGAAATCTAACTTTACATATATTATCGTAGCTAAGAAAATTTCCTCTCCTTATGTATTTTCACACCATCCTTTTATTTTTAAAATGAATCTTTTCACCCAATTCTGTAACCTGAGGAATTATAGAAGCCAATAATTTCAACTAATCAAAGTGAGAAATAAGTAGTGAAATTCCTTAAAGGTATACATCAAATGAAAGTCAAAATAGGTGGAAAAAAAAATTACAAGATAGAATTATGCAACTAATTTGGAGGGACATAAAATTATTATGAGAATGAAATTTTGGAAAAAGAAGTATAAATAAACACCAATTTTAAGAAAGGAAAGAAAGTTTCTAAGTTTTATTTCCAATATTAGTAGGGTATATTTGATAAAGTTTCCTTATGGAATAAAGAATAAGGAGGAAGCTGTAAATTCTATAATGAAGATAAAAAATGGTAGCCCTATTAAATATGACCAACATAGAATGAGAAGATGAAAAAAATAGGAATAAATAGATATTTAAGTCAAGTGAGTGTAAGTTATCACAACAAGGGTAGGAAATCAATAATAAGGGACAACCTATTTTAGAACATAATGGAAGATTTTGGAGTAGTCATAACTAGGTACTCTAAAGCTATTCCTTGAATGAATAACTTAGTGGAAAATTGTTGTGAAATCATATAATTATTTTCATATAAGAAAATGATGAGAACATGACGATAATCACTATAAATTCAATTTAAGGATGATGCATATAAGGAAGAAAACATTGGCAATCAACTAATGAATTTGAATATTTATGATAATAATGAAGGTAATTTTCAAAGTATCAAGAAAGTGTGATGAAACTAGATTAAATAAGTGAATCCATTTAATAAAATTGATCAATTGGAGGAATATATTTATGTGCATGGAAACATCTATAATATTTTTTCCCTCTAATGGGAGAGTCACATCCTAAATTTTTCCATAGGTGACTAACAATATGCATGGATAAAGATGTATGATTAGGAAATTTTATTCCTTTGATGCCTTAAAAAAGGAAATTGTAAGTGGATTACATTTTATTTCCATTTTATTGAATTTATTCATAAGGTCTTACCCAAGTTGGGGAATAGTAACAAAATTTCCAAGTGTAATGATTTTATGCATTTAAGAGAGGAGGAAAAATAACCATGATGTATGGAGGTGAGAAATAAAATCCATTTTGATAAAATGTTTTTGAAATTGAAGAAAGTGAATAAGTTTCCATCTTTGAAGCTACTATACATTAAATATTAGGAAGTTGATAATGTTGGAGAATACAAAAATATATCTATGAATATCTGGTACGAGGGAGTGAAGGGATGTTTCTATTGAGAAGAAAGTCCTCTCAATAATATTGATGAGTGGATTGAGAAACATTGTTCATAAGGGTCAAAGTGATGACCTATATAATGTAAAAGTGTTAATATAGGGAGTTGTTAAATCTTGTAATTGTTCAAGAATGATAAGTGATAAACTGAGAAAATGTTTAAAGGCTTAAATGGTCAAAGATAAAAATTTAAGTATAATAAGGAATGTTGCTAGAAATTCCATAAAGAGACCTTGATAAGAATTATGTACAAATTGACAATAAAAGTGAGAATCAACTAGTAGAAAATGTACTTAATTGATATGTACTCATTTTTTTATGAGTTATTAATAATATAGTGCGAATTCATATAAATAAACTTAGATATGATATTTTTGGATCCATCACATCAAAGTTGTTTGTCGATGTTTCGAGCCAATAAGTGTGGCTCATCATTAGTTACTGTCTCAATGATGAGCCACACTTGTTGGCTTGAAATGTTGATAAAACACCTTAATGCGATGGATCCAAAAATATCAAATCAAAATTTCTCTACTCATAGGGACCTTAACTCTGTAAAAAACAAATATATAAATAAATAAATCATCAACTTATCAAGTTTGTTCCATTAAGAATGAAAAAATTCATTTCCAAGCACACTAAGCATATAAAACATTTTGGTGTATGATAATGATGATAGTAGTTTAATTGCTTCATATTCTAAACCAAAAGCATCCTTCACAAGTCAAAAGTGAAAGGGAATAATCTCTAGTCCAACCGAAAAAAGAGTGAATCTATGATAGATAGATCAAGTGATATTGAGACGGGAACTTGATGAGATAAAAAAATATTTTTTAGGATGAAAAATGATAGTTAAAAAGTAATGGATAAATTTCCAAGGATAAAAAAGCCCTCGTGCAAGTGAATTAAACATGAAAATAGACTTAGACAATGATGACCTAGTGTTGTGATGTTCTATTGAGTAGAATGATACTATAATGGATAAGAAAAATATGCATAGTGATCATGGAATTTTAATTTTGATATTGATGACTTAAATTTTTAATGATTAATTGCATTAAATTTCCTTGGGAAGGAAGAATATATGACTAGATACTAAGGCTCAATATGATGAGGTTAATTTGAAGTTTAATAATGTACTTAAATGACTATACCTCCTTTGTAAATTGTCAATTTCCTAGTTAAAAGAAGTGTGAAAATTTATTGAAAGTAATTGGTATCTTGATGAAAACCTGAGACTTGTAGTATTAAGGATTAAAAAAAATCTAACTAATTTAGCTAGATAAATCCTAGATGGATATCTAATGATATTGTTGAATTACAATGAATTTCATGGTATTCATTGTGTATGTATGTTAATGAATGTGATTGATGATAAGAATGGTTTTGTTTCTATTTGTACGATACATGTTTAGATAATTATAATATTGATATGATGTTGTATTAGCAAGTAGTTATATTTATGATGTTGATGTAATGCTATATATTTGATAAATTTGCTTATGTTATAAAATTTCATGAATTTATGACATGCGATAATTTCATGAAATTTTAGTGATGAGTTGTATTCTCATGATGGTGATGAGTTGTATTCTCATGATGGCATGCAAATTATTTTATATGATGTTATGATGTTATGACTGATGCATTGGTTTCATGTTGATAGGTGCCAGTGATTGATAGGAAATCCATTAATGGTCCGAGAGGGCCTATTTATTTGATGACATCATAGGAGCCCATACCTATGAGGGAGAATATGTAGCACCATGTGGGATGGGGACAAACTCAATTGACACGACTTATGCCAGTGTTTATATTTCCTTGTATAGTTTTCGATGGGTTATGGGCCATCTTGAGGAGCTAGAGTGCCTGATGTTGGAGTTGGGATGTTGAAGTCCAGATGTGGGTGTGGTAATTCGATGCCTAGGATAATTGAGTACCATAAACGGATGCCTACGTTGATTAGGTTTGAGTCTTGGAGCTCTAGTATAGACCGATGGGGCTTTATGCCTAGTTTCGAAAGTTGTGAAAGAGGGCTTCCGATTCCTTGAAATTTCCCCAATGTTGTGATGTAACTTTCAATTCATATTGTGGTCACCTAAGTGGCCTTATACTAGTTCAACAAAGGGTGTCAGGTATATGTGAAGTAATAAATAAATAAAATAATAAATAAGTTAAGCTATTAAACTTAACTTCATTACGAATTTCCTTGAAAGGGAGGCGAGAATGTAATGTCACATATTAATAAATCAATAAATAATAATAACAAATATAATAATCATAATAATAATAAATGACATAATAAATAATAAAAATGTCAAAATATTGATAAATAAATAAATATAATAATAAATAATAAAGAAAATATAATAATAGTAAATAATTAAAATAAAAAAATAATAAAGAGAAGCTAAGAATGGTAAATAAATAAAAAACTCAATAATAAAGTGAAGTTCTAAATAAATAAATAAAATACACTATAAAAATAGCAAGAATAAGTAAAGTTAACAAAAATTAAAAATTGATAAAATAAGGAAAAATCAAATTAAGGAAAATGTTGAGTTAAGGAAAACTCAAGACAAAAAAGAAGTTGATAATATGACACATGGATTGTGTGCATGGAGACTCCCTTTTGATTTTTGGAACAAATTATTCTGCTTAATGAATGAAAAGGGGATGCGAGACATTCTTTCTCTCAAAAGAATAATTCCAAGAGAGGAGGATTCACTGGTTGTAGAAGTTGATTAAGGACTCGAGAGTGGCCAACTATAGAAAGATTCAATGTAGCTGACCCTACGGTTGAGCAGAGATTCATCCGCAAACCATTCTTGCAATTAAAAACATCTGAATAACACAACAAATCTGAAATTTCTAGTAAGATATATCTTCACTTTATAGGTAAATATTCTCTTTCAGATTTCGTAAATTGTATACTAATCAATTGAGCATTTTGTTTTTGTTTATTATTAATAATATCGATTGATGTAAATATTTTTTATGTTTTAATTTCGATTTGTTACATGTTATATCCTCCTAGATTTATATTTGAAATCACCAGCAAATTAGAATGAATTAATTAGATCAAACAATTTATAATATCCCACCAATTTGTAAAGTAAACCATCAACCATAAAAAAAGCTATAATACCAACAAAACATGTTAAAAAAATCAAAAACTACATTCATATATGTATTAACAATAATTCATAGAAAATGCAAAAAAAATATGTAAATAAATCTATTTTTTTTATTTATAAAATATGCATCATCATGGAAACTTATTCATAGAAAATTCTTCCCAACAAGTATCATTTGAGAAATTGAGATAATTTTGAGTATTATTAAATATATGCGTATAATTTCAAGAACAATACATACCTAAGTTTGAGTATTATTAAATATATGTGTAGAATTTTCAAGAACAATACATATCTAATCAATATTTAAAGATGGAAGCTTGTGATCAAATTTAGGTATGGTCTAGATTCTTTCTCTACAATACATCATTTTTAAATTAAAAAGTAAGAAAATGAGACTTTGTTGTAACTTTCTTTGTACAATGACATATCTCATTCTACATCATTGGTTCTAGTTTAAAATTAATAACACAATAATATGATGTAACAATCATTGTGGGAGTGAAGTGTCTCAATGCCATAAAAAATCTAATGAATGGTAAACAAAAAAGTCAGAATGATAAACATAATCCTTGACATGAGTCAGAATGATAAACATAATCCTATGTACTAGTTATGCATGCATGTTATTTGTTACTATCAATCATATAATGATAATTTTCATTCACCTAATCATGAGTTACAGTGAATAAAAAATCATAGTTTCTCATGAGAATTTTATCATGATTTAAACGTGAACACATACATAAAAGGAACTTCCAAATGAAGACGAATAGAGAAATCATTATATACATTATAATCAAAAAAACAAATACAAATGTAATGAGAAATCATTTTCAAAGCATATATAATTAAATGGGTCTCTATTGGCTAAATGGTCATCATTGTTTTTACTATTTAGGTCTTCCATATGATCTAATCAAATTATATTAATTTTAAATAATAAAAAAATCAAGAGAAGAATAATTAATATGGGATTTAAATTAAATAATGTATTCATTAGATTATACTTAGAAGAACAATTGACTCATACACAAATATCCTTTGTAACACATGCATTGTGAGAAAAACTATAAATATGTGCATTATTATTATTTTGTTTCCATAAACCAGGAAGTGACTAAAGATAGAGAAAGCATTTTGTTAAATAGTTAGTAGAAGGTTTATTATTAAGATGAAATCTAAAACAAATCAAACTAAATCTAAAAATAAAATATTCCACAAACTCACCTTCATATTTTTTTAAATCTACTAATTTTAAGCATAGTTCATCACAATCACTACTACAAATTCACTCAATTTTTGATGCCCTTTGGTCGTTATTTTGACCCCTATCATCACTATCACAACATATCAAGATTCCTATAAATTTCACATGTCGTACCATCGAAATTTAGACATCCCAAGTTTTCATGGAAATTATGACACAAAACATCATTAGAACCATGGTCATCAAAGCCACAGGTCTTCATCAAAATCCCTCCACATAGCCATCGTAAATTCAAAAAATGTTTCATCAGTCTAAAGACACTGAGTCGAAGGCCATTGTTGTAAAATCCTACTCATCTCCATCAGATTATCGACAAGTTAGTGAGTTAGTATATTGAAAAAGGTCCCTTTTCTTTTGAAAAAGTTTCCATATCATTCATGTTTAGGGTGATGGATTACTGCTGGAAAGTGGGGTCAGTCAACTGAGGTGAGGTGTTTTCATCTGATAATATTTCCATAGTATCCACATTATTTTTCATCGTAATCATCGCCAGGAGACAAGGAAAAATGTTGCATGGACCAACAAACATGGACCAACAAACATTCCACCTAACTCCTAAACAATTTCTTGGAGGAGAAACATTGAATTGTATCAATGTTATGGATGATCTCTTTGATATAATGATAGGTGGGTTATTCCCCCTAAGTGTCTCGTTACATTTAAGGATAATTTTATTTAAAGAGGAAGTTTCATTATAATTCATTGAAGAATTATAACAATAATACAATGAAAAACCTTATGGAGATGTGATAGATCTAGAAAAAATGTCCTCTAGGGGTAGGAGTGTAAGACATGCTTAGAGTTTGGTGAAAGATTTTTCTTACAATTTGAACCATTTCAAAGTAAAGGTGTTAATGATATCGTATAACCTCCTTATCTTGAAAGAATCTAACTATTGAAAATTTGATAATAAAGGTGTTATAAAATTAAAGGCACCCACTAAGGATCATTTTCCATCTAAATCAGCACTAGAAAGCAGGAATCCAAAGAAATCTTGAAAATATAAAGGTGAAAACCCAAGGGTGTTTTGAAACAATTTCCTAAGGGTGTTTTAATGCATGAGAAATCCCAAATTAAGTAAGTAATATCACAAGAATAATAAGAAAATATGAGGAATTATTATCATATGAAGTTCATAATAAAAAGAGTTAGATATTGACTAATATCCCATCTCAAAATTCTTTAACTAAAATTGGACCCTAGGAAAAGTCATTCCATGTTTCTAAAGTGTGCTTGATGTTACATTGAGTTACCAATAGACATGCGAGGATGTGATAAAATAAATAGATTATATACTTGAGTTATAAAGTTAGAGGTTGTAATATGATATTATAAATAATCTACTTATCTTGCATTCATTTGATGACTGATGATGAATATACAAACACATGAATTTTGGAGATGATTTTTAATGAGGCTAGTTTAAGAAGAGTAAGGAGAGCTAGTAATTTAGCCTTGTTATTGGATCCTAGTTCCATATCAGCTCAGAGATTAAAGTAATGAGGGTTGCTAAGAAAAATTGAGTATATTATTTCCACATAAAGAATCAGAAACTTGATAAACCTTGTAAAAAGAGTCTGCATAGAAAATTATTGTCTACCATCAATTTTCCAACCATCCTAGTCTTATAAACCCATCCAATGAATTTATAGAACTAAGCAAGAAAAAATATATTCATGGAAATCTAGAAAATTTGTAGTATTTGATCTTCAATATAATGGAGTTTTGAGCAAGAAATATCCCCCACACTATAAGGAAAGGAACAACATGATAACATTTGAGAGCCCTTTAAATGAACCAATTCTACAATCCATCTTTGACTTTGTCACAACACCATGTTTAATCAAGTCTAACCCACTTGATAATATATTTTCAAACTTGAAGTGTGTAAAAATAGATAGTTACATACAAGATAAACTATAGGCCTACATATTCCTTTGTTTGTAAGTAATCCCATATGTGGATATTGTTCATTAAACATAAGTTTTTTCAAAATAAATTCCTATAATTGAAGTGACAACTGACAAACAAATTTTTAATTGCACTATTTACTTTTCTGAGGATAATTATAATCTTGCCACAATCTAATCATCATAAAATTTAAATTCAAAAACCATATGATAATCTAGCAAGAACATGGAGTAGACCATCTACTGTTAGGTCACACTATGGCATTCATCCCACTGTAAACTATTAAAATTACTTGATATACTTATCAATTCCACTAAGAGTATAATTATTTTGAATTTTTTCTCATCAAGAAGCAACCAAATGAGGTAAAATAAGAGTTTCAAACCTCTTCTTTAATGCCTTTGTCAAACATCATCTTTTGGAGGGTCTTTTCTTTAGACGTTGCAATTACATCTCTTCCCCTTTTGGAAATAGAATTTGTTGTAGTTGGTTTCTCCCATAGCGCTCTACCAATAGGATTTGAATTACTGTGTTGAATATAAATAAGTTATGAAATCCACTTATGCAAGAATATTGTATTTTTTAATTTCCTCCAATAATTTTCACTCTAGTATGTTTGCGGCGACTCTCAATATCAAAAAAATCTAGACATAAATGCATCTACTTGATCCAATTAAGCAACCCATGTATGATAAAAACCTTGATTGGGTATTTATTCAATGCATGTGCATCAAGAGCGTTGAAGGAATAAACAAAGGAAAAATATTCCTTACCTAATCATGAATGGAAAACATAATATCCTGATCAAAGGAACTAATACTCTGCACCTTGTAAAAGTAGAAAAGTTGAGGACATCGACCCATCTTAAATCGTTCCTCGAATCCTTAGAGAAGCCTATTTATTGGATCTCTTTTTTCCTATCAAATATAGTAACTAAACTCGCACAAGTTTTTGAATCCTTAATTTTTTATATTCTTCCATGTTTTTAAATGAATCTCCAAAATGGAAATTTGCTAAGAGGTTTTGAAGTAGCAGAAACTACAACCATAGTATGATTTCTTGATATTCCATAAAAATAGTGACTGGGGAATTTATTATTTTGAGACATAGACAAGTATTTTCTTATACCAATGTATGATGCAAGGTAAAAATTAGAAAAATCTAAAATAACATTATTTTGAAGATGAGGTTGACGATTAATGAAATTCCCTAGTACTAGATGCCATCTTGATAGCATGCCCTCTTCCTTAAACCAATTTTAATTGTATTAGTGAGTAGTATTCCTACTAAGGTGTAAATAAATGGACAACGAGGGATATCCCAATGTGATTTTTCGAAATATTTCATTTAATATGGAATAAAATAACAACCACAAGCAAGAAATTCATCTAACCACACATGCAACCCTAAGCCTTGTCCCACTATAATCTTTGTAAAGTTGCAATATGAAAAATACATCACACAACACACAATATTTCTAAGACGTTATAATTTTGAAGTTGGAGAGGACGACATCCCATCAACTTGGATAATCACCCCAAAGAAAACTTTGTATTTAACAAAGCTTCCTATATTTGTGACTGTAGTACTGCCAATTGATCCTTACTAATACAATCCACAATGAACAAATTAAATAAAATCCTTGAATATAATACAATATTCTCAACATAAAATGACAATTATTGTTACTCTTGGATACCCAATTAATCTTCCACCCACAAAAAAATCCACACCAATAAAACCCACACTATATGTTTCACTATTTAAAACGAAAAAAAATGGTTTTCTCTCTTGAATGAATACTTATAATGCATAAAACCAAAAAATTCCATGTTACTATGACAACTTGACATATGCAAGTATTTTCAACAAATAGAAACAACTTATCATGAGTGATGCCGTGGAATAAAATTATGTTGTGTGGATAATGGGATAGGAAGTAGCTACCCAAAGTGACTACTCACAAATTGGATGCATTACAAGCTTCATCCAAACCCTACCCCACCTGGTTATCACCTCCTCCTTATAGCCTATCTCAGCCACCGGAAGATCTAGCCTTCATGAAAACAATCCAATACCCTTGAAAGCAGGTGATAAAACATCCTCTACTTTTGCATTAAAAATATATACTTTCACGAGGACATAGACAAGAAGTTACTTTCAACCTGGTGCAATATAACCAAAATTGAGAAACTAGATACATATCACCATATTTTTCTCTTTAGTTTTGAAAGGCGGGAGATATTTGTATATCCACTTTTGGTCCCTAGGATTCACCCATTTAGGGTCTTTCAACCAAAAATATGAAATGAAGGACATTATTATGGATTGCATTGGTAAATTCACAATATTTGATGTGAATGGATATCTTATGTTCCCTCCTATATATTAACATATAACTAATGCAATGTAGTGACTTTGTCTTCCAAGGCTACTCCTTGGGTCACCCTTTCTTAATATGTGTTCTATTACTTTCTCTTGTATCTCTTTTATCTTTTAGCTTTCAAGAGTAGCTTTAGCAACAATGCTAACTACAAACATTAAATTAGCTTTAGCGTTGGTCACATTTTTCTTAAACACTAATAATGACTCCTAGAATTAGTATTACTAGAGTGTTATTACTTGAAAAAAATATAATAAGAGAACCATTTTGAATGAACTATAATTAGATGGTATATATTCATTAGAGTATAAGATTTAGTTGATGATTTGTTAACTAAAAATGATACTAATTTTAAAGTAAACAAGCTTGCAACTTTATTTGGAAGTGAAAATGAGAATTAACATATGGTGAAGATTATGTAGAAAAGATTTGAGAAAGATTTGGTAAGCAATGCATGCAACCAAGAGGCCTTGCACAATAGATAACATCCCCTATATTAGCAGTTCATGAGTTCACAAAAACAATATGAACACATCACCTAGCAAAAATTGTGTAATAATTTCATGTAAAGATAGATTTATTGCATTTCCTAGAGTGTACTAAGATGGAAACATAATGGATGAGTTAAAGAAAATTAGTTTTTTTAAACTCCAACCTTTGTTTCCTTTGGGTTTGCAAATAATATCCCATCAATCTAAATGAAATCCAATATTTCCCTAGTTACCTCTTCACAAGATGTTAAAGTATAGTATGTGAATATGGTCAAGAAAACATTTAGGAAAATGATCCAAGAGTAATCAATAAATAGAAATTTCCTCTAAAATTTCTTTGGAAAGTGTTAAATGAACACCATTGGATACCCACTAAAGACACCATAAGTACATTTTATTTTCTTTCTAGTTAGAAAGTTCTAGTTTTGAATGACATATCCCAAGGGATTTATGATAAAACCAAGGTATTTCAACACTAAGCTTATATTTATTCCCTGGTTAACAACCTATGAATTCTAGAGATAACCTCATCTTACAAACCACTAAAATTGATGGAATATTTTTTTAGTTTTATTTCCATACCTAAAGTGCTACAATAGAGGCAAGGAATATCATTATAGTTCTTTTCTTCCTACTCAAAACCATGTTCAAATAGTAAAACATCACCCACAAAAAGGAGATGGGAAACAAAATTAAATTCCTATAATATTCCCTTCCCTTCTAACAACAATAATGGACTAACTTAGACCTTCTAATACTAATAGAAAAAGGTAGGGTGAAAAAGGCTAGCCTTGAGGAAGGTTTATAGAGGGTTTGAAGAATGGAGAAGAAACTCTATTGCTTAAAATAGAAAAACTGAATGAACTCGAATTATATGGTATAAATTTATTAGAGTGGAAAATTTAGTTGATGATTTGTTAGCTAAAAAGGATCCCAACTTTAAAGTACACAAGCTTGAAAAATTATTTGAAAGTGAAAATGAGCATCAAAACATGGTGATGATTCATTATAAAAGATAGGAGAAAGAGTTGGAAAGAAATGCATTCAGCGAAGGCCTTGAACAATAGATAACATTCCCTATCTTAGTAGGCCATGAGATTACCCAACCAATGGGAAAATATCACCTAGCAAAAATGGTGTAAACATTTCATGTAAATATAGGGTCATAGCATTTCATAGAGTGTAATAAGATGTAAACATAATAGATGAGTTGAAACATAATAGTTTGATAGCTGTGAGGACCTAAAATTATAAAAATCATCTTTTTTTAATGGCTAGAGTACCAAATTGTGTCGAAACTCTCAAAGTATATTTTTAATCACATATCTACCATTAATATCAATACTGCCCATTTAATCACATATCTTGCTATTCAAATATGATAACAAATAAATATAAATATTTCCACTTTCTTTCCAACCATGTTACATTTGTGGATGGCCACTTTCAGGAATAAGAATACTTGTAATGCACATAAATTGTGTTAAAGGTAGATAAAGAATCAAAAAAATAATAAATTAAATTAAGAAATTTTCTTATGACTAAATAAAAATTAGAAAGACTAAAGAGAATGAATAGCTAAATGACATCCTCTTAGTTTCAAGAATAATTTATTGGATTACTCTATTCTAGGAGAAAATGTTCCTCAATTTCACAAAGAAACAACGCAGTCAACATTGACTTTTTTGTTCACCTACTAAAACAAGGGAGGTTTTCTCCAAGACTATCTGATTCCTAAATTATTCACGACTGGACAAAGCCAACAACGTGAAGGTTGAGACTCTTATGGCATGTGCTGGCCTCCACCCCCCCACAATTGCATCAATCACCATTCCCAAGAACCCAATATATCTATTGTAAAAAATTTGATATCAACACATTATGATTCATGCATACACACAAGTAAAACAAAAAATTGATAAAGAAACATATCTATTGAAATTAATCCTCCAACAACTTCTACGCAAGTATATTTCATATTTTCCAACATAAGTACAAAATATTATGTAATATCTCTTTCAAAGTCATATATTAAAAAAAAGGTGCATGAACTCATTTAAGTAAATTAATAGTTCAATATGTCTTTTTATACATAAAAAATATTATACAATGATAAGTCTTATACAATACATTATAACCGTTTGTACATCATTAATTTTATTTTTCCTCTTCTTATAATGACCTAACAATTTCTTAAGCTTTTAATCCATTTCTAAATTTTCATCTTCTATCTAGAGTTGTTCTAATGATGATTATAATTTCCTCCTCTTATGCATTGCACCCCTGGTCATGATTTTCTCACAGTGTTGAGGATGTCGTGGGGAGAATAACCTACAAAAAATTTTAAATTGATATGGAAAGTTATTGAATATCATTGAAGTAGTTTTTTAATAATAAAAAATATCTTTGCAATGTAATTATTTACCTGGTTCAGTAGCCAACACCGTCACAATGACTACCTTGTGCTCCTCTTTTGGTTTAGGATCCTCATGTACAACATGCTCTGTCATCGAAACCAAAAAAAGTACAAGTAGACAATGGTAAATGAATAAATAAATAAAAATTGAAATTCATACCTTATCAATACGGAATTATTAAGTATAGGATTAATATACAACCCTATTATCATCATGGGCCTCATCTATCAATGCAATATCTTGGGGTCACACCCCATTGTCATGTGGTTCCTTGGGAGCACCAAAATTTTCTAGTTGGTAAGCACTATCAGAGGACTGTTTCTTAGTATTCATGGGATCATTTATGTTTGTACTACTCCCCTAATAATTAAAGAAAAGAAAAACATTATATTTATGGATGATATCAAACATGATTTTATTTTATAAGCAATGAAAGGTTAATGTCAATTGATTTTTATTTACCCTATCCTTCAAACTAGATCTTTGGTTTTCCCCATGATTTTTTGATGATCGAATATGGCTTGAAATATGAACTTGAAACCAATCTGGAGGTCTTCCTATGTGCCTTCAATTCTAAATTCATCACCCTACATTGCATAAGAGCATTGATTTTTTTATTGGCTAGCGTAATTACCAAGAATTCAAAAGGAGATATAACACATAATATTGTTAATATTTTTGGGTACTTACAATCCGTTCCCATTACTTCAACTAGTCACCCTAGCCTATTTTATGTTTCCCATGCTTCTCAAGCCTTTCCTTGGTTTCTTTCAAAGTGTTGAGGAGCCTATGAAAAGTTTCAAGTATGTTATATATGACAATTTTATTCAAAACTAAATAAAATTAAAGGTATTGAAATCATGATGTAATTTATACGTTGCTTCACCATGTGGTGTTTTCCCTTTTATTTAATTTGTTTCCGCTTCGAATCCTTGATGAGGCCCTTCCATTCCATCTCAAGAATCAAGGGAGGGAACTCATACCTAGGGTTATCTCACAAGTCAACCCTATACTAGTCTCATACATAATTTAAATGTTTTCTAATAGTGGCAGTGAACTCAGTTTTATTGAAGGTATTTACCTAGAATATATCTTCAATGTACTCCATAAGATATTTTCTGACGTTGGAATTTCGGAAATTCTGCCTTTTGCATACGTCGAGCCCAAAAATATTTAACACTTTGTTGTCCATTTTTTATACAAATCTAATTGTTACCTACATGAAAAAATATACATTCATTATTTTTAAAATAATAATATAGATTACTTATGTATGAGATATACAACATTAAATGATTAAAACACCAAAAAATACTAGGAAATTTTGGTTTTTTTTTATTGGAAGTCCTTGGTCATTCAACAAAAATGTGCACACAATTTTTCATGTGCTCTTAACATGTGATGCTCTAGGAAATGAACACATATGGTAATTCGTACTAGGGTCAACTTTTTCACCACCTAATCTAGATTCTAGATATATGTTTGGCTCAGGGAGCATGTGCTCATGGGTCATAGCCAATGGTGTAGACCCAATGTCACTACTGGGAGTAAGAACATTCGAAGGTGGAGAAGAAAATAATTGCCTCACAAATATATGCAGGGTGCTAGAGCTGATCAGATGTTCGTGTCATGTCTTGGAAGTTCCACTAGTACCAACACCGATTTAAGCATAATTTAATAGAATTAAGTTAAAACGTACCTCCAAATAACCCTACATAAGAAATAAAATATTTTTTTATTTTAGATAATATAAAATTTCAAAAAAAAACTTTCATAATCGAACTTAGGACATTAAAAATATCAATTTAAATATGGTAATCCTTGTACATCTCAAGATCTTCACTCAATTCCTTGATCCTAGTCTTAGTCACAATAATTTGATACCTACTACAAATCAACACCACAATCTGTTTGTTCGTTAACTTCACATGATTTTTTATTGTGACCTCAAGGTTAGGGGATGACCACAAGTCTTCCTCATCAAGAACATCATCATCGTCATGGGGAAAAGAATACATATTTCAACAAAATATAAGATATTATTTTTTATTGTATAAATAAATAATCAAAAGTTCACATTAAATGTAAATTGAAATTTTTAATCATTTACTTATGATTGTGCAAGCACTTTTCCTCGTAGATAAATTAGCTACATCTTGATAATTAGATCTGTGAAATATTTTGAAAAAAATGTTTAATAATAGATATCAACATAAACATTTAATTCATGGACATGTAAATGCATACAAACAAAAGAAATAAAGGGCTATTCATATAACATAAATGTGATTAATTATGGAATTTTCAAACCTCTGTTTTTATGGAAAAGGTGTTATGCAACCAACTCAAAGAATAGAAGAAAATATGGATCAATGAGTTAAAAATTGTCCTCTTTGAGGGGGGAACCTCATTTACATAACATAAATGAACAATCCTTGGATGGTACAAATGATAATACCTCCTTGGTGTATATACGAGTCTAAGGGGTCTCAATATAATCATAACCTACATAACAATAATAATGTAAGGTCACAAAAATAAAAATAATAGGATTATATGGGTAATAACAATAACAACATCAGGGATACATGTGCACAACAATAACAATAAGGGGCTACATTAATAAAAAAAATAAGGGGAATACACTAGTATTATAGGGACCTAACATGCCCCTCTCCTTCCAAAAAGTGGTTTCCTCAATGCTTGAGTAGTTCTAGATGCTTCTATATAAAATTTTCATCCTCCCATTTGGATTCTTCAACAAATAATTTCTTCCACTTAATGAGATACTTTGAAATTAATTGATTCTGTAGTTGTCGGGTTATTTTTTCCATGCCTACTTCAAGATCAAATATGATTTTCCCTTCTTCGTCAAGTTCTCACAACACTTTTGGAATTGGTATCTTATCACCAATATTTTTATTTAAGCATGAAACATGAAAAATCGGGTGTAATCAGTGCTAGCACTCCACCATTTGTCCAAAGGATGAAAAGAATACTGACAAAGGTAACCACAGACCACTTTGACCTAGTAGCTAGCCCTACCAGGCTAAGAGGGCTCTCTCTATGAGATCAAAATCAAGGATTGACTATCATATGAAGGATATTAGGCTAGATATGATAGGCTCGGGTAGGTTTTGAGTGTTTTAGGGTTTGATGCTGAATCAAGGATGAAACCAAGTAGCTAGGTCTAAATATCAAAATGGTTTACAGCTAAAAATATATAAAGGAGCAAGGTAGTAGTGGATCTATGATGGATTTAGGGTTTTGTAGGTATGGTGGAGGGTCTGAAAATTAGAGGGATTTAATGAGCATGTTTAATCATTAATTCATTAAACTGGAAGCATGAAACAAAAAATGACACTCCCATATAAACAGAGCTAAATGAAAAGAATTCTACCTAGAAACTATAAGGAAAGCCACTGAATATACAAGATATGGAAAGAGGAGATATATATCATTCATCAAATACTATAACAGAGAAAAAACATGATCATAAACTCATTGCACATGAATTCATAGATAATAGTTGCAACTGCATCCTTTGATTTCTGAATATGAAAGTGAAAGTACAAGCTACAACGGTGTCAAACCTCTGATGTCTAATCAGTCAAATGAATTTTAAAATTATATATATAGACAAAAACAACATCTCCACTCTTTTTGGGGTCAAATCCCTCAGTTGTGGAGCTGGTTACATGATATGCTCAACAAAACCTTAATGTCTAGGGAGGTCAACCAATTCACCTCATCATAGGAAACTAGATACATTTGACCAAAAATTACATCAAAAAGCATGTATCTACTATATTTTACTATTCACCTACCTAATTACACCTTTTTACATCATTACATCATCATCATTTACAAATTACATGAGTGAAATTCAAACTGGATGAATTTGATGGAGAAAAATGGCATTCTGGAGAAAATGTATCATGGTTGGGAGAATGGAATTTTAGAGACCTTCCTGGTGTCCAAATGCTGATATGAAAGTTGATATGGATAGACTTGGAAGAATTATACATGATAGCCTCATAAAGCACTCAAAAATATTTCTTCTAGCCTTCCAAAACTTCATTCAAACAAAAGTACTCAGAAAACACAACATGGCCTCCAAAAAGAGGGAATAAAGGCCATTTTTTGCTAGGTTTTAAGCATTTTGACCCTCCAAAAGTTGTTGAAATGGCTCCACTGATGACTAGGATTGAAGTATGTGTCAAGAGGAATCCACCAATGTAAATAGTTCATTCATTTTACCTCCCCAACTAAAGCATAGTGTGGCCCATGCTATGTTTTTGCCAGTGTGACTATTTTACAAAAAATGCCAAAAACTCAAAACTTTTATGCAAAAATGGGCCTCAAAGGTAGGTCAATATCTCTCTAAAAATAAGGTTCCTTGAAAACATGAGAGAGGATTTTGTTCTTTGTCATGTTTTTAACAACGAATCCAGTTTTCAAAAATACTTTCCCTTTTGGTTAGAATCAAAGTTTAATGTTGATCACTCAAAAATTGGTGAAAACGCAGTGTCCTTGGATAAAATGTGATGTTCTTGGGAAAAGTGAAGTTTGGAGGCCTTACCAAGGACCAAATCAAGATCTTAAGGTACCATTGGAAAGTTTAGGATTTATGCTACATATTGGAGTTATCAAACACTACAAACATCTTCTCCAAACCCGTGAAAATTTGTTTTGTAGTCAAGCTATCCAGAAGTGTAGAAAACCTCTTGTAGCAATTATATTTTTGGAATTTCTCCCAAATAATAATACATGTGTATAAATTAAAGGAGATTTATGTTCCATGGTATATTATGGACAAAAAACTCTTTCACGTTTGGAAAATTCATCTCTATTGGTTAGAAATAATTTTTGAAGCAAAATTGTCCATGTGTGCAATGTAAACCCTAGGAAACCCATATCTTGGAAAGGTGAAGCTATGAATTCTGACTTTGGGTTGGGATCATACCTACTAATATTACCTCCCTTATTCCTCCTCTATGCGGTGGTTTCAGAATCCATTGCTAACCCTAACTCAATGGGAATGGAAATTAGGTTTTAGTGAAGGCAAAATAGAGGATTTGGGTAGTTTTTGGGTATGAAGGGAGATGAAGGGGTTAAGGGCTTCCTAAATTATTGGGAAAATTTTGGTGGTTGGGAGAGATGTTAGGGAGTAGAAAAGTGAAATTTGAGGGAATGAGTGAGAGGAAGAGGTCCAAAGAGAGAAAAAATAGTCCTAAACTAGAAATACCTAGTATAGGCTAGGGTTTGTGGGAAGGTAGTGATAATTAGGGATAGTAGTGATGGAAAGTGATTAGGAAGGTGTATAATAGGTTAGGGAAGGTGATTGAGCTTTAATCTTAGGTTTTTACTCAACAGTTTGTCAATGAGAAAATGAAACCAAGCAAATGAACTAGAAACCCTAGAAAAAGGGAATTTCTCTTTCCAAGCATGAAATCAAGACACAAGAGGTGATTTGGATGCCCACTTACTTTTAATTGATACACTAGAATCTATTTTTGATGAGTTATCCATCTGCAATGATGTTGTGTGCCTCTAAAAGAAGAAAAAACAACACTCTCGAAAAGTGCACCGAGTGTGCAACACAAGGAGAAATGGCACTCTTCGACACAAAAATTGTTGTTATGAGGGTGCAAGTGGTTTTTCAAGGTGGAGAGAAGTATCTTGAAGATGAAAATAGAAAATGAAATCTCTTTTTAGTCTTTTTTAGCTTGGAATTCCTTTTCTTCATTGTGGTGTGGTGGTGGCCTGACATGTGATTTTCACTTTTTCTTTGAAAACTATGAAGATTTGGAACAAATATCACTTATTACATCATGATTGAATAAAATTACATATGAAAAATTATTTATTGAGAAATCTCCCTACTTCTACTCCTTCATTTGCTGGATTTATGCATGAAATGATGGATTTTAAATGATTTAAACCCTAATGAACTAATGGAGACATTGAAATGGATGAAGACCATAAAGACATGATTGAAATGAATATCAAGACCTTGTAATGATGACCCATCCAACTGAAAGATGGTAATGACCAACAAGTGAAATTATTTGGAAGGAGCAGAAATAGTCATAGACACCACTAGCCTAGTGACCAAATTTTTATTTGAAGACCTATTGAAACAATGAAAATTTGACACAATACCCTAATAAAGATTTTGAAAGAGCCCATTGGATCGCTGGTGATGGGAAAAACTGACTAACACTAACATTGGCTCCAACTAGAGATGGAAGCTCCTTGGAGGTGTCAAGAACACAGTAGACCAAGTAGCCTAACCATTGGATATGGAGTCAAAAATCAAAAGACCCAACTCAAAACTGAAAAAATGAACTTAATCTGACTGAAACAAAAACTTATAAAACTTATTTATGGCACCACATCATCGAGACTTTAGGCCTTCAAATATTGATGAAAACCACCCACCTGCTAAAGACATATGTAAAATCATGTGAAATGTTCCTTCCTGTGTAACCAATATAGCAGATGGATACTTACTTGAATTCTACTCTCACTTTCCTCAAGCAGGCAGAAAAAAAAAAGATAGGAAACTTCAAGTGTCCACTGAAAATGTCTGCATGTTCAAAAAATTAAAGAAAATATATCATCCCTATTGACTGCAAAAAATCAATGTAAGGATCTTTAATAACTTGAAATTTTACCTTGTCTTGAGATCCATCAGAAAAAATACAAGTACTCCCTTAATTTTGATTTGAAATAATACTTGGTTGTTGATCCATAGGAAGGCATAGCGAAGTATGACCTTCTGCTACCTGAGTGTTGGTTGTAAATTCCTCAAGGATGAGAAACTCTAATTCTATCTCTGGCATACTATCTATCTCAGACTCATTCTCCTTCCATTCATAGTCTAAGTCATCTTTGAACATAAAAATTATTTAATACTGTTAAACATGACAACCCTATCATCTTCATGAAAGAGAATAGTCCATGTTAGCTAATATATTTGCATGAAATCATCATTAAAAATTGGCTTACTCACAACAATTTCCTATATGATTTCATCAGTCTCATGATTGTCATCATTTAAAATCAAATTTTCATTTTCAATAATGGAAGAAGTTTCACTAACACATTCTTGACTATGTGAACACTGCAAACCTGCATTATCTTGGGTGGTAACATGATTTTTTAGGAGTTGATATATTTCATCTTCAGACAGAGGAGAAACTTGATTTTAATAGGAGTGAACATTGGCTTCATGATTTTCATTTTCAGGAGGAGAAACTTTATTTTAATAAGAGTTAACATTGGCTTCTTGATTTTCATTTTCAGGATCTAGAATAGGTATTTCTCTTTTTTGGTCCTAGTCTACTTCATCCAAGGAGGAAGCTACTGATTCTTGTGGGAGGAAAAATCATAAAGGGCTTCTATGATCTCATCATCTAGACATGCTTCATCCCCATAAATTTTTTCAAGAAACCCAATGAAATTTCTAGAAATTTCACAACAAATATCAATCATCGACAAGGAAGCATTAGAGCTTCAATAATGTTGAAATAAAATTGAATGAAAATCCTTTATAGAATATAAACTAGTAGATGGAAGACCTTCATACCATTTCATTTATTTTTCCTCCAAGGTATCCATGAATATTTTCATCAGAAAATCTTCAGGAAACTCAATCTTTAGTCTGTGAATATGGGAATGAAATTTGATCAAATTCAAAATAGCATCTTCTCTGACCTGACATTTAAACTTTGACAGTCTTGTTTACCAATATATACAAGGAATAAAATTAAAAAAACCAAGAATATGAAATCCATTTATAGGAGCATACCTTCGAGAAGTTGAATCCATTTTGAAAATAATGAAGTAACCAAGAATTTATTCAGACTAGTGGTTCTTGAAAAGTGGAATCACTATGAAAATTATGAACCTTTGGATTCATCGACACTGGATTCGCCAGGTGAATGATGCACAAAATTCTTGTGCCTGATCATTTTTCACCATCAAAAATTAGATTTGATCCTTTTCATTCTTTCCTAGGGAAGATTTGTCAATTTGTTCCCCGAAAATGGCACCAAAATGTTAGCACTCCACTAGTTCTCCTGAGGCTGAAAAGGAGACCGACAAAGGTAACCACAAACCACTTTGACCTATTAGCTAGTCGTACCAGGCTAAGAGGGATCTCTATATGAGATAACAGTCAAGGATTTATTTTGATATGAAGTATATTAGGCTAGATATGATAGGCTCAAGTATGTTTTGAGTATTTTATGGTTTGATGTTAAATCTAGGATGAAACCAAGTAGCTAGGTCTAAATATCAAAAGGGTTTACATCAGCAAATATATGAAGGACCAAGGTAATAGTGGATTTATGATGGATTTAGGGTTTTGTAGGTATGGTGGAGGGTTTGAAAAATTAGAGGGATTTAATGAGCATGTTTAATCATGAATTCATTACATTGGAAGCATGAAACACAAAATGAAATTCCCATATAAAAAGAGCTAAATGAAAATAATTATACCTATGAACTGTAAGGAAAGCCATTGATGATAAAAGATATGGAAATGGGATATATATATCATTAATCAAAGACTATAACAAAGAAAAAAAATTATCATAAACTCACTGCACATGAATTCCTAGCTAATAGTTGCAATTGCATCCTTTGACTTCTGAATATGAAAGTAAAAGTACAAGCTAAAATGGTCTCAAACCTCTGATTTCCAGTCATTCAGATGACTCTGAAAATTATAGATATAGACCAAAAAAACCTCTCCCCTCTCTCAGGGATCGAATCCCTCAGTTGTGGAGTTGATTACATGATATGATCAACAAAACCCTAATGTCTACGGAAGTGAACCAATTCACCTCATCATAGGAAACTAGATACATTTGACCAAAAATTACATCAACAAGCATGTATCTACTCAATTTTACTATTCACCTACCTAATTAAACCTTATGAAATCATTACATCATCATCATTTAAAAATTACATGAGTGAAATTCAAACTAGATGAAGAAAAATTCCATTCTGGAGAAAACAGAGCGTGTTTGGAGAATGGAACTTTGGAGGCCTTCCTGGTGTCCAAACATTGATTTGAAAGTTTTTTTGGATAGCCCTAGATGTATGATACATTATAGGCTCTTCAAGCACTCAAATTTTTTTATTTTAACCTTCAAAAACTTCATTCACCCAAGAGTACTCAAAAGACGCAGCGTGGCCTCCAAAAAGAGGGCAGAAAGGCCATTTTTTGCTAGTTTTTAAACATTTTGACCCTCCAAAAGTTGATGAAATATCTCCACCACTGACTAGGATTGAAGTATGTGTCAAGAGGAATCCACCAATGTATATAATTTATCCATTGTACCTCCCCAACTAAAGTGCAGCGTGGCCCACATTGCATTTTTTCCAATGTGACTATTTCACAAAAAATGCCAAAAACTCAGAAATTTTCTGCAAAGATAGGGCTCAAAGGTAGGTCAATATCTCTCTAACAATAATGTGTTTTAAACAAATAAGAGAGTTTTATGTTATTTGGAATTTTTTTAACAAAAATTTCGTCGATGTTTCAAAAATACTTTCCTATTTGGTTAGAATCAAAGTTTAAAGTTGATCACTCAAAAACTAGAGACAACACAACGTTCCTGCAAAAAACACAGTGTGCTTGGAAAAGGTTACTTTTGGAGGCCTTCCTGAGGCCCAAATAAAGGCTGGAATGTACCATTGGAAATCATATACATTCTTCTATACAATGGAGTCATAAAGAACTACAAATACCTTCTCCAAACCCCCAAAACACTGTCGTGAAGTCAAGTTGTCTAGAAGTGCAGAAAATCTCCTGTAGCAATTGTATTTTTGGCATTTCTCCCAAATAATAATACCTATATATAAAATGAAGGATTTTTTTTCCTTGTTCTATGATGGACAAAAATCTCTTTAATTTTTGGAAAATTCATCTCTATTTGGTCAGAAACACATTTTGAAGCAAAATTGTCAATGTGTGTAATGTAAACCCTAGGCAGCCCATATATTGGAAAGGTGAAGTTATGATTTCTTGGACTTTGGTGGGCTCATACCTAATGATATGGCCTCCCATATGCCTCCTCTACTCATTATTTTATAATCCATTGCTAACCCTAGATCAATGGGACGGGAAATTAGGGTTTAGTGAAGGAAAAAACTGGGAATTTAGGTAGTTTTTGTGAATGAAGGGAGATGAAGGGGTTAAGAGCTTCCTAAATTCTTAGAAAACATTAGGAGGGTAGGGATAGATGTTAGGGAGTAGGAGAAAGTGAAATTTTAGGGAATGAGTGAGAGGAAGGGGCCCAAAGAGTGAAAAACAATTCCTAACCTACAAATGCCTAGTCTAGGCTAGGGTTTGTGGGAAGATAGTGAAAATGAGTGATAGGAGTCATGGGAAGTGATTAGGAAGGTGTATAACAGGTGAGAGAAGGTGATTGAGCTTCAATATTAGGTTTTTACATAGCAATTTTTTAATGAGAACATGAAACAAAGAAAATGTACTAAAAACAATAGAAAAAGGAAATTTCTCTTTCCAAGCATGAAATGAAGACACAAGAGGTGATTTGCATGCCCACTTACCTGCCACTGATACACTAGACTCTACTATTGATGAAGGATCCATTTTCAATGAATTCTTGTGCCTCCTAAGGAATTAAACACAGCATTATGGCAAAGTGCAGCCAGTGCGCGACACAAGGAGAAATGGCACTCTTGGGCACACAAATTGTTGTTCTGAGGGTGCAAGTGGTTTTTCAAGGTGGATAGAAGTATCTTGAATATTAAAATAGAAAATGAAAGCTATTGTTGGTATTTTTGTAGATTTAAAGCCCGTTTCTTCATTGTGGTTTGGTGGTGGCCCACCATGTGATTTTCACTTTTTCTTTGAAAGCTATGTAGCTTTGGAACAAATAGCACTTATTGCATCATGACTAAAAAAAATTACATATGAAACAATCTTTATTGAGAAATATCCCTAATTAAACTCCTTCATTTTTTGGATTTATGCATAAAATTATTAATTATTTATTACTGAAACCCTAATGACCTAACGAAGACATTGAAATGGACGAAGACCATGATGACATTACTTAAATGAATATGAAGACCTTATAATCATGACCCATCCAACTTAGAGATGGTAATGACCAGCAAGTGAAATTTTTTGGAAGGAGAAAAAACAGTCCTAGACACCACTAGCCTAGTGACCAAATTTTTATTTGAAGCCCTACTAAAACCATGAAAATTTTACTCGACACCATAATAAAAATTTTGAAAGAGCCCATTTGATAACTAGTGACACAAAAAACTCACTGACACTAACACTCGGGAATATGTAGGAAGCTCCAATTTGTATTTCGTAGTACCAAAATTTTGCAAGACCTTGTAAGGACCATAATACTTAGGTGATAATTTATTACCCTTATTATCTTTCTTGAGGGAAATTTTTTTATATGGTTGTAGCCATAAAACAACCTAGTAGCCTACATCAAAACATCTTTCACTGAGATGTTGATCTTTCTCTTTTTTCATTTGATTCTTCAGCAAAGTGAGGCTATCCTTTAAGAGTTGGAGAACTTGTTGTTGATGCATGATGTGACCTTCCTCTTCTTGAACCTTATAATTTTCTCTTAAATATAATGTGATGGATTGTGGATGATATACATAAAATTCCATAAATGGGGTAATTTTTGTTGCAGTATGGAAGGAAGTGTTATACCAGAATTTAGCTAGAGGTAACCACTTGACCCATTGTGTATGTTTATCATATATAAATTCGATAAGATATCCTTCCAAACATTTCTTAACTATCTTAGTTTTCTCATTTTATTGAGGATGATAGAACGAGCTATAATTTAATTGAGTACCAAGAAAAGAAATAATTATGTCCAAAAAATTCCAGTGAAAATGGGATCTCTATCACTTACAATAATATTTGGTTTTTCATGTAGCTTGTGATTTTTTTCCATAAATGCAATAGAAATTATAATGGATTTAAAAGGATTATATAACGCACAAAAGTGTATATAATCGGTAAGTCTATCAACTATCACAATGATCACACTCTTTCATTCAGACTTGGGTAAACCTGTGATAAAATCCGTTGACAATTCCTCCAAACGCTGACATAGAATGGCTAAAAGTTGTAATAGACTTGGGGTGGTAATTTTCTCAATTTTATTTTGTTGGAAAACCAAACATTCTGACATAAAATTCAGAATATTATATTTAAGGCCATCACAAAACAATTCCTTCTTAAACCTGTGGTAGGATTTTTAAAATCCTGAACCCCCTCCTAAGGGGGAGGTGTGCAATTCCAAAATATTATTTTTCTTGAGTTGGTAATTCTTAAAAAGATATAAGTGATATTTGTACCATAATGAATCATTTTTCCAACTAAATGTATCATATCTATTAGGATATTGCTGTAAAATTTGTTGGGAAAAATACTGAGAGGGGGGGTGAATCAGTATTTACTGCATATTCAAAACTTTTACTTTTTCTTGCTTCTAAAACCCATACTCTACTTTCCTGAAACAGAATCGCGTATATACGCGGATACCCTTTATGAAACTCGCTTATACACAGATATCTAATTATGTCATTAGTTCTTCACTTAAATCATTCCATCATTCATTCATCAGATGTTTAATAAACAGTAAACATGAATAGTAAGAACAGAGTAAACCATCACACAAAGTATCACACATGAACACCAGGATTTTTAGGTGGAAACCCAAGTCGGGAAAATTACTGTGCCATTGCTTTCCGGCCAGCATATATTTTCGTACATTCGAGATAACATCCTTACAACATATATGTGCAGGTACGGACTCCTGCAAGCACGTAGGCACCACTGCGCTCGTTTCTGTCCTCTCTGGAAGGAAACCTACAACCCCAGTGAAGGATACAACCCTCAGCACCTCTATGGACCACGTTTCATCAATCTTCACCAATGGATCAACAACCACAACTTCAATAGAACGGAACTTCGTTTCATCATATTTCAGTGGACCCTCCTCTGCGACAACCTGATCAAACATCAACAACAGATAGCTAAAACAGAGCAGATCAGATCAGAGATTTCATACCCCATGCTTCAGCAAACCCTAGTTTGCATACGCACTTTCCTTTTACTGATGTCGCGTATATACACGCTTCTGTCCACATCAACCTGCGTATACCTTCGTACAAATTACAGAGCTAATTTCATTGCGCATACGCGCTTTCTCTTCAGCAAAGCCGCGTATATACGCGCTTCCTCTGCGGCGAACTAGCGTATGGTTCTTCAGATATTTTAGGTCATTGCAATTCTTCAGAACAGATACATCACACAGATTTTACCCTTTACTTCAGACAGATGTTCGCCTCATCTCAGATCTAATCATTCCATAAATAGATCTAGAAAATACAAGTACAATACAGATCTAGATCCCCTTCTTCATCACTCCATCATTGGTGCATCATCATACTTTTGTTGTGTAACTTGACTCCAAAAATAGAAGAAAGAGAATGCCTTGTAGAAATAAGCCACTTAGAAGGCAACCTCCAATACATTACATAAATGAACAGTTCTTGGATGATACAAATGAACAAATCCTCCTTCTATATATAGGAGTCCATGGGGCCACAATATAATCCTAGTGGGGCCACAATGTAATCCTAGCCGACCTAACAATAATAATGTAAGGGCACAATAATAACAATATGGGGGTTACAGGGGTACAATAATAACAATAAGGGGGGCTACACTAACATAATAAGGGCTACACTATTAATATAGGGACTTAACATGCCCCTCTCCTTCAAAAAAGTGTTGTCCTCAACGCTTGAGTAGCTCTGGGTGCTTCTGTATAAAATTCTCATCCTCCCATGTAGAATCTTCAGTGGGTAAGTTCTTCCACTTGATGAGATACTCTGAAATTGATCGATTCCGTATTTGTCGAGTTCTTGTTTCCGTGACCGCTTCCGGTTCCAATATGATTTTTCCTTCCTCATCAAGTTCTGGAAATATTGTTTGAACTGGAAGATTTTCACCTATAACCTTCTTTAAGCATGAAACATGGAAAGCTGGATGTACTCGCGAAGAAGCAGGAAGCTCCAATTTGTATGCCATAGTACCAATCTTTTGCAACACCTTGTAAGGACCATAGTACTTTGGCGATAATTTATTATCCTTCTTAGCTTGCTTAGGGGACATTTGTTTGTATGGTTATAGCCGTAAAAATACCCAATCTCCTACATCAAAACTTCTCTCGCTGCGATGTTGATCTGCCTATTGTTTCATTTGGTTTTGTGCCAAATTCAGGTTATCCTTTAAGAGTTGGAGAACTTCTTGTTGATGCTCGATGTGATCTTCCACTGCTTGAACCTTCGAATTTTTCCTTAAAGATGATGTGATGGATGGTGGATGATATCCATAAAGTGCCATAAATGGGGTCATTTTTGCTGCAGTATGGAAGGAAGTGTTATACCACCATTCGGTGAGAGGTAACCACTTGACCCATTGTGTTTGTTTATCAGATACAAAACAACGAAGATATCCTTCCAAACATTTATTTACTATCTCAGTTTGACCATCAGATTGAGGATGATAAGATGAGCTATGAGCTAATTTGGTACCCAAACAAGAAAATAACTCTGTCCAAAAATTTCCCGTAAAAATGGGATCTCTGTCGCTCACAATAACCCTTGGGCTTCCATGTAGCTTTTGAATTCTGTCCACAAATGTAGTAGCAACTGTGCTTGCTTTAAATGGATGAGATAATGCACAAAAGTGTGCATACTTGGTAAGTCTATCAACTACCACCATGATGACATTCTTTCCTTCGGACTTAGGTAAACCTGTGATAAAATCCATTGAAATCTCCTCCCAACGTTGACTTGGAATGGATAAAGGTTGTAGAAGTCCGGGGGTCTTAATTGTTTCCACTTTATTCTGCTGGCAAACCAAACATTCCGCCACAAACTTTTGAATATCAGATTTAAGGCCATCCCAAAAAAATTCTTTCTTCACCTGTGGTAAGTTTTTAAAAATCCTGAGTGTCCTCCTAAAGGAGAAGTGTGCAATTCCAGAAGAATCTTTTGTTTTAGTTGGGAATTCTTACAAAGATATAAGCGATCTTTGTGCCATAAGGAATCATTTTTCCAACTAAATGTATCAGATGTACTAGGATCTTGCTGCAACTTTTGAATGAGTGTCCATACATCTTTGTCCTTCTTCCATTCATCTCTTGCTTGGGTTATCCAATCTGGTTGGATAATAGAAATGGCACAAAGCAATGCTTCCACCTCTTCATTCTTTCTTGAGAGTGCATCTGCAACAACATTAAGCTTTCCTTTTTTGTGGATTATTTCAAAGTCATAACCCAACATCTTTGTGACCCATTTTTGCTGCTCTTCTGACGATAGTCTTTGTTCCAAAAAGTGTTTAAGACTATCATGATCGATTTTTACCTTGAAGTGTCTTCCCATTAGGTAAGTTCGCCATTTCTTTAGTGCATGCAGTATTGCTAACATTTCCTTCTCATAAATAGGTTTCTGTAAATACTTTCCTTTGATTGGACGACTTTCAAAAGCAGTGGGTCTTCCTTCCTGCATTAAAACTGCACCAATTCCATTTCCTGAGGCATCACATTCCACAATAAAGGTTTTTGTGAAGTCTGGCGTAGCTAAGACCGGTGCTAGGCACATTGCCTCTTTAAGATGTTCAAAGGCCTTAGTTGCTTCAGGAGTCCATGAAAATACATCTTTCTTCAATAATGTTGTTAGAGGTGCTGCTATTCTTCCATAATTCTTAACAAACTTACAATAATAGCCTGTTAACCCGAGAAATCCTCGCAACTGCTTTATTGTCTTAGGGACTTTCCATTCCTTAATGGCTTTAATTTTGTTAGGGTCTACTTTAACACCCTCGTGGGATATAATATGACCCAGATATTCCACCTCTTGTACTTCAAAGAAACATTTGGATGCTTTTGCATATAATTGTTTCTCTTGCAATAGTTTGAGCACCCTGTCAACATGCTCAACATGATCCTTCCAAGACTTGCTATAGATTAGTATATCATCAAAAAATACTAGCACAAATTTTCTAAGGAAGGGTTTGAAAATGGAATTCATCAACCCTTGAAGTGTAGAAGGTGCATTGGTAAGGCCAAAAGGCATGACCAAAAATTCATAATGACCCTCATGAGTTCGAAATGTTGTTTTTGGAATATCTTCAGTCTTCATTCTAATTTGATGATATCTTGAACGAAGATCCAACTTGGTAAAATAAATTGCTCCATGTAATTCATCCAATAATTCATCAATCACAGGAATGGGAAATTTATCTTTAATGGTGAGCTTGTTGAGCTCCCTATAATCCAGACACATTCGCCATGATCCATCCTTCTTGTGTACCAATACTACAGGAGCAGAGAAAGAACTTTGACTAGGTTGAATTATACCCGACTCTAACATTTCTGCAATCATACGTTCAATTTCGCTCTTTTGGAAGTAAGGATATCTATAAGGCCTGATGTTTGGAGGAACACTTCCTGGAATCAAATGAATAGCATGATCATGATCACGAATAGGTGGGAGTTTTTTGGGAGTTTCAAACACCATGGAATGATTGTCCAAGACTTGTTGGAGATCTGCAGAAATAGATGATTTTGATGTTGGGACTTCTAGTGAGCATAATTGTGCAATTACGCCTCGTTGTTCTTTCTTTAGAAGCTTTGTCATGACATTAGAGCTTATTATCCTTCCTGGCTTCCCTTCAATACCACGTAATTCGACTTCCTTTCCTTCTGAAAAAAATTTCAAGAAAAGTTCTTGAAAATTAAAAGCTACCGTCCCCAAAGATTGTAACCATTGTACTCCTAGTACAACATCGACACCTCCCATAGGAATGGAAAGCATTGGACTAGTCAATACATATTCCCCCATGGTTAGCTTGATATTATGGCATTTTCCAGAGCAATTTATAGTTCCTCCATTTGCAACCATCACTTGACATTCTGGTGCTGGGTATATGAAACAATTTAATTCCTTGGCTACCTTACAATGAATAAAATTATGGGTGCTACCTGAATCAATCAACACTATTACCTTTTTCTTCTTGATTTGTCCTTTTATCTTGAGAGTTTGAGGAGTGTTAATTCCTGCCAGTGCATTACACGATATGGTCGGATTCATTTCTTCCTCTTCTGGGGCTGGTTCCTGGTGTATATCCTCATCTTGTTCATTTTCTTCTTCCTCTTCACAATCTATGTAAAATAATTTCTTCTCAGCAAACTTATGACCTTTAGTGTATTTGCTATCACAACTGTAGCAAAGCCCTTTTGCTCTTTTTCTTCCAATTGTTGTGGTGTCAACCTTGTAGGTTGTGGAAATCTAGGCGTAGCAACACTTCCTTCTTTATAGAATTGAGTGGTAGGCTTCCTTGTCGCTATAATTTTACATTCAACTTTTCTTGCCAACCTGAATGCCTTCTCCAATGAATCAGGTTCCAAAACGCGAACTTCATGTTGGATGTTATCCTTTAAAGTGCCTAGGAAGAGATCAATCCTGTGTCCCTCTGGAATATCAGTTACCCTTATATTCAATTTTTTGAAGTCCTCAATGTGCTGCCCCACTAAACCCTTTTGTTTGAGATTTATCAATTGGGTAAAGAAGGTGTTTCTCTTTGTATCCTCATAATGTGCTATCATTTCCTCTGTAAAAATTGACCAAGTGACAATTTTTTTACGGGAGCAAAGCCATCGATACCATACAAATGTATTTTGTTCTAAATGTAAAGTTGCAATGCGTACCTTGTGTGTTTTGCACGTTATGGAGATCAAAATATTGCTCCATCTGTAGTATCCATGTTACAGGATCCTTTCCATCAAACTTCCTCATATCCATTTTTGGAATATGGTGGTTCTTCCCGCCAACATTAGAGGTTATGAAATTACGATTAACATTTATTTTGTTCTCATCATGAGGTTCTTCTACTATATTTCCGCCATTAGGAATCGTTTCTTGTTTTAAGCTTGTCATCAAGCCTTCCATGTATGCTTTTAGATCATTCTTCATGTTTTCCATGTTGTCTTTCATGCTTTCATCGATCTTAGCTTCCATGTCATCAATCTTAGCTTCCATGCCCACTTCCATGCCATCCATCTTAGCTTCCAAACCATTCATCTTAGCTTCCACGCCTTTCTTCAAACCATCCATCTTAGTTTCCATGCCTTTCTTCAAAAATTCCATTTCATTTTTTGTTGTTCTTTGCGAGAGCGAAATTTGTTGCACTTGCTCTTGTAATTTTGATATATCATGTTGCAATTCTTCATCTTCATGAGTCATGGTAGAGCCTTCTGAAGGCTTGATGGGTGTTGAATTCTTTTTAGGGGCCATTTTAGAATCCAATATTGATATCTATTCTACAATATTCCCTCGGAATCAATTCAACTTGATTCTTCAAACAAGACTTATGCAATTCGGAAAAACATACACACCTTTTACTTGCTTTGAGGAGCTCGATATTGAAATTGAATTATGTTTGTAATTGAAAATCTTCGATATCTAAAATTCAGCCCTGTAGTAGCCCTCTAAAGCTTCTTTCAAATGCCATAGGTCTGACCTGATTTGGATTCTCCAAGACAATGTCAGTATCCCAATGACTAATTAGGACTGGTTGATGGGGGGGCAGGCACCCCAGCAGAGCTTGCCACACGTGTCACTGTTTTGTCCTTTGTCTCTGAAATTGATAGCTCAGAAACTTCAGTCTGTGTGCTTGCGACCAATTTTTACGGAACTTCAATCCAATGCCCAGAGAGAGAGTTATTGAAGTTTTCCCACGATCACCTCTTGGAGATGCAATTCAGGAGCCTGAAAAAGCACTACCTTCCACAGATCATATCTCCAAAAATATTGCGAACCAAGCTCTAGAATTTTTGACGAATTCCTCAAGATTCAGCTTCCTTTCCCATGCTGGTCAGACTCTCTGAACCTTCGTACAAAAAAATTTATAGCATAAAATTCGACATTGTTCAAGGCACAAAAAACACCTAACTTCACAGATGATATCTCCTCAAATATTGCGAACCAAGATCTGAAATTTTAGAAAACACTTCTCAATATTTCAGCTAGCACCCTTAAATTAAGCTTCTGAAGCTTCGTAAAAAAAATTATAGCAAAAATGCCACGATGACCTGTTTGGAGCAGCGAAACCCTAGAATCCAAAGCTCTGATACCAAATGTTGTGTAACCAGCTCCAAAAATAGAAGAAAAGAGATATCAATGCCTTAGAAATGAACCACTTCGAGGGGGAAACCTCCAATACATTACATAAATGAATAATTCTTGGATGATACAATTTACAAAACCTCCTTTCTATATATAGGAGTCCATGGGGCCATAATGTAATCACAGGCAGAACACAACGTAATCCTGGCAGACCTAATAATGTAGAGGCACAATAATAACAATAACAAAGAATTTAGAGGGGAATGCAACAACAACAACAAGGGCTACACTAACATAATAAGGGGCTACTATTAATATGGGGACCCATCATGCTGAGATCTTTCAAATCTCTGTTGTTTTCCTTTACATTAGGACATACTCCGGAAGGAAAGTGTTCATTCAAGCTCAAACATCTTGCACCACGTTCATCTCTTCTGATACAATGAATTTCATCTCTTTATATAGGTTTATCCTTTTTCAATACCATGAGCCAAAACCACATTACTTCCGATGGTATTCCTGGACGGGGTCATTTAGGCGAATCATTACCCAATACAATGGGTCAATACCATGGTGGTTACCCCTGGTTTTGCACTTTTTGAGAGCTTTTACCCATACGCGACTTGGCACGTTCTTTTCCGCGTGCATACGCGACTTCCCCTAGACAGATCCGCATATTCCTTGAAACATACTCTTTTCATCATATATTTAGCGCATGCTGAATTCCTTTCTTCATTGCCTTCTGTACTCACTGTAGATACATCAGTTTTAGTTCATCAAGACATATTCTATCAAGCACAACTTCATCCAGTAAGTTGCCATTATCTTCATCAAGAGGGTTTCCTTTCAAGGACAACACTCATCATCATATTGCCAACAAACATCATTTACCAAGTCCATTACGTCAAGAATAGCTTCATCAGGTGGATTTCGATCAAGGACAACACAAGTCAACAGTTGCATGTCTTCATCTTCATTCAGTGGGTTGCCATCAAGGACAACACTCTGCATCATATTGCCAACAATCTCCCCCTTTGGACTTGATGGCAACCACGATGGTGTTTGGTTACAACAACAGATAGGTACATTAAGAATACAATGACACCATGTCATTCTCTCCATTTTTTATACCATTCAAACACTCATTCTCTCCATTTTTGACACCATTCAAACACCATGTCACTCTCCCCCTTTGACATCAAGGGCAAAGGGCGGATCAAAAAGCAACATACTCTCCCCCTTTTTTCTTTTTTTCTTTTTCATGTGGAAGAAGCATTCTGTAGATTTGATATATACTGAAATGACCAAGCTCCCCCTGAGTTCATGCTGAATCTTCAAACATATTTTCCAATTAAGTACATGACTCTATGAATTTCCTATCACCAATGACTCACACTTACATCAAAGATCCATCCAAGTGGATTTACATAAGAGACCCAACTACCCAACCAAGTGGGTTTACAGATTTGACTCAGCTACCCAATCAAGTGGGTTTACAATATTTGACTCAGCTACCCAACCAAGTGGGTTTACAAATTTGGCAAGTCCTTACATGACTGAATATTACAAATTTACATCATGGGTCTCAACAAGACCTTTTTATCAAATTACAAATATGACCATTTATGACCAAGAATTCAAGAAAAAGAACATATTTCAGAACCATCATAATGCCAACAATGCATTATACACAGCAAAGCTAATGCTCCCCCTAAAACTGTGCATCCAAGCATCATTTTCATATGAGTAAGGCTCCCCCTTAGTTTGTGCATCCTCACTTAGTTTTGTGCATCTGAACACTTTCACTGCAAAAATTCATCAGAGCATCTTTATCAAAACATTAGAAATAGAATTATGAGGAAGTTTGGAACACCACGAGATACCAAAAACGGTGTCGAGAGATACCAAACGTACTTTATCGTGTCTTTGAAAAGTGACTCCAAACGAGAGGAAGAATGTCGACCCAATCGGACATACGCGGTTTTTGTTTTTACGTGCATGAACTCGCGTATATACGCGACTGTGTTTCATGAAACCCACGTATCCAATCTGGCAGAGAACACTCTCAGCTTCTGTCTTAGATACTCAAACGCTTCCCTGGGCAGAGGTTTGGTAAAGATATCAGCAACTTGTTCTTTGGAGGGAACATACTCCAACTCCACCTTTTTCTCAAGCACTTGTTCACGTAGGAAGTGATACTTGATGGGAATGTGCTTAGTCTTCGAATGCATAACAGGATTCTTTGAAATACTGATGGCACTTGTATTTTCACACTTAATGGGGACATGAGGTGTACATTTGATTTGAAAATCTTGTAAGGTTTGCATCATCCAAAGGAGTTGAGTGCAACAAGATGTAGCAGCCACATATTCTGCTTCTGCTGTAGATAAGGCAATAGAATTTTGCTTCTTGTTGAACCAAGATACTAACCGGGGTCCCATATAGAATGCACCACCACTAGTGATTTTCCTATCATCAACACTTCCAGCCCAATCTGCATCAGTGTAAGCATGAAGAGTAAGATCAGCATTCTTTGGATACCATAGACCAAGGTCTTGAGTTCCTTGAAGATATTTGAAAATTCTTTTAACATCCTGAAGGTGAGACTCTTTTCAATTAGCTTGGAATCGTCCAACAATCCCAACTGCATGCATAATGTTTGGTCTAGTCCCAGTGAGATAAAGTAGACTTCCTATCATTGATCTGTATTCTGGTTGATTCACCGTGGGAGAATCATCATGAGAACTGAGATTGCATCCGGTTATCATTGGTGTACTTACAGGTTTGCATTCTTCCATGCCATACTTCTTCATAATTTTCTTAAGATATTTTTCTTGTGATAGGAATATACCATCTGCAGTTTGATGCACTTGTAAGCCAAGAAAGAATGTTAGTTATCCAAGTAAGGACATTTCAAATTCTTGTTGCATGACAGAAGAAAATTTTTGACTCAAAGATTCTTCGTTACTCCCAAAAATGATATCATCAACATATACAACCACAATCAATAGTTTACCATTTTCAACTTTTGTGTATAAGTTGCTATCAGCAGACCCCTTTGAAAATCCTTGTTGATGAAGATATTTTTCAAGGCGATAATACCAAGCCCTTGGAGCTTGTTTGAGACCATATAGAGCCTTTTTAAGTCTACAAACAAGATTTGCATCATTTCCCAAAATGAATCCTTCCGGTTGTTCTATATATACTTCTTCTTCTAGATCACCATTAAGAAAAGCATATTTAACATCCATTTGATAAAATTTGATTTGTTGATAACTTGAAAAAGCAAGAAACATTCTTATGGCTTCAAGTCTAGCTACAGGAGCAAAAGTTTCTTCAAATTCTATACCTTCTTGTTGAGTATACCCTTTGCAAACCAGTCTAGCTTTGTTTCTTACAACATCCCCATTCTCATTTAACTTGCTCTTGAAAATCCATTTAGTTCCAATGACATTTTTATCATGTGGTCTTGGTACCAATTCCCAAGTGTCATTTTTTTCAATTTGATCAAGCTCTTCATTCATGGCTTGCTTCCAACATTCATCTTTGCTAGCTTGATTGACATTGTGTGGTTCAATTGTGGATAGAAGTTCCAAATGATTAGAAGATCCCACAAGAGTTCTCCTTGTTCGTACACCTGATTCCTTGTCACCCAAAATTTGAGATTCAGGATGATTCTTTTGAACATATCTGGATGGAGCTTTTTCAGACAGATCATCTTCAGGTTCTTCATTGGATCCACTGTCTATATCATTTCTATTTGATGTAGAAGGACATAGGTCACCATCATCTTCTTTTGTTGTTTGTTTTTCTTCTTTAGGAGCTGCAGGAGACTCATCAATAACAACATCAACACATTCAACAATATTTCGAAGCCTTTTATTGTAACATTTGTATGCTTTGCTTGAAGATGAGTAACCAAGAAATATCCCTTCATCTGATCTAGGTTCAAACTTGCCAAGCTTTTCATCATTATTTTTGATAAATCATTTACTTCCAAAAACTCTAAAATGCTTCACAGATGGAGAATTACCATACCAGAGTTCATATGGAGTTTTGTCACTATTTACCCGAACATGAGCCTTGTTGAGAATGTTAGCTGCTGTATGTGCTGCTTCTCCCCAGAACATGTCAGGAGTTCCAGAATCATCGAGCATAGCTCTAGCCATTTTTTGAATTGTTCTATTCATTCTTTCTGCTACGCCATTTTTTTGAGGAGTACCTGCTACAGAGAATTGTCTTTTTATGCCATGTTGTTCACAAAATTCAAAGAATTCATTTGATGTATATTCTCCTCCTCGATCAGATCTAAGACACTTGATTTTTAGATCTAATTCATTTTCAACTAATGCTTTGAAGATCTGAAATTTTTCAAATGCTTCATCTTTGTGTTTAATGAGCCCGATCCAACACATTCTAGAGTAATCATCAATAAATGAGATATAGTATTCTTCCCCACGTGGTGACTTTTTCCTCATAGGTCCACATATGTCAGTATGAATGAGTTCAAGAGGCTCACTTGATGATCCTTCTTTGGCATTAAATCGTACTCTGGTCTGCTTACCGAATTGACAAGATTTGCATATGATACTTTCTGGTAGATTAATATTGGGAAGACCACGAACAGCTTGAAGTCTGCTTGCTTTGTTGATTTGAGAGAAACTCATATGCCCCAGCCTTTTATGCCATAGCCAATTTTCTGAAGACTTGCTCAAGTAACATTGATCTATGCCGTTCAGTACATACAGGTTGCTAGGATTTCTTTTTCCTTTTATAATGATTTTACCTGTATCAAGATCACGAACCACACATTATTTTGAACTAAAGACCACTTTTGTTCCTTGATCACACATTTGACTTACACTTAACAAGTTATGCCTTAATCCATCCACATACATGACATCATTAGCCTTCACCTTTTCTTTTAGAAATACCGACCCTTTTCCTTTAATTACAGCAGGAGTATCATTTCCAAATGTAACTTTCTTTTCCTTTTCTAGAGCATTATATGTAAGGAGTTTGCTTTTGTCACCTGTCATGTGTCTTGAGCACCCACTATCAATGTACCATTGATTTTCTTCACCTTCTGCAAATAATGCTATCCCACAATTTTCAACCTGTATTTCTTTCTTTTCCCATATTTTAGAGCTTGAGGGAACATGTTTTTTTGGCTGGACCTTGCTCCTGCATTCAAATTCTTCATGACCAAAGTTATTGCAATAAGTACATTCAACTTCTTTTTGAAGAGTAGAAAAGTTGTTATAAGTGTTCTTCTTTGGTTCAATATTCATCCTTTTCTTTCTTGCTTCTCTTTTCATGATGGTTTTATATGCAACACATTGAACAGCTTTATGACCAAAATTGTGACATGAGAAACATTGTCCATTGAAGTAGAAATTTCTGCGATCATGAAATATTCTATTTCAATTTACCTGTTGGTTGTTGCTTCTTTGAGGGATCTCCCTGTTAGTGGTCCTTGATTTGAGATGATCATGCTTTACCTGTAAATATCCTTTGTTCCCTTGTTGAGTGGCTGAATGAAGAGAACCAGTTGTGACTGCTTTCAGATAGTTTGGTGCTGAAGTCTGGGAAGATTCCCCAGTATATCCAAGACCTATTTTTATAAGAGGAGACCATTGTGTCTTGATAATCTCATCTAAGGTTTATGAACCTTTAGAAAATCTAAGATTGAGAGTCTTCACTTTCTCATTATCTTTCCTTAGACTTACTACTTCACACTCCAATTCCTCAATGCGTTTTTCCTTTGCTTCAAGCTAATTTTCAAGAGTCTCTATGATTATGTTCTTTTCTTCTAGGCTTACTTTGAGTTGATTGTTTTCTTCAAGAAAATCATTGTCCTCTAGAGCATCCACAAAAGTATCCTTTTCTTCTCTTTGTTCAAAAGCCATGAGAAGCCTAAAGTCTTCTTCACATTCTTCCTCACTATTAGATGATCCATCACTGTCTTCATTAGTATAATAACTTTTTCTTGTGCTAGATCGATTCTTATTCCTTCTTGCTACTTATTTTCCTTTAGCCGATGTTTCTTTATAAGGACACTTTGCAGCATAATGACCAACTCTTCCACAATTGAAACATTTGAAAGGAAGCTTACCTTTGAACTTTCCGGTACCTAGTTGAAGTCTTCTCACAAAATTTGCTTCTTCTTCTTCTTCAGATATATAGCTGGATTCTTTGACAACCTCCTTTTCTTTTCCTTTTGCGGATGCCTTAAAAGCAGCTTCTTTGATTTGAGAAGGTCCTCCTTGCCTCATTTCAAAAGCAGTCAGAATACCATGTAATTGAACAATGGTAAGAGTTTGCAGATCTTGCCTTTCTTCAATAGCTGAAACTTTAGAGTCAAATTTTGAAGTCAAGGATCTTAAGAAATTTTCCACCAGAGTAGTATCGGTTATGGTTTCACCCAAATTTCTCATCCGATTTACAATATCATCTAGACGAAGAAAGAAACTGGCAACACTCTCATCACTATGCATCTTCACATTTTCATATTCGATTCTAAGAGTTTGGAGTTTTGCATTTTTTACCTTTGTATCTCCTTCATAGCTCAGAATGATTTTGTACCATATCTCTTTTGCTGAATGTAGCTGCATCACTTTAGAAAATTCTGATTCATACATGCTTCCTAATAAGACATTCACTGCTTTGGCATTGATTTCATACTTCTTTCTTTCAGCAGCATCAGTAGGAATACTTGTCGGGTATTGATAACCTTCTTCCACGATTGCCCATACATCTGCACCAAGACTTTGTAGATATGCTTTTGTTCGTACCTTCCAGAATATTAGATTGCTTCCATTGAATAGAGGTGGCTTTATAGACATTACTCCTTCTTGACTTCCCATTGCGACGGATCTCCTTCAAGCGATCAAGATTCTGCAGAAGGACCTGCTCTGATACCAATTGTTGGGAAAAATACTAAGAGGGGGGGTGAATCAGTATTTACTGCATATTAAAAACTTTTACTTTTTCTTGCTTCTAAAACCCATATGCTATTTTCCTGAAACAGACTCGCGTATATACGCGGATACCCTTTATGAAACTCGCATATACACAGATATCTAATTATGTCATTAGTTCTTCACTTAAATCATTCCATCATTCATTCATCAGATGTTTAATAAATAGTAAACATGAACAGTAAGAACAGAGTAAACCATCATACACCGGGATTTTTAGGTGGAAACCCAAGTCGAGGAGAAAACCCTTTGCTTTGCCGTTGCTTTCCGGCCCTTCAATATTTTATTATTGAAAACATCTTACAACATATGTCTTTGAGTACGAGACTCCTACCAGCATGCAGGCACCCACCTGCGCTCGTTTACCAGCCTCTCCTGGAAGGGAGCTACAACCCCCTGACTGAAGGCTACAACCCTCAGCACCTCTATGGACCACGTTTCATCAATTTTCACACTAGATCCAACAACTTCAGTAGAACAGACCACGTTTCATCATATTTTCAGACTGTACCCTCTCCATACATTTAAGCACAGTCAAACATCAACAACAGATAGCTAAAACAGAGCAGATCAGATCAGATATTTCATACCCCATGCTTCAACAAACCCTAGTTTTCATACGCGCTTTCCTTTTACTGATGTCGCGTATATACGCGCTTCCATCCACATCAACCTGTGTATACCTCTGTAAAAATTACAGAGCTAATTTCACTGCGCATACGCGCTTTCTCTTCAACAAAGCCACGTATATACGCGCTTCCTCTGCGACGAACTAGCGTATGGTTCTTCAGATATTTTAGGTCATTGCAATTCTTCAGAGCAGATACATCACACATATTTTACCCTTTACTTCAGATAGATGTTCGCCTCATCTCAGATCTAATCATTCCATAAATAGATCTAGCAAATACAAGTACAATACAGATCTAGATCCCCTTCTTCATCACTCCATCATTGGTGCATCATACGTTCAGATCTTTCATTCAACTGTAACCCTTTACATTCAGATATACTCCAGAGAGAAGTATTCATTCAAGCTCAGACATCTTGCACCCACGTTCATCTTTTGCACAATGAATTTCTTCTCTTTATATAGGTTTACCCTTTTTCAATACCATGAGCCAAAACCACATTACTTCCGATGGTATTCCTGGACGGGGTCATTTAGGCGAATCATTACCCAATACAATGGGTCAATACCATGGTGGTTACCCCTGGTTTTGCACTTTTTGAGCACTTTTACCCATACGCGACTTGGCACGTTCTTTTCCGCGTGCATACGTGACTTCCCCTAGACAGATCCGCGTATTCCTTGAAACATACTCTTTTCATCATATATTTAGCACATGCTGAATTCCTTTCTTCATTTCCTTCTGTACTCACTGTAGATACATCAGTTTTAGTTCATCAAGACATATTCTATCAAGCACAACTTCATCCAGTAAGTTGCCATTATCTTCATCAAGAGGGTTGCCTTTCAAGGACAACACTCATCATCATATTGCTAACAAACATCATTTACCAAGTCCATTACGTCAAGAATAGCTTCATCAGGTGGATTGTCATCAAGGACAACACAAGTCAACAGTCGCATGTCTTCATCTTCATTCAGTGGGTTGCCATCAAGGACAACACTCTGCATCATATTGCCAACAAACTTTGAATGAGTTTCCACACCTCTTCATCATTCTTTCATTCATCCCTACTTCAGTTATCCAATTAGGTTGGATAATAGAAATGGCACAAAGCAATGCTTCCACATCCTCCTCATTTTGTGAGAGTGCATCTGCAACAATATTTTGTTTCCCTTTTTTGTAGATGACTTCAAAGTCATAGCCCAACATCTTTGTGACCCATTTTTACTTCTCTTCTGAAGATAATATATGTTATAAAAAGTATTTAAAAATATCATGATTTTTTTTTACCTTGAATTGTCTTCCCATTAGGTAATATCTCCATTGATTTAGTGCATGTAGTATTTCCAAAATTTCCTTCTCATAAATAGGTTTGTGACATTTCCTTTGACTAGATGAATTTCAAAAGCAACAGGTATTCCTTGCATTAAAATAACACCAATTACATTTCCCAAGGAATCAAATTCAACAATAAAGGTTTTTGTGAAGTCAGGCGTTGGAAAGACCGATGCTTGAAACGTTGCCTCTTTAAGATGTTCAAAGGCCTTAGTTGCTTTTGGAGTCCAGGAAAATGCATCTTTATTTATTAATGTTGTTAGAGGTGTTTTTATTCTCCCATAATTCTTAACAAATTTTCAATAATACCCTATCAACCCGAGAAATCCTCGAAGATTCTTTATGATTGTGGGGATTTTTCATTCCTTAATGGCTTTAATTTTGTTAGGGTCTACCTTAACACCCTCATGAGATACAACTTGAATCAAATATTCCACCTCCTACACTCCAAAGAAACATTTGGAGTTTTTTTAATATAATTGTTTCTCCTCCAATAGTTTGACGACCCTGTCAACATGTTGAACATGATCCTTCCAAGAGTTGTTATATATTAGTATATCATCAAAAAATACAAACGAAAATTTTATAAGGAAGGGTTTGAAAATGGAATTAATCAAACCTTGAAATGTCGAACGTTCATTAGTAAGGCCAAAAGGCGTGAACAAAAATTCCTAATGACCCTCAGGAGTTCTGAATGTTGTTTTTGGAATGTCTTCAGAATTCTTCCTAATTTGATGATATAATGAACTAAGATATGGCTTGGTGAAGTAAATTGATCCATGTAATTCATCCAATAATCCATCAATGACAGGAATGGGAAATTTATTTTTAATAATGATATTGTTGAGCTCCATATAATCTAGACACATATGCCAAGATCCATCCTTCTTGTACACCAATACTACTTGAGCAGAGAAAGAACTTTGACTAGGTTGAATTGTACCAACCTCTATAACTTATGTAACCACTTATTCAATTTCACTCTTTTTGGCATAGTGCTATCAATAAGGTATGATGTTTGGAGTGTTATCACTCCGCCAGATTCCCAAGGCTAAAGAAGGAATCCCAACAGAGGTAACCACAGACCAAGCTTTTGACTTGATAGATAGCCCTAACAATTCAAAGAGGGCTCTCTCCACAAATTCATATCCAGGAGGGCTCGAGGAATTAGGGTTTTTAGGCTAGATATTGATTGAAGGGGTTCTTTTTTATTTTATTTGGTTGGGTTTCATTGGATGAAGAAATTAGGTCAAGGGAGATAGGTGAGAGCAAATGAGATAGGGTTGCGGGGATTCGATGGGGAAAGGTAGGAATAATGGTTACCACTTTAAGGTGATTGCGATAAGATGAATTTTAGACTGATGAGAAGCTAGGAAGAGCATGATAGATGTATTCTTCCTCAATAGAGGAAAATGGACAAACTATGATCAATTTCCCAAATAGAGCATGAGCAAGCATGTGTTCTGCCTATAAAACTTGAAAGAGATCATACCATAGAGATGTAATGAACATGAATACAATACATTCTAACATATGAATTCGAAGAAAAAATAATGATAAACGTCATACCACAAGTATCCCAAAAAACAGTTGCAACTCTTCTTTTTAAACTGCCCAAACTGAGTACAATAGTTCCCTGATCAACAAGCTAACATCCAAATTGATTCCAACCCTCGCTAAGAGTGAAGAAAGAGATTAAATAGACATAAAAAACACATTCAATCATCCTCAGGGGTCGAATCCATGAGTAGAGGAAGAGATCCACAAAATATTGAACTGAAATCTAGAGTATAGGATGGTCCAAGTGACTCATTCCTAATTACATTCAAACTGATTCATTTTGACTTAATGATAAATTTTAGCCAATGAATCTATCTCTAGGTAACTAATCCCAAACATAATTACATTTACCATCATTAATTACATGAGTAGAAACATGATTTCTTCAAGAAAAGTCAAAATTTCAGAGAAATTCCAAAAAACTCAACAAAATGGTCATTTGCGCCCTCCACTGTGCATTTGCGCCCTGGTAGTGTCATTTCCACCCTCCATGTTCACGGCCAATTTTGGCTGACTTGCAGGTATCCAAATCAAGCCCAAGATGGCTTGATGGAAATCCCTGCTTGTCCTCTTTCTGAATATGCCTCAAGTTTCAAAATTGAAGGTCATTTTCCCCTTCAAAAATTCATTCTCCCAAGACTGGTATTTGTGCAATGCCTAGGTCAAAACAGGGGCAGAACGGTCATTTTTAGTTGGTTTTTTGACCTTTTCACCTATCAAAACTATAAACCAAGGCTGGAAACATGGTTTTATAGAATTCTTATGTCTTTAGAAATGCAGTGGTAGCTTCCTTTCCTTCAAAAAGTGCCCCAATTATTTGCATAGCGCCTAGGGTGCTACGCAAATGACCAATTTTCTGCTAAATGTTTGTCCCAAAAAACTCATAAATTTTGAGATTTCACAAAAAAATTGGAAATTATTCAAAAAAATTGGAATTTCTGATGATGATGTGACTAGGCTTGGAGGGAAGCCTCAGCAAGAATGTCTAATTTATTCTTCTCCTCCATGGTCAAATATTTAATTTTTGCATTAGCACTTTTGAGCTTGGCCAATGCAATTTTATTCTTTAGTGCATGGTGTTTGACTTTCCTCCTCAATAAGTCATTTTCCTTATTATCCATTGCTAAAAGCTTCTCCAAGTTTTGATTGGCTCTATCAAGCCATGGCTCCCTGTTTTCATGGATCACTATAGAAAGCTTCTCATTTAGGGTTAGCTGATCAGTAAGCTCAACCCCCTTTGTATTTCTAGAGCTAGAGCTCTTTTCAACCCTCTAGTTCTAGGTTTTCTTCTTTGTGCTCATTCCTTTTAATCATGAATAAATCCATACATTTCAAGTGTTTCATCTAGCATGGCTTTGGCCTTTTCTGCCTCCCTTTGAGTAGTGACATACTTGACCTCATCAATGACCTGTATAGCTTTCAATTTATCATTCTCTTGCTCAAGGAAGTGTATGACATATCTGTCCCTGTCAATATTATTTTGGAGCTCCTTAATCCTTACATCCTTTCCTTTGATGGCTACATTAGTTATTTTGTCATTTTCATCCTCATCTAGGTCAACAAGCTGAAATTATTGTTTTGTTTCTTGAGGACTCTCTTCATCATGACTGACTACTTCAATCACCTTTTCTTTACCTTTGTCCACCTACTATGACATGTAGAAGGCATGGCCCCTTCCACTCCATGTATAGAAAACACATGATCGTGACCTCTCTGGTAGGATTTTGGAAATGGCTCAACCTCAACTATACTAGCCCACTTAGGCTCAATGTCCTCAACCCTGCTAGGTGACCCAATGTCATGATTAGATGGAGATGAAGAAGGTGAAGGGGATTGATCTGATCATGATGAGTGTGGTTGAGATGGAGGGATGGAAGTGGATGGCTAGGATGATGAAGGGAAATTTTGTGCATGGTGAGGGGATGTCTCATTGAAAATATCATTATCTATGAAGGTACTCCATGCAATGTTTAGTTGGTTGATATGGTGGAGTATTATGATTTTTATGAGAGAATGATGAAACAGACTTCTCATTTGTTGTTCATACTACTTTTTCTGAGAAATGTATGCCATATTTTCTATACTCCAGAAAATATAATAGGGTATGTTAAGCATCCTTACCCTAGTGAAATGCTTTAAGATCCAGATGTGATAGGAATAAAGCCTTGAAAATTTTCCTTCACATGAAAATTATTTCATGATTATCTTCATCATTAGTGCATATATGTCCAAGAGGTGAGAAAAAGGAAAGAACCTCTTTTCTTGATTTTGGTGTCTTGGTTTTAAGAAGAAGTCAAAGTCATGTCTCTCCAAATTTCCTTTCTTGAACCACTTCTCACCAACATTTGGGATCCTGGTTGCAGTTGAAATGATAGAAGTGGATAAAGTAAAAGTGACACCATCCAAAGTAATTTTTTTCTCATGGAGTCCTGATATGAAAATTCTAGTCAACATGGGATGGTGTTGGACCCTCTGAATTTTCTCACAAAATTCATAACAACCAACATGTTTGAAGCATTTCACAGTCAATGGAGAATCCAAGAGTTCCCTAGTGTTGGTATGTTCAAGTATGAGCACTCTTCCCCCTTTATGTGGCCTCCTCACCTTTGTTTCCTCTCCTTCAATGAATGATGTGTTTTCTTCCTCTTCTGCCATGGTGTTTCTGTAAAAAACCTAGGGATTAGGAATGGGGAATGGGAAAGGGAAAATGAGGGAGATGTTTGCAAGGGATGTGTGAAATGGGAAAGGGGATAGGGAGTAGTAGTATAATGAGATTTTAGGATAGGGATTTGGTGTTGGGATCCTAGGTAGATGTAACACCTAGGGCTTAGGGTTTTGGGAGAATGGTTTAGGAAAAGGGGATTTTGCAAATCAGGGGTTTGGGAATGGTTTTCTGTAAATGTGGGAAGGATGCAAAGGGTAAGGGAATGAAATTTTGGGAATTCATAAGTATAATGGGATACTAGGTTTTTTTACCAATTAAAACACCAAATTATAACCTCAATTTTGACAACACTTCAACACATAAACTTGTGAAAATGGTTTTAAATGGCATGAGCTTCTTACTGGTTTTTTGGATGTTGATGAGTGAGTTGGTGGAGTTTTGAAGACAAAATTTTCAGCACTTGAACACTTTCTAGGGCTTGCTGGTCATTTGCACCATTTTTTCACCATTTTCTCCCTTGACTGACTATGCGTGCCCTTTCTCAACCATTTGCGCCCTGAACTGGGTATTTGCACCCTGCCTCAAGCATTTGTGCCCTGAACTAGGTCATTGCACCCTGAACTCTGCTCTTTTTCAAATTTCTCCTAGAAATTCACAATTTTGGTGTCTTAGAGTGATTTCTTGGTGTTTGGGGGAGACAAATGAATTTTAAATTAATTTGAGTTATAAATACTAAAGTGAATTTTAATTTGTATTTAGAAAACCCACTTTTCTAATGTTTCACTTCATCTTTTGAAAACATTGTTGATTACCCTTTTCCTCTGATATTTTCTTCTTTGCAGGATGATGTTGCTAGAGTTTGGCACTTTCCCTTTCTATTTGGCATGTGTCATTTGAGTTGGCAGCTAGGGACGAAACTTATTAAATATTGTGAGCATAAATTAAAAATAAATTACATATTTGTTTTGAATAAAATTACATTCTAGTATGAAAATAATACTCTAAAACCATAATTACAACTTAAAAAATGGTATTTACATGCTGATAAATCCTCTATAGATGGTTGAGAAGATTTTATTTGAGTCACTCACACACCTTTGCTGACCTTATTGCGATGAAATGATGTGCTCATGAACCTTGAAAAATGAAACCTAACTAACCTAATGGGACCTTGGATAACTGGACTCCATGTTTGACATTGACTAACATAATGACATAGTGACATGAGCTTTTAATATTGTTTTATGCTTAACAAGACATGAAGGTGTGTCAGCAAATGTGAAATTTTGAGGGAGAGTGAGGTTTTATGACTAGGGCTACCATTAGTGAATAAATTTTTTTGCATGACCTAGTGGAATGATAAAAAAAAATTGAATGGGACCCCTAATATGAATATGAAAAGAGTGATTTTGATCACTAATGGAAAAATGAAATTTTTAACACTAACATCGGCCTTATTAGGGATGGCAGCTCCTTGGAAGTGTCAAGAACACCGTATCCAATTGCCTAACCATTGGGCCAATACGGTCAAAAAAATTTAAACTAAAATGCATGACTAAATACTGACAAATCAATGATACAAACTGTCTTTGAAACTGACTGAAATTGACTCAGACAATGACTCAAAACTTAACTTAATTTTCTTAAAATTGAATTTGAAAATGGTAGAAACTTATTGAAGCTCCATGGCCTTCAATTCAGGCTCCGAACTCCAATGCTTTTCCACTTCACACTTGAAGGAATATAAAACTGATATATATAATGAGGATGAGGAAATTTTCACAATTTTAGATAAAAGAAGATAGTGCTTTAGGAGCCTACCATTAACTAGCCCTCCTAAGAAATTTTTCCCATCCATTTCTTCTAAGATATATGCATTTTATCCACAAGAAGATGCAATCTTAAAACGTCCTTTCCATAAATTATCGAACTTCCCCTGGTTATCATTGTCTTCATTCTTAACATCCAAATGGAGTACTCCATCAACGATCTTGAAATCATCTTTCTTGGTTTTTCTATCATAGATCTTCATTATCTATTCATGGAGCTTGGAAGTGTTATGAAACACTTCTTCCCTTGTTTGTTTCAAGTGAATCATTTGGTTTATGTGGCACTGTATGTCATTTTCTTCACTTCCTGCTTGTAAAATTTTCATGACTTGGATAGCCAATGAAGAAGGGAAAACCATGTCCACAGTGTAAAATACCTAAAATGGAGACATGCTAATGGATTTATTGTTGCTTACCCAATCTTGCCACAATGCATTTATTAGCTTCTTGTGCCAATTATTATTATTCGCCTCCAACATCTTTTTTATTATGCTGATCAAAGACTTATTGTAGGACTCCACCAATTCGTTGCCCTATGGATAATATGTTGTAGAATGACCCAATTTAATGTTATACTTATCACAAAATTCTATCATATTCTTTGATTTTAAGGCTACGCCATTATCCTTGATGATCTTTCTAGGACAACCAAACTGGGAAAAGATGTTAGTTTCTAAAAACTGAATTATAATTGAGTCTATAGCTTACCTAGTTGGGATCGCTTCGATCCACTTTTTGAAGTAATATATGGTGGTAAGTATCCATCTATATTGAGTGGGTGAGGGTGGATGTATCTCACCAATAAAATATAAGCCCCGCTGATGGAAAGGAGCTTCAACTAAAATGGGCTATAATAGTAAATCAACAAGCTTATGCTTACCTTGGAAAAGTTGGCATTCATGGCAACTCAAGGCCGTCTTGTACAAATCTGAAAACAATGTCGTCCAATAGTAACCTGCTCTCAGTACTTTGTTGGCCGTGTTCTTCAAGTATAAGTGACCTCCACAATATCCTTTGTGGAGACCCTTCATCACTTCTTTGGACTCATCTTCAACCAAGAAATTGAGCAACACACCTCTAGGATCCTTCAAGTAGAGTGCACTATCTAGTATGAAATATTTTGAAGCCTTAAGTTTCAAGGACCTACTCTTACTCTTTGACGTGCCGAGAGGAGGGTTCAAATTTTTCAAAACATAGATGATATCATCATACCATGGAGATGATGAAAAGAGATCTGATACCTGAATAACACTTACACCTTCTTCCTCATTGGACAATGTTGATATCAGATTGATGTCAAGTGCATGCAGATTTGACTCAGCCATGAGCTTGGCTAAGCCTTTATATTTGATCAGCTTGGTTGGCTTGATCTCTAGGTCATACTCTAAGAGATATGCTATCCATATACCTCTCTATCCTTCTAGATTTGTTTGCATGAGTACTTCTTTAATCGCTGCATTTGGAACATATGCTAAAATATGTGAGTGCAAAATATAAACACGGAATTCTTTGAGTGATTTAACCAAAGCCAATTCATTTTTCTCGATTATGTTGTAATGCATCCCTTATTGTGCGATTGAAGAATTATATTGGAAGGTTTTTCCCATATTTGTTCTTCATAAGTACTGCTGCCAAAGTATGCTCAGGAGAAAAAGAAAATATAATGAAATCTAGTGAATAATCGAGACTTGTCAAAAATGGAGCAGTGGTCAAAGTAAATTTCACCAAGATGAATGACTTACGAGCATTTTCAAACCATTTTAAATCATTCTCCTTCTTCAACATGTTAGTTAACTCTCTAAGATGCTTTGCTCCACTGGGAATGAACCTGTGTATGAAATTCATCCTACCGTTGAATGCTTGGACTTCCTTCTTGTTACGGGGGAAATCAATTTGTTGTATCACTTCAAATATAGAAGGATCTATCCAGATCCAATAGTTTTAGATGATGTGACCCAACATCTTTCCTTCTTCCATAGAAAATAGGCACTTTTTTGGGTTAAGCGAAATCCCAAATTTTCTACATCGCTGGAACACAACTCTGAAATGGTGTAAATGCTCATCATATGAATTTTAATAAATTGTCAAATCATCTAAGTAAACAACAAGGAAGACATATTTCTCATTACTAAATGCTATGTCCATGGCATGCTAGAAAGTGGCCCCGGCATTCTTCAAACCGAATGACATCTTGTCATATTTAAACCTACCCCATGGTGTAGTGAACGATGTCTTATATTGATCATCCTCATGCAAAAGGATCTGATTGTACCCTGAGTAACCATCTAGCAATGACATTATGCTGGCTCCTACAACTTGTTGAAGTATGTGGTCCATTTTGGGCAATGGGTAGTTGTCATTTAGCAACACTTTGTTTATATTTATGAAATATATACATAGTCGGATTTCACCGGTCTTATTTTGCACTCGAACCAAATTGGACATCCGATCAGAAAATCTGATTGGAATAATAGTACCTACCTTATAGAGCTTGTTTACTTCCTTCTAAATGAACGTCAACAACTTTGGGTTCATTCTCCTAAGCTTCTGCCTAAAAGGATTTTTGTATGGGTTTATGGGGATGGTATGTTGAATGATATTTTTATCGTACACCTTTAGATCTGATTAATTCTAGGAAAAAACATCAGAAAACTCAGTAAACAAATCAATATATCTAGTCTTTACCTCGAGAGACAACGATTTTGAAATCTTGATGAACTTTGGTTGATCTGTTGTTCCAATATTAATATATTCTATGCCTTTTTCTGTGGGGACCAAAGTAGGTTTTCTTGCCACGTCATCTTGATCAAATAATTCTTCCAAAGCTATGAGACCTTTTGGAATATTATTTTCCTTGAGCTGAAGTGTGCCAATCTGATCTGCCTCGATGACCTGGTCATCCTTGTCGTACACTTCCTCCATAGAACAGTTCTCCAACTCGCCTTCACTTTGAAGGAAATTCTTCACCTGCCTATCATCCCAGAATAATTGCCAAAATTTCAAGTTATCAGGATTGGCGGGCCTATGATTTATATCAAGCTCAATTTTTTTATTTGAAAAAATTGTAGATTTGAAATTACTTACAACAGTGGCTAATGAATCAGCCCTCAAGTTTTGCAACCTTGGGACTACTTTAAGTTTATATTCTCAAAAAAATCTCAAAATGTCAAGTGTTGCATTCCTATATTGCCTCATCCTTGGGTGATTAGTTTGATACTCACCTTTTATTTGTTTAATTATCAGCTTTGAATCACCGTAGATTATAATTCTTCTAGCTCCTAGGTTTTTCAAAATTTTCAGACTGGTAATGAGTGCCTCATATTCAGCCTCATTGTCCATACAATCAAACGCTAATTTGTAGGAACACAACCTAACACTATTAGGGAATTTATTTTTATGTTGAAATGGGCTATGGATCCATAAACCAATGTCGGCCCCGTCTTTGCCAAATGAACCATCAAATTCCATGGTCCAAAGACCATCTTCTTCCTCAAGGTGTTGAAACTCTTTACTCTAATTTGACACAATTTTATGATCTGATTCTTTATGATGTTCTGAACTTTCATCTGCCTTCTCTAATGGTTTTCTGGATATAGTAGGCATATTATCTTTCTCTTTTTCAACATTTTTCTAATGCAATATGAAACTTCAGGAACATCCTCTATTTCTACTAATTTACAATCTACATCATTTAATCCAGAATCATTGTACAAAATGAAGGCCTCTAAGTCTGTATGAACAACATTTATAGGATGATTATTAGGCCTTTCCTTGTTTTTGATCATGTATTTCATTTTAGTCTCGTGTTATATTTTTATCATTTGACTGAAGAGAAGAATTCTTGCGTAGGAAAAGTACAACTATAGTGTACTTCTCAATTTAGCAGCCCAGGATCTTGATAACAACATACTGAAAAGTGGTGGAATGTCAGAAACTACCACATCCATGAGGACATTTTTGGCTGGGATTTGCTCTAGGGACTGGGAGACAACTAGATCTTTGATTAGACCCAAAAAACAGACATAACCAGAATGGGAAGAATATAAATCATGATATGGGTGGGTTATGCCAAGGAAAAACTTCTCCATGATGGCTTTGGGAATGAGGTTTTGTGAGGCCCCAGAGTCTAACATAGTTTTATGAAGGATGAATTGGTGAACTTTGAGACTCAAGTAAAATGGTTGGACCTCAATTTCTTTAGACTGGCCATCGATTGCAGGTCCAAATATTAACTCAGGCTAATCAGGCTCTATATTAATCATTTCAAACAAAGGGTCAAATCTCAAGGTTTTGACTACATGGGATTTATATTTATCAACTTTGACCAATTCAGTAAGAGGAATAGACACCTTTAACTTTGAAATTTCAGACTCTAAATTAAAATATATAGTTTTTTCTACCTATTTTATGACAATATCCATTTTCTCAACATGATCTCTTGGTGCAGCTTCTTTCCTCTGAATATCTCTCTCTTTGACATGTGCACCTGTGGAAGGTTATTTTCTTTTGTTCTAATTTGGATCTGCAATCTCTTTACCCTTATTTTGATTAACTTAAGAAACTTTCTTCTGTGGTACTTCTTTCTATTGAACTGTCTTCTTTGGAGGTGGATTGATTAGAACATCATGGGTCCTCAAGTAGTATTTCATTTGCTGGGATCTCAATGCATTCAGGTATCCTCTCTTATAATCATCAGATTATACTTCTAACTCATGATCATTTTCCAATATGAAGTCTTTATCACTAGGTAAGCTTGTTTTTTCCACATATTCTTAATCTTCGATCAGAAAGATGGGCTGGTCATCAGCTGTAAAAAGAAGGTTCTCCTCTACTGTTGGTTCTTCCTCTTCGTCACTCTGAGCATAGTTCTGTTGTAGTGGTGTCATAATTTGTTGTTTTTGTTGCATTTCGGGAGCTCTTTGCTCTCTTTGCTTTATCCAGAACTAAGGTTGTTGCTAATGGCCTCAAAAGTTTATATTTTTAATTTGTGGCTCCGTTTGTCTATTTGAAATAGATATTTTATCGACCATTCTTTCCATGGTCATAAGAAAAGCATAAAATTTAGTGTTGGGTGAAGTGGAAGGTTCCTCTTTAATGGTCACTTTGCATTCAATTTTGAGTTTTGACTTTTTAATCAAGAGGTTTCCCTCAACACTCACTGAATTTCGAATCATTTCTTCTAGAGTAGTGGGATTTCTCTCTCTCAATGACTAGGTCATATCTGGGTGAAAAGCATTGGGATAATGTAGGAGGGCCAAACTAGGAGGTGGTTTCATTTCATTTAGGATGAATTTATAGATTCTGAGGTATCAAGAATTATAATCGGGGAACAGATTCATTTGGATTGCATTTTGGGGAGTCATACTCAGCAACGATATGTAAGGGGTCTTTCTTCTCATCCCACCTAAATAAGAAAGCATCAGTTAGTTCAATGGGAGTCCTAATAGAATTAGCTACTAGGGCACTAAACCAAACTTTAACTTCACCAGAAAAAATTTGTGTTATAATTCTCATCTTGGCATCATCTACATCTAACTCTTCAAGATCTATGAAGGTTGTGATTTTGGCCATGTGATGACGGGAAGTGATTTTAGAGTTTTCATCAAGGAGGGGAAGTATTTGGCCATATCCTTGAGGTAAGTCATGAAATTGGGATGGTAAGAAGAGTGAGGAAAATATTTCCATAATTCATAATGTATGGAATATTGGATTGACAACAGGAGGGATTGGTTGAATAGGTAAAGGAGATGAAGTTGTTGTAACTAAAGTGGCAAGTATGTATGATGAAGTTGAAGGTGTAGATGAATATAATACAATGGACAGATTTTGAGGTTCGGATCTCATCTGGATGGTAGAATTGGATCCAATCCTTAATGTCAAGGTCAAATTTAGGCTTAATTTCTTCGAAAACCCAAAATTTAAAAGGACTAAGGTCTAATTCTGAAAAAGGACTTTACCTGAGATAATATTAGAGGATCGAATACTATATCAGATAAATAAGTTTCATATTTGGATTTAAATAATGACAATTCAAACTTCAGGTCATCAGGTATATCTTCTAGAGAAAGTAACTTAGCAGGTAGAGAAACCGTTATTACCAGTGGAACTAGTCCTGATTGAATGTATACAGTTTGATATAGATGTATTTGAAATAATTTCTATGGATCATCAACCGGACTGACTGGATCAGGGTCTGGATTCACTCTGGTATATCTTGTAGAAGCCGGATATTCTATGAGGCACTGCAATTATGAAATCATCCTTATGAAACTTGATCCTATCATCTAAAGGATCAATTTCCAATAAATATTTTTCATACACCCAAGGAAATTTTTATTTTCACTTCCTGGCAATGGTGACAGAATTTTATCACTCCGCCAAATTCCCAAGGTTGAAGAAGCAATCCCAACAGAGGTAACCATAGACCAAACTTTTGGCTTGGTATCTAGCCCTACCAAGTCAAAGAGGGATCTCTCCACAAGGTCAAAACCAGGAGGGTTGGAGGAATTAGGGTTTTTATGCTAGATATTGAGTGCAGGGATTGTTTTTATTTGATTTGGTTGGGTTTCACTAGATTAAGAAATTAGGTCAAGGGAGATAGGTCAGGGAAAAAGAGATAGTGTTGCAGGGATTCAATGGCGCAATGTGTGCATAATGGTCATGATTTAAGATTATTTTTATGAGATTAAATTTAGACTAATGAGAAGCTAGGAAGAGCATGGGGATGTATTCTTCCTAAATAGACGAAAATGGAAAAGCTATGATCAATTTCCCAAAATAGAGCATGAGCAAGCATGTGTTCTGCCTATAAAACTTGAAAGAGATCATACCATAGAGATTTAATTAACATGAATACATACATTATAACATATGAAACTAAAGAAAAAAAAATTATAAACATCATACCACAAGTATCCCAAAAAATAGTTGCAACTCTTATTTATTAACTAGCCAAACTGAGTATAATAGTTCCTTGATCAACAAGCTAACATCGAAATTGATTCCAACCCTTGATAAGAGTGAATAAAGAGACTAAGTAGACATAAAAATCACATTCAATCGTTCTTAAGGGTTGAATCCATGAGGTGAGGAAGATATCCACAAAATACTAAATTGAAAGTTGGAGTATAGGATGGTCCAAGTGACCCATTCCTAATTACATTCAAACTGATTCATTTTGAATCAATGATAAATTTTACCCAATGAATATACCCCTAGGTAACTAATCCAAAACATATTTAATTTTATCATTAGTAATTACATGAGTAGAAACATGATTTCTTGAAGAAACGTCAAAATTTCAGAGAAATTCCAAAAAAATCAGCAAAATGGTCGTTTGCGCCCTCCACTGTGCATTTGCGCCCTGGTAGTGTCATTTGTGCCCTCCATGTTCAGGTCCACTTTTGGCTAAATTTTAGGTGTCAAAATAGGGCCCAATATGTCTTGTTGGAAATCCATGCCTATCCTCTTTCTGAATATGCTTCAAGTTTCAAAAATAAAGGTCATTTTCCCCTTCAAAAAGTCATTCTCCCAAGACTGGTATTTGCGCAGCGCCTAGGTCAAAAAAGGGGAAGAAAGGTCATTTTTAGGTGGTGTTTTTACCTTTTCACCTATCACAACTGCAAACCAAGGCTGGAAACATGCTTTTCTGGAAGTCTTATGTCTTTATGAATCCAATGGTAGCTTCCTTTCATTTAAAATGTGCTCCAATTATTTGCGTAGCACCTAGGGCATTGCACAAATGACCAATTTTCTACTAAATGTTTGTCCCAAAAAAACTCAAAAATTTCCATATTTTTAAAAAAAGTTTGGAAATTCCTCAAAAATTTTATAATGGTTGATTATGATGTGGCCAGGCTTGAAGGGAAGCCTCAACAATAATTTCCAATTTCTTCTTCTCCTCCATGGTCAAATCTTCATTTTTTGCATTGGCACTTTTCAGCCAATGCAATTTTCTAATTTCGTGCATAGTGTTTGACTTTACTCCTCAATAATTCATTGTCCTTGTTACCCTTTTCTAGCAGCTTCTCCAAGTGCTAATTGGATCTATCAAGCCATGGCTCCCTTTTTTCACGTATTACTATAGCAAGCTACTCATTTAGGGTTAGCTTATCAGCAAGCTCAACCTCCCTTTGTCTTTCTAGAGCTAGAGCTCTTTTCATCCCTCTAGTTATAGGTTTTCTTATTTTTTCTTTTTCCTCTTCATCATAATTCAAGCCATACCTTTCAAGTGTTTTATCTAGCATGGCTTTGTCCTTTTATGCCTCCCTTTGAGCAATGACATACTTGACCTCATCAATGACCAGTATAGTTTTCAATAGCTCATTCTCTTGCTCAAGAAAGTGTATGACATATTTGGCCATGTTAAGATTAGTTTGGAGCTCCTTAATCTTGACATCCTTACCTTTGATGTATGAATTATTTATTTTTTCATTTTCATCCTCATCTAGGTCAACAAGCTGAAATTCTTATTCTATTTCATGAGGATCCTCCTCATCATGATCGACTGCTTCAATCACATGTTTTTTACCTTTGTCCACCTGTTGTGTTGTTGTAGAAGGCATGGCCCCTTCCACTCCATGTGGAGCAAGCACATGCTTGTGGTCTCTTTGGTAGGTTTTTGGAAATGGCTCAACCTCAACTATAGTATCTCACTTAGGCTCAATGTCCTCAATCCTGCTAGGTTAGCCAATGTCATCATGAGATGGAGATGAAGGAGGCCCTAGGCTGAGATGGAGGGATGGAAGTGGATGGTTGGGATGATAAAGGGACATTTTGTGCATGGTGAGTGGATGTCTCATTGAAAATATCATTAGTCATGAAAGTACTCCATGCAATGTTTAGTTGGTTGAGATGGTATAGGACTATGATTTTTATAAGAGAATGATGAAATAGAATTCTCATTCGCTGTCCGTAATCCTTTTTATGAGCAATGTATGCCATCTTCTCTATACTCTAGAAATGATAATAGGTCATGTTAAGCATCCTTACCCTAGTGAAATGCATTAATATATGGATGTGATAGGAATAAAGCCTTGAAAATTTGCCTTCACATGAAAAGTATTTCATGATTATCTTCATCAATGGTGCATATCTGTCCAGGAGGCAAGAAAAAGGAAAGAACCTCCTTTTCTGATTCTGGTGTCTTGGTTTTAAGAAGAATTCAAAGTCCTGTTTCTTCAAATTACCTTTCTTGAACCACTTCTTCCCAACATTTGGGATCCCTATGGTAGCTGAAATGATAGCAATGGATAAATTAAAAGTGACACTAGACAAAGTAACTTGGTTGTCCTGGAGTCCTGATATGAAAAGTCTAGTCAACATGGGATGGTGTTGGACCCTCTGAATTTTCTCACAAAATTCATAATAGCCAACATGTTTGAAGCATGTCACAGTCAATGGAGAAGGCAAGAGTTTCATAGTGTTGGTAGGTTCAAGTTTGAGCACTCTTCTCCCTTTATGTGGCCTCCTCACTTCTGTTTCCTCTCCTTCACTAAGTGATGTGTTTTCTTCCTCTGCTGCCATGGTGTTTTTGTTATAACCCTAGGGATTATGAATGGAGAATGGGAAAGGGAAAATGAGGGATATGTTTGCTATGGATGTATGAAATGGGGAACGGGATAGGGAGTAGGAGTATAATTATATTTTAGGATAGGGATTTGGGGATTGGGAGCCTAGGTAGATGTAACACTTAGGGCTTAGGGTTTTGGGAGAAAGGTTTAGGAAAAGGGGATTTTTCAAATCAGGGGTTTGGGTATGGGTTTTTGTAAGTGTGGGAAGGATGCAAAGGGTAAGGGAGTGAAATTTTGGGGGTTCAAAAATATAATTGAATACTAGCATTTTTTTACCAATTCAAACACCAAATTATAGCCTCAATTTTGAAAAAAATTCAACACATAAATGTGTGAAATTTTTTTGAGTGGCATGAGCTTCTTACTGGTTTTTTGGAGGTCGATGAGTGATTTGGTTGAGCTTTGAAGGCAATTTTTTCAGCACTTGAACACTTTCTAGGGCTTTCTGGTCATTTTCACCCTTTTTTCACTGTTTACACCCTTGACTGAGTATTTGTGCATTTTCTCAAGCGTTTGTGCTCTAAACTAGGTATTTTCACCCTCCCTCAAGCATTTTCGCCCTGAATTGGGTATTTGTGCCCTGCCTCAAGCATTTGCACCCTAAACTCTGCTCTTTTTCCAATTTCATGTAGAACTTCAAAAATTTGGTGTCTTAGAGTGCTTGCTTGTTGTTTGGAGGAAACAAATGAATTTGAAATGAAGTTAAGGAGTTATAGATACTAAAGTGAGTTTTACTTTCGATTTAGAAAACCCACTTTTCTAATGTTTCACTTCATCTTTTGAAAACATTGCTGATTACCCTTTTCCTCTGATATTTTCTTCTTTGTAGGATGTTGTTGCTGGAGTTTGGCACTTTCCCTTTCTGTTTGGCATGTGTGACTTAAGTTGGAAGCTAGGGACAAAACTTATTACATATTGTGAGCATAATATTACATAAAACTTAAAAATAAATCACATCTCTATTTTGAATAAAATTACATTCTAGTATGAAAATAATACTCTAAAACCAAAATTACAACTTTAAAAATGATATTTCATGCTGATAAATCCTCTATAGATGGTTGAGAAGGTTTTATTTGAGTCACTTTCACACCTTTTCTGACCTTATTGGGATGAAATTACGTGCTCATGAACCTGGAAAAATGAAACCTAAATGACCTAATGGGACCTTGGATGACTAGACTCCATGTTTGACTTTGACTGACATAATGACATAGTGACATGAGCTTTTAAGATTTTTTTATGCTTAGCAAGACATGAAGTTGGGTCAAAAAATGTGAAATTTTGAGGGAGAGTGAGGTTTTATGACTAGGGCTACCATCAGTGAATCAATCTTTTGCATGACCTAGTGGAATGATAAAACAATTCTAAATGGAACCCCTAATATGAATATGAAAAGAGTGATTTTGATCACTGATGGCAGAATGCAAATTCTGACACTAACATGGAGGAAAATTTCTTGGAATCAAATGAATAGCATGATAATGATCATGAATAGGTGGGAGGTCTTTGGGAGTCTCAAATACCTCGGAATGATTGTCTAAGACTTTTTGGAGATATGGAGAAATAAATCACTTTGACGTTTGAACCTCTAGTGAGCATAATTGTGCAATTACACCCCATTGTTCTTTATTAAGAATTTCTTTCATGCCATTAGAGTTGATTATATTTATTTTTTTCCTTTCCTTCCTAAAATAATTTCAAGAAAATTTCTTGAAAATTAAAATCTATTGTCCCCGAAGATAGTAACCATTGGACTCCTAGTACAATATCAACACTACCCATTAGAATGGAAATAATTTTACTATTCAATATATATTCCACCATGATTAGCTTGATATTATGGCACTTTCCATAACAATTTATAGCTCCTCCATTTGAAACCATCTCTTGACACTCTGGTGCTGGATATAGGAAGCAATTCTATTCCTTCGCTATCTTACAATGAATAAAATTATTAGTACTACCCGTATCAATATTCAACACTATTACCTTTTTCTTATTGATATATCCTTCTATCTTGAGCATTTGAGGAGTGGTAATTCCTGCCAATGCATTGCAATATATGCTCAAATTCATTTATTCTTTCTCAAGGCTTGGTTCCTAGTGTATATCCTCCTCTTTTGATGTTTCTTCTTCCTTTTCTTCCTCCTCTTCACAACCTATGTGGAATAATTTCTTCTTAGCACACTTATGACCTTTCGTTTATTTTCTATCACAATTATAACAAATACATTTTGCTATTTTTTCCTCCAATTTTTATGGCATCAACCATGTAGGTTTTGGAAGGCTAGGAGCATTAACACTTCCATCTTTATAATTGTGAGTAGTAGACTTCCTTGTTGCTATAATGTTTCTTTCACCTTTTATTGCCACCCTAAATTCCTTCTCCAATGAATTAGGTTCCCAAAGGTGAACCTCGTGTTGGATTTTATCCTTCAAAATCCATATGAATACATCATTACTATGCTCCTCTGGAATATAAGTTACTCTGATATTGAATTTTTTGAAGTCCTCAGTGTGTTCCTCCATTGAACCCTTTTTTTGAGATTTATCAATTGGATAAAGAATGGGTTTCTCTTTGTATCCTCATAATGTGCTATCATTTCCTCTATAAAAATTCACCAAGTGAAAATTGGTTTATCTGAATAAATCCATCGATACCATACAAACTGATTTGGTTCTAAATATAAAGTTGCAATGTGTACCTTTTGTGTGTGTTTCACAACATGGAGATCAAATATTGCTCCATGTGTAGTATCCATGTTACCATATCCTTGCCATTAAGCTTCCTCATATCGATCATTGGAATGTGGTGGTCCTTAAACCCAACATTGGAGTCCCTAAAATCCTAATTAACATCCTTTTTTTCTCATCATCAGTTTCATGGAATAATTTTTTGCCATTAGGAAGAATTTATTGTAGCAACATTGTCAAACTTTATTTCAAACCTTCCATGTTTACTTTTAATCCATCCTTCAAACCATCCATGTCTGCTTTTAATATTTTTTTCAAACCTTCCATCACTAATTTTAGACCATTATCCAAACCATCCATGTTAGCTTCCATTTCTTTATTGGTTACTGTTTGCGAGAGAAAAATTTGTTGCACTTGGTTGCGTAATTTGGATATATCATGTTCTATTTCTTCCTCTTCTTCATGTGTCATATTATGGATTTCTGGTTGCTTACTAGGTGTGCCCATTTTTTTCTTTCCAAAAATTTCAGAATCAAACAATGATATATATGCTTCAATATTCCCTTTGAATCACTTAAAAATGATTTTTCAACCAAAAGCTATGCATTTAAAAAAAAAATACACACCTTTTTCTTTCCTTTTAGGAGCTCGATATTGAAATTATTTTATCTCTATAGTTTTAGATCTCTAAGGTCTCAAATACCTCTTGTGGTATCCCTCTGAGTCTTCTTTACCCCACAATTAAAACTGAGATTGGATTCTTCAAGAAATAATTAAGCCCAATCTCCCACGATGGCATGAATATAGACTGGTTCAGTAGAGTGAACATGTATGGAGTACCACGTGTCACATTTTTTACCTTTAGCCCTAAAAATTATACCAAAAAAACATGTTCCATCCAATTCATTCACTCTTTATAAAATTCAAATCCTATTCTCAAAGAGAAATTTATGTCGAATTTCCCTAGGTCACCTGTTTGAGATGGAATTCTGGAGCCTACGAAAACCCTAATTTTATCAGATCATATCTGAAAAAATGTAGCGAACCAAGATATAAAATTCCTACATGAGGTTCACCAATATTTCTTCTCGACGACGTTGCAATTTGAGCTTATGAATCTTCGTATAAAAATAGTTATAGAGAAAATTCGCAAAAACCCTAGAATCCAAAGCTCTAATACCAAATGTTATGCAATCAACTCAAATAACATAAGAAAAGATAAATCAAAAAATTAAAAATTGTCCTCTTCTAGAGGGAAACTCATTTACATTACATAAATGAATAATTATTGGATGACACAAACGATAAGACCTCATCGGTATATGTAGGACTCTAAGGGTTCACAATATAATCATAGCCTACATAACAATAATAATGTAAGGACACAACAATAAAAATAGGGGGCTACATTAATAATAACAATAAGGGGAATACACTAGTATTATAGGGACCTAACAAAAGATCCTGCATAAATGGGACTATGAGACAAGATAAATTAGCACAAATTTGAGTCAATGTTTGGTATATGAAACTAATTATATATAAAACATGGAAGTTATGGACCTTCGGTTTAGATAATTCAAATAATAGAAACAAAAAAATATAATATTAAGACTCTCAATAAAAATCATAATTCAACTATTAATATTAGATTATCCACCCACAAGAAACAAATTTTAGATGACGTTAGGGAAGATAAAAACTGGAACATAAGAATGGTTTGGTCCTAAGTAAATACATTGAAGAACATCTAGCCATTTTGATTAGGGGTTTATTTTGGAAAATTATGAGACAAAACTCTTGGACACAATTAAGTACACTTGGGTGACAAGGGAAAAAATGAAGAAAGCATTTTAGCAGTTAATTTATCAGTTTACCATGCTACTTCTTTTTATTGATGCAATATTTAATTCATCACTATAATTGAGTAATAAAATCATGTAAATTTTGGTTAAGGCATAAATAGTGATCAATATGTATTTATATTGGTTTTTATGTCATTTTAGAGGATGTATTATTAAGGTAAATTTAAAAAGCCCACACCTCTATTAATGTCCTAGGGGGGATCAATTCAACGTTTATCACCTTGATTTCTGAAAGGAAATATGTTGAATCCTTTGAAATGATAGACTCAATATAATTGATTATTCATTGGAAATATGTCTATGATATTATAAGCTATCATAAGGATTAAAACAAGCCCTCCATATCCAAGGATACATAAGGATAAGGGATGTTTCAATTTAAGGAATTGTTGGGCATTAGATGTAGGCTTGGAAATCAATGCATGAGATTAATCTTCAAAGTCACTGGAGAGAGGAATGGATATGGTAAATTAAGCCTATTTCGCATGGCTCTATTTTTCTACAAGATCACAACGATAAAATTGTTTTGACTTAAAACACAAAAAAATATTGTTCAAAGCTAAATTAGAAATAAGGGTGACATGGAGTGGGGGAAAAATAAATGATCCCCTACTTTCCCTTCAACTTCTTAACTTGACCTTTGATCACCCTTAATGACATGGCCATGTATTTTAGCTTGGTTGTGGGACTCGAGTAGATTCTAGGGGTATTTCTCATTCCAACATTTTTTCTCATTTTGAGGACCATACATGATTGAAGCATCTCACTCAACAAGAGGGTTGTGGTTAATAAAATGGTAATGGTCAGTGTGAGGATGAGAATCATAGTAACCTACACAAATTTATGATCAAATTTTCATTTTTAAATGTATTCATTGATATGAAATTACATGTCCTTGATTTATGAATGATAAAAATAATGTAATATTCCAAATTTTCTGAAAGATAATTGGAATATTAGAGTTCTTATTTTTCATAATTAATTAAATAAATAAGAGGGTCGAGGGACCCACAAACCCCATAGATGAATAAAACCCACTTTTGATCTGTGTATGTGGATATTTCATATCTAGATCTACATTATGGAGTAGTGGATCATCTTCTTAAATGAAGGAAGAGTGGAGATCATGGATCTTTAATGTAAAATCATGAGGATCTTGGAGGAGGTCAACTGAGATCATGGTGTAATAAAAGTAAGATCATAGAGCACTAATGATGAGATAATGGAGGAAGTAGTGCATCTAATGGACACATGATGGAGAGAGTGGGAATTAAATGCAAACATGATGGAGATCATGAAGAGACAATGTAGTCTTCATGGAGGCTAGTGGCCACATGTACATTGCAGTTATGAGGTGGGCTAGGGCTGTGGAAGGCTCATAATATATATAATGAAGATGAAGGCAAAATAGAAGGCAGGCTTTGTATTATTATTTTTGATCTGTTTAGATCTATATTTATCATGTGAAATTTCTATGCACACTTATGATGTTTAGGTAAGTCTGTAGTGTTGTTTAACACATGGGTGTTTCCGAGTGGAAATCCCACCCTTACCCATGGGGGACTTCAAGTGCCTCCTCTGGGAAGGTTATTATGAGCTTCCATACATCATCAGGAATTGGTACCAAATTCAGCCACTCGCATATGCACATTCAATCTCAGGAATAACTTGTTCCTGCTTGAGGGTTTGAGAGGTGGTGGTTGTTTCTAGCATTTCAGCTATAAATATTATGAGGGACCATCTCCTCACCTTGTATTCATTGTTTCCACCATTTTTGAGCTGATTTACATATTTAGAAGCAAGCTTGAGACTTATCTCCCTCCTTGACAGTGCATTTTACTTCAGCTATTGAGTATTCAACAGCCACATTCAGTGGAGGAGGATAGAGAAGCTAGATCTTGAGCTTCTAGCTTAAGGATACAGTGAAGGGATCAACTCTTCAAGCATATATATGATTATTCATCACATTGAAATAATCATTCTTCATATTATGCTTCATATATGTATACCCAGAAGTCATAGTTGCAGGGCCTAAGAGGGTGATTTTCAAATATTGTTAGATCTGGAAATACTTTTTGGGTTATGTTTAGTATTCATCATAGAGCCTAGATCTAGAGTTTCAGCATCATCGGAGCTCTAGAACTGCCAAATATACACTTCTATATTTTTCTGGTAGTTGCAATCCTAGTATTTGTAGCAGTGATAGCATAATATTCCTTCTATTAGTCTAGTAGTTACACAGAGCTTCTTGTGGGATCATTTCAAGGTCATTCTAGGCCATCTCTTTGGCTTGAGTGTCTCATATTTTAAGCATCGTTGTAGTTGCATTCTACCTCATATTAATAAAATGGCTCAGTTATTTCTGTCTATTTTATGGTGTATTTATATTAAATGTTTACTTTGATGCAGTTTCAATTATTGTGTTTTTGTATTACTAGATTCTCCCTTTTGGGATATTACAGTGGTGTCAGAGCATGATCTTTGGCTTAGCTTGTTGGCACTTCATCTTTTGCATCAAAAGAAGAAGTAGATAGTAGAGATCTATCATGAAGGATCATTGCAGTTTTTCCACTCTTCGCTTTAGATCAATGAAACATCTGTCCAAGGAGGTCAATCAAATGAAGAGAGAAAGGAAAAGGAAGGATCCAAGAATATTTGATGAGGAAGGTCCAAGCACTTCCTGTCATCATGAGCAGCAACCGGAGAAGAAAAGAGCTTCAAATCATTCTACTAGATCCAATTTATTTGATAATAGAGGGGAATGGTGTGAATATGAAGGATACTTGGGGTATGAGACCCTACGTAAATATTTTCCCGAGTACAAAGCACACCTGAGAGCACTGAAGGAGAATCTCTCTCTCCAATAGTTCTTGCAACTCAAAGAAGAATGGAGATCCCGCAGCAGCAATAGAAGAAAGAGGCATAGATTTTTCTTATCTACATTTGATGGATCTTCCACAAGCATATTAAGGGATTGGAGGGAATAATTGGTTACCTTCTTTCTACAATATCCTGTAGCAGAGAGAGAGGTTGTGGAGATTGCAGCACTGCACCTAGAAGGTGAAGCAGGAGATTGGTGGTTCAGTCATTTGTCACACATGAGAGTGTCTACTTATGAATATTTTATTCTAAGACTGAAGAAGAAGTTTGGTAGAAAGAAACCAGAGACATATCACATAGAGACATCTCTTGTCATTGAGGAGATAGTACATGAAGAGGCCAAGGAATATGTCCTCATTATCACTCAGGAGGAGGAGCCTCTACCACCACCACCAGTTGCAGATGTACTTACCTCAGGAGGAGGAACACTTTAATATTTTAAATATGGTCTTGAGCTCTTGACATTAGGAGCCCTCTGCATGATTCTTGATATGAATGAGGAGGAAGGGGCAGATACCAGCACTGGTACATTTGAAGAGATGCAACCATCATCATTATCAGTAGTTGGAGAGACCATTGCACTGGTTGGAGGAACTCTTGTAGATGTGAAAGATGTTTTCGAGATTCAACTTATTGAAGGTTTGCATATACTTTATTCTCATATTATTTTAGTACCTCATATTGAGATTTGTGAGACCATGCCATCAATGCAATTGCATAACCAAGGATTATATCACCTTGCTAATTTGGAGCAGCAAATTATCAAGGAGAAGATGTATAGCTATCCTATTTTTTCATGGTTGAGCTACACCCAACACTTTATTTTGAAGTGTGGAGCTGCAGAATATGGGAGGAGCACAATCCAATTCAGTACAGTGCCAAACTATGAGTTTAGCATTGTATGTGGCCATGAGACAACACATGTATCACAATGTAGATCTACAACACTGTCACTTAGTAGTAGTGATGAGGAGAGGGCCCCATTATTCTTGTAGCATTCTGAATGTAGCTTCACTCATGAATCACTGGAGGGACAAATGATAGATGTTATACATCTGGTGATGGAGAGCACTTTCCATTGTCAATATGAATTTTTCTTGATGAGCTCCTCACAGCTCAAGGAGGAGATTCTACCTACAGCATGTATGGAGCCTTATGGGTTCCAATGGGTCATTAATGAGAGGATCTCATGGAGAGACCTCAATGGAGGTGCACTTCAACATTTCGTGGAGTGAAAAGATATTCAGATGGAGGATGTTGGTATTCAACAATGGGTGGATACCAAGATTGAGCTTGGCATGATTCATCATCCACATTGGGATGAATGGATCTGGATGAGGAGTAGGAGGTTTCCTACCTTCCCGTAGATCTATGATATTGGGCAACAAGAAGCAAGGTTGTACTGGTTGCTTTTAGGTGAGTATGGATACTACCCAACAACTCACACTTGTGTGGTCCATGGCAGGTATATCACTGATGACATGCAACAATAGGAGGCATGGTTGCGTTGGTTATTTATGAGAGAGTTTGTGTCTTATGTCCATGTATTTTCTTTTTTCTAGGATATGTCTCATGTCTTTACATGTACTTCTGTTTAGAATGTATCTTATGTTCATGTATGTACTTTGGTTAGGGACAAGACATAACTCTCACATGATGTGGCAAAAGGGAGCTTATTTGTATTGTTCTGATGATACTTTCCACATTTCCATTAGTATTTTGTTGCTCCATGACTTGTATCATGATGATGTAATATGGCAAAAAGAATCCTTGTTGCTTTGATTACTATTGGGAGAGTATGGGTTGATTTCTCCCCATTGATTTCATGACATTGATGGAGGATGGAAATAGGAGGCGTTATTACGTTGGCTTCTGTTGAGTGATTATGGTCATTGTACTTGGTATAATGATGAAGTGATGGGGCAGCAAGAGACATTTCTGCGGTGGCTTCTCTTGAGAGAATATGGCCACTACATTTGGTACAATGATGATGTGGTGTGGCAGTAAGAGGCATTGTTGTGGTGGCTTATTTTGAGAGAGTAGGGCTCTCATATCTATATTGATGTTGATTTTGCATGGTATAAAAAAGCATCATTATGGTGGCTTCTATTGAGAGAGTATAGCTCTCTTACTTTTTTTCATGATGATATAGCATGGCAGTAGAAGGCTTTGCTGCGGTGGTTATTATCGAGAGAATATGGTTTGAAATTGTACATGTTCATCCATATGTCTCTAATTCTTGTTTTTCACTATGTTTATGTTATGTTTGGATCCTACATGGCCAACAGGGCTAATGATGAGAGAATTTATAGATGTAATTTGCTCTATGTATCATGGGTTGGAGAGATATTTCATGAGTTGGGACTTTCCACTTTGGGTAGGAACCACTTCATTTCATGTATCTCATGTATAGAGGAGATATTTGGACATCATATGGTTGCCACTTGGAGATTATTTGATGAGGAAGGGTATCTAACTTTTCATTTGGAGGCCATTTTAGAAAATCTAGAGAGACAGCTTTGGATCTGGGCATGCCTTCCATATGGGGATGGTCGTATGAGGATGGGGAGGCTTTCCATATGAGGATTCCATTTGGAGGGAGGATGAGGAGGCCTTCCATACAAGGATGCCATTTTGAGGGAGGATGTTTGCATCCACTTTTTCATTTTCATGAGGACAAGCAACATTTTGGCAGGTAGGACTGTAATATTCCCAATTTTCCACAAGATAATTGGAATATTAGAGTTCTTAAATTTCATAATTAATTAAGTAAATAAGAGGGTGGAGGGACCCACAAACCCCATAGATGAATAAAATACAATTTTGATGTGTTTATGTGGATATTTCGGACCTATATCTACATTATGGAGTAGTGAAGCAGCTTCTTAAATGAAGGAAGGGTGGAGATCATGGATATTTAATATAAAATCATGAGGATATTGGAGGAGGTAAACTGAGATAATGGTGCACTAAAAGTAAGATCATAGAGCACTAATGATGATATAGTGGAGGATGTAGGGAATCTAATGTACACATGGTGGAGAGAGTGGGAATTAAATGTAGACATGATGGAGATCATGGAGAGACAACACAATATTCATGGAGGCTAGTGGCCACATGTACGACACAGTTATGAGGTGGGCCAGGGCTACGGAAGGCTCATAATATATATAATGAAGATTAAGGCACAATGTAAGGTAGGCTTTATATTATTATTTTTGATCTGTTTAGATCTATATTTGTCAATTGACATTTCTATGCACGCTTATGCTGTTTAGAAAATTTTGCAGTGTTTTCGAGTGGAAATCCCACCATTACCCATGGGGGAATTCAAGCACCTACTATGGGAAGGTTATTATAAGCTACCATGCATCATCAGGAGTTGTTTCCACATTCAACCAATCTCATATGCACATTCAGTCTCATGGATAACACATTCCTGTTTGAGGGTTTGAGAGGTGGTGGTTGTTTCTAGAATTTTAGTTGGAAATTCTGTGAGGGACCATCTCCTTACCTTGTATTCTTAGTTTCCACCATTTTTGATGTGATTTTCCATATTTATTAGTAGGCTTGAGACTCTCCCTCATTGACAATGCAATTTAGTTTAGCTGTTGAGTATTTAATAGCCACATTCAGTGGAGGATATAGAATCTAGATCTTGAGCTTCTAGCTTAAGGATATAGTGAAGGGATCAACCCTTCAAGCATAGATCTGATTGTACTTCACATTTCAGCCATCATTATTCATATTATGCTTCGGATCTGCATACCTAGCATTCATACTTATAGGGTCTAAGAGGGTGATTTTCCAAGGCTATTAGATCTGGAAATCCTTTCTGGGTTATCTTGGGTATTCATCATACAGCCAGGATCTAGATTTTTAGCATCATCAGAGCCCTAGAATTTCTAGATCTACACTTCTATATTTTTCCCCCAGTTGCAATCCCAATATTTGCAGTAGGGGCAACATAGTATTCCTTCTAGCATTCCAATAGTTACGTAGTCCCTCTTGTGGGATCATTTTAAGGTCATTCTAAGCCATCTCTTTTGCTTGAGTGTTTCATATTTTGAGCATTGTTTTACTTTCATTCCACCTCCTATTAATAAAATGGCTTACCTATTTCTGTCTATTTTATGGTGTATTTAGATTAAATGTTTACTTTGCTACAATTTCTATTTTATTTTATTTTGTATTACTTCATTCTCCCTTTTGGGATATTACACATATCACATAAGAATCATTAATGAGAGTTAATGTTCCACCCTCATAATGGAAATTTTTGTATCTATTTTATTCAAGTTGTAATTTATCAACAACTCTTATCCTGCAACTATTTATCTCATTGCGCATAAAAATACAGAGTTTCCTTCACGTCCCTTAAATATGAAATTGGGTTTCTTATTTGTTTTCCAGGTTGTGTATTGTTTATAAAAGCTATGATATTCCCCAATTATTTGGGACTTTTTCAATATATTTCGATGCTTATTTATATTTATCATTGTCTCTTAGTTGTATATAATTTGTAGCCAATATGTATCTTTGCATACCTCACATATATTAAACTAGCTGCATCCAATCTTTGTAATTATAACAAGGTCTGACATACTCTGTCAATTTATTTAATCCAACATTAATAAACTTTATTTCATCCATGTAAATATATGCCCAAACAATGTAAAGATAATGAAGCGATGCAATATATCATCTCATTGAGACAAAAATATGTGGTTACTTGAGGAAAGTCCTTGGGTGCCCATATTTTCACTAGATGATGGCACCTCAAGGGCGCTTTGATGTTGTATATGCTCTCAAAATCATAGAACATGAACCCCCTTTAGCAATATAAATTTCCATGAGCCTATGAATTTTTTTTTTGATCCTCTCACCCATAGTTAATATTTGTCTATTAGACGTACTATATCTTTAACCTTCATCCACTCTACCTGAACTTCCCTCATTTGACAAAGAAAAATATGACATTTACTTGCTTGGTTATACCTACAATCCTTCCAATGTGTCCATGTTTAACATTAATATGAAGTGAATAAAGAAAGAAGAAACACCACTGAAAAAAAAGTTTTCCGGCTAAAGGAAACATTGGATATGGAAAAAATATACAAGAAAAGAAACATTATTGTTTCCTTGAACCATTTCTCTTGGATTTCCATCACAAAAATTTGTTGGCCATATAGAGCTCTTCCATGCATAACTATGTGGGCCATATGGCTCTCTAGGAATAATATGTTATTTCAGAGTAAATAGATATTTTTTATCCAAAATTTTCATATGATTAGTTATGCATGCGGAGGATTCTGAAAAAAAGGATAAGAAGAGACATTGAGTTTTTAAAGATCTAGAAATGAGCATTCAAGGGAATGAGGATAACTCAATGACACAAGTCAAGGATCCCAAGAAATTTGAAGTCTCGAGTAGCCCTTTATTTATCAAAATACCTCTATATAAAACTAAAATGAATGTGTGGGTCTGGAACTAATAACATAGCAAAATCGTTTGCAACTTGATTGTTATTAAAACTTCCTACAAATAAATGAGTCAACATTATTTAAGTGTTGTGTGATTTCAAACTTATAATTGATTGCATGAATGGTTAGAATAGATTGGTCTTGTTTCTATATAATTTTTGTGTTTATTAATAACATTATCTCTAGTGAGTGTGCTAAGGATGACCATTTTCTTAACAAACAGGCAAAGTGCCGATGACCTATTTTTTAATAGGAGCGATGCTAAAAGAAAAAATAAATCTACAATACAAAGCATAGACACATTAAAAATGAGCCAAAAATATTATCATATTTTACCTAGAGGAGAATAACCTTTACTAAGAAAATAATATACCTTAGAGAACATTCAAAAAAATGTTATATGACCTCAAAATTATAACAGAAATTTTCTATTATAATAATTTTAAAAATATTGTTTTTATAACAATTTTAATATATTGTTTACATAAAATATTTAAAATTATTAGTTGGGTAGAATATAGTAAATCAATACACACTAGAATTCTACTAGACATACCTTTAGGAAATATATCACCTTCTATCTAGGTCATCTAGCACACATTAGACAATAAGAATTAGATCTTAATTAGGAGAGTGATTGGGTGTTAGAAAAAATGTCATTGAATCATGAAGTCCATCAGTATAGTATGCATGAAAGGGACTATTGGATTCATTAATTTATGGCTCATTATGAATTTTCTTGAGTGAGCATATAATGTTAGAGAAAAACTGGTAACATTTTGGCATTATTTATGTGGTAACATTTTAGCATTATTTCCAAGTACAAAGTCCATTTCCTATGAAATTAGATGATCATGCCTCTTTAATACTTCATTGAGGATTCATATTGAAGTTCCATCTCATCTTGGAAACTCCATTTAAGGTAATAAGTCCCTTTCCCTTGCATGTTTAGGAAGAATTGTTATTTCATTGGGTGAATTAAGCAACCAATTGAAGTCATATTCATCTTTGTAGCTCCACATTCTCTATTTTTGTTAAAATATGAATATATGTATTGAAAATCTCAATTTTTGATTTTGGAGTAGATTATTATTTTGAATATTTGGAAGATATGCCAAATTTTGAATATAAATGATTGGATAAATTTTATGCTCCACTTGATCTTTGGGCATTATAGGTTTTTCAAATGGGGGATATCACACTAATTGGATTGACCTTATTGGATATTTTCATGGGTTTCAAGATTCAACTAGATTACTTGTTGCATCATTTGTTACACCTATGAGAAAATTTCATGTTGTGCATTAAAATATTTGGATGATGAAATTTTCACTAACCCTTGAGGATGAATTATTAGAATGGTATGGGAGTATTGGTAAAATAATTTTTTCTTAATTTGTAGAATTTGTCTTGGATATCCTTAAAAATATGGATATTGTCCATGATATAGGACAATATAATACATTCATTCAAGGTTTCACAACACTTCTACCAAAGAAATCTCCCATGGAAATAATTGAAGTACATGCTAATGAAAACGTTTCTCAAGGGTGAACTCCTAAGCAAGAACTTAATCATGAAGAGTCTCACCAGGAACCATGTATTGTAATAAAAATTGTTGGGTCAAAATTTTTGCTAAGATAAGCTTCTAGTTATAAAAATCAACACTTAAATCGTAGAGAATGTTGAAGCTAAAACAATTTTTATTCTAGTATGGCCTTGGGCTTAGAAGTATCTACTTTACAAAAAAAATATTTCTATGGGGTTCATATTCCTATTTTGAGGATGACATAGGCAACCTAAAATTGTATCTAAAGACATAGCTCATAAATGTTCCATATTTCCATTGTTCACTACAATATAGAACTCCCTTATACAGTGGTTTCAACATTATGGCTACCAAAAATGTCATAACTTTCCAAGTTTGTTGGGGATTCACAATATCTGGGAGATAGATCCATGCTTGTAAATCCTTGGAATATATGAAAAGTTGTAGTTCCCATTAGCATGGTAATGGATATTCCAATTAAATAAAGAGAGGAGAGTCACCAGCACAACAGTGAGCATGCCACTATTTCACACTGCATAGGTCTCGGTTGAGACATTTGTGATAAAATCCCTACATATGCTTGAAGAAATTATGTTCCACCTTCCACAGAAACTCCTTTTAGAATATATTTTCATTTCTAGAACCATGGAATATGTAAAATTCAGCATCTATATTTCCCAAGGAAATACAATTTGTAGAATCATGAAGTATCAATACATGAAAAGCCACAAATTTGGAGTATATGGATGGAAAGGGAAAGAAGTCAATGTGCAAAACTATGAATTATTCATATACATAAAATTATTCTAATGGGATCATATATAAAATGTAAATTTTAGGTTTGGTGGTCAGTGGTGTTTCATAACAACTCAGGTTTGGTGTTTAATGGAGTGAGCTGAGAATTTTGGTGAACTCAACATATGGTTAGCAACTAAGTTTACCATCACTTACCAAGACATGTAATATATGTTTATCAAATAATTTGGAGATAAATTTATTAATCCTATGAACCATCTATAATTTTACCCTCTAAAACCCTAAAAATGATTTTTTCACCTAAATCATGGGTTAAAATCATAAGCAAGTACACCCGAAAATAAAGAGAGACACAAAATAGGAATGAGCAATACCATTTTTGTGGTGCAGATGTGGAGACACAAACAACGTCCTTAGTTTTTGTCCTCTCTTTCTCTACTCGTTTCTCAAGCAAAGCCGATATGCACATTCCAAGATCAGAATAGGCATGAACATATGGAGGTCAATATCATAGAACATAGACGATAGTTAGCTCTCCTAGTTAGAATATGGAATTTGGTTGATATTCAAGTCACACATTTGTAGGGGTATAGCGTGTTATATTATATGGTGTTTTTAATATGTGCACAAGTATTATCCCCCTTGATTGAGCCAAGAAATATGGTAAAGGGGAGGGTGAGAAATGATACGTAGAGCCAATATTTTGATAAGGGAAATGAATATTGAGTTTGTTTAGATGTCATGTCCATGATCATTTGTTTAATATGATATTTCACTTGGTAATTATATGTATATAAGGTGGCATGAGATATAGGAGGATAATGGAAAGTTGCTATGATGGGAAGTGCTTTAAGAGTGGAATGATGTACTTCCTTGAAGAGTAATTCTTTAATCAAGCATGGAAAATCAATGGCACACCAACTAGTGATGTTGTGAGAAGTAAATTTATGATAGTTTTTATATTGCTATATGGGTGGTGGGGATATTGCAACCATGGGGGATGTTGTTGGAGTTGGGGAGGGATAATATAGAGAATGGAAGGAAACTAGTAATTTACCAAATTTCTTGTTAATAGAAAAAGGAATTTAAAATTTTCATGAAAAGAGATGCATTATGCACCAACAATTTCATGTTGAAGAGCATGGAACAAATCAAAATTGAATTTAATGATAAGTACCTATTCTCTATCACATCTGGAAAGTTGCTCCCAAAGATTACCGAACATGGAAATGTATCATTGAATGATCTAACTAGTATATTGTCTAAGGTAGAGTCGCCTTACCCATACATACATCTATCCATTCCTTCAATTTATTTGATGCATCATTGTAGGTGGAAACACTATCTACAATTAGTTAAACAAACTCCATGATGTATAATATGAAAAGGAAAAATGCCTAATTTAGAATAAAATACAAATATATATGTGTGCATAGAGCCACTATAGAAAATTTTCACATTAGTAGGCTTGAGGGTTGTGGAGCGATAAAAAGGTGTCTTTGTAACTCCTAATTACCTCACATTAATTGTCAACCCAGGGACGACTTTTTATTTCAAGAGTGTACTCAGTCTGAGGCGGCTATTTACTCAAGAGTAATGTTTGTGAAGATGTAGTATAGAAATACAAATGCATAAATAATAAATGCTTGAAAAGAAATCTGCTTGAAAAGAAATCTAATTACAAATGACAGAAATGTAAAGACTACACTACAGCAACCTTGCTAGACATCGATTAGGGATGCAGTAGTAATAACTCTTTCCCCTAGAAATCGATGTGAGATGACCAAATCTGGGGACTTGGAATGATTAGCTCTGCCCTCTACAATTTAGAGATCTCAAAGTAAGTGAAAACAACTCAAAGGAAATGAAATCTAAAACGCAAACTGGAAAGGAACAACAATCTAAAAGCAATGAACAGGAATTGAATAGCAGCGTAAAATAAACAGTGAATTCAATTCATAACCAAGCAAACTAGAATTCTACTCTTTAATCCTGTCGACAGCCACGCAACAATCAACTATCGTAATTCATAAACAAAAGGAACAACAACTGGAATTAGATACAGAAAAACAATATTTTATAACAATTGAATCATGAATCATGCTTCTTGTAAAGAATGGAATAACAATGACTCTGTATTTGATCCAATTAGCAATAACTCAATAAATAAACGAACTTCACACAACAGAAATAAACCAATAGAAATACAAACAGCAGATCGCTCCACCAGGGCCGGGCCCTCAACCACCAGTGAAGCGTTGCTGTGCTTTACTCCAGCGCTTGAGAAATGGAACAACAGTGAACTCCTTTATTAATCAGGCATTAATAATGTTTACAAACAGCTCACATTCTCTTAACAAGAGCCGATGCACAATTCTACAAATTACAATAAGAAAAGTCTCTCCATCCCCTCATACACAATACATGCTTCCCCTTTTATAATCATAAGGTGGAGAAATTAAATAGCAAATAGGATCTCTAATAATAATATTGAATTTCTTCCAAACAATTGATCAACAATAAAATAGATTTACATCCATCTTTCAACAACAGCAAGTCGAATTTGGCTTTGTAGCTGAGATTTGGAGGACGGCCGCAACCACAGATCTGAGAAAATCGTGCTCAAAGAACCCTGCGTTTCTCTCAGTACAAGCCGAATTTGGGAAAACCGTTCTTTGCTAAAGTTAATTGGGTCCGTTCTGAACAAAACTCATGTTCCGGATTTTCCAGATTCGTCTTCATTTGCTCAGAATCTCAACTGCAAAACTGTCACTCCTTATTCCAGCGCATTTCTGAGTTGGCACTTTTAATGATCAAATCTTCAATCTGAAAATTATCTTGGAGGCTAAAAATGGTGAATAATGTTATAACCAACTTATTAAAACCATCATTGATAAAATAATTCATAATCATCAATTTATTAGAAATAAAGGAAGATAAATAATATTCATCCATAAGAGCATAAATCATTTATAAAATCGATTTAAATAATAAATTATAATAAATGAAGTGATGAAGAATGGTAGAAATGGGTGGAATAAGCGTTCACAAGTGATAATAATAATGGCATATTAACGGCCCAACATACCCCCACACTCAATATGTTGTATGTCCTCATGCAACGAAAACCTGAATATATTGCATGTCCTCATGCAACTCAAAGACAAAAACCCATGTGTTAACCAAGCAATAAAAAATATGTTCATCTTAGCTCATGAAATGGATAGAACAAATGAATTCTTCCTTAATTAATGAATATTCACTTTTAGCAATCTTGATGAAGGCATAACAATTTTTACATTGACATTCAACTATATGTATGAAGTTGCAGCAAAATATGATATAAGTAATAGCAAACTTCATTAACCATTTTCTCAAAAACTACAAACCAGCTTTTGTTGAAATTTGGCAAGTAAATTTATAATATATGAATGCCTTTATGATCCAAAAATCAGATCGTTTTGATGCACGGATCATGAGATATAAACAAAATGGCTGTAGGTGAGAGTGCATGATTTTCGAAATTTTATGAACCAATTTATCTTGAAATTATCTGGGTTTGTATTAATGATACGTCTGTGTTTTCCAGAAATCACAAGAATTGAGTTCATGGTTTTTTTAAAAATATTATGGAAATCAATTTCTGCATTGTGTAAAAATGAAATTGTATGGCTTAAATGAGAAAGAAAATTGAAAACATCCATCATGCGTAGCAATTCCTCCCCCTCTCTGAAAAATTAGCATGCCCTCATGCGATGCTAGAAAAAAATTGAGGTGGTTGCTACCAGCTGTTGAATTCTATGCTTGGTGTAAAACAACATGGAATAAGGGAGGTGTTGAGAATGAATAAGAATAGCAATGGATGATAAAGAATATGAATGGCATAGTCATAAGAAAGAAATGAATGAAAGCAACACTCCCCCAAACTGAAAGATGATATGCCACTGAAAAAGGGGAAGTGGTAAAGATGTGGAATGAAGGATGATAAATGATGCTCAAAATGGATTTTTATGAAATTCTCCTAAATTCGTAATAAATCAGAAAATTATGCGATTTTACCTCAAGTTTTACCTCCAAAAATGTGAAATGACATATATGGACTGACAGTTGTTGAAGCTGATGTAGGCATAGTTGGTGCTGAAAGTGATGCAAAAGGTGGAATCCAGGTAAGCACATCATGTCTGAAGAATTGTTCACGTTCGCGAGTTGCTCGAGCCTCTTCTGTTAGTTGCAATAGTGTGGTCATGCTGTGAATATAATTCTGCCCATACTTGTTGTTTTCCTACAAACAAAGCACTATTTGGCATACAATGTTCTTGAATCCATAGTGTAAGCAATAGATAAGATGCATGCAAAAATTTCAATCAGAAAAACTTGTGTATACATGCAATACTAATATGTTGTCAAATCAAGAAGTAATGATAGAGTGCAGTAATCATATCACATGCAATCCCATAATGCATACATTCCCCCCTCCAATTGGAAAAGGAATTCCATGACCATAAAGCATATGAGAGGTGTTGTGCTGATGGCAAGGCAAGGGAATGAACAATATAGCAGTGAATGAAGCAAAGTACACATATCAATGATAGGATAGCGGGAGTTATGGTTATAATGAGAGCAGAGTGTGTAAAGATAGTTATGAATAAAAGATAGGACGCTTTGGATTGATGATAAGTTATGAAAAAGAGAAAAAGGACAGCAATATGCCAAAAATATGCTTTGCTGATGGTATTCTAGCTGAAAAATGATGTGATTGATTATAAAACAATTTCTCATGCATAAAGGTTCAAAATAGGGAAAAAAAGTAAGGAAATAACTTCTCTGATAAAAAGAAAAAATAAGAAAAGGGTATTATAGTAATAATTGACGATAAGATATAACTTCAATACCATAAGCAGAGCCTCTGCTGCCAGCAGGCGTCCATAGCCTCGGCAAGGTTGCTTTTTAACCCATATGAGCCAGGATCCTCAATTTATAAATGGAGAGTTACAATGTTGTTGTACAGAAGAGATCAGTGTGCTGGCGTGGTAACCAGATAACCACACTGCCATTCACTGGGATGTAGCAAAAGTGATCAGGCCGGCTCGTGATGAGACCTCCTGTTCCAAGGATAATTTGGCTATCCAATGGATCATAACCTTGGTGTGGTGGCCATAATGGGAATGTCACTTTGTTACAGCCTTATGAACATGGTAAGATGACTCATAATGAGACCCCCTATCCTCCATCTGCGAACAAAATTTTGTTATTATTACACAGTTTTATGATAAAAAGAGGGAGGCTCAGCACTCCTTAAGAGTAGGGATGGTGGAAGAAGTTGAACATGTCAATAGAAAAATATACCCATAATCTCATTTATTACAGACAGAGAAGATTATAATCCAGAAGGGTGGAACCAGCATGGTATTAAGATGATCAATCAATATCATCTTCAACAGAAAACAATGCAGTAAAGTAGTATATAAATAATTGTGTCCCTTTTGAAAATAATCTATCATCAAGGAGCTGTCCTGTTAAAGATCATAACATGAATGATATTAACTCGCTTCAATAGAATCCATAATTCTTGTCCTCCTAAAAGTAGTGCACTTCATGCCATGAAAGGGAATCAGTAAAATGTGGTTGAGATGAACTAGGAATAATCCCACAAGAGGAAGAAAAGGTTGCTCTCAAAAATACTCCCAAAGGGTTGCTCTTTTGAAGGAACACCAAAAACACTCAAAAAGTGGTGTTCCGTGTAGGGAACAGCAAAGGAAATGCACACCAAAAAGCAAAAATACACATAAAAAAGTGTGAAAATGCAAATGTCGTTCCTTTGGAAAAAGGAACAGCAAAAACTAAAAGCGTCGTTCCTTTAGAAAAGGAACAGCAAAAACGCAAGTGCCGTTCCTTTGGAAAATGAACAACAAAAATCAAAAGTGTCGTTCATTTGGAAAAGGAACAGCAAAAATGCAAGTGTCGTTCCTTTGGAAAAGGAACAACAAAAATGAAAAATGCAGAAGTGTTGTTCCATTCGAAAAGGAACAGCAAAACGTGAAAGTGCAGAAGTGCTGTTCCATTTCGAAAAGGAACAGCAAAACGTGGAAAAAGGAACAGCAAAATGGACAGTCATAAAATGCAAACATGCAAAAAAACAAATTAGCTGTTCACGGCATTGATGCTGAGGATGAGTTACACTTTGAATGAAGCAACACCTGAAACACAAAATATAAGAGAAATTAGAAAAAAACAACAAAAACAGTATGTAAATAAATAAATTAAGTTACAACAGCTATGATGTTATGTCAAAAAATGATTTATTCGAAAAATGTTTTGGCAGCAAAGACATGACATGAATCTTCAAATGGAAATCAATTCTTCATTTCTTCTATTACGAATCCGTTGGGTAATGAGTTAGATGAAATTCCTTTGTTTCATAAAATTTCTTTCAAAAATCACTCGTCCATAAATTGACCTTATTTATTTTCCCAAGACCTGCAAAAAACGAGTGTCTACCTGCAAGAAAACATTAAATCATGGAGAAAGAGAGGTGCGCGGGCTCCCCTAATCCAAGAATTATGCAAAAAACTAACAAGTAGTTACTCTGTAAAACAAATCCACGGAGAAAATAACAAAGTAAAATATATTTGTTACCTGCGGGAGAGCAGTGGCCAATCATGCTAACCTGCAGTGTTTTAGTCACAACTTCTTTGTTTTTCGTCCAAATTGAGTGATTCAAAAGCCAAATGAGAGCTAATTCAAAGGTTAATCTCCAATAGCAACAGGTTTTAAAAATTCAATGATATGATATGTCAATTTTACTTAGAACAACCTGCATAACAGAGTCATTTTCGCTTACCCCACTTAGAACAACAGTGAATGTTTTAAGCATAGATTCTTCGTTTGATGTCGGATTCGAATGATTAAAATTGGAAATGAAGGTATATTCATTTATTTATCTCCAATAGAAACAGGTTTTGAAGAAAAGAAGAATTGATAGGTGAAATACTGTAAGGAACATCCGGAAAAACAGAGCTTTAAGGGTGCTGATTTACGATAGACAGTCAGTATTTTGATCATAACTTCCCCATACGATATCTAAAATGAGTGATTCCAATTCCATTGGAAACTAGATTCATAGGGGAATCTACCATAAAAACAGGTTTTAAAAATATGGTCATTTAGGCCTCCAAAAACTGACTGTCCCAACTCTGTTCCTGAGCTGCCCGCTAGACATCCGGTCAATGTTTTGGTTCTAACTTTTTCGTTTCAAATCCAAATTGACTGATTCAAATTGAGTTAGAAATTAGACATCAAGGGCTATCTAGGGTAGAAACAGGTTTTAAAAATATGGTCATTTAGGCCTCCAAAAACTGACTGTCCCAACTCTGTTCCTGAGCTGCCCGCTAGACATCCGGTCAATGTTTTGGTTCTATCTTTTTCGTTTCAAATCCAAATTGACTGATTCAAATTGGGTTAGAAAGTAGACATCAAGGGCTATCTAGGGTAGAAACAGGTTTTAAAAATATTCATTTTTGGTCCCTCAAAACATGACTGTCCCGACTGTTTTTCCAGAAAGTTCATCAAGCCCGCAAGCAAAAAAAAATGATATTCAAGCATTTTTTCAAATTGGTGATAAAAAATGAATATGAGTGTTTGTAGAGCTATTATTTCCATTATAAGTCATCTACATACACAAATGAATTAAAAAATTATCGCCAATATTGATTTGCATAGCATGTTGCAACAAAAAACAACTAGTTTTACATAAAAAACAAAATGCATTTATTTATTCCCTTATTTATTTTATTTTCTACACTAACCTATTTTGATTTGAAAAATGAATATGACTACGTATAGGAGTACTTCCAATGGAACCATTTTCGAAATATGGCTTCATGTATACACATACCCAAATTTGAAAAATGCATATTAGTGAAAATTAGGGTACGAGAAGCCAACTTCCCTTGAAAAAATGGTATCAAAATTGTTGAAGCATAGAGTGATGATGCAAACACGTGATGGAGTGAAACCAATCTTCGATATATCCGTTACTTTCTTGATTTCCCATCATACCATGAAGTTCTTGAGCTTTTAAAATGGTTTGTTGGTGCAACCTAGAAGAAACCTCATTTGCTTCAATTTTTGAATTTGAAACATTTTGAATGTCATTGTAAGTTTTCTCTAATGGCGCATGTGAGATAGAATGGGTGGGAAGGGTGGGTAAATTTGACAGATCAACATTGTAAGCATGTTGTACTGGTTTATTGTGGTGAGGGTGTGGAATTAGTTGAGCAGGAAATTGTGTATGGAATGGAGCATTGTGATGATGTGTTTGGTTGGGTTGAGTGGATAAATTTGATATGCAAGCAGGATGTTGTGAAAGAGCCGGTGGAGAATATGGAGAATGTGCTTGTGCTACAAGATGAGGGAGAGTAGTCATGCAATCATAAGGTGAACCATGCCAAACTTGTAGATAAGATTGGTGGTTATATTGAAATTGACATGGCTGCCCTAGAACATGAGTATTCCATAATGGATTATGCAAGTAAGAGAATGGAGAAGAAGTGTTTTGAACCATACCTGTTGACCTTGTTGTAGCTTCCTTATCTCTTTGATATGTTACTTCCATCCTAGATAAGGAAGAGTGAGTATCTATGGGCTGCTCCTTTCGGTCATGAGGGAAAAACACTTCATCAAATTCTTCATTTTTATGAACCTGCAAAACATCCAATTTTGAGCTTAGAGAGCTAATAAAATCAACTTTAAAATTTTCAAATAAATCATTGATTTCAGCTCTTATGTCTCATATTCTTGTAGCAGATTTGGAAAACAAAGAACAAACATCTCTAGAATTCTTACCAGCCTTGGAGATTCCTCTTGAATACCTTATGCACAACTCACAAACATCATCATATGATAACCGAAAAACATCACCTTTTCCTATCAGATTTAAGAGTTCTAAAAATTCATCTTTGATTCCTTTAAGAAGGAGTGTTTTTAAGATCTCTTTTTCCAAATGCTTATGCTTTGATTTTTGAAGGTTATAATGAAATCGATTTACATAGTCCTCCAAACTTTCATCTTCCCCTTGTATCATACCGAAAATATCTTCATTGGATTTGCAATAGTCTTGGTACTTCTTCAAGAATATGTTCTTCATGTCCTCCCATGATCGGATGCAATTCCCACCTAGGCTCATGAACCATCGGAGAGCTGCTCCTTTTAGAGTAAGAGGAAACACTTTCAATCTTTGATCATTAGTACAATAATCATATCCTCTACAAAGTATTTCGAACTCAAATAAGAATGTATCTGAATCTTCATTTGCTAAACCATGAAAATTTGGTAAAGATGGGGGAATTATGTGCATTTGTGTCACTCCTCCTAGATCTTTGATAGGAAATTCAAAAGTAGAAACGTGAGCCATTTCTTACCATAATATAAGATGTTCTTCATGTGTTTCTTCGAGGCTCCTTCTTCAAATGTTCCTGTCAATCGGTTAGTGAAATGGGTGGTGCTTACATCACCACTTGAATGAAATCATGTAATTTATTTTTCAAAATTTCTACTTTTTCCCTAGTCACTCACACAAAAATTCAAACATCTATTTCTACCCAACAAAGCAACAACAAATCTGTTAGGAAAGCGGACAGTGGAGCAGGGCTTTTACATGCTCCGCACGTAGGTTCTTACCTTCCGTTTTTAAGATCCATCTCTTCCCTAGCAGGCACTCATCAGATTCACACTACTCTTTAGAAATGGCTACACTCTCCCCGGCAACGGCGCCAAAATGTGGAGCGATAAAAAAGTGTCTTTTTAACTCCTAATTACCTTCACATTAATTATCAACCCAGGGACGACTTTTTGTTTCAAGAGTGTACTCAGTCTGAGGCGGCTATTTACTCAAGAGTAATGTTTGTGAAGATGTAGTATAGAAATACAAATGCAGAAATAATAAATGTTTGAAAAGAAATCTGCTTGAAAAGAAATCTAATTACAAATGACAGAAATGTAAAGACTACACTACAGCAACCTTGCTAGACATCGATTAGGGATGCAGGAGTAATAACTCTTTCCCCTAGAAATCGATGTGAGATGACCAAATCTGGGGACCTGGAATGATTAGCTCTGCCCTCTACAGTTTAGAGATCTCAAAGCAAGTGAAAACAACTCAAAGGAAATGAAATCTAAAACGCAAACTGGAAATGAACAACAATCTAAAAGCAATGAACAAGAATTGAATAGCAGCGTAAAATAAACAGTGAATTCAATTCATAACCAAGAAAACTAGATTTCTACTCTTTAATCCTGTCGACAGCCACGCAACAATCAACTATCGTAATTCATAAACAAAAGGAATAACAACTGGAATTAGATACAGAAAACAACATTTTATAACAATTGAATCCTGAATCATGCTTCTTGTAAAGAATGGAATAACAATGACTCTGTATTTGATCCAATTAGCAATAACTCAATTCTTTAATTGTAATAAACGAACTTCACACAACAAAAATAAACTAATAGAAATACAAACAACAGATCGCTCCACCAGGGCCGGGCCCTCAACCACCGGTGAAGCGTTGCTGTGCTTTACTCCAGCGCTTGAGAAATGGAACAACAGTGAACTCCTTTATTAATCAGACATTAATAATGTTTACAAACAGCTCACACTCTCTTAACAAGAGCCGATGCACAATTCTGCAAATTACAATAAGAAAAGTCTCTCCATCCCCCCATACACAATACATGCTTCTCCTTTTATAATCAGAAGGTGGAGAAATTAAATAGAAAATAGGATCTCTAATAATAATATTGAATTTCTTCCAAACAATTGATCAACAATAAAATAGATTTACATCCCTCTTTCAACAACAGCAAGTCGAATTTGGCTTTGTAGCTGAGATTTGGAGGACGGCCGCAACCACAGATCTGAGAAAATCGTGCTCAAAGAACCCTGCGTTTCTCTCAGTACAAGCCGAATTTGGGCAAACCATTCTTTAGTAAAGTTAATTGGGTCCGTTCTGAACAAAACCCATGTTCCGGATTTTCCAGATTCGTCTTCATTTGCTCAGAATCTCAACCGCAAAACTGTCACTCCTTATTCCAGCGCATTTCTGAGTTGGCACTTTTAATGATCAAATCTTCAATCTGGAAATTAGCTTGGAGGCTAAAATGGTGAATAATGTTATAACCAACTTATTAAAACCATCATTGATAAAATAATTCATAATCATCAATTTATTAGAAATAAAGGAAGATAAATAATATTCATCCATAAGAGCATAAATCATTTATAAAATGGATTTAAATAATAAATTATAATAAATGACGTGATGAAGAATGGTAGAAATGGGTGGAATAAGCGTTCACAAGTGATAATAATAATGGCATATTAACGGCCCAACAAGGGTGAGCTATACATAACACTACTTAAACATTTAAAGGCGTTTATGGCCATACCAAGGATGTCATAATATATAGGCAATTCAGTCCAATTTACAAAAAAATGTGTTAGAAGTTTAATTCAATGATTTGATGAATATAAGAGAACGTTTCCTATAAGAAACATGAACCACATAAAGTCCATTCAATGTTGTAGTGGTGATTTTAAATGCAATTGGATTTTAGGAAAACCAATAGTTAGAGCTCCAATTAATTAACATATAAATGCAACACACATAATTTTCATTATACATACATACATACATACATACATACATACATACATACATACATACATATATATATATATATATATATTATTGTCTAGCATGTTCTTTGTGACCCTTGTAAAAGAAGAAAACTTGAATTTTTAACAGTGTCATTTGTCCCTCCAAGTTAACCAATTCAACCCTAAAAATGAAAATTTGGCCTACCCAAGAGACATGTATCTTCACATTAAAAAAAAAAAACTATAAATAGAGCCAATTCATCTCCTTCAAGGATAGATTTTGTAGCATCTATCTGAGGTATAAAAAACAAGTTTTCTAAGGCATGAGAGTGGGATTTCTGAATTATATATCCAAGACATTCCCGAGGCATATATACAATATTTCAGAGGTAGAATAAATGGTGATATATAAGGTAACATACTACCTTGAAAGAGGCAATATACTCTTGTAAAAATACGAAATATTAAGGCATTATAATTCTATGAAATGCGAGTTTATGAGGCAGTTTATTTATGTAATGATGTGATATTTTTTATCACTTCGTTTTGTGATGATGTGAGCTTCGTGTAACACTACCTTATGATGTAATGTGAGATTTCTATGGAAACATAATCTTGTGGTATCGAAGCTCATTCTGGCACTATACTTTTGTGGTTATTTGACTATCTTGGGAGAAAACATGGCAGATTTTGGAGGGATGACTTGGCACTTCGATCGTTGATTAGTTTGACTTGAATTTCTTTTATTGATGAAAGATATAAAAGGGAAGGATTGTTTTGTTTTCCCCTTGTGGGTTTTTCCCTAGCCTCTGCCCTGGCCTCTAGTGTCTTTTGTCTCTTATGCACTTTCTTTATATCTTTGAATGTAAAATTGTGTGTTGACATTAGTAATTGAAGTAAATACTAAAAATAAACATAGATAACAAACATAAGTATTATCATGACTAGAAATTTTATCTTCCAAAGAAATTTCAACATGGTTTCAAAGCTAGGATTGAAGGGAAGAATTGGATCATTTGTCTATTTTTGTTCTCACTCAAGGTTGAATTGAAGACACTATGACCATTTTCAATGTAATTTTACCCGTGGCACTTACCCTCTATAATATTTGTGGACCTGTTTCATTTAAATATTGTGTAAAATTAGAAAACTAAGGCATCTATATTGTGTGGAAATATGTCAATATGGAAAGACATGTGAGGTGTTATCACTCAGAAAAGTGAAACATTATTTGACATGGTCATAGAGTTCATTTGTCACAAGTTGGTATAGGAAAATTTTAATTTTTCATCTTTAAACCTATCCTAAGGTTCAAACCCACCTCCATATAGTTCACACCATGTCTCATCAGTCATAATTAGGTGTCATATTCCATCTCCCAAGCATTTAAATATGAAAATGACACTTTAGCCAGTTTTTCCTCTTTTCATAGCATTTACACTGTAAAATAATATTTTTCACTACGAAACTGTCAGAAAATGAACTAGCCATGCTACGAAATATAGTTTTTCTATTTGTCTTGTCAAATCTGGTGAAAGGTGTCAATTGATGATTAGAGAATATAGGGTGGATTCCATTCAAGTATGTTAGGGTTATTTCAAAGGTACAAGGTCATGCCTGAGGTCATTGTTACCGTTTTTAGCATGCATGAGTCATGATTAGGGCATGAATTGTCATCGAAACCATAAAACATTACCAAATTGAGTCCTTTTGTCATTATATGTTTTATCCTTACATTTTATTAAGTTTTTGAAGAGTTTCTTCACCAAGGCAAGCTAGTTGCTGGAATTTTCAAATGTTGTAGGTGAAACTAATCAAGCGAGGATGAGAAGACATAAATTCACCATGGCTGCAAAAAATAAAACTAATAAAGGTGGTCACTGCCTTACATATGAGCTAATGGACATGAATTTTTTAACTGAAGACTCAACTTCCTTGGAGATATTTAGAAGAACAAGTTGTTTACAATTCTGCCAAAGAGTGCAAGAGTGCCATTTGTAGGTTTCTAAGGAGTTTTCTATCAATTTCAATGGGACAACTTCAAAGGTGGCAATGTTAAAACTTATAGTAACACCAGATACTATTTCAGCAGCAACAGGAATCCCTAGGGGAGTGTAACAGTGGTTCAAAGGCATCAAGTTCACCATGCTGGACTACAAAGAATTTATGAAGCCAGAGCATAGTGAAATTGATCTCACAAATGCCATCCCAAGGAGCTACATGAAAGAAAATTTCTCAAAGATTTTGCTAATTATTCAGAAGTACTTCATCTGTGAAGGGAGGTTTCACATGGTCTATTCCTACCACCTTAGCCTTCTATGACATTTTGTGGGTAAGAGGTCTCATGACATTCACTTTTACTTATACAGAAGTCTAGCTAAAATTTCAGATAATGTCCAAGTTAAAAAATAAGGAAATGAAACTTCTCTCTTTCATCATGGTTTGATCAAGTTGCTTGTGTTAGAGGAGTTAAAAATATTAGGTATAGATTGGACATAATTTCTGTTCATCAGTGGTTTTGTAATAGATTTTTTCACTCCTAAAAGAGTTACCAAACATAGAGATGTTTCATCACCTACAGTAGCAAAGCAAGTTGAGCTAGTGAGCATGGAGACAGAGCCTTTGTAGAAGGTTGATACACCCAAAGCTACACCTGCAAAACAGAAGCCAACAGTGAGAAAACATGGCAACAATAGGGTTACAAGGAGAAAAATAGTGGCTAAGGGTAACTTAGAGGACATCTTGCATGCCATTGATATTGAAGAAACTCCCATAGTCTAAGTTGAAGACATAGATGAAGCAGGAAGGAAGCTTAAGAAAGGAAAAACAGCTAAGAAGTTAGAAATTTTAGGTGATGATGCTGGATTCATGTTTCAAGTGAGAAAACCAATGAAAAGACATGCCAGAAAAGTCTTGGAAAGTAGCAAAGAAACTCAAAAGTTTAGTGAAAATTTTCAGCCACCACCAAGCATCATAGACCTATCCTCACCTGCAAAAGAAGAATTTGTCATCAAACAAAAGAAGAGAAAAGAGAAAATCACTAAAAATTTAGAATTTGAAGTCCTTAAGGAGTAGTTCAAAGATGCAAGTGAAGAGATATCAGTCTTGAGGAAAGAGGAAAAGAAGCATAGAGATGAAAAAGTGTAGTTTGAACAATTGAGAAATATTTGGGAGGATCAAGTCACAAGTGTCTCAAAGACCTTGGACAACACAGAAAAAAAAGATAAAGTGGACTAAGCCACTAAGAAAATAGGTAAAGCACATCAAAAAGGTAAACTTAAACTTACAATCTAAGAACAGGACACTGAAGGACCAAGTCAAAGACCTTCAAGAACAACTGGACCTGATTCATGAAGAGATGGAAAAGAAAGGTTTGAACATGACTGTGGTTGAGGAGCCCATAGCTCAACTGATCATAAATGAGGAGGAAACACCACAAGAGCCATAATTTGAGATTAAATATGCTTTAGAGGGTTCATTACATGCATAATATCAATTTTTAGTAGCTGGAGGTCAATTTTTGGAGACAGTTTTGAAATGGGGAATTTTTGCGCTTTAACACAGTTTCGTAGCGCTTCCTAGGCTTAAAGCCATGAAAACGCTACGAAAAAACCTGTAGCAGCCTTTTTGCCTCTAAATTCACCTCTTATAGTTTTCAAGGAGGGATATTTATGGTGGTTATGTGTCATAACTTGATTGACACCATGGAACATCAAAGGAGTGAAGTTATTTGGTGCAGAAGCCATTTTTTCAACGCTACCAAAACTCGCTATGAAACTGTATTGTTTTTGTAGTGAGCATTTGTTAAAGGTTTTGGAGCATCTTAATGAAAATTTTGGATAGTTGGAATCCTCCAACATGTCAAGGGAGCTTATCATCAAATACTTATGACTCAGAGGAAGTGTTGTGGAGACAGGTCATCAACCAAAGCAACTTTGAAGATAAGGGTTATGCATTCGTACAAGATAGGGTTATGCTCCACAAGTCTAGGAGGTTTTTTAATATGTAAAGTGGTGATGAACTATGCCATAGCTTTTTCGAGAATGTGATATTTATGTTGTAACCATCATATAGCTATTTCAAAGATAAGGTAGAGTTATGTAATAAATAGGAGTTATATTCCTATTAGGAGATGTCTTCTTTAAGGTGTAGCTATCGGTTTTCTATTAGAAGTCATGTTTGCCAGTTATGTGATGTGTCATAGGAGAATTTGATGGTCTAGCCACCAGGAAGATCATCCTTATTGTAAATAAGGTTTACTTAAAGACAAAGCATTGAAGTAGTCAAGGGTTGGAGATTTTTGCACTAAATCGTTGCTTTTATGTATTTGACTTATATTAATAATACAAAGTGACTTTTTTCTTGACAGACCTAAGATTATCATAGGGTTTTTAATGTCTTATTCATCTATATATTTATGTTCTTACCACTTGTATTATATTTCATATCTATTAATCATAATTCATAATTTATGCTCTGACTTCCTGTTACACAGTAATTTGTCACCATCCCTATCCCTACAATCCCCCGTCCCGCACATTGGAGGGCTTATTCCATGACCTGTGAGCAGTGACATGACGTAAAACCCATTTTATGGCATCCCCCTTGACAAGGACAATAATTCCCTTGAATAAAATTTCTTGTGAAAAGCCCTCAAAATAGCCCTTTTGGCCTTGGCGCGACTAGCTAGTTCAGCCCTCGGGCGAATGGGGGAAATCCACCAAAGAGGGCGCGCCAACTGGCGCTCTGTCCCAGTGTATCACCCACACCAGGCTTAATAAGGATTGTTTTTAAAAATAAATGGTGGAAGTTTGATTCCAACCAACTCCTGAACGAGTCTCTAAAATGAGTTGGGAGGTTTGGCTCCTGATCTCCATGTAGGGGAAGTGGTTTTCCACCTATCATGGAAGCTTCCTTGAGGATAGGGCCAATCCCACCATTGTAGGGATCCCAACTCCCCTTCCAACATCTATATAATCTTGTCATTTTCCCTTTGCAAGCTAGCCTGAATAGATCTAAATCAATAGCAAGGATATTATCATCAGACAGCCAAAGAGAGAGAGACTTGTCCTATTCTTGACGAGCTTTACCGAGACGTACTCCTCTGTCGACCCGCCGAAGGAAGATCCAACATCAGAGCTCAGGTTGTATCTTTATTTGTTCTGATTAATAATAAATGACTTCGATTATGGTTCCACTCAGATTTTTATGTTTTATGTTATGATTTGTATCTTATCTTACTGATATATAATTGCATGTATTAGGTTTTACGCTTGTGTGTTTGTTGTTTCTTGTACATGCAGATGTTCGATCGCATCGAGCAAGAGAATTGTGATCTGCCAAAGCGAGGGATGGAAGCACCATCTTCTCCGTAAATGACAACAGTGTAAGACTTAAGGTAGGCCTCTTGTCACATCTTGGTCTTTTGCAATTAGGAACTTGCGTCTTAGCATGACTCGGTTGTTGCTAGACCCGACCTGGGCTAGTAGGGATCACCTCTCTCCGTAGAGGGGATTTACCTCTCCAAAAAACTGGCAAATCCACTAGGGAAACATTGATTGGAGTTTGTCTTGTCTTTTCTGTAGATTTTGGTCTTTGCCTGCTTGATCAGCTCTTATGGTTTTCTTTTTTCCAGTGTTAAACTTTTTTTTAGCTTCACCATACCTGATCTGTTCCTTGATTGCTCTTTTTATCTTTTGCATTAGTAAACTCGACTGGTGCAGTTTTTGACCTGACAGTCATGCCAATTGGTGCATGTTGCCAGTTTATCCCCCATGCCAATCCTGTTCTAGCACTAGTTGCATCCTGACAGCTGTGCCAATCTTGTAAGGTGCTAGGGTTTGCTTCTTTTTGAGCTTTCTCGGCTTGGTCTGTGGTTTTGGTGTCATTTTTTTGACTGCCTGAGTGTTCTGGAGCCTTTTTTGACTATGTGTGACCTTCATCCTCTGGTTTTTTTCCCTCTTCTATCAGTTTTACATTATGGCCCTAGGGCATCTAGGTGCTATAGTGTGTCGAGCATGCCGTGGGAGTTTTTGGTCCTTGTTTGATCAGTCAATTTCATTATTGCTTCTTTGCATCCGCTTGGTGGTTATTCATTGTTTAATTGCATTATTTGAGTGATTGGCTTCTTCCTCATTTGAATTCCGCTTTATCTCATTTTGAGCCTAGATTACATGGTTCATTTGAGTCTTTGGGATTCCTCTTTGTTTTGAGGGACTTCTTTGTCAATTTGAGATCTAATCATGTGTTTCGCATTGAGTGAAACTTGTTTGTCTTTGATCTTTTGCTATCACTTCTCAAATTGTTCTTTTCATTAGTTTTCATTGTGTTTAGTGCACTTTGCTCTTAATCATTTGAAAATAGAAAAAAAAATCTCTTTTTCTTTTGATTAGTTAATGTAAATTGAATCTTTTCTGTGTTATTAGTGATTTGTAACTCCGAAAGAGAAGCTTTTAGTTTCCATTAGCGTGCATTAGAGACACCAGTGGTTGTTTTGTGATCATTTTGTTATCATGTGAAAGCTCTCAACCTTCCCATAGTTAGTTATTCATCGAACGAAATGATACATTGTGGCATGTCGTGTCCATTTAGGGGATTTTGAGACATAACATTCAGTAGGGCCTGGAAATTGAAACATAATTGAAGATCAACACTAAAATTTATTCAATTTACCTTAAGGCAGCATTGAAACATTAACGAAATATTTATAGGTCTAGGCTAGTGACGTGTTCCGGTGTCATTAAACCTAGTACCTGTCATTCGCCTCTTGGCTTTAGACAACACTAGTATGGACTTGTGCTCCCCGTACCATCGCGTATATAAAGGGAGACCCCAATAGGTTGCTATCCTTTATTTGTAGAAAGCCAAGTCTACCGCCTTATACCCATGATACACCAGACACAACATTCGGGGAGATTGCCTGCACGTACGTCAAGTCCTTGGTTGATTTCTCTTTCATTTTGAAACCAAGGTTTATATTGCAGTTCACGGATATCTGGTACACCGTTTGCCTAGATTACCAGAGTAGTCATTTTGATCTTTTCTGACTCTTTAAAATTGAAAGGATCATCAAGCGCTTGTCCTTTCACACTTGTTTCAAAATTGAAAGAGACAGAGTCAGCTTTCATCCGTTTCTCGACTCTTAAAACATGAAACAGTGAAGTTTATAAGTTTCAATGTGGTAAAATAAATCACATGCCCTTTTAGAATTTTCTTGTCGGCCATTTGATTGTGTGCCTTGATTTTTTAGCTCATGTGTTTTTTTTGATCTCTTCCTCTTTTCGTTACTGTCATAGTGGCAGATCCTTCAGTTTCATCTACTGGTAGTCTATACACAGACGATTCATTAGAGGTCTCTCAATCCTCTGCTAAACCTCAGCAACCCATTGTCTCCGAGATTCCCGACGGGGGACCGGTTCTATCTGAGCTTCCCTTTGGAGGTCCAGTTGAGTTTAATTGGCTCTTATCCAATGCTTGGTTTGGATTTGGAGTAGGAGAATATTTCCCTTCTCTTACATTGGGTTCGCCCATTCTAGTTGTTGTTATTCCTCCTAGTCCTCGCCGTCTTCTAGAAGATCTAGCGACAACTACAAATATGGTCTCATCTAGTCCTTCTCCTAGTGAGGAAATCCCCACATCTGGTGAATATTACCAGTTGTTCCCAGAAGACAACCCCGAGTTATCTGTCATGTCTTCGCCGAGTCCTTCACTTCCGGCAGGGTATAGATCCTTAAGTCAGATTATGACCGTTGTCGCCTCTATGGGAGTATCAACTCCTTCTACAAGGCCGGTTATTCGTTCATTGGGGATGTCTCCAAGGACACCCCTCACATCATCCCCTCAGGTCACTTTAGTACCTGTCAGACCCACTGTCTTTGTGGCCGCATCTACACCCGCTGTTACCACTCAGTCTGAAAGGACTGCATCACTTCCCATAGACATCTATATAACATCTGCTATTCCAGAGAACATTTCTCCTAAAGAGTATCGGTTGTCTCGACAATAATCGAACTCTGAGGTCGGTCAATCCTCCCAAGATCCCAGCCGTCCATATTTTTCGCATTATGCATAGGATGGTACCCCCATCTACATCTTTCCATATCAATACGATGAATAGGGAAACCCTTTGTGTTTTCCTGCTCCAGAGGCTTATCAGTATGTTCAAGGTTTCCTATCTAACTAGGCTAGGCAACCTGCTAACCTGCAAGGACAATCCTTTCAGGGCCAATCTTCGGGCCAGAGTGGTTATTCTTATAACCCGCAAGGATAACCCTTACAGGGCCAACCTTCAGGCCAACCAGGGTTGTTATAGGGTCCACAAGGACAATCCTAAAATCCTCAAGGTCAACCTTTACAGTCTCAACCTGTGATCCAACCAGGGCAACCTCAAGGACCCACAGGTCAAACAGGGTACCAACCGTGGTCATTGTATGGTCCTGGGGGGGAAATACAACCCTCTCAACCTATGGTACAACGTCTGCAACCTCAATTCCCTATTGGTCTGAATGTTGCATAGCCAGGGCCCTCTTACGGTCCTGTTACAGGTCAAACTGGTTATCAGGAACAACCTGGCCCTATTCCACCACCAAGCCAACTGACCCATATGGCACAACCTGGTGTCCCTCACCAGCCAGGTCAACTTGCTCAACCAGTGCAACCTGTTCAGCCGGGTCAACCTGTTCAACCAGGGCAGCCCGTTCAGCCAGGTCAACATGTCTAGCCAGGCCAGCTTGCACATCCTGTCAACCCTTATCAACAACGATTTACTCTATGCCACAGCATAATCTGCCTGTGTGCCCCACTTATCAGGCTCAGCAGGGCCCCACTTATCAATAACCCGCTCAACCCCAAGGTGGTTATTATATTCAAGGTCAATCTTGACCAATTTACAACCCGCCCCAAGGGTCTAATTATTATCTTCAACAACCAGGCTATACCTATACTCAACAGTCAAATCCGTATACTGCTCAAATGGGGCCAACATACAATTAGGGTCCATACCCTGGTTATCAACCCCCATACACTAGTTACCAGCAACCGTGTCAAACTGGTTATATGGCCTATACCCCCTATGGTCAGAATCCTTTGGGGCAGAACCAATGGGGGAAAGGATATGCTCAACCAGGGTGGAGTATAGGTACAAGTCCTTATCGAGGGCCTGGCATGCCTTTCAATCTGCAGTTTTTGTTCTTGGCCACCTTGGAACTACCAGACGTTTCTAAATTAACCAATGATCCAATTCTTTACAATCCTTATTGGCCTCCGGTTCCGATCAAGGTACCCGGTGACTGTCCTAAGTTTGAAGGTAAAGCTCGAGAGGACCCCCAAGCTCATGTAATGACCTACCATCTCTGGCGTTCATCCAAATCTTGGGTGGATAATTCAATTTTTCTACGTCTCTTCTAGTGCACTCTTACCGGTGCTGCTACTAACTGGTATATAGAATTACCCCATAGCATATTTCAAGACTTCAATATGTTAGCTATGGATTTTCTAACTCACTTCCAGTTACCGATTCGTTACGAAGCCAGGACGCATCTCCTAACTTCTTTGAAGCAGGATAAAGCCACCCACATATATGATCACATTCATGAGTGGTGAAATTGTCATAGATTGATCAAGTTTGATATACCTGATCAGCTACTAACTCATTGGTTCACCACCTCCTTCGTTAGAAAAATTGTTGAAGATATTGCTATGGGGGCATGTGTGACTGAAGAACAAGCCATCGCACGTGCCCAATACCTTGATCTATTATACTCTCAGTCTGTCACGCTTTATGATATTTTGACTGATGCTCCGATGTCGGGAACCTCTAAAGCACCACCTACCCCAGCAGTGGATGGTGTTATTGGTTCTGTTTCTCAAAATTCTCGGAAATCCTCAAATGGGAAGCAGAAGTCCAATTCTTCCAATAATTCTTCTCTTCTCGCCCCTCCAGATTCTGGCAAGACTGTGGAGGTCAATGCCATTTAGGCTAATCCTACAGAAAAGGCCTCCAAAGGAAAGAAGAAGGGCAAAGAAAAATCCAAACCTGATGCCCCAAAACCAGAGTCTTCTAAACCTCGTACTAATGACGGTTCCCAACATAAACCGAAGTACCCATGCCTTATCTGTGAAGGAGAACATTATACCAAATATTTTCCCCGAAAATCTGAAGTTAGTCAAATTCTAAAAGGCTCCAAAGAGACTTCGGTAGTTCTCAAAGAACTGTTCCCATCTCAACAGACCCAGATGGTTGAGCAACCTTCACCATCTGTACCATTTGGGTCCTAGGTCTTTATGATGAATGGTGCTACACCTGTCTCAATTGCCACGCGTTCAAAGGATTTTTCTGGATCACGCCAGGCAGCTGGGAAGGAAGTCATGGATGGCACACCTCCCCCACATATCTCTGGTCCTTTAGAAATTGAGAAGCCCAATGCTAAACTTGTTGTGAGGCCACCTTCTAAAGGTGTTCTGCGAAAATATTCCTACAACCCAAACACCCGTGCCACTCAGCACTACAGCATTGTTGAGGATTTGGCACAGGCACCTTCTGCAATGTCTGCATTGGAAGTACTTCAAAGTTTCCCATCACAATGGAAAGATCTATTGTCTGCAATCGGTGAAATCGATCCCGCCGATTCTAATCTTCTCACCTTCGACCTAGAAAATTCCCCCCCCCAACTTTCACATCATATTGCTCTTGTTATTCAAGTCGAGATCAATGGCCTCAACATCCGTAGGGCCCCAACATCCATAGGGCTATTGTAGACGAAGGTGATTCCACCTGTATTATGTCATCCGCCTGCTGGAAGGCCATTAGCTCTCCGGCTCTTACATCGTCTCCCAATGCCTTAGAGGAATTCAATGGTCGGGAATCAAAACCCTTGCGTGTTCTCGAGAGTTTTCCGATCACATTATAGGGGAAGACAGTCAACGTAGAAGTAGAAGTGGTTGATGCCAAGCTTAACTACAATCTTATTCTTGGCTGCAGTTGGACACACGCCATGCTATGCGTGCCGTCCACCCTCTTCCGGCTTCTCAAGTTCCCTCATGAGGGAAAAATCATTACTGTGGATAAGTTGTCATTCTTCACCTCATCCTCTGAGAACAATGTTCCTTACGTGGATCAGATCCCCAATCACCCTAATAGTGTAGGACCCAGTCTCTTTAAGGACCTCATCCTCATGGGTATTTTTCCCATGCCACCACTACACACCATTCAATTTAATATGGTCTCTAGGTCCGACGAGCCTTGGATCATCCCTTCTCCTAAACAGGTGACCTCTTTCGGAGAATCGATGTCGTTAACTCTAGTTGAGATTAATTATTGCGAAATCGTCACCACATCTGATCCTCCTCCTGAACATGCTCCTTTGAGTATGGCTCTCGATATATATTCTCAATCCCCCTGGCTCGGTGATGCATATTCCCTTGACCCTTTAAGAGAAATTTTCCCTTCCGATGAAGCCATTTTCGAAACCATGTCTCTTGAAGATCTGTCGTGGAGCGATGGGCATCATCGTTCCTCATTCATGCCTAGCCTAGGGGCAATGTCTGATTGTCTGGAGCATGATGTATCTGGTTATCCCCCTCCTAAGCCTCCTCCGTTGAGCTTATCGGAGCACAGTTCCCCCTCTTGTGTCAAGCTCCTAAAACGATGAAACAAGTTGCTACGAGGATAGTTCTTTTAAGTGTGTCAAACTCGTTAAAATAATGAAACACGAACCCGTTCAATTCGAGTTTTGTTAGATTTAGATCAAATCTCTTGTGTTTTGAACCTTCACTCCATTTCCTATGGAATGAAGCTTGGGGGGCATGTACCTCGAATTGAGACACCATGCTGGGGGGGCATGCCCGTTTTCCTCATTTTCAAGCATAGTTTGCATATGTGTGTCCATGTGTGCTTTTAAGCTTGCATAAAAATAAAATGTGATTCAATGCATTTTGTGAACTTTTCCATTGGGTCATTTGTTATGTAACTAATGCATCATATAACAGTGTATTAGGCATTTTCATATCATATAAAAAACATCATCACATGTAAAAATATCCATCCAGAAATATATATATATATATATATATATATATATATATATATATATATATATATATATATATATATATGTCGAATAGTTTGCAGTTTGTGTACATCACATAAAATAAAAAAATATAAATGTTTGTTTAATAATAGCTGGAGACAACATGTCTCTTAGAATATGCATATAACAGCCCTAGATAGCTAATCAGCATGGTGATCATGGTTTCACGTCACCGCGCGCACCAATCGCCTCAGCAATCGATGCAGGCGACTAGGCATCCCCACAGTGTGTTGCTGGTAAGCCAACGAGACGTTTGCTAGCTGCACATAGTCCGTGATTCCTTGGGTGATACCCTCCAAGTTCTGGATCAGCTCACTCCCTTCGTCGCCCTCAACTTGAGGGTCATATGCAAGAGGGGTCCTCCGTGCAATGGGCGACATGCCCGTGGGCTTCTCTAGGCCAACATCTGCATACACATAAAGTTGTTATTAGAATAGGAATGTATCACAAAAAAAATCATAAATAAATGAAAAATAAAAAAGAGTCATAACTAGCTCCTTGTCCCAGTCCTCCCCCTCCGGAATTGGAAGATATGGGTCTCGCATTAAGTCGGTACCAGCATAGGGCCAATCCTCAACTACAATCAGCTGACGTCGTACCCATAAAAAAAAATCGAGCCTCCAGGACATCTACTAGCTCCCTCCTGACCTGGGCATGAGTGCTTCCCATTGAGCCATCCTTAGCTCCCTTAACGATGGCTCAGCGACTATCGCCCCTTGGCCCTGGAAAATTGGTAATCGTTCCAGTGTGAACGACACCAGGATGGAACCATACCCAAACTGTTTTAGTTTGGCCTTCTTGCACTTTCTCATCTTCCTCTTGATGTTTGTTGTCACCGCAGTGGCCTAATCAAAAAATGTAGGATTCATGCATTCATAAGCTAGTAGGAGCTACACTTTGGTTGCCTCATGCGGTGTCTGCAATCCTGCAACCCGCGTAATGGTGTGAAGCACTACTCAGAGTGCTAGATCACGGACTGTGTGGATGTCTACTTTCCCACTTCCCGATCTCGTTTGTGCCCTTGGGCACACTCTCACCATTACCATTTCCATATTCTCCCCAGATGGTCTACTACCTGTCATGATTGGCATTGGGCCTCTGCACAACAATCCGGTTATGAAATAAACATCAGAGACTTCAAGTGCTAGTACTTGGTCTCAGAGCTTGAACACTTCTTCATTATTGTCCCATATGCTAACCAAATATTGCAATAGCTCAGGTTGAGCTCTCAAACATGGTGTGAGGAAAAAATTCTTGAGACCACATCCCTGAAGGGCGTTCATGCAAGCTTCATTTTTCATGGCCATTTCGTCCTATTCCCCATGTTCCCTCTCCTTCCACTCAATCACTATTGTGGCTAGATATCTGCACCAACGTGGTCAAAAATGCCTTATTAGATCTCCGCAACACTTAAAAATTCATTTGAGTGGCTCACATTTTGGTAAATTAATGCGGAAATTTGAGTTGCACCATTGGCGCAACCCCTTTGCAAAAAGGATCCAATTAGCACGGGTCCGTGCCTGATACCTGCGCCAATTGGTCGAGCCCTAAATTTGCAAAATACTCCCCTAGAAGTCAAATACACAATGGAAATTTACAAAAAATGAATTAAAAAAAAAGCTAAGGGGAGCACCACTTACCTGGAATGAACGAGAATTTGGATGATCTACTAGATTGGTTGCAATCATCGCCACAAGTTCACACACTAAAAGCTCATTGTTGCTCTCCAAATGAGGTAAAAATTAAAAGTGAATGTGTTTTACTATTTTTGGCATATATATAACTTTTCAAAGTCAAATTAGGTTTTGAAAGTCATTTTTCCCAATATTTTAATATATTTTGTCGAAAAATGGATTTTACGCTCACTTTCATGTGAAGCAATAGGTTTTTAAGTAGCTTGGACGATGATACGAGTTGTATTTTATACTTTTTCGGACTCGGTAAAAACACAAAAAAGTTATTTCTGGAGTCATCTTTCAACTCTTTTCTGACTCTCTAAACATGAAAAAATTTCCGAGTCCCTTGTCATTTCAATCTCATTAAAGTGGCTGCGAAACAACATCTACCCAGTATATGCTTACCCCTTTTTCGAGATGGGATAGATTATTTATGAAAAATGAATACCCTAGCCTATCGTGACTAGGAGATTTTCTCAGACATAGTTTTCTACCTTTTTGGATCTGAGGAACTATTTATGAAAAGGGACTCCTAGAGTTTACTTTTCTGTTGTCTTTTCAAACTCTCTAAACATGAAAAGACACCGAGTTCTTCCTTTTTCAAACTCGTTAAACCCTGATGACATCAGATCCAGTCGTAATGATGATATTTGAGTTTCTCCTTCCTAGGGATCGTTAAATGTACTAGGATGGATTTGTTCGAAGGATGAACTTATATTACAAGAATATGCTATCCCCTTCAAGCTTATCTTCAAAAATAATTGGGGTATGTTAGTCTCCTATACCAATAGGTGTCATTTTTCATGATTGTCTTGATTGAACTATGGAATATGTTCAAACCTTTTCTTGAGCAAAGGTGTTCCATATTCTTGAAAAACCAAAAAATCAAAAAAGTTAAAAAATGTAAAGAGGGTATACCCTAAAAGAAAAATCAAAGGGTAAGAAAAATAAAGTGGTCAAAAAAGTGAAAGAAATGAACCCCAAGCAAAAAATAGACCAATGAAAGTGTGCAAATCCAAATGCCACTACTATTCCAATTTTGTAAATAAAGCAATTGTGTGCAGCTTGTCAAACTTTGCCACAATTTATGAAGGGTCAAACTGTTTAAACTTGACTTATTCATATTTCAATTTCATGTTATAGAATAGAGAATAAATATCTGACAAAACAGTTTAATCTTGGCAGATAAGTAGATAGGTAGAGTTATTAAAAGGTGCTCAACAGTTTAATCTGAGCCCTTGGATGTAATAAGGGTAGAAATAGATAGATTATCATGTAAAAATAAAAGGTTGAAAAGGGTTTGCAAGTCTAAATGCACCCTAATAAAGAAGAGAAAATGGTAGTGTCAAGTAGATAGGGTAGGTAGATGGTGTTGCAAAGTTTCATATGATGAATGATGGTGCTAAATATGTTAATCTTTAAACTTTCATCACAAGTACTGAAGCAAGAAATACACTGGAAAATCACAACAAGCAAAGTCAAAAAATCATTAACCTCCCTCATCACTTTCCCCTTAAAAGTTTTACTAATTTCCCCCCAAAGTACTAAGGTATTTGGAGATCAAAAGGGCTCAAGGCATTTCCTTGACTTTTGGAGGGACCGGACCCTCGGCCTAATGATCAATAAAAACCTAAGTACTTGAGATAATTCATCATTATAATCATTCACCTTTAACCTTTTCCTAAGTAAAATCCCATTTTGCTTAGGAAAACTATGCAAAATTCCATAAAAATCCCTCAAAATAACTTACTATTCTAAGTTTAAGTGTGGAAGATGATATCTTGCAATTTACTTTAGAAATTGTCACTTTCTTAGATGTGCAAAGTTTTTTGAGTTCCCTTGTCCCTTTGTCATATTTACATTTAACTCTATTTACTAAATCCCTAGTGAAAATGCCTTATCCTAAGTATATAATTCCTTTTAAATTAATATCCCAAAAACCCCTCTATTATGTTTTAACCAAAGTAATTACTTCCCAAATATTTATTAAAAACCCGTTATACAAACCCTTTGGTTAAATATATCCTTATAGCATAGTCCCGCCCCTATGGTAATTAAATAATGTTTATTTACTACCATATAAATAGAAATATCGAAATAACGTTTAAACATGTAATTCTATATGTTTAATACAAAAAAGATCAAACCCGAAGTTTTAATTTTTAAACCAAACTTTGGAAGAATCCCATGCCAACGTGGCTCATCCACCTGGCATCCCACCCGACACTTCAACTTTAATACCCGTGCCCAACAAAACCCTGCCACGACTCCTTTCTCCATTATAATTACGGGATTAATTAGTTATCAGAACTAATTAATAACCTTACCTCCACCAATCAACTCCCGCCCGGGGTGATTAGTTAACAATAAATATATTGGGCCCGCACAATTTAACTTCCCGCGATCTCCCCGTCATTGCAACCGTCCGATCGCTCCTCCACAGATCTACGATCCACATCAATTCCGCTACCCATCCTTTGTCAGAGTTTTAACGCGCGGGGGATTGGTGGTATTTGACTACTCACCCATTCACGTGTCGATACTTTAATGGAATCGCTGCCCGCTCATCTAATACCACCTTTGTCCATAAGCGGTGCGGGGACTAACCACTTACCGCCCGACCCCTGCACACGTCAGCCCATACCAACGTGACGTCACTCCTCGAAAAACTAAAAACCCCCCTTTTGACTTTGGAAATAAAACAAAATTTCGTGTTTTTATGTCATTTTCACCATTTAAACGCGACTGTGCTTTCTGCTATGAATTTCAAATTTCCACTGAAATCTACTGTTCAATTCGATTTCGCTCCAGATTTCCTCCAGACCTGGGTTCAAGCATCCTCCTGCTACCGCCTGATACCTGTTAAAAGCCAGCTTTCCTTCAAGAACAGGTATTTATCCTATAGCGCTTTGAACTTCAAGAGAAAGTCTGTTTTCCTTGTTTTCCACTGAATTAGTGATTAAAACTTATCACTGAGATCATTCCCTGAAGTTTTACGACTGTAAATTGTTCCCCTGAACCTGCAATTGTGCCAATTTCCCTCAGTAAGACCAAAATCGCGCCCGATCTGTGAAGAAAACCCAGAAACTTCCATTTTGAATACACAAGAACCAAAATGGAAGCTCTGGCAGCCCTAAATGTAACCCCATTGAACTCCCCTCATAGAGACCTAGATTTCATTAACAAATTGTTTGATTTTAGCAGGTTACCATCAGAATATGGATTTGGACCAACAATTTCAATACTAGTTGACAAAGTTGTTTACTCCAAATTCTCAGATTTTAATTCAATATCTTCATTCAACAAACAGTTTGTATACAAATTCAGAGAGAGATTAGAATGATGAAATGTGCACAGTGAATGGTAAAAGTGAAATGAGAAATTACAGGGATAGGAAAAGCATAACAGTTAAAGAGTATCAGTGGTTAAAGTGTATTAGGTAAAAGTCAGTGAAAGTTAAAATGAAGTTACAGAGCAGTCAAAGGTAAAAAGTAAAAGTAAATACAGAAGGCAGTAAAATGGTAAAAAGAGATGAGAATACTTTCACCAATAGTGAGGTTTGTCTAAAGTGAAAGTAAAACAGTCAAAAGAGCAAGAAAGTAAAAAGATGAAAAAACATAACAAAAAGGAACATTTTTGCAGAAATTGCATGTTTTAGTCATTGTATTGCAGAAAATATTGTGACCAATACAAGATGAATTTTGAAAAACTGAAGGAGGTTTATGTTCTTAAGAGGGCCATCTACAAAAACCTCTCTCACGTTTCTAACAACCATTATGGTTTTGGAAATATTAAACAATGTTGGAAAGCACTTTTTGCAGAAAATTCCAGTTTAAGTCATAATTTTGCAGAGAGGATTGTGGCAAATAAAAAATACTTCATACAAAACTGAAGGAGGTTATTGTTTCTAGGAGACCCATATACAAAAACCTATCTCAGTTTTTTCACATTGGTTTTATAATGAGAGATACATGCGCATCTTTACAGGCCATTTTTCAGACTCTGTAAAACTCTGTTTTACACATATTTTTTACAGAGACTATTATGCATAGCTGGAGAGGAATGTGGGGAAACTGAAAGAGGTTTATCTCACCAACATATTTATCGACAATAACCTCGTTCACTTGTTTCATATATATTACGGATTGAGAAATACAAAGATATCATTGGACCCCAATTTTTCAGAATTGTTGGAGCAGAATGCACAAAGAAAGGAAGCAGTTAGTGACTTGGATGCCTCATCATCAACTAAGAGTTGGATCAAATTCGAATTCTCCTCTTTGTCATCGCCTATCCATACAAAATAGTGCCAAATAGATGCATTAGTTTGAGTGTCCTTTACTTAAGTTCTATTTATGTAAAATAGTTGGAGAGATTTGTGAACCAATTTTGATATTTTTTTCAAGATATTTTAGTTTAGAATTTGTATAAATAAACCCTCAAAGAGAGTGTTGAGGGTGGATTCTATTACTTTGTTTAACATTGAGATTTTCGGAATAAAAGCATTTTGGAGAGATTTATTCGTGGCTTACTGGATGACGATTTGAAGCTCAGGACTTTTTGCAGGATTCATGTGTTGGACTGCAGTTCAATAAGTCTTTCTACCCTTTGTCTTAAGTTTTATATCAGTTTATAATATCATTATGTCCATTTCTGAATAATTTACATAAAGGATTGAATCATAATTTACTTAATTGTACTCTGATTTCAGATGTGATTGTTCTTAATGTTTTCCTCTAAATTGGTTATAAGCATGAATTCTTAAATGCTCTTGCTTTGCTAATTTAAACATTGTTGATTACTATAATAAAGAATTCTTTATTGCTCTTTGTTTGTAGTCATCTCATTTCTTTCTTTTGAACATGGTGAAAGATTCTTAGCTGCCTTTCATCCCTTCAAGATCATCCCATCCACTTTAAATTTTAAGGATTGTTCTCTGTCTAGCTATCTTGCCCTATAAAGCCATATTGTGTGTAGAATAGAAATACAGTAAAGCCATCCTTTGACTCCATAGCCCAATGGACTGAAAACTTTCAACCTTGCCCTTAGTTTGTGGATTCCACCATTTTTCAAACAAACTCTTGGATCTATAACTAGCCTAAAACCTTCTAAGAACAGAGATAAATTATAAAGAGAGAGCCCTCTCTGGATGCAGATTGGCTAGATTCTGCATCTGAAGGTTGGTTTGTGGTTACCTCGGGTATACTTTCCTTTTCTTACAACTTCAAGGAAAACCTGAGTGATAACATAGTGGCGACCATACTGGGGATCTGAATCAAATTTTTTTTTTTTGTTAATATTTTTCACTTATAAGCTATAGACAGAGTCTGAAAATCAGCCAGGTAGCCTTTGAAATTGCTTTTGCTTTGCAATTGCAAAAGTAAATAAATGTTGCTTCAGTCTATCTCTGATTTGGCTTATATACTGAACTTTAGTTTCAAAATATCCAATCAGATTCTCTAGTTTAAACAGATCTTTGAGAAAATTTTAATCATATATCATTATTTCTTGAAGAATTTTTAGAAGTTGTATTTATTCTTTCAATTAAAATCAAAAATTCAAAAAACACATAGTCTAGGAAAACTGGCTTCAGAAAGGATTCGACATACTAGGTCAAACCCTGACCCCACTCCACCACCAATATTTGAAAATCCAAATCTGATTCCTAGGATTCTTAGAAGACAAGGAAGTCAAGAAAGTTCTGAAAGAGGAAGTCAGGAAAGTTCAGGAAGTTCTAGACCACTTTCTAGATCTGCATCTTGTCCTGTGAAAATTATATATATCGATGACATTCCTTTTGATGCACGATTTGAAACATCTTTATTTGTGAATTTTTCTGAAACTGAATTATCTAGATTGGTTCCATATCCATTGTTCTTTGAAGATTTGCAATATAGATTTGTTTCACATCATCTTGACAGACAATTACAGAACTCCATTCAATCTGAACAAACCTTTGAAGAAAGTTCGAACATTTCTGTGATTACTGAAGCATCTCCAAGTTCAGTCACCTTTTCTCAAGCTTTTCAAACACCTGTCACCCCTTCTACTCCTCCATCTCCTCCTGCCAGACCATCAACTCCTATTACTTCACTTTATCTTCCAATGGCTAATCGATATGCCCCTTTACAGTTACCAGCCAACCCTCCAGCTTTACCTCAGGATTACCAGAGTAAGATCACACCTTTTGATGGATCAGGCACTTACACAGCTCAACAACACACCAAAAGGATGACTGATTACTTTGAGTTTTATGAGATTGATACTGATAATATCCGAATGAGAATTTTCGTTCAGAGTCTTACTGGAGAAGTTAGAACTTGGTTTAGGGCTCTTGCCCCGAACATTATTGCTGATTTAGAAGATTTGTATAGGGAATTTTTGAACAGATGGGAGAAAAAGAAGGATCCTCTTCAGATCCTATCAGAATTTGAGAAATTAAGAAGAAGACCTAACGAAACCGTGCAAGATTACATCATAAGATTCAATGAAGCATATAATGCAGTTCCTCAAAACCTAAGACCCCCACCTGACTCTGTGTTGGTTAAATTTCCAGATGGTTTTGACTCTGATATAGCTTATTCCCTCAGGGAAAGAGCTCCTCAAACACTAGAGGAAATGCAAAGCATAGTGGTGAGTGTAGAAGCAAATCTGATAGAAAAACGAGCCAGAGCTAGGGCAGAAAGAAGAATGCCTATGAATGAAGAACCTTCAACTTTTGAAAAGAAGCTGGATGTAATCATTAAAGGTATGGAAAGATTAGGAGATAGAGTGGAAACCATTGAAAGAAAGTCTTCTACTGACAATCAAAACGTTGCAAGAAACCCGAACTTTAGGAGGAATCTGAATCAAAATAGTGGAAAGAATGTTCCTGACCAGAACATTAGGCCACCTTTCAAAGAAAACTTTGTTGAAGGCTCAACTTCTGAAGAACCTACAGAAGATGTAGAAATAAACAATGTAACAGATGACAAAAATGAACCAGAGGTCTTCCTATCCCAGGATGATCAAGAGAATCACATCCTTGAAACATTCCAAACTCATTCAGGTGAGACTTTTGATTTCAAGGAAGGCTATGACACAGCAATTTATGAGGTTCATAAACAGTACAACTTGAGAAGTAGACGGATTGATGTACCAGAGAATAGCAAATAGAAAACTGCCAAAAAAAATGTCAAAGGTAAAGTCAACATTCCCCCTGTACAAAACAGTCCCCAAGTACAAATTTTGTCTAGAATAACTCCCAACCCTTCAAATCCAATAATTGAAGATGTCTCTGACAACCAACCAAACAATAAACAACAATCTAATACTTCTCCTCCTGTGGGAAATGTAGAAGAAACAGTAGAAGTTAGTCCAGAAACATCTTCAAAACAAAACTTCATTCATGAAAAAGAGAAAAACATTGAAGACCCAAAAAACAGAGAAAACCCAACTGTGCAAAACACTAAAACTCAATCAGAAAAACCCTTCAATCTAGAGGCTGAAATAGGCAAACTTAAGATAGATGTTCCTTTATCAGAATTGGCTAAACATGATGTCTATAGGAGTCAGATTTCCAAGTCCCTAAACATTAACATTACTGGATTGGATGATTCAGTAAACATTCTTGATGATCAACCCAAACTTCATTTTGGCCCTGAGGTTAATGGCAAACCAGAAAGTGGAGGAACTCCTCCATTTTATGTAAGCCTGAATGTTCACGACAAGATACTCCATAATGCAATGCTTGATTCTGGAGCATCTCACAATTTGATGCCAAAAGCAGTAATGGAAAGATTGAATCTAGATATTACCAGACCGTACAAAGATTTGCTTTCATTTGATTCCAGTCAGGTAAAATGTTTAGGTTTGATTAAAGATCTGTGTGTTACTTTGGTACAATACCCTGCTAAGTCTGTTTTAATGGACATAGTAGTTGCTGATATTCCACCTAAATATGGTATGTTATTGTCTAGATCGTGGGGTGCTAAACTTGGAGGGTCTATTCAACTAGACATGTCATATGCAACTATTTCAGTATTTGGTCAGCCTAAAAGGTTATATAGAGAAACCTTGATGAAGTACTTAGTGAGTAGCCATGAGAAGCCTGAAAACTTCCCTGTTTACTCTGTACATTCTGACATGGATTCTTTTATTTTATACAATGTTGAGTCAGATCTTCCTACTGAAATAGAAGCTCCAGAATTGGAAATCATAAACAAAACCACTGTTAAAATTGAAGAAATCTCTGAAAACAAAGAAACAACAGATGATCAAGAAATACCTGAAGAAACTAAACAACTAGCTCCTGTCAAGAAACACTTTAAAACAATTGATGAAGATTATGAACATGAAATTCTATGGCATTTAGAGTTTGATGGCTCAGTAAACAAACTAGGGGCAGGAGCTGGGATTTGGTTAGATAATGTTGAGAACAATTATGCAGAGGGTCATGCTTATAGATTGAATTTCAAATGCACTAACAACATGGCAGAGTATGAAGCTCTTTTATTAGGGCTTAAACATGTCAAGAAGTTAGGAGCTATTAGGGTATCAATCATAGGAGACTCCGAACTAATCATTCAACAGATTAAAGGAGAATGTTCGACAAAAGACATGAGATTGAAACAATACAGAGAGACAGTTGTAGAGATTCTCAACACATTTTTACAAGCCCAACTTGCCAAGATTCCCAGGAAACAAAATTTGCATGCTCACAGTTTAGCAATGTTTTCCAGTACATGCAAGTTACCTTTCGACCCTAATCATCAGTTTTCAGCTGAAATTAGGCATAGGCATGCTATACCAGATAATATTTTGAATTGGCAAGTATTTGTGAATAACAATCAAATCAATAATTTTTTGACACTTCAAAGTGAGTTTTCTAACTGTAATATAGATGAGGATATAACTATTGATGAATCTGATCAAGGAAAAGAACAAAAAATAGAAATTTCAAGAGAAAATGCAATTCATATGCGGCATCCAACCACATTCATTGAAAAAGACATGCAAAATTTGAAACACATGGAATCTGATGAGATCATAGAAGATGAGACAGAAATCATTAATTTAAAGGATAATCATTTGCCCAAAGGATTAACTCCTTTGGAAGATCTGTTTGACTCAAATGATATTCCATTTAGACCTAAAATGGAACCTGTAAAGGCTGATATGGAAGAATGCAACTTAGGAACCCCAGAAAATCCCAAAATGGTCAAGTTTTCCAAATCTCTTCCAAGAGATCAAAAGGTTAAATATGTTGAACTATTAAAAGAATTCCAGGATGTTTTTGCCTGGAGTTATGAAGACCTCAAATCTTATGATACATCCATCATTCAACACACTATACCTTTGAAACCAGACCAGAAACCTTTTAAACAAAAGCTTAGGAGAATAAATCCCGTTTTATTACCCTCAATTGAAAAGGAAATCAAAAGGATGTTTGAAGCAGGGATTATAGCTCCTATCAGATTCTCAGAATGGGTTTCTAACCTGGTACCAACAAGAAAGAAGACAGGAGAAATTAGATTGTGTGTCGACTTAAGAAATTTGAATAAAGTTTCTTTAAAAGACAACTATCCTCTGCCGAAAATGGACCACATTCCGCAAAGGGTTGTAGGATCTTCGAGAATATCACTACTGGATGGATTTTCAGGGTACAACCAGATTCTGGTTCATCCTGATGATCAGGATAAAACAGCATTTACAACACCATGGGGTACGTTTAAATATGTCAAAATGCCATTTGGGCTTAAGAATGCAGGAGCTACATTTCAAAGAGCAATGGATATTGCTTTTGCTAAAGAGATACATGATTTTTTGGTTATTTACCTAGATGATTTAACTGTTTTTTCTAAAACAGATCAAGAACATTTAGATCACCTAAGGCAAGTATTTATAAAGTGCAGAAAATATGGAATTTCTTTAAACCCTAAGAAGTCATTGTTTGGTTTGGAAGAAGGAAAGCTCTTAGGGCACATTATTTCTAAAGATGGCATTAGGATTGATCCAAAAAGAATTCAAGCAATTTTGCAAATACCCCACCCCAGAAACATAAAAGAGTTGCAAGCATTCATAGGAAAAATTAATTTCTTGAGAAGATTTATTTCTAGTCTAGCAGAGTTACTTAGATTACTAACTAACATGTTGAGGAAAGATTCAAGCATTGACTGGACTATAGAAGCCAAACAATCATTTGAGGAAATTAAAATGGCTTTAACAAGGACACCAGTTCTTACCAGTCCCAAATTTGATAGAGATTTTATTATTTTTTCATTTGCTTCTGAACATACAGTTGCAGCTGTTTTACTTCAAAAAGATGACCAAGGGTGTGAAAAACCAATAGCATTTTTTAGTAAAGCACTTAGGGATGCATCTCTAAAATACAATATTATGGAAAAACAGGCTTTTGCATTGGTAAAAGCAATTAAAGATTTCAGAGTTTACATATTATATTCTCATGTGATAGCTTATGTGCCTAATGCAGTAGTTAAGGACATTTTGACTCAAGATGGCATTGAAGGTAAAAGAGGTAAGTGGATAGCTACCATTTTAGAATATGATATTGAGATTAAACCAACAAAACTCATAAAAGGTCAAGGTTTGGCACAACTTATGACTGAAACTAATTACCAAGCCTTAGACATTAACGAACTGGATGACAATAAGGAGATGGCGACTCCACAGATCAGTCAAGCTTTCTTAGATTCACCCTGGTACACTGATATAATTCATGTTTTATTAAACCTGCAAGCTCCTCCAGGGTTGTCCAGAACCAAAAGAAGATTTTTAAAAATGACATCTTTGAAATATTGTATTTTAGATGGCACTTTATTTTGGAAAAATCATGAAGGAATCTTGTTGAATTGTCTCTTAAAAGATGAAGCTGATAAAGTACTTAATGAATTTCATGCAGGGGATTGTGGAGGACATCTCTACTAGAAATCAACTGCAGACAAAATCTTAAGGGTTGGTTTTTACTGGCCAACTTTATTTTTTGATGTTAAGAAATTTGTAACAACTTGTCATAAATGTCAGATATTTGAGGGTAAAAGAAAGTTGTTACCTCTGCCTTTAAAACCAATTTCCACAGAAAGACCTTTTCAACAATGGGGATTAGATTTTATTGGAGAAATTCATCCCCCTTCTTCAGGGCAACATAGATGGATTTTAACTGCCACAGACTACTTCAATAAATGGATTGAAGCCATCCCATGTAGACAGTCCAATGATTCTGTGATTATAGGGTTTTTAGAAACCAACATACTTTCAAGATTTGGCTGTCCAGAAAAGATTATAACAGACAATGCTGCTGCATTTAAATCAAAGAAAATGATTAGTTTCTGCCATAAATATCATATTACTTTAGTCCATTCAACAGCTTATTACCCCCAGGGTAATGGACTAGCAGAATCCTCTAATAAAAGCCAATTCTCGTCCAAAAATAGGTATTTATCTCACAGCACCCCGAACTTCAATATAAAATCTGTTTTCCCTGTTTTCTACTGAATTGGTAACTAAAACTCATCACTGAGATCTCCCCCAGAGGTTTTAAAACTGTGCAATTGCTCCCTGAAACTGCATTTGTGTTAATTTCCTTCAGTTTAGAAATCGCGCCCGGCCTATGAAGAAAACCAGAAACCTCCGTTTTGAATCCACAAGAACCAAAATGGAGGCCCCGGCAGCTTTGAATATCACTCCACTGAATGCCCCCCACCGTGAATTGGAATATTTACCTTTGGTAGATAAAGATTTCCAAATTAAAGACCTGCATTTTGATGAAAGTCCCCTATTGAGTTATTGTCGCTGCAGAGACGAATACTCAAAGGGGCAATATCTTATAGGGTTGTGGGAATCCAATCTCCCAAGGTATCTCATCCCTTTAGTCATTTATTTCCCAGAAATCATCCATTATTGTCATTCAAACTATGATCCCACTAAAAGGGCTGTAATAGCTCCTGATCAAAGTGTTCTGTTTCCCATTACTCCCCAGGCTATCAATGCCATGTTACACTTTGAACCAGACCAAGAACTATCACCATTGTCCATGGAAGAATTGATTGAGAAGACCAGGCAATTAACCCCAGAAAAGCTAAAATCCATGTGTCAGAATTTCATGTTGCCTGAGCATCAGCCAAAAGGGTCTCCTCCCTATGGTTTTTATTATTTCAATACATTAGGAAGGCTCATTGTAAATATGATATCTTTTGTCTTAGGATTCAACACCAGTGAATATGTGGATGAGATAACCTTGGTTTTGCTATCCATTTTTACTCCTGGGCAACCTCCTGAGATTAAATATGAATTTGCCTCCTTCATAGCCAACAAGATCCATGATCAATTCATGAGGCTGGATGATGAAAAAGTTTTTAAATATTCCTCAGTCATCTATCATCTCATTATCTACTATCATTCAGAAAATTTCCCTTTCCCTGTTCAAAAACTTGATGCCAAGGGAAACCCCAGGTCAGTCATATTTTGGTCTCCCATAATTCATTCTTCCTCTGATTCCCCCTATTCCTACACTGAATTCATTGATCAGTTTGTATATCCTACAACAACTTTTTTAACAGGAATCTCTCCCCCAAGGCTCAGTAATGAAATAAAAAAGACCTTGCATCTTTCAAGGACTTATAAAGTTGGGGATTGGTATTTGTATCAAAACCATACAGTCATCAGGATTTATGGATGTGAATTACATCCATTCAGGTTACCAAGATATGTGCCCATGAGGATTTTTGCCTTGGAATACTTCAGGCAAATGAACAATTCAGATGTGATCCATTTTTGTAGTGTAAAGAAGAAAGCTCAATTAAGGATCAAAATTCAATTAGGTCCTTTCATCTGCAACTCTAGGGAGGCCGAGAGAGAGGCAGAAAATATATTACAAGGAAAGTTCCAAACATCTTTCCGTTGGGTTCCTTATGACCCATTTGGTTTTATTTGTGAAAAGAGATTAAAGAATAAATCATCCCCTTATATACACCACAAGATTCTTGATCTAGAACAATATGCCAATCAAGATGAATGGGTTGAAGGAACACTTGTTGAGGAAGAAAGTGAAGCTGACAAAATGAATAAAATTATGAAAGATGTTGAGAAGAACTTTGACCTAGAATCTTATGGTCAAGTGTAGGTACCCTACATTGGCACTTCTTCAGCAGCAACTCTACAGCACACATTACAGGAAAGTAGTTCATCAGTTGCAGCAGAATCAAAGGGCAAAGGAAAGGAACCTGCAACCCAGGTCATTGAAACTTTGGTCATGGCAGAGAAACCACAAACTTCCAAAGCACCGGAGCAATCACAGGTTTCTCCCACACAGGGAAAGCACACACAAGTTCCAGAGTTGCAAACTCCATTAAATGTGGAAATAGGAAAGAAGAGGCAGGTTCCAGATACCACACCTCCAAAAGGGACCTCACAGGTACATCAATCCAAAAAACATAAATCAGATCCACTTCCAGATGTGGAAATCATATATGAAGTGTTTGATGATGGAAGGGAAGACAGTCAACTAACTGGCACAGTTAGTGAAACAAACACAGGACAGAAAGGAAAAGCTTTACAAAAGCAATTAAGTACTGATGTATCCTCTTTCAGACCACCAAAGACAGACACAGGGGATATTAAAAGAACCTTCATTAATATTAAAGCAAAGAATGATCCATTAAAAATGAAGGTATATGATCAATATATGAAAATGCCTCCCCATAATCAAGAAAGGCTAATGTCAGCATTTGACATGTCACAAGGCAAAATGATAATGAGCCACTTCAAGTCAAAGGTGCCAAAACCCATTACTGCAGTTGACTACATCAGGACAAATTTTGAAGTTTTGGCAAAGGATATCCATCCTCTAGACCAGATAGAGCTACACAGACAAACTGGGGAAATGGTCTATTCTACTCTTACCAATAAGGCCATGGCAGCTATAACGCTGCAGGATTCTTTGAATAACACAACTGCACAATTGCAAATTGAGAAGGCCTCTTCATAGGCCAAAGATAATAGAATAAAGTCTTTAGAAGACATAATCATTGGTTTGGGTCATAACCCCAAAGACATTAAAAGTATTGAGGCATTAATAAAGAAGAAAGATGATGACATAGCTGCACTGAGGAAGCAGCTAAAATTACCAGCCTCAAGGCACCCTCAGACCCAAGAAGTTCTAAAAGGGAATTCACAGGAAGAAATAATGGAGTTGCTCCTAAATATGACCGAGCGACTAAGTGAAACGGAGAAGGAATTGGAACAAGCTTTGCAGGAACAGGAAACTATCAGTCAGACATCAACAACAGGTACTACAACAACAGGGCAGCAGACACAGCCATCCCAGGTAAACACTTCTGGTTTGAATTCTGATGAATTAATAAAGCAGATGGAAAGTCTACAACTAAGGGTCACAGAACTCCAAGCAACGAAATTGCAATTAGTAAAATTGGAGGAAAAATATGATACATCTAAAAAGACAGCTGCTGATAACACCAGGGAAATAAAAAGGTTAGAAAAATTGGTTCAGGCTTTGGAAAAAGATATTTCATTGGAGAAGCCTTTAAACGAAATAAATGACATTCTTTGGGGTAACATCATTGAGTTAATAAAGGGCATTTGGCCCTCTATTCAAGCTATTTTTGAACAAAATGAGTTGGTTAAAATAGCCCAAGAAGAAATAAACAGAACCAGAAATGAATTAAGAGGCAGGCCTGAGCAGGCCAATCAGCTTATTCAATTTTTGAACACCCGGACAAAGCAACAGCTTGCAGTTTTAGGGATTGAGGACAGGACCGGTACAGTTTTGGAAATAAAGAGAGTTTTTATCAAAAGAACTTTCATGCAGAATTTAGAAAGGAAGTGCACAGATATTTTGGTTGATATCAATATTTTCAGAGAGAAATTTCAAGCTTTGTTGGACAGTGGGTTACCAAGTCCTATGCTCTCAGAGGATCAAATAATGGACTTAGAAACCTATATAAAGAAAATAAATGCTCATGCTCAAAATACAGCTGCTTGTTCTCCCAGTTTACCACAATCAACATTACCAACAGGGAGAAACATCTATGATAGAGTGAGGAATTTATTTCATTTGGAACATGAAATAAAGTATCTATTTCCTAATGAGCCCACCTTTTACAAACTCACAGAAGCAGATGAGACATTAAGAAAGCTCAAAAGGACTATGATACCAGATAATCAATGGTGGAATGAAATGTTTGAAATTCTATAAAAGTTATTTTCAGGATAAGAATTTTATCTTTACTATCAAGTAAAGGATAAAATGAGTACAGATGAAAGAGTATCAGTTACACAGGTTAAAAGAGTATCCGTAAAGACAAAGAGTATCAAACAAGCAAAGAAATTACTTCAGAAGACAGCAACAAGCTCTTTTTCAGCACTTGCCTCCAGCACATCCATAAAGAAAGGAAACAACACATTAGCAGTTACTTATTATTCTATCTACGAGACCATTTGTCTCCTGTTTACTTGTAAATTAATCCTTAGTCACCCCAAAATATGGGCTAGGATAGTGTGAGATATTTTCAATTATTTAGTGTATAAATAAACCCTCAAAGAGAGTATTGAGGGGGGATTCTATTACTCTGTTGTAACATTGAGATTTTAGGAATAAAAGCATTTTGGAGAAATTTATTCGTGGCTTACTGGATGACGATTTAAAGCACTGGACTTGTTGCAGGATTCATGTGTTGGACTACAGTTCAATAAGTTTTTCTACCCTTTGTCTCAAGTTTTATATTAGCTTATAATATCATCATATCCATTTCTGAATAATTTACATAAAGGATTGAATCAGAATTTGCTTAATTGTACTCTGATTTCAAATGTGGTTGTTCTTAATGTTTTCTTCTAAATTAGTTATAAGCATGAATTCTTAAATGCTCTTGATTTGCTAATCTAAACACTGTTGATTACTATAATAAAGAATTATTCATTGCTCTTTGTTTGTAGTCATCTCATTTCTTTCTTTTGAACATGGTGAAAGATTCTTAGCTGCCTTTCATCCCTTCAAAATCATCCCATCCACTTTAAATTTTAAGGATTGTTCTCTGTCTAGCTATCTTGCCCTGTAATACCATCTTGTGCTTAGAATAGAAATCCAGTAAATCCATCCTTTGACTCCATAGCCCAATGGACTGAAAGCTCTCAAACTTGCCCTTAGTTTGTGGATTCCACCATTTTCCCAAAACAAACTTTGAATCTATAACTAGCCTAAAACCTTCCAAGAACAAAGATAAATCATAAAGAGAGAGCCCTCTCTGGATGCAGATTGGCTAGATTCTGCATCTAAAAGGTTGGTTTGTGGTTACCTCAGGTATACTTTCCTCTTACACAACTTCTAGGAAAACCTGAGTGATAACAGGGTACTCGCCAGAAATGGTGGGGAAAAATGGAACCAATATCATCGTCGTGTCAGCAGTATGTCACTCTTGAACATGGCACTTTTCTACATTCGTGTTGGGTTGGGGACATCTCATCTCACTCTATGTTTACCTCCATGGGTTTGGGTAATCCTTTTTGACCTCTCATCTGCTCTTTCCCTTGCTATCATGACCTCTAATCTTTTGATGTCAAATACTGTCAAATCAACTGTCGTGCCGCCGGTATGTTCAAGAGAAGTTGACCTCTGCAGTTTCAACCTTCCTCTGATTCTCATCTAATTCTGATTCACAAACATTATATTCCTATATCTCATGACGATGATGTGGGAAGCACTATGGCCCACCTTCAATCAAGGTCAGTTCCTGTCGACTTCAGCTCATTATCCAGAAAGCTGATATAGAGACTCCCTTCCAGTACCTTGGAGCCTTCATGCCTCAATCGAAGGTTCTTCACATTAAATGCAAGGCTTTCATCATTGGCCTTCGATCGGATGATTCTGCGGGTGTTCGACGCCACCTCACTGTTCACACTCCGTGGATTGTACCTATAGTACCTTGAGAGCCATTGTCATTATTGGTGGTTCCTCTCACATATGTTAACAGCTTTCATCACTTGCTGGTAATTAGATGATGTTCTTGCATGTTTGACTTCAGCTCACTTATTCACATGCTAGAACTTGTACTTTTTTCGGGTCGAGATGGAGCATAAGACCCTAGATTTTGTCTGTTGGAATCCAGGCTGTAGAATTTGTAGATTATTATGATTGGTTACATGACTCAGTGATTGGATGGTTGTGACCATACTTGAGTCTATTTATCGATCCTTACTGGATGGCTGTGTCCATGCCTTGGATCTTGATTATTGTATACTCTGTTATGGATGGCTGCGCCCATACCACGTATATATCATGTATTTGAGATATCAGTTGTACTTGTCTACGTAGGTTTCTAACGATAGTTTTTTTAGTTGGACATGTTCTTGTAAAGCATTTCACCCCTCTCTCTCTCATGCCTCATGCTTTAGGGGGCATCTGTTACACAGTAATTTTTCACTCTCCCCAAAATCCCCCATCTCACACATTAGAGGGCTTATTCCGTGATCTGTGAGTAGTGACATGACTTGAAACCTCTTTTGTGGCATCCCCCTTGACAAGGAAAATCATTCCCTTGAAGACAATTCCCTGTGAAAAGCCCTAAAAATAGCCCTTTTGGCCTTGGCATGACTAGCCAGTTCATCCCTCATGCCAATGGGGGAAATCCACCAAAGAGGGCGCGCCAACTGGCGCTCTGTACCAGTGTATCACCCACACCAGGATTAATAAGGATTGTTTTTAAAAATAAATGGCGGAAGCTTGATTCCAACCAACTCCTGAACGAGTCTCTAAAATTAGTTGGGAGGTTTGGCTCTAGATCTCCATGTAGGGGAAGTGGTTTTCCACCTATCATGGAAGCTTACTTGAGGATAGGGCCAATCCCACCATTGTAGGGATCCCAACTCCCCTTCCACCATCTATATAAGCTTGTCATTTTCCCTTTGCAAGCTAGCCTGAATAGACCTGAATCAATAGTAAGGAGATTATCATCATACAGCCGAAGAGAGAGAGAGACTTGTCCTATTCCTGATGGGCTTTACCGGGACGTACACCTCTGTCGACCCGCCAAAGGAAGATCCAGTGTCAGAGCCCAGGTTGCATATTTCTTCGTTCTGATTAATAATAAACAACTTCGATTATGGTTCCACTCAGATGTTTATGTTTTATGTTATGAGTTGTATCTTCTCTGACTGATACATAATTGCATGTATTAGGTTTTACACTTGTGTGTTTGTTGTTTCTTGTACATGTAGGTGTTCAATCGCGTCAAGCGATAGAATTTTGATCTGCCAAAGCGAGGGATGGAAGCACCATATTCTCCGCAAATGACAGCAGCGTAGGACTTAAGGTAGGCCTCTTGTCACATCCTGGCCTTTTGCAATTAGTAACTTGGGTCTTAGCATGACTTGGTTGTTGCTAGACCCGATCTGGGTTAGTAGGGATCGCCTCTGTCTGTAGAGGGAATTTACCTCTCCAACACTTCCTTTAGTGATGAAATGACTGTGTTGCCCTATGTTTTATGTGTGAGTTTCCTTTGTTAAATACCCTTATCTGCCTTAGCTTCCATGTCAAGAAACCTTGCCACTGAAACTACTGATTTTTGACTCCATAAGCCCAATGGTAGCAAGACTGCATTCTTTTTAACCTACAAACATAAAAAAACAAGTTACATTTCAAATATAGTTAGCCATCTAGTACCATCATTCTTCAATATCATAAAACCCCCTTGAGAGAGCCGTCTTAGACTGAAGAGGCTAAGCTTCAGTTAAAATCTGGTTTGAAACAGTTACACTAAGTTGTTTGATAGGCAGCCAATTATGTACAATTTTGTGATAACATTTTGGTGCGTCTGAAGATATACTTTTCCCAAAATTTTGAAGTTGAAATCTTGAAGGTAGCAGGAGCTCAAAATCTGTTTGAGGCTGCAACTACCTTGGTGACTCCATTCAAAATTCTCATGTTCAAAGGTGGCTTCAAAAAGGAGATATACGAGGAGCAATCCTGATCCAAATCCACCTACAATTTTAGATAATCCAAACACAATTTCCAGAGGCATTCAAGGCAGTTATACACAATCATGTACTCCATTACACACAAAATTCTTGTCCTCTGAAGTTGTAAGAAGTCCTAAAGATAAAAATTTTGATGATAAAATTCAGGAAGTCTTGTTTAGGTATGAAAATGAAAAAGAATTGACCGAGATTGTTTTAGACCTACAAAGACGAGGTATTGATACCTCAGCCTTAGTGACCCAAAAATATAAAGAATAATTTTGGGAAGCAATAACATCAGAGTTACAGTTAGAGAGGAAATATTTAGATAGGTTGAAGGAACTAGATCCATTTGAAATATTGCTAAGAAGTAAATGTGGTTTTCCTTTACCTGATTGGAGTACATTTGTAACTGGACTATAAACACCAATCACTCCACCTCCTAATAGTTCCTCTTCATCTACTACTGTTATCCCTAAAACTACAACAGTCCCTGTTATCATGGCTAGAAATGTTCCACCTCCACCTCTGCTGCAACTACTAGGTATGCCCCTTTTGTTCTCCCAGTTGTCCTGAATACCCTTATTAACAAATATTATGCTGGAATCAAAACTATGGGAAGTGATGAAGAGATTACATCTAAAGAGCATGTAGACCAATTTAATGACTTCATAGAAAAGGAGGAGGTTGGCCATGAAGATTTCAAAATGAAACTATTTTCCCATAGCTTTATTGGTGAGGTCATAAAGTGGTTCAAAGCCCTCATTGCAGGAAGCCTCCATAATTGGAATGAATTTGAAGATAGCTTCTTGAGAAAGTGGGGATATAGAACCAACCCTGTGCAAGCCCTCACTGAGTACAATACTTTGAAAAGAGTTGTTGATGAAACTATCCAAAATTTCTCCAAGAGATTTAACAAAGTTTATGACTCCATCCCTACCCATCTTAAGCCTCCACCAGGAGCAGCTCAAATGAGATATGTTAAGGCCTTTGATTATTAATTTTCTATCCTGCTAAGAGAAAGAGAATCCCCTTCACTAGTTGAAAAGAAAAATGATGTTGTGAAGGTGGAGGTCAATATGATAGTAGCTAAAAAGTCCAAGATGGGAAAGACAAAATTGAAAGAAGAAGATAAGCCTTCCACCTCATATGAGAAATTTGACTCCATGATGAAAACAATGGAAAAATTGATGGATAGGCTTGCCCTTGGGAATGCTTCTGCACTTGCTACACAACATGAACCACATTTTAGAAATCCTCAGTTCAGAAGACCTCAAAATCAATAGAGACCAAGGGAAAATAGAAATTAGCCTGATCCTCAAGTAAGGCCTCCTTTTCAGCAAAATTTAGTTGATGAAGAAGATCAACCTGAAATACCAAAAGACTCCATTCATTGCCTAGATGAAAACATGTTAGGAAATTTTTTGACTAAGGAAGAGCCTGATTAGTTATATCATGATGTAAACAAGGGTGAGGAACCATCTGATTACCTTAAGGGATATCAACATGCAATCCTTGAGATGCAGAAACAATATAACCCTAGAAACAGAAATGTTCCAATTACTGCAAATAAAGCACAGCCCAAGAAAGACGCCCCTAAAGCTGCTGAGGTTATAAATTATCCACCACCTCCTCCTCCTGTCAAAGAGATTGAGAAAATTACTTCTGTTTTCAGTTTGGAGAATGAGATTTCCACAATCAAGATCCCAGTCCCTTTTGGATAAATTCTTAAGGTGAATGAATATAGAAGTAAAATTTTAAAATTTTTGAATTCCCAACCAAGGGCTGCTGACATCCTTAATTTTCCAGAAGATCATCCAACCATCTACTTGGGACCAAGATTGTAAGATGAACATAATGAATAGGTGCCTCCTTTTTATGTCAGTCTTAGTATTCATGACATGAAATTACACAATTCCATGTTGGATTTAGGGGCCTCTCATAACCTCATGCCTAAAGTAATTATGGAAAGGATGGGATTGGAAATTACTAGGCCATATAAGGATTTGTTTTCTTTTGATTCAAAAAGTGTTCAGTGCATTGGTTTGATAAAACATGTTGTTGTTGGTCTTACACAACCCCTACCAAGACAGTGGTAATGGACATTGTAGTATTATACATTCCACCTAAGTTTGGCATGCTGCTATCAAGGTCTTGGGCAACAAAGATCAAAGGCACCATGCAAATGGACCTAACTTATGCCACCATCCCTATTTTTGGCAAGCAAAGAAGACTATACAGAGAGACAAGGATGGCTTATATGGTAAGTAGTAAGGAAAAACCTCATAATTTTCCAATTTATGTTGTTGAGACTGAATTAGGATCATATATTATTTTCAATGAACTAACTGATGAAGAAGAAGATGAAAAGAAAGAAGAAATTCAAGAGGTTGAAAATCAGTAAGCAGAAAACCAGAAAAATAGTGAAGAAAAGGCAGAAGGTTGGTAGTTGTTACACTTTGATGGATTAGCAGGAAGAGAAGGGGTTGGAGCAGGAATTTGGATCACAACTCCAGAGGATGAAAGTAAGCTCTATTCTTTCAACATGAAATTTGATTGCACAAATAATATGGCTGAGTATGAATCTCTATTTTTTGCTTTAGAATTTTGAAAAGATTGGATGCCCAAAAGATTTATGTTTGCATAGATTCTAAATTAGTTATTAAACAAGTTGAGGGTGTATACCAAACCAAGGATGTGAGAATGATAGCATACAGAAATTTGATTATGGAAATGTTAGAGAATTTTAAATAATATTCCTTTATTATAAAGACTAGGGATCAAAAATTAGTAGTTGACTCCCTAGCTGTCTCTGCAAGTCTGTTTATTATTCCTGCACATTCCACTGAAATATATGAGGTTGAATTTATTCATAGGCCTGCTATCCTTGACAACATAATTCACTCGAATTTTTTGAGGATGACCTGCCAGTCAAAAACTTGATAGAATTGAAAGAAGAGTTTGAAAGCACATAACTCGATCAACAAAAAATCCTTGCTGAAACTAAAGGTAATTATGAATTGTTTCATCTGAATAATAATTCTATACCTAAAGGTCTCATTCCACTTGAAATGATTTTTGACCAAAATGATGTGTTCAAGTCTCCTAGGATACAAGATGATGATGAAGAGGTAGAGATTTGTAACCTTGGTACAGTAGCAATGCAAAAAATGATCAAACGTTCTAAGTTTCTTTCTACATATATGAAATAGAAATATATTGAGATGATGAAAAGTTTTATAGATTTTTTTGCATGGATTTATGTTTATTTGAAGAAATATGATCCTACTATTATTCAGCATACCATTCCTATTAAATAAAATGAAAAACATTTCAAACAGAAGATGTTAGGTCCCTATATTATTAGTATAGTCCCTTATTGTTGTTAGTGTAACCCCATTATTGTTATTATTGTACCCCTGTAACCCCCATATTGTTATTATTGTGCCCTTAAATTATTATTTTTAGGTCGGCTAGGATTACAATGTGGCCCCACTAGGATTACATTGTGACCCCATGGACTCCTATATATAGAAAGGAGGTTTTGTAATTTGTATCATTCAAGAATTTTCCATTCATGTAATGTATTGGAGGTTGCCCCCTCAAAGTGGCTTATTTCTAAGGCATTGATATCTCTTTTCTTCTATTTTTGGAGCTGGTTTCACAACATTTGAAATCAGAGATTTGGATTCTAGGGTTTCACAGCTCCAAACAGGTCATCGTGCAATTTTCACAATAATTTTTTTATACGAAGTTTTAGAAGCTGAAATTTTTATAATGCGAAGCCAAAATCCCGAGGAACATCTTTGCAAAATTTCAAAGCTTGGTTCACAATATTTTTTGAGATATGATCTTTTGAATTTAGGGCTTTTTGCAGGCTCCTAAATTTCACTTAAAACTGTCATCATTGTATTTTTTCTATAAATTTTTTTCTATGAAGGTTCAGAAGCTTCCATTTTTAGAGAGTGAATTTGAAATCCTGAGGAACATCATCGCAAAATTTCAAATCTTGGTTCACAATATTTTCAGAGATATGATCTATGGAAGTTAGGTTTGTTTTAGGCTCCAAAATTTCATGTAAAAGAGGTGATCGTGGGAAAATATTCATAACTCTCTCTGAGAATCGGATTTGAATTATGTAAAAAGTGACTGGAATTTCACAGACTTTAGTTTCCTATCTATAAATTTCAGAGCGGAAGGAGAAAAAATCAACACGTGGCAAGTTGTACAAGTTCGCTCTACTGAACCAGTCCATAATTAGGTCATTGTGGGAGATTGGACATAACTTTTCTTTAAGAATGCAAATCAAGTCAGACCTATGGCATTTGAAAGAAGTGTCAAAAGACTACTACAGGGCTGAATTTCAAATATTTAGGATCTACAAATATAGAGTAGGTCAATTTAAATATCGAGCTCTTCAAAAGCAAGTAAAATGTGTGTATTTTGTTTTATGAATTGCAGAAGTATTGTTTGAAGAATCAAGTTGAATTGATTTGAAGGGCATGTTGTAGAATAGATATCAGTATTGGATTCTCAAATGGCCCCTAAAAATAATTAAACACCCATTAGGACCTTAGAATGCTCTACTATGACTCATGAAGATGAAGAATGGCAACATCACATATCAAAATTTCAAGAGCAAGTGCAACAAATTTCGCTCTCACAAAGAGCAACAAAAATAACATGCAAGTTTTGAAGAAAGGCATGGAATCTAAGATGGATGATTTGAAGAATGGAATGGAAGCTAAGATGGATGGCATGGAATCTAATATGGATGACATGGAAGCTAAGATGGAAAACATCAAGAATGATCTAAACGCAGACATGGAAGGTTTGACAAAGTTGATACAAGAAATGTTTCCTAATGGTGAAAATATAGTAGACGAAACTCATGATGAGAACAAAATAAATGTTAATCGTGATTTCATAGACTCTAATTTTGGAGGGAAGAACCACCATATTCCAAAAATGGATATGAGTAAGTTTGATGGAAAGGATCCTATAACATGGATACTACAGATGGAGCAATATTTTGATCTCAATAATGTGAAAAACACAGAAAAGGTATGCATTGCAACTTTAAATTTAGAAAAAAATAAATTTGTATGGTATCGATGGCTTTGCTCCCATAAAAAAATTCTCACTTGATCAATTTTTACGGAGCAAATGATATCACACTATGAGGATACAAATAGAAACACTTTCTTTAGCCAATTGATAAATCTCAAACAAAAGTGTTCAGTGCGGGAGCACATTGAGGACTTCCAAAAATTGAATATAAGGGTAACTAATATTCTAGAGAAAAATAGGATTGACCGCTTCATAGGTACTTTAAAGGATAACATCCAACATGAAGTTCACATTTTGGAACTTGATTCATTGGAGAAGGCATTCAGGTTGGAAAGAAAAATTGAATGTAAAATTTTGGCGACAAGGAAGCCTACCACTCACTTCTATAAATATGGAAGTGTTGCTACTCCTAGATTTCCATAACCTACAAGGTTGACACTAAAACAATTGGAAGAAAAAAGAGCAAAAGGGTTTTGCCACAGTTGTGATAGAAAATACACTAAAGGTCATAAGTGTGCTGAGAAGAAATTGTTTTACATAGATTGTGAAGAGGAAGAAGAAAATGAACAAGAATCTTCAAAAGAAGAGGATATACGCCAGGAACTAGCCCTAGAAGAGGAAGAAATGAGTCTGACCATATCATGTAATGCATTGGAAATATTACCATTCCTCAAACTCTCAAGATAGAAGGACATATCAAGAAGAAAAGGGTAATAGTTTTGATTGATTCAGGTAACACCCATAATTTTATTCATTGTAAGGTATCCTAGGAATTGAATTGTTTCCTATACCTAGCACCAGAATGTCAAGTGATGGTTGCAAATGAAGGAACTATAAACTGCTCTATAAAATTCCCTAATATCAATCTAACCATGGGGGAATTCCTATGGGAGGTGTTGATGTTGTACTAGGAGTACAATTGTTACAATCTTTGGGGACGGTACCTTTTAATTTTAGAGAACTTTTCTTGAATTTTTTTTTAGAAGGAAAGGAAGTCGAATTATGGGGTATTGCAGGGAAGCTGGGAAAGATACTAAGCTCTAATGTCATGAAAAAGCTTATAAAGAAATAAAAACAAGGCGTAATTGCACAATTATGCTCACTAGAAGTTCCAACATCAAAATCATCCATGTCTGCAGATCTCCAAAAAGTCATGCACAATCATTCCAAGGTGTTTGAAACTCCCAAAGGACTCCCACCTATTCGTGATCATGATCATGTTATTCATTTGATTCTAGGAAGTGTTCCTCCAAACATCAAGCCTTACAGATATCCTTATGTCCACAAGAGAAAAATTGAATGTATGATTGCAGAAATGTTAGAGGCGGGTATAATTCAACCTAGTCAAAGTTATTTATCTGCTCCTGTAGTATTGGTACACAAGAAGGATGGATCATGGAACATGTGTCTGGATTATCTAGAGCTCAATAAGCTCACCATTAAAAATAAATTTCCCATTCCTGTGATTGATGAATTATTGGATGAATTACATGGAGCAATTTATTTTACCAAGTTGGATATTTGTTCATGATATCATAAAATTAGAATGAAGACTGAAGATATCCCGAAAACAGCATTTCAAAATCATGAGGGTCATTATGAATTTTTGGTCATGCCTTTTGGCCTTACCAATGCACCTTCTACATTTCAAGGGTTGATGAATTCCATTTTCAAACCCTTCCTTAGAAAATTTGTGCTAGTATTTTTTGATGATATAATAATGTATAGTAGGTCTTGGAAGGATCATGTTCAACATGTTGACAGGGTGCTCAAACTATTGCAAGAGAAACAATTATATGCAAAAACATCCAAATGTTTCTTTGGAGTACAAGAGGTGGAATATCTGTGTCATATTTTATCTCATGAGGGTGTTAAGGTAGACCCTAACAAAATTAAAGCCATTAAGGAATGGAAAGTCCCGACAACCATAAAGCACTTGCAAGGATTTCTCGGGTTAACAGGGTATTATCACAAGTTTTTTAAGAATTTTGGGAGAATAGTAGCACCTCTAACAACATTATTGAAGAAAGATGCATTTTCATGGACTCCTGAAACAACTAAGGCCTCTGAACATCTTAAAGAGGCAATGTTCCTAGCACCGGTCTTAGCTATGCCAGACTTCACAAAAACCTTTATTGTGGAATGTGATGCCTCAAGAAATGGAATTGGTGTTTTTTTAATGCAAGAAGGAAGACCCATTGCTTTTGAAAGTCATCCAATCAAAGGAAAGTTTTTACAGAAACCTATTTGTGAGAAGGAAATGTTAGCAATACTGCATGCACTAAAGTAATGGCAAACTTACCTAATGGGAAGACACTTCAAGGTAAAAATGGATCATGATAGTCTTAAACACTTTTTGGAACAAAGACTATCTTCAGAAGAGCAGAAAAAATGGGTCATAAAGATGTTGGGTTGTGACTTTGAAATAATCTACAAAAAATGGAAGCTAAATGTTGTTGCAAATGCACTCTCAAGAAAGAATGAAGAGGCGGAAGCATTGCTTTGTGCCATTTCTATTATCCAACCAGACTGGATAACTGAAGCAAGAGATAAATGGAAGAAGGATGAAGAAGTGTGGACACTCATTCAAAATTTGCAGCAAGATCCTAGTACATCTGATACATTTAGTTGGAAAAATGATTCCTTATGGTACAAATATCGCTTATATCTTCGTAAGAATTCCCAGCTAAAACAAAATATTATTTTGGAATTGTATGCTTCTCCTTTAGGAGGGCACTCAGGATTTTTAAAAACTTACCACAGGGTGAAGAAAGAATTTTTTTGGGATGGCCTTAAATTTGATATTCAAACAAACTTGTGGAAGAATGTTTGGTTTTCCAACAGAATAAAGTTGAGACAATTAAGACCCCGGGTCTTCTACAACCTTTATCCATTCCAAGTCAACGTTGGGAGGAGATTTCAATGGATTTTATCACAAGTTTACCTAATTCTGAAGGAAAGAGTGTCATCATGGTGCTAGTTGATAGACTTACCAAGTATGTACACTTTTGCGCATTATCTCATCCATTTAAAGCAAGTATAGTTTCTACTACATTTATGGACACAATTCAAAAGCTACATGGAAACCCAAGGGTTATTGTGAGCAACAAAGATCCCATTTTTAATGGAAATTTTTGGACGTATTTATTTTCTTGTTTGGGTACTCAATTAGCTCATAGCTCATCTTATCATCCTCAATCTTATGGTCAAACTGAGATAGTAAATAAATGTTCGGAAGGATATCTTTTTTGTTTTGCATCAGATAAACAAAATACAATGGGTCAAGTGGTTACCTCTCGCTGAATGGTGGTATAACACTTCCTTCCATATTGCAGTAAAAATGACCCCATTTATGGCACTTTATGGATATCATCCACCATCCATCACATCACCTTTAAGAGAAAATTTGAAGGTTCAAGCAGTGGAAGATCACATCGAGAATCAACAAGAAGTTCTCCAACTCTTAAAGGATAACCTAAATTTGGTACAAAACCGAATGAAACAACAGGCAGATCAACATTGCAGCGAGAGAAGTTTTGATGTAGGAGACTGGGTATTTTTATGGCTACAACCATACAAACAAATGTCCCTCAAGCAAGCTAAGAAGGATAGTAAATTATCGCCAAAGTACTATGGTCCTTACAAGGTGTTACAAAAGATTGGCACTATGGCATACAAGTTGGAGCTTCCTGCTTCTTCACGAGTGCATCTAGTTTTCCATGTTTCATGCTTAAAGAAGGTTATAGGTGAAAATATTCTAGTTCAAACAATATTGATAGAACTTTATGAGGAAGGAAAAATCATATTGGAACCTGAAGCGGTCACGGAAACAACTTGGCAGTTATGGAATCGATCAATTTCAAAGTATCTCATCAAGTGGAAGAACTTACCCACTGAATATTCTACATGGGAGGATGAGAATTTTATATAGAAGCACCCAGAGCTACTCAAGCATGGAGGACAACACTTTTTTGAAGGAGAGGGTCATGTTAGGTCCCTATATTACTAGTATAGTCCATTACTGTTGTTAGTGTAACCCCCTTATTGTTATTATTGTACCCCTATAACCCCCATATTGTTATTATTGTTCCCTTAAATTATTATTGTTAGGTCGGCTAGGATTACATCGTGGCCCCACCAGGATTACATTGTGGCCCCATTGACTCCTATATATAGAAAGGAGGTTTTGTAATTTGTATCATTCAAGAATTTTTCATTCATGTAATGTATTGGAGGTTGCCCCCTCGAAGTGGCTTATTTCTAAGGTATTGATATCTCTTTTCTTCTATTTTTGGAGCTAGTTTCGCAACAAAAGCTGAGGATAGTTAATCCACTTCTTATGCCTCTAATTTAGAATGAAATTAAGAAGCTATTTGATGCCAATTATTGTCCCAATCATATTCTCAAACTGGCTTGCAAACTTGGTACTAGCCAGGAAAAAGTGTGGAGAAATCATAATTTGCATTGACTTCAGAAACGTGAACAAAGCTTCATAAAGGACAATTACCCTCTCCCAAAGATGGACCAAATTCTACAGAACATTGTTGGTTCCCAAATGATTTCTATGCTAGATTTTTTTTAGGATACAATTAGATACTAGTGCACCCAGAAGATCAGGAGAAAACTTCCTTTACAACACTATGGGGAACATTCATGTATGCCAATATTCCCTTTGGTCTGATGAATGCAGGAGTGAACTTTGAAAGAGAAATGGACATTGCCTTTGCTGAGGAGAAGAATAAGTTGGGTGTTTTCTATCTAGATGACATAACGATATTCTCAAGGAGAGAGGAAGACTACTTGAAACATCTTGAGAAAGTTCTGATGAAGTGTAGAAGGTTTGGTATTTCTCTTAATTGCACTAAGAGTATTTTTGCTTTAACTTCTAGAAAGTTACTTGGTCACATTATATCCAAATATGGGATAAATATTGATCCAAGAAGGCTAAATTCCATTCAGAAAGTGGATTTTCCTAGAAGCAGGAAGAAAATTCAATCTTTCCTTAGAAGGGTGAATTTTGTGAGTAGGTGTTACACAGTAATTTGTCACCGTCCCTGAAATTCCCCGTCCCCCACATTGGAGGGCTTATTCCATGACCTGTGAGCAGTGACATGACCTGAAACCACTTTCATGGCATCCCCCTTGACAAGGAAAATCATCCCCTGAAGACAATTTCCTGTGAAAAGCCCTAAAAATAGCCTTTTTAGCCTTGGTGCGACTAGCCAGTTCAACCGTCGCGCCAATGGGGGAAATCCACCAAAGAGGGCGCGCTAACTGGTGCTCTATCCCAGTGTATCACCTACACTAGGCTTAATAAGGAGTGTTTTTTAAAAATAAATGGCAGAAGTTTGATTCCAACCAACTCCTAAACGAGTCTCTAAAATGAGTTGGGAGGTTTGGCTCCGGATATCCATGTAGGGGAAGTGGTTTTCCACCTATCATGGAAGCTTCCTTGAGGATAGGGCCAATCCCACCATTGTAGGGATCACAACTAACCTTCCACCATCTATATAAGCTTGTCATTTTCCCTTTGCAAGCTAGCCTGAATAGAGCTGAATCAATAGTAAGGATATTATCGTTAGATAGCTGAAGAGAGAGAGACTTGTCCTTTTCCCGACGAGCTTTATCGAGACATACTCCTCTGTCGACCAGCCGAAGGAAGATCCAGCGTCAGAGCTCAAGTTGTATCTTTATTTGTTATTATTAATAATAAACAACTTCGATTATTGTTCCACTCAGATGTTCATGTTTTATTTTATGAGTTGTATCTTCTCTGACTGATGCATAATTGCATGTATTAGGTTTTACGGTTGTTTTTTTGTTGTTTCTTCTTGTACGTGCAGGTGTTCGATCGCATCAAGCAGGAGAATTGTGATCTGCCAAAGCAAGGGACAAAAGTGCCATCTTCCCCACAAATGAAGGCAGCGTAGGACTTAAGGTAGGCCTCTTGTCGCATCTTGGTCTTTTGCAATTAGGAACTTGCGTCTTAGCATGATTTGGTTGTTGCTAGACTTGATCTAGGCTAGTAGGGATCGCCTCTATCCGCAGAGGGGATTTACCTCTCCAACAAGCTAGCGATTCCGCTGGGGACACATTGATTGGAGTTTGTCTTGTCTTTTTGGTTGATTTTGGTCTTTTCTTGCTTGATCAGCTCTTGTGGTTCGCTCTTTTTCAGTGTTAAACTTTTGTTTAGCCTCACCAACCCTGATCTACTTCTTGATTGCTCTTTTTCATCTTTTCCATTATTAAACTCGACTGGCGTGGTTTTTTCCCTGATGGTCGTGCTAGCTGGCACATGTTTCCAGTTTATCACTCGCACCAATCTTGTTCTGGCACTAGTTGCAGCCTGACAGACGCGCCAATCCTGTAAGGTGCTAGGGTTTGATTCTTTTTTATCTTTTTGAGCTTGGTTTGTGGTTATGGTGTCACTTTTTCGACTGCCTGAGTGTTCTGAAGCCTTTTTTGACTGACTGTGACCTTCATCCTATGGTTTTTTTCCCTCTTCTATCAATTTTACATTCTAGCCCTAGGGCATCTAGGTGCTATAGTGTGTCGAGCCTCCTGTGGGAGTTTTTGGTCCTCGTTTGATCAGTCAATTTTTTTATTTCTTCTTTGCATTTGTTTGGTGGTTGTGCATTTTTTTGTTGTGTTATCTGAGTGATTGGCTTCTTCTTCATTTGAATTCCTCTTTGTCTCATTTTGAGCCTAGATTACACAGTTCATTTGATTCTTTGGGATTTCTTTTGATTTGAGGGACTTCTTTGTCAATTTGAGGTCTGATTGTATGTTTGGCGTTGAGTGAAATTTCTTGTCTTCACTCTTTTTCTATCACTTCTCAAATTGTTCTTTTCATTAGTTTTGATTTTGTTCAGTGCACTTTGCTCTTAAACATTGAAAATACAAAAAATCTCTTTTGCTTTTGATTAGTTAATGTAAATTGAATCTTTTCTGTGTTATTAGTGATTTGTAACTCTGAAAGAAAAGCTTTTAGTTTTCATTAGCATGCATTAGAGACACTAGTGGTTGTCTTGTGATCATTTTGTTATCGTGTGAAAGCTCTCGACCTTCCCGTAGTTAGATATTCATCGAACGAAATGATACATTGTGGCATGTAGTGTGCATTTAGGAGATTTTGAGACATAACATTCGGTAGGGCCTGGAAATTGAAACATAATTGAAGATCAGCATTAAAATTTATTCAATTTACCTTAAGGCAGCATTGAAACATTAAAGAAATATTTAGAGGTCTAGGCTAGCGACGTGTTCCGGCATCGTTAAACCTAGTAGCTATCGTTTTCCTTTTGGCTTTAGACAGTGCTAGTATGGACTTGTGCTCCCCATATCGTCGCATATATAAAGGGAGACCCCACTAGGTTGCTATCCTTTATCTATAGGAAGCTGACGCTACCACCTTATACCTGTGATACACTAGACACAACATTTGGGGAGATTTTCTGCACGTACGTCAAGTCCTTGGTTGATTTATTTTTCATTTTGAAACCAAGGTGTATATTGCAGTTCACGGATATCTGGTACACCCTTTGCCTATATTACCAGAGTAGTCATTTTTATCTTTTCTGACTCTTTAAATTTGAAAGGATCATCAAGCACTTGTCCTTTCACGCTTGTTTCAAAACTGAAAGAGATAGAGTCACCTTTCGTCCATTTCTCGACTCTTAAAACATGAAAAGGTGAAGTTTCTAAGTTTGAATGTGGTAAAATAAATCACCTGTGATCACACGCCCTGTTAGAATTTGCTTGTCGTCCATTTGATTGTGTGCCTTGATTTTTTGTAGCCCATGTGTTGTGTTTGATCTCTTCCCTTTATCATTACTGTCATAGTGGCGGAACCCTCAGTTTCTTCTACTGGTAGTCCATACACAGACGATTCATGAAAGGTCTCTCAGCCCTCTGTTGAACCTCAGCAGCCCATCGTCTCCGAGTTTCTCGGCAGGGGACCGGTTCTATCTGAGCTTCCCTTTGGAGGAACAGTTGAGTTCGATTGGCCCTTATCCAATGCTTGGTTTGGATTTGGAGTAGGGGAACATTTCCCTCCTCTTACATCGGCTTCGCCTTTTCTAGCTGTTTTTTTTTCCTCCTAGTCCTTGCTGTCTTATAGAATATCTAGTGGCAGGTTCAGATATGGGCTCATCCATCCATTCTCCTAGTAAGGAAATCCCCACGTCTGGTGAAGATTACCAGTTGTTCCTAGAAGACAACCCCAAGTTATCTATCATGTCTTTGCCCATTCCTTCACTTATAGTGGGGTATAGATCCTTAAATTAGATTATGACTGTTGTCCCCTCTATGGGGATATCAACCCCTTCTATGAGGTTGGTTATTCCTTCATTGGGGATGTCTCCAAGGACACCCATCACATCATCTCCTCAGGTCACTTCAGTACCTGTCAGGCCCATTGTCTGTGTGGCTGCATCTACACCCACTGTTACCACTCAGTCCATAAGGCCTGCGTCGCTTCCCAAAGACATCTATATAGAATCTACTATTGTAGAGAGTGTTTCTCTTGAAGAGTGTCGATTGTCCCTACAGTAATCGAACTCCGAGGTCGATCAATACTCCCAAGATCCCAACCTTCTATATTTTTCTCATTACGCACAGGATGGTACACCCGTTTACATTTTTCCATATCAATACGATGAGCAAGGAAACCCTTTACGTTTACCCGCTCAAGAGGCTTATCTGTATGGTTCAGGTTTTCTATCTAACCAGGCTAGGAAACCTTCCAACCCACAAGGACAACCATTTCAGGGCCAACCTTCAGGCCAGCCTGGTTATCTTTATGACCCGCAATGACAACCCTTACAAGGTCAACCTTCGGGCCAACAGGGGTTGTTATACGGTCCGCAAGGAAAGTCCTAAAACCCTTCAGGTCAACCTATGTAGCCACACCCTGTGGTCCAACTAGGGCAACCTCAAGGACCCACAGGTTAACTGGGGTACCAAATAGGGCTGTTGTATGGTCCTGGGGGGGAAATCCAACCTTCCCAACCTATGGTGCAACCTCTGCAACCTCTGTTTCCTATTGGTCCAAATGTTGCACAGCCAGGACCCTCTTATGGTCTTATTATAGGTCAAACCGGTTATCAGGCACAACCTGGCCCCATTCCATCACCAAGCCAACTGACCCATCCGGCACAGCATCGTGTCCCACATCAGCTAGGTCAACCTGTACAACCTGTGCAACCTGTTCACCTAGGTCAACCTATTCAACCACGACAACCCGTTCAGCCAAGTCAACCTATCCAACCAGGCCAACCTGCACATCTTGTCAGCCCTGCTCAATATTTGATTTACTTGATGCCGCAACCGAATCAGCCGGTGCACCCTACTTATCAGGCTCAGCAGGGCCCCACCTATCAGCAGCCCGCTCAACCCCAAGGCGGTTACTATTCTCAAGGTCAATCTCGACCAATTTACAACCCGCCCCAAGGTTCCAATTATTATCTTCAACAACCAGGCTATACCTATACTCAGCAGCCAAATCTGCATACTGTTCAAACGGGGCCGACATATAATCAGGGTCCATACCCTGGTTATCAACCCCCATACACTGGTTACCAACAACCATATCAGACTAGTTATACGGCCTATACCCCCTATGGTCAGAATCCCCTGGGACAGAACCAATGGGGGCAAGGATATGCTCAACCAGGGTGGAGTACAGGTACAGGTCCTTAAGGAGGGCCTGGCATGCCTTTTAATCTGTAGTTTCCATTCTTGGCCACCTTGGAGTTACCATATGTTTCTAAATTAACGAATGATCTGATTCTTCACAACCCTTATTGGCCTCCGGTTCCGACCAAGGTACCCGGTGACTATCCTAAGTTTGAAGGTAACATTGGCGAGGACCCCCAAGCTCATGTAATGACCTACCATCTATGTTGTTCATCCAACTCTTGGGTGGATGATTCAATTCGTCTACGTCTCTTCCAGCGCACTCTTACCAGTGCTGCCACTAAGTGGTATATAGAATTACCCCGTGGCATATTTCAAGACTTCAATACATTAGCTATGGCTTTTCTGACTCACTTCCAGTTATCGGTTCGTTACGAAGCCGGGACGCATCTCCTGACTTCTTTGAAGCAGGATAAAGCCACCCACATATCCAATCATATTCATGAGTGGCGATGTCATCGTAGACTGATCAAGTTTGATATACCTGATCAGCTACTAACTCATTGGTTCACCACCTCCTTTGTTAGCAAAATCGCTCAAGATATTTCTATGGGGGCATGTGTGACTGAAGAACAAGCCATCGCGCATGCCCAGTACTTGGATCTGGTGTACTCTCAGTCTGGCACGCTTTATGATATTTTGGCTGATGCTCCACGCCCAGGAACCTCTAAAGCACCGCCTACCCTAGTAGTGGATGGTGTTATTGGTTATCTTTCTCAAAATTCTCGGAAATCCTCTAATGGGAAGCAGAAGTCCAATTCTTCCAATAACTCTTCTCTTCCCGCCCCTCCAGATTTTGGAAAGACTATGGAGGTCAACACTGTTCAGGCTAACCCTATGGAAAATGCCTCTAAAGGAAAGAACAAGGGAAAAGGAAAATCCAAAGCCGATGCCCCAAAACTAGATTCCTCTAAACTGTGTACTGATGATGGTTCCCAACGTAAACCAAAGCACCCCTACCTTATCTGTGAAGGAGACCATTATACCAAAGATTTTCCGCGAAAATCTGAAGTTAGTCAACTTCTGAAAGGCTCCAAAGGGACTCCAACAGTTCTCAAAGAACCGTTCCCATCTCAACAGACCTGGATGGTTGAGTAGCCTTCACCATCTGTACCATTTGGGTCCCAGGTCTTTATGATTAATGGTGCTGCACCTGTCTTAATTGCTATGTGTTCGAAGGATTATGCCGAATCATGCCAGGAAGCTAGGAAGGAAGTCATGGATGGCCCACATCCCCCACCTATCTCTGGTCCTTTGAAAATTGAGAAGCCCAACGCTAAACCTGTTGTGAGGCCACCTTCTAAAGGTGTTTTTCGAATATCTTCCTACAACCCAAATGCCCATGCCGCTAAACACTATCGTATTGTTGAGGATTTGGCACAGGTGCCTTCTACCATGTCTACATTGGAAGTGCTTCAAAGTTGCCCATTGCAATGAAAAGCTCTGTTTTCTGCAATCGGTGGAATCAATACCGCCGATTCCAATCTTCTCACCTTCGACCTAGAAATTTTTTTCCCCTGACTTCCACATCAAATTTCTCTTGTTATACAAGTCGGGATCAATGGCCTCAACATCCGTAGGGCCGTTGTGGATGAAGGTGCTTCCACCTGTGTTATGTCATCTGCCTGCTGGAAGGCCATTGGCTCTCTGGCTCTTACATCATCTCCCAAAGCCTTAGAGGCATTCGATGGTCGGGAATCAAAACCCCTGGGTGTTCTCAAGAGTTTGCCAATTACATTACAAGGGAAGACAGTCAACGTAGAAGTAGAAGTGGTTGACAGCAAGCTTAACTAAAATCTTCTTCTTGGCCGCATTTGGACTCACACCATGCTATGCATGGCATCCACCCTCCTCCGGCTTCTCAAGTTCCCTCATGAGGGAAAAATCGTCACTGTGGATTAGTTGTCTTTATTCACCTCATCCTCTGAGAACAACATTCCTTACATGGATCAGATCCCCAATCCCCCTGACAGTGTAGGACCCAGTCTCTTCAAAGACCCTGTCCTCATGGGTATTTTTCCTGCACCACCACCACACACCGTTCAAGTTAATATGGTCTCTATGTCCGATGACCCTTGGATCATCCCTTCACCTGAACAAGTGACCTATTTCAAATAATCGATGCTATTAACTCCAGTTGAGATTAATTATTACGAAATCATTGTTGCATCTGATCCTCCTCCTGAACATGCCCCTTCGAGCATGGCTCTAGATATATATTCTCAATCCCCCTGTCTCGGCTATGCAAATTCGCCTGACCCTTTAAGAGAAATTTTCCCTTCCGATGAAGCTATTTTTGAGACCATGTCTCTTGAAGATATGCCATGGAGTGATGGACATCATTATTCCTCGTTCATACCTGACCTGGGGGAAATTTTTGATTGTCTAGAGCGCTTCACATCTCAGGTTCCCACTCCACCTCTTTAAACACCGATATTGACTCATGAGGTCCTTTCGGAGGGAAACCTAACTAATATCACTCAGAATATGCCGATCGACATCTCCATCAAACCGAGAGTAGTCGATAATATTCATGTGGGATTGACTTGTTCTCCTGACGAGATACAAGTTTATACAAACCTTTTTCGTGAATTCAGAGATTTTTTCGCGTGGTCCTATGAAGAGATTCGTAGGATTGATCCCAGCATAGTCATGCACGAGATTCGTACCTATCCGGGTGCGAAACCAGCACGTCAACGCCTACGCCCATTGCATCCCCGAAAAGCCGCAACTATTAAGGAAGAAGTTGAAAAACTTCTTAACACAGGCTTTATCTATCCTATTCCCCTCACAGAATGGGTTTCAAATATTTTCCTTGTAGATAAGAAGCAGGGCACTCTACGCATCTGTGTTGATTACTGAGACATCAATCAAGCCTGTCCTAAGGAAAATTACCCCACTCCCTTTATAGATAAAATTATTGATGAATGCGCAGGGAGTGAGATTTATTCCCTTATGGACGACTTCTTTGGTTACAATAAAATCAATATTTTACGCACTGATCAACACAAGACTGCCTTTATGTATCCGTGGGGAACCTTTGCTTATAAAAAGCTCCCGTTCGGTCTAAAAAATGTTGGGGCCACCTTCCAGCGTGCTATGTGTTATGCATTCCACGACATACGCCATATTTTTCAACCATATCTGGACGATTTTCTGGCCCATTCAGCTTAGCGTGAGGACCAACCCAAACACCTCCGCCAGATTTTCCTCCGCTACAGGCACTACAATATTAGGCTCAATCCTCATAAGTGTGTCTTCTGCGTGGATTACGGCCATCTTTTGGGATTCATCATCTCTAAAGACGGAATTCGCCTTGACCCCCTAAAGGTCGAGGCCATAATTAACCTCCCATCCCCTTCCTCGTTACATCAACTACAAAGTTTGCAGGGCAAAGCTAACTTCCTACGACGCTTCATTCCGAATTATGCGGAAGTGGCCAAGGGCTTTACGCGTCTTTTGAAACAAGACGTTCCCTTCCATTTGGAATAGATTTCCCAGCAATATTTTGATAAGATTAAAATGTTGCTCATCAACACTCCACTGATACGTCCTCTTGACTGTCATCACGATTTCACCCTTTATTTGGCCGCTGCGTTTAGCACGATAGCTATGGTTTTAGTACAGGATGAAGATGATGGAAATGAACATGTAGTTTATTATCTATCTTGGAATATTCTCGACACGGAAACACGCTATTCTCATGTCGAGAAGTTGGCACTCACCGCGGTTCAGGCTGTCCAAAAATTATGCCACTACATCTTGTTGCGTACCGTAACCATGGTTTTGGACTACAACCCCATGAAGTATATATTGTCTCAAAATTTTCTGGGGAGCAAGTACTCCAAGTGGATTGTAATCCCTCAAGAGTTCAATTTAGATTTCACCAGTGCTAAGTCGATGAAATCATTGGTTTTCGTTGACCTGATTTGCTCTCTCCCGATAGACTCCATTCCATCGAAATTCGAGGATCATATCTCGAACAAAATTCTCTTTCTTATCAGCACTTGTGACCCATGGTACAGTGACATTATCATGTATCTTCAAACATCTACGTTCTGGTCTGAATTGACAAAGGATGCTCGACGTCGGATTCGGCATCAATCTCAACCATACTGCATTGTAGGAGATATCCTGTACCGTGTTGGAGTTCATTTCGTGCTCTGTCAGTGCTTGACCTTGGAAGAGGCTGAAAGAGTCTTGAATGAATATCACAGTGGTTCTTGTGGTGGTCACATGTTCGGATATGCCACCGCCCAGAAGAATCTGCGTCCAGGTTACTTTTCGCTGTCTATATTCAAAAACTATATCATTGCAGTCTGAAAATTTCATGCATGCCAGGTCTTTCAGTGCAAGATGTGAGCGACACTCCTATCCTTGCATCCTGTCATTACCATCGGCCCTTTTGCAAAATGGGGAATAGATTTTATGACATGTAACCCTCACTCGGCTGGGGGGCATGCTTATATAATCGTCGCCATAGACTACTTTACTAAGTGGGCCGAAGCGATGCCTACATTAGCTGCTAACGGTAAGACAACTGCCCAATTTCTTTTCAACCATGTTATTACGAATTTCAAAGTCCCTCAGGCCATTGTTACTAATCAGGGCAACCATTTTTGGGATTATATGATGGCTAAGCTGATGTCAAAGTTGGGCTTACACCATTATAGCTCAACACCATACTACCCCCAGGCGAATGGCTAGGTTGAGGCTGTGAACAAGGTTTTGGTCACAATTCTTCAACAAATGATTGGTATCCACAAATCCAACTGGAATCTCCAATTGTTCTCATCTATCGAATGTTTGTAAAGAGCGCAACCAGATTCACACCTTTTCAATTGGTGTATGGCTTGGAAGTGACTCTCCTGGTTGAGTGCAAAATTCCTTCCCTAAAATTGGCTGTGGAACTATTGCCTGACACTTCTCCGGAGGAAGAATGTCTCTTGTATTTGGAATGACTGGATGAAACCCGCCGCTTAGTTGCCTTGGTCATTGAGGCATAGAAAAAGCAGGTCAAAGCCCACTTCGATCAATCAGTTTCTCCTCGTTCTTTCATTGAAGGAGACCTCTTCCTCCTATATGACCAAGCACATGATAAACTTGGAGTAGGAAAATTCCAGCCCATGTGGCATGGGCCCTATATAGTTAAATGAGTATTAAAAAATGGGGCCTATGAGCTTATTGACTATGAAGGAGTTACCCTGGCATAGCCTAGGAATGGGTTGTACCTCAAAAAATACTATGCTTGAGTTATTCTTGTGTGGTGGGTGTGTACATAAGTAAGTGTTTTCATTTTTGTGCATGTGTGGTGCGGTGTGCTTTGTAAGCGTATTTCTGCTAATTAGGTCTTCCTGATTGTGCAGATGTTTATTACTCCTTTTGTCGATTTTGCAGATGGTGCCTCCCACAGTACCAGGAATCTATCCTCGGCAGCCTGGGTAATCTACAATCCTGCTGTTGAGTTGGTTAATTTGCAAGGTGTTTGTCTAGGGCCTACTACAAATAATTGCGCGGAGTATAGTGCCATTTTAGAATTATTAAACGAGGCTGTTAACCTCGGTATTCATGCATTACTTGTGTATCTAGACTCACACCTTGTAGTATTACAACTTAACGGTCATTATTCAGTTAGAAACCCAACCATTTTACTTCTGTATCTACATATTCGTTTACTGGAATGGAATTTTGATTACATTACATATCAACATATACCCAGACACATGAATGCGTTAACAGATGCAGTAGCTAATTTGGTCTTAGATAGACATTTGCGCAACTTGTAAAAACATCATCACATGTAAAAAGATCCATCCATAAATAAATAAATATATATATATATATATATATATATATATATATATATATATATATATATATATATATATATATGTCGATAGTTTGCATTTTGTGTACATCACATAAAATAAAAAATATACAAGTCTGTCTAATAATAGCCAGAGACAACATGTCTCTCAAAAATATGCATATGAAAGCCCTAGATGGATAATCGGCGTGGTGCTCGTGGTAACATGTCACCCCGTGCACCAATCGCCTCAGTAATCGATGGAGGCGACTAGGCACCCCCACAGTGTGTCACTGGTAAGCCAACGGGACGTCTTCCAGATGTGCATAGTCTGGGATTCCCCGAGCGATACCCTCCAGGTTCTGGATCAGCTCACTCACTTTGCCACCCTTAGCTTGAGGGTCATATGCGAGAGGGGTCCTCCGTGCAATGGACGACATGCCCACGGGTCTCTCTGGGCCAACATATGCATAAACATAGAAATGTTGTTAGAATAGGAATGTATCACAAAAAAAAATCACAAATATATAAAAAAATCAAAAAGAGTCATACCCAGCTCTTCGTCCCAGTCCTCCCCTTCTAGAAGTGGAAGATATGGGTCTCCCATGAAGTCGATACCTACGTAGGGCCAATCCTCAACTACAATCAGCTGATGTCGTAACCATACAAAAAATTCAGGCCTCTGGGACATATGCTGGCCCCCTCCTAACGTGGGCATAAGTGCTAACCATTGAGCCATCCTTGGCTCCCTTAATGACGGCTCGGCGACTATTGCCCCTTGGCCCTGGAAAATTGGTAATCGTTCCAGAATGAATGACACCAGAATGGAACCATACCAAAACTGTTTCAGTTTGGCCTTCTTACACTTTATCAGTTGTCGTTTGATGTTTGTTTTCACAGTAGTGGCCCAATAAAAAAGTGTAGGATTCATGCATTCAGAGGCTAGCAGGAGCTATGCTTTGGTTGCCTTGTGTGAGGCCTGCAATCCTGCAGCCCACGTAATAGTGTGAAGCACTACTCGGAGTGCTAGATCTCGGACTGTGTGGATGTCTACTTTCCCACTGCCCGATCCTTTTTATGCCCTTGGGTACACTCTCACCATTACCATTTCCATCTTCTCCCCAGACGGTCTACTACCTGTCATGATTGGCACTGAGCCTCTGCACGACAATCCGGTTATGAAATAAACATCAGAGACTTCAAGTGCTAGTACTTGGTCTCAGAGCTTGAACACTTCTTCATTCTCATCCCATATGCTAACCAGATATTGCAATAGCTCAGGTTGATCTCTCAATCATGGTGTGAGGAAAAAATTCTTGAGACCACAGCCACGAAGGGCGTTCATGCAAGCTTCATTTTGCATGGCCATTTCATCCTATTCCCCATGTTCCCTCTCCTTCCACTTAATCACTATTGTGGCTGGATATCTGCACCAACATGGTCACAAATGCCTTATTAGATTTCCACAACACTTAAAAATTCATTTGAGTGGCTCACATTTTGGTAAATTAATGCGGAAATTTGAGTTGCACCATTGGCGCAACCCCTTTGCAAAAAGGATTCAATTGGCACGGGTCCATGCCTGATACCTGTGCCAATTGGTCAAGCCCTAAATTTGCAATATGCTCCCCTAGAAGTCAAATACACAATGGAAATTTACAAAAAATGAATAAAAAAAAAGCTAAGGGGAGCACCACTTACCTGGAACGAACAAGAATTTGGATGATCTACTGGATTGGTTGCAATCACCGTCGCAAGTTCCCACACTAAAAGCTCATTGTTGCTATCCAAATGAAGTAAAAAGTAAAAGTGAATGTGTTTTACTATTTTTGGCATATATATAACTTTTCAAAGTCAAATTAGGTTTTGAAAGTCATTTTCCCCAATATTTTAATATATTTTGTTGAAAAATGGATTTTACGCTCGCTTTCATGTGAAGCAATAGGTTTTTACGCAGCTTGGACGGTGATACAAGTTGTATTTTATACTTTTTTGGACTCGGTAAAAACACGAAAAAGTTATTTCTGGAGTCATCTTTCAACTCTTTTCAGACTCTCTAAACATGAAAAAATTTCCAAGTCCCTTGTCATTTCAATCTCATTATAGTGGTTACGAAACAACATCTACCCAGTATACGCTTACCCCTTTTTCGAGCTGGGATAGATTATTTACGAAAAAGGAATACCCTAGCCTATCGCGACTAGGAGATTTTCTCAGACATAGTTTTCTACCTTTTTGGATCTGAGGAACTATTTATGAAAAGGGACTCCTGGAGTTTACTTTTCTGCTGTCTTTTCAAACTCTCTAAAAATGAAAATACATCGAGTTCTTCCTTTGTCAGACTCGTTAAACCCTGATGACATCGGATCCAGTCGTAATGATGATATTCGAGTTTCTCCTTCCTAGGGCTCATTAAATGTACTAGGATGGATTTGTCCGAAGGATGAAATTATATTACAAGCATATGCTATCCCCTTCAAGCTTGTTCTCAAAAATAATTGGGGTACTCACTAGAAATGGTGGGGAAAAATGGAACCGGTATCATTGTCGTGTCGGCAGTATGTCGCTCTTGAACATGGAACTTGTCTGCATTCGTGTCAGGTTGGGGATATCTCATCTCACTCTCTGTTTGCCTCTGTGGGTTTGGGTAATCCTTTTTGACCTCTCATCTACTCTTTTCCTCGTCATCATGACCTCTGCTCTTTTGATGACAAATACTGCCAAATCCACTATCGTGCCACTGATATGTTCAAGAAAAGTTGACCTCTGAAAGTTTCAACCTTCCTCTGATTCTCATCTGGTCCTGATTCACAAACATTATTTTCCTCTGTCTCGCATCGATGATGTGGGAAACACTATGACCCACCTTTGATCAAGGTCACTTCCTGTCAACTTCAGCTCATTATCCAGGAAGTTGATCTAGAGACTCCCTTCTGGTACCTTGGAGCCTGCATGCCTCAATGGAAGGTTCTTCGCATTCGATGCAAGGTTTTCATCATTGACCTTCGATTGGATGATTCTGCGGGTGTTCGACGCCAGCTCACTGTTCACACTCTGTGGATTGTACCTATAGTACCTTGAAGGCCATTGTCATTATTGGTGGTTCCTCTCACATCTGTTAAAATCTTTCATCATTGGCTGGTAATCAGACAATGTTCTTGCATATTCGACTTCAGCTCACTTATTCACATGCTTGAACTTGTACTTTTTTCGGGTCGAGATGGAGCGCAAGACCATGGATTTTGTCTGTTAGAATCATGGCTGTGATTTTGTGGATTATTATGATTGGTTACAGGACTCATTCATTGGATGGTTGCGACCATACCTGAGTCTATTCATCGATCCTTACTGGATGGCTGCGTCCATACCTTGGATCTTGATTATTGCATACTCCATTATAGATGGTTGCGCCCATACCACATATATATCGTGTATTTGAGATACTAGTTGTAATTGTCTATGCAGGTCTTCCGACGGTAGTGTTTTCAGTTGGGCGCATTCTCGTAAACCATTTCACCCCTCTCTCTCTTTCAGGCCTCATGCTTTAGGGGGCATCTATTACACAGTAATTTTTCACTATCCCTACAATTCCCCCTCCTGCACATTGAAGGGCTTATTCTGTGACCTGTGAGCAGTGACATGACCTGAAACCACTTTCATGGCATCCCCCTTGACAAGGAAAATCATTCCCCTGAAGAAAATTTCCTGTGAAAGGCCCTAAAAATATCCTTTTTAGCCTTGGCGCAACTAGCCAGTTCAGCCCTCGCGCCAATGGGGGAAATCCACCAAAGAAGGTGCACCAATTGGCACTCTATCCCAGTGTATCACCTACACCAGGCTTAATAAGGAGTGTTTTTTAAAAATAAATGGTGGAATTTTGATTCCAACCAACTCCTAAATGAGTCTCTAAAATGAGTTGGGAGGTTTGGCTACAGATCTCCATGTAGGGGAAGTGGTTTTCCACCTATCATGGAAGCTTCCTTGAGGATAGGGCCAATCCCACCATTGTAGGGATCCCAAATCCCCTTCCACCATGTATATAAGCTTGTCCTTTTCCCTTTGTAAGCTAGCCTGAATAGAGCTGAATCAATAGTAAGGATATTATCGTCAGATAGCCGAAGAGAGATAGACTTGTCCTATTCCTGACGAGCTTTACCGAGACATACTCCTCCATCGACCCACCGAAGGAAGATCCAGTGTTAGAGCTCAAGTTGTATCTTTCTTTGTTCCGATTAATAATAAACGACTTCGATTATGGTTCCACTCAAATGTTCATATTTTATGTTATGAGTTTTATCTTCTCTGGTTGATACATAATTGCATGTATTAGGTTTTACGCTTGTTTGTTTGTTGTTTCTTCCTGTACGTGCAGGTGTTCGATCGCATCGAGTGGGAGAATTGTGATATGCCAAAGCAAGGGACGGAAGCACCACCTTCTCCGCAAACGACAACAGCGTAGGACTTAAGGTATGCCTCTTGTCGCATATTGTTCTTTTTCAATTAGTAACTTGCGTCTTAGCATGACTCGGTTGTTTCTAGACCCAATCTGGGCTAGTAGGGATCACCTCTATCCACAGAGGGGATTTACCTCTCTAATAGTAGGTTTATTCCCAAGTTTGTTGAGATTGTCAAAGAAATAACCAAGATGTTGAAGAAAGGATTTGACATCAAATGGACACTGATTTTGGTGTCACAAAGGTGGCTTATAATAGGAAACCTTAGTTCTTCTCATTTAATTGTCAACCCGAGGTAAGTATTCTTCTTTCAAGAGTGTCAACAAAATATATGCAAGTGAGATCGACTGATAGTTACACTATGCTATTTATGAGAAAGGATTATCTAATCTTCTGAATTCAATCATCTTAAAGAAGAATGGTTTGGTAGATTATGGCTAATTATTCTATCTAGCTTAGAAAAGAGAAACCTATGATTGAACAGCATAGTGATGGTTTGAACAACAATCTTGATGAATTAAACAACAATCTGAATGAATTGAACAACATTCTTACTGAATTGAACAACAATATAAATGAAAGGAACATCAATTAATTAAAAATTGGATGCCTCACTGTGTTGAAAGGAAAATTTAATCCGCAAACACAAGTAATCATTGAACAATAATTATCCTACGATTTTTAAATCGATTTCAATGGCATTGGAAGAAAATGGAAACATCTAACAACTATGAAGCATTATTATATAAACCAGAAGATACACATGTGATTATGCTGAATCAAGAAGTACAAATGCTAAACTATTTTGAAGGAAGAAAAACTATAACTTTATTGAGTAGAAAATTATTTTACAACTGCATCAGATAACTCGACATGGATTTTGTAACTAAAGCACAACACATAAATTGGTGAGGAAACTCCCAAGGGTAGGGCCTAGACCACTAGAAGTTTTAACACGATGAAAACCTCAAAAGGTAATTGTTCAAAACATCAAAACTCTTAATTAACTCAAAGTATAATACAAGAATACAATCTGAAAGCTCTGTCTTGATGTGTTTATTACAGAGGGAAAATTCCTATTCGACTCTCTATCTAGTTCGTCCCTGGCCCTTTTAAATGCATTTTCATGCAATGAGATAGTATTCTCCAAACGACAGCTGCTCCGAGTGGCTGTTGTTTGAGTCTTCGAGCTTGAATCCAACTCTTTTCCTTCTGCCAGCTCATACATTCATGTATGTCATTTGTCTTCCATTTGCCTTTGTTTTAGATGCCCTGCCTTCCTGCATACGGAGATACAATAAGTCAAATTTTTGTTATAGAAATGTTCCTTTTTCTCGTTAGTTCAATTTCTCTAATTTTCATAAATATTTTCTTTCTTTATTGTCAAAATGAGGAAGAATTCCTCAAACTATGTCATAATTCGAAGTAATTATAGGGTGAAAACACACCTTAATTCCGGCCCAACATACACTCCCCTGCTTACCTAATTTCATGTCCTCATGCAAATAGATGGTTGAGATGCAACTGTGTTACAGAGTAGGTAGGGTAGACCTTTTCCTTGTATGCTTTGAAACCCTATTTTTGTCTCATTATTGCAAAGGCACCACTTGTGTGCCCCTCTTGTAACTCATAATTATGATTATAGTCCTCAGGAGGATACCAAAGAAGATGGCTTCTATACCTGCATCCTAGCCATGCAGGCCCCATGCTAAAGACCAGGTTATTGTACGAGAGGAATATGGAGGCAACAACCCTGAAATTGTTGTAGCCAAATGGCTCCCTATTCTTTACGTTGTTCATGGAGGCCATCCATATTTGTTTAGTTTCTACCAAGGCTACTTCTCAAATGTCTTCAAAGTATTCCTATCCGTTTTCTATGATGTCCTTATGGATGAGCCCCAGCCTAGTCCTTACACCTTTCCTGCACATGAAGTTCTTGTGCTGGATAAATAGTTGCAGGGATTTTGTAGGTTCCCCTATGACCCAGAAGTCTAGGCCATGTTCTCTCTTTTGGAAGATGTTATAGGCCTTGGCCCACTTAATCTGGTTCTTGGCGAATGAGAGGAAGGGTTGGAGCTGAACATCTCCTATAAAGGGACTAGGATTTTTTTCTGTGTCCTCTTCTAGAAAGAAATTATGCGTGTAAAGTTCACATAGAAGGCATTAGACTTGTTCATCTTGATCATTATAGCAGTGGACAAACTCTTCTATAGTATTGAAATTTTTAGACTTTCCTTCCCTGATGGCCTTGACTTTCAGTAGTAAATATCGTTCTATTAAGAACAGGGCATAGTTGGTGGTCGGTTCCCTACATGATAGTGCATCATTATACAGAGAAAAAATCGTAGTGATTTGTTTCTTGGCTTGCTCCACCTGCTCTTGTGCCATTTTTACCTTTTCCTGTTCTTCTTTGAGATGGTAAAATGTTTCCTCTTCTATGGAGGAGAGGTCTATAAATTTCTTTAGGAGTGCTTGGTATTCTTGTGCTAGCACCACCTCCTTCCTACATTGTGCTAGCTCATGCTATGTTTGCACCAGTTTGTTGTGCAATTTTTGATTAAAATCTTTCTCTACCAGGGGGGTATAGGCAGGATCTTCCTTTGTTTGGGTCTCCTTCCTTTCTGTATTTTTCTACTTAGTTTGTGTAGAAGCTTCAATGGTATTTTCTAGTTCTGTCTGAATTTCGGCCTCAGTAGTACCTGTTTGGTCAGTTTGTATCCCAGTTTCAGCAGTATTGATTAAATTGGTTTGTACCTCAACCTCTGTAGTAGCTACCAAGTTGGTTTGTATCTCATCCTCAACGATGTCATTTAATTCAATCTGCATCTCAGCTTCAACAATGTTTATTAAGTTGGCGGCTAATTTTGTTTGACTTCTTGCGGTGGTGGTTTCCTTCTTTGGCTTTTGGGCCCTTCTTTCTTCCTTCAGTTGTTTCCTTAGATATTTCACCATTTTCTTTCATCTTCTGCAAGCCCTGCTCAGTTTCTTAATCCTCCTTTCGGCTGAATTCTCACCTAACTTGATTTCAATAGGTGGTGGAGGAGCAGTATTCCCATTTTTAGTGATGGTGTTGCCAACCTCAGGGTTTCCTATGATGGTGTTTCTTATTTGATCTTCATATTTTACTTCTGCATGAGGGTCCCGACTGGGTGGGGAAGTGCTACCTCCTAGTGTCAAAGGGACCATTTCTCTACTTACGTTTTTCTCCATAGGGATAGTGTCACCTGACTAATTTTATGATTCTGTTCTCTCCTCTACCTGCCCTTCGCTATTCATCTCATAATTCTCAAGAAGGGACAAAGCCCCATCATCCTGTGGTTCCTCTTGGTCGGGTAGGACTTTAGTGTGACCAGAACTACTGGTGGTGGTAGACTTATCTATGGGTTCCTCTTTCTCTTCTACTCCCAATGGGTTTCTAGATTCGTAGTCTATCCTCATTTGTTCTACGACTCTAGCCATTTCTTCCTCGAAGTCTTGTAAGGGTGCATTTTGAGGGTGGGATGGTCCTACCTCCTATATGAGGTCTGAGGTTCCTTAAAGTTTTTTGGACCATTTTTTCCTTCTTGGTTCTGAGGTTGCAGTTCGGGTCCTTTTTCTTCTAGGTATGTTTACCCTGGGAAGCCCAATTTCAGTTTTTCCAGGGTTTATTTCAGGTTCATGTGTAGCAGGGTTAACAAAACTGTCCCAGGCTATCTGCTGCTTATCCAACTCATGTATGATGACTAGTTTAATTAAAATATGGTGACTGACTACTTCTTGGGGATTTTTGGCTCTTCTAAATTAAACAATAGTATCATGCAATATGGAATTTAAGAAAGCGGGAAAATTAACTGAAATATTTTTCTTAATTACATCTAAGAGTTTAAGCTGGAAAGGTTTTACCACATCCTAATGTCTATCACATGTAATAAGCCTTTAGATGAATGACGTTAGTTCCTGCCATGGTTGGTATAGAGAGGTAGGATTAGTCCCTTTCCCTTTTCGCTCCAATGGATCCTCCAGATCCTGATATGCCGCTACTGCCTCTCGTAGGAGAAGATGTCTCTCTGTCCATATTTCCCCTTCTATTGGTATTCCAGAGACTTAGCAATAATTTCCTCTGTGACTGGTATAATTCTACCCTTGACCTTCTTACAATTTTTTTAGAAACTCAATTGAAATTTCTGTATCAAATCCTTGTAATCAGTGTACATATGTCATCCAACCGGATTTCTGGAGGATGACGCTAACTGCAACTGAAATTGGAAATTTTATGGGCTCATTTCGAAGGGAATTTCTTCCCATAGCTTGTGTGCTTTCCTAGGTCTCTTCCTCTGATTGTATTCTCTCTTGGCTCTATTTTTTTGACTGAATGTTGTATGCAAGCGAAAGAGAGATTGTGGTTCTGCACAGGTAACTTCATGCCTTAATTGCATTTTTCCTCTAGTCTTATCGATGTATCTAACAGGATTTACACATAAATTTCACATGCTTGCCAATTTAAGACTAATTACACCCCTCCATCGAAGAAAGGGTGCCCATGTCCTCAAGTACAAGAGGGATTTGTCCAATCATGAATGCAAATAGGGGAATGTTAGGATTTGGTAATAATGACATGTACATGAAGGATAAGGTTGTGGCTTTCAAACTTTAGGGGGTTGAGTAATTACTAGCATATGCAGTGTAAATGTCAGATTTGGAAGTTTTTCCATAATTTCATCTTGTGCGGAAATGACTGGAAAGGGAGAGGGAATATTATAACTATTAGTATGATATGATGTCCTTCTTTAATGAAAAGTTATGATGGAAGAAAGACTGAGACAGGTAATGATTAGTGTTGTCATCCCGGGGTTCAAATATGTAAGCATATCTCTGTTAGTTATTCATGTGGTAGATTATAATTATCACTAATTTGAGTAATAGCTTATGGAAGAAGAATGGAAAATAAAGTATATATAAGAGTAATTGGATATTAATAAAGTATAATTTCATACCATAAGCAGAGTCACTGCTTCGAGCAGGTGTTCATAGCCTCGACAGGGTTGTTATTTTAACCCAAAAGAATGAGTTGGGATCCTTATGTAAAAAAAATTATTCTGCCAATTTTGCGGAGAGATCACCATGCTGGTATGATAGCCAGATAACCATAGTTCCACTCACTAGAGTTGTAGAAAAGTGATCAAGACGGCTCATGATGAGACCTCATGTCCTTCAAACATATAAGAAGGTCATTACCCTAGTGTGGTGGCCATTGTGGGCATGTCATTTGCTAAGCTCTTATGAACGTGGTAGGTTCGCTCATGATGAGACCCCCTACCCTCTCTTGAAAATTTTCATGTAAGCACAATACTTCTTTTTGAATCATAGCATTTTGATTTATAAGGAGGTCAGTGTGCTGGTGTGATAGCTAGAGAGTCATAGTGCCATTCACTAGGATTGTAACAAAGTGATCAGGCTGGCTCATGATGAGATCTCCTATCCTTCAAGCAGATGAGAAGGTCATTACCCTGGTGTGGTGGCCATTGTGGGCATGTCACTTGTTAAATCCTTATGATCATGGTAGGCTGGCTCATGATGAGACCCCCTATCCTCTTTTAGAAATTTTCATGAATGCATAATAGTTTCTTCTTTATACATGGAGGGAGGCTAATTAACTCCTTAAGAGTTATGGATGGTGATAAAAGTGAAATAATTCCAAGAAAATTAATACCCCTTATTCCCATTTATTCTTATTGGAGGAAAATATTACTCGAATAGTGCAAAGAGATATACCATCATAAGGTCATGTATTGTATGATAAAATATTTGAATTGGGGGGGACTTAGCATTTCATTTCATGTATGTACAATGTCAGCTTCCTGTTTAAGGATTATAGTGCCAAGGAATCATCATATTGGTAGTTTTATTGTTTCCCTCTCTTCTTCAACGGACATTCCTTACTCAGAGATGCCTTTATAGCTCGGGTGTAGATTAAGGAAGGGGTGTTGGATAAAGAGAATAATAGGATGTAAAAACAAGGTTATTCAACTTGAACAATAGTTGTTTAATAGGATTGAGTAGCAGCCATTTGGAAAGTTTGAACGACAGGGGGGAAAACGCAAAATTCGGTTGTTCAATCCGGTTGAACAACAGTCGTTCAAGGATTGAACAACAGCTGTTCAATTGGATTGAACAATAAAAAAATGAAAATTCAGGAACATGGCTATTAAATCTAGTTGAACAACAGTCGTTCGATGATTGAACAATAGTCGTTCAAGAACTGAACAGCGAGAAAAATAAAAATGCAAAAACATGGTTGTTCAATCCAGTTGAACAACAGCCGTCTGAGTATTGAAAAACAATCATTCGAAGATTGAACAGGTGAAAAAGAGAAAAATAAAAATTCAAGGACACGACTGTTCAATCTGGTTGAAAAATAACCATTTGACGATTGAGCAACACTCATTCGACAATTGAACAATGAAAAAAAATGCAACTCACGACTTTTCGGTCTGATTGAACAACAACTGTTCAATTGGATTGAATAAAAATTGTTCAGGGATTGAACAACGAGAAAAATTAAAGCGCAAACATATGGTTGTTCAATCTGGTTGAACAATAGCCATTTGAGAATTGAAAAGCGATAAAAATAAAAATGCAAAAACATGGCTATTCAATCCATTTGAACAGAAGTTGCTCAATTGGATTGAACAACAGTCGTTCAGGGATTGAACATCGTGAGAAAAAAACACAACTCTCAAGAGGATGAGAGTAGAAAAATTGTGAGTATGAAGAATGTACAACAAAGTAAAGAAATTATATACATTATTTACAGATGATGGTAGCAAACTTCTCATGTACTTGAGTTTGTGGGGTTATCACCCCCTTGTGACACAACTTGGATGGTGGTATCATTTTGTACCTGTTGGAAAAAAGATTCTTTCATGAGAGGTTTGCGATAGAGGCGTACTTTGTGCCCGTTGACTCTAAATTTTGAACCAGGCCCATCTATGGTGGTCAAGGTGAGTGTGTCATTTTTTTGTACTTCCTGAATCTCATATGGATTGAGCCACCTTGTTTGTAATTTACTTGGAAAATCTTGGAATTTGGAGTCATAGAGGAATTCCCAATCTCCTTTTTGAAATATATTCTTCTTAATAAGGATGTCATGCCACTTAGCTTGCTGTTGTTGGATGATCACTGTGTTTTGTAGGGCTAGTAGTCATATTTTGTCTAATTCATTTATTTTTTGGATTCTTCTAGCTTGGGCTTCTGTTAATTCCAACCCTACTTCCTGGGCTATTCTAAGAGTTTTGATTTCGAATTCAATAGGGAAGATAGGTTATCTCCAAAATAATAGCTGATATGGTGAATATCCAGTGGTGTTTTTCTAGGTTGTACGATAAGCCCATAAGGCTTCTGGTAGTCTAGTGGACCAGTCCCAGTGATGTGCTGATACTGTTTTGGTAAGGATTGTCTCCAAGACTTTGTTGGTGCTTTCGACTTTCCCATTTTTCTTCGGGTGGTAAGGAGACGTAACTCTATGGATGATATGGTGATTCCTTAGAGTGGCTATAATTTTATTACTTATGAATTGTGCCCCCCCATCGGTTATCACTTCTCATGGAAAACATTATCACACGAATAGCTCGAAAAGAAAATTAATCACCGATTCTTTTGTCACTCTTGACAAGGCCACTACTTCTACCCATTTGGTTACATAATTTGTAGCAACCAACATGTATACTTTCCAGTTTGATGGGAGGTTGAATGGTCGAACGAAGTCTAGCGCTCATCATTTGAATGGTTCTACCACCAATTTTGGTTGTAGCGACATTTCATCAGCTTGGCCTGAGCGGCCCATTCTCTGGTAGCTATCACAGGCCTGGACATATTTTTTTGCATCTTTGAAAATTGTAGGCCAATAATAGCCTATTTGTAACACTTTATGCCCTGTTCTACATTCTGCGAAATGGCCGCCACAAGGTTCATCATGACAGGCTCGTAAGATGTCATAGATTTTGTCCTCTCTTATGCATCTACGTATGTGCATGTCGACCCCTGTATGGAAGAGGTATCCACCGATCCAAGAGAAACTTGCATTGCGTTGTACAATCGATTTCTATTCTCTTGATGTTAAATGTCTGGGAAGCTTCCCTACTTCCAGGTAATTTTCCATGTCTACATACCATGGTGTTTTTACTACTAAAGAAAATATATGTTCATCAGGGAACTGATTATCAACTGCTAGGGTGTCGTCCGACTTTTGAACCCTAGACAGGAATTCTGCAACTACGTTTTCTTTTCCTGGACGATCTTCGATTGTTATATCAAATTCCTGTAATAACATCAACCAACGAGTTATTATCCCATTAGTGATTGGTATATTGGCTAAATATCTAATGGAAGAGTGATTAGTATAGAGTAGTACTTGATAACTGGTTATATAGTGCCTAAATTTATTAATAGCATAGATGAAAACTGGGAACTCCTTTTCGGTCAAGGTATAATTTAATTTAGCAGGAGTGAGGTTTTTGCTGATATAATAAATGGCATAAGGTTTTATGTCTTCTTCTTGGCCAAGGAATGCTCCTATTGCTGTGTTGGATGCATCTGAAGAGATGTGAAAAGGAAATTTCTAGTTAGGTCCTCATAGAATCGGTGTTGTCGAGACCATTTCCTTAAAATTTGCAAAAGCGATGTCACATTTGTTGGTCCAATGGAATTCAACATTTCTAGTTAATGCATACAAAGGTGCAGCGATTTGTGAGAAATTATTTATAAATATGCGATAATATCCTACATATCCCAAAAAACTGTGTACCTCTGTCTGTGTACAAGGCATGGCAAATAGAAGGATTACCTCTATCTTAGCCGGATCTACCTGTATTCTAGTTGCAGAAATGTCGTGACCTAGGATGACCCCCTCAGTTATCATCATGTGAAATTTTTCATTGCTTAGACATAACCTAGTAGCAATAAATTGCTCTAACACCTTTTCTAGCATTTCTAGAGCTTGATCAAAGTCCTCCCCATATGGTGTGAATTCATCCATATAGATTTCAAGCCCCTCATTTATTAAGTCAAAAAAAATGTTGATTATGGCCCTCTGAAATGTGGCTGGGGCATTACATAACCCAAACGGTAAAACTCTGTAAGAAAAAGTACCCCATGGGAAATTAAAGGTTGTCTTATCCTGATATTCGAGAGCTATTTGGATTTGATTGTTGTTACACAAAATTTTGTCATCGTCCCTGCAATCCCTCGCCCCGCATAATGGAGGGTCTTTCTCATGACCTGTGTGCAGTGTCATACTCTGCAAACACCTTCATTGCATCCTTCTCCATAAGGACATGATTTTTCCTATTGAACATTTCTTCAGAAAGCATTCAAAAACCTATGTTTTGGAATTGGCATGGGTAGCTAGTTCACCCCTCGTGCCAATAGGGAAGGTTTGCACTAGATCCCGCACCAGCTGACACTCTGTCTCTTTTTTGTACCCGCGCCAGCTTTTTTGGAAATGTTTTTCAACAAATTGGAGGCGGAAGTTTCCATTAACCACCTCAGGAATGACTCATTGCAAGTGGTTAAACTCGATAAGCCACATATCTCTTCCTTTAGGAAATGGTTGATGGAACATTCTTGGAGGATAGGACTCCCCCCAGGATTATAGGAATCCTAACCTCTCCTTCTCCCTCTATATAAACCAACCTTCTCCCTTTACAAAAGCTAGAGCTGAACATATAGCCAAGAAGCTGAAATCGAATTAGAGACATTATAGCTGTGTAATCACTATAGAGAAGGTTGAACCAAGGAGGATCTCTTAGAGAGAGCCCCATCTGAATTCTCGACGAGCTTTGTGAGACGTGCCCCGTTGGAACCTTGCTGGAGGAGATTGCAACGTTGAAGCCTGGTTGTACTCTTCCTTCTTAAAATTAATATACTCGACTATGATCTTGATTATACCTTTGTGTTATGCATATTTGAAGCATTGGATTTAGTCTTCTTTGAATGATTGGTAGCTACAGATGTGAATATTATGTTGTGTATCGTCTTCATTTCTTCTATATGTACAGGTATCTTGGCATGAGAATGAGCAGATCATGACTTGTCGAACCAGGAGCGAGAGGTATCCATTCCTCCGGGTGACACAACAGCGTAGGACTTCCGGTGAGTTACCTATCAAGTCTTTTTCCATTTTTTAGCTAATAATTGATGTCATAGCCTGTCTTCTTTGTGGCTAGAGCCACTCTAGGGCTAGTGGGATCGCCTCTATCCATAGAGGGGTTTTACCTCACCCACAAATTGGTGACTCCACTGGGGATCAGTGTGAGTTTGTCTTTTGTCCATTAAGCCTTATTTTCGGTCTTTGCCAGCTTAGCTTGCTTTTTTTATTATATTTTTTGAGTCCAAGACCCATGTTCAGCCCTAGAGGATCATATTTGACCTGTGTTTTTCCAAAATTTTCATCTTTTTAAGGTTGTCTTGATTGGCGCAATTTCCAGCCTGACAGTGACGCCCACTGGTGCTTGTTGCTAGTTCATCACCCATGCCATCCCCTGTCTGACATGGATTACAGCCAAACAGTCGTGCCATTTCCTGTAGGTGCTAGGGTTTTCCCTGTTTTGGAGTTTTTGGTCAATGTTTTCTTTTCTGGGTGTTTTCTTGACTTGATTTTAATGCTTTGAGATTGTTTGTGACTGTGAGCAACCTCCTTCCTTCAGTTGTTTTCCCTTTTCTTGTTAGCATCATAGCCTTAGGGTTTTATAGTGCTTTGGTATGTTGAGCCACCTGTATGAGATTTGGTCTTTTCTTTGCAGCCACCTTCATTATTTTTTTGATTTCATTCAACTCCCTCGATCTATTTTGAGTGATTGCATTTGATGGAATGAGTCTAGTCTCTTTCATTTGGTTTTTTTTTTGTCACTCTAAGCATAGCTCACATTGCTTGTATAGGTCCATTTCAACATCTTTCTTCAATTTGAGAGATTGCAGCATTGGTTTGAGTTTGTGTTTTGTTTGCTTTTGAGTTAATTGAAATGTTTCGTTTTGACTCTCGCATTGAAATTCTCGAACTAATGTGAACGTTTATTTTTCATGTCATTTAGTGCACTCTTTTCTCTATTACATTGAAAAATAAAACTAAAGTATATGTATTTTTGCTTGCATTCTTATTTTCATTATGGAATTGGAAAATCTTTCGCATAACTAGGATTGGGAATTCTAGGAAAGATTTCTCATTTGCATTATCTTGCATTAGGTACTGTAGTGGATGCTTCTATGTGTTCTCATTATTTTCTATCATTTGGAAACCTCTTAACTTTCTCATAGATAGCTCTTCATTGAACGAAACGGTATTTTATGGTATGTAGCTTACATTCAGGGATTTGTGAGATTCAACATTTGATAGGACCTTGGAATTGAAACATAAATACAAGATCAACTTAAAATTTACTCAATTAACCTAAGGAAACATTGAAACCTAACAGAATATTTAGTGGTTTAAGTTAGAGACGTGTTCTGGTGTCTTTAAACCTAGCAGCTGTCGCTCGCCATTTGGCTCCAAACAATGCTAGTACGGACTTGTGCTCCCCATACCATCGAGTATAAAAAGGGAGACCCCTCTAGGTTACAATCCTTTTATCCGTAGGAAGCCGAGTATGCTGCCTTGTAACCATGATACACCGAACACAACATTCGGGGAGACTAACTGCACGTATGTCAAGTCCTTGGTTGATTTTTCTTTCATTTTATAACCAAGGTGTATAGGGCAGTTCACGGGACCCTAGTATACCCTTCTACCTAGACTACCTAACTAGTCATTTTTTATTTTTACTGACTCTATAAATTTGAAAATATCATCGAGAACTTGTCCTTTCACGCTCATTTCAAACTGAAAGAGACTAGAGGCATATTTGACTGTTTCTTGACTCTTAAAACATGAAACAACATATTTTTGGTTTCAATTTGGTAAAATAAACTACCCATGATTACACGCCCTTTAAATTTTAATTACCTGGCTTATTTTTTGTTTGCCTTAGTTTTGGCGAAACCATCTGTTTCGTCTACTGGTAGTCCTTATACGGACGATTCATCTGAAACTTCGCATACTTCTAGGTCTACCGAGCTTGAGCAGCCTGTCATCTCATCAGAGTACCCCTTTAGAGAACCAGTTGAGTTCCACTGGCCTCTTTTCAATGCTTGGTTTGGGTTTGGGGTCGGTGAAGATTTTCCCCCTCTCACATCGGGATCATCGTTTTTAGCTGCTATCATACCTCCCAACCCCTGTACTCTTTTGCAAGATCTTACAGTGGATTCATACATGGACTCATCTAGTCCTAACGATAGTGAGGGAATTCCAGTTTCCGATGAGGAATACCACCTTTTTCTAGAAGAAATCCATCCAGACCCTGTTCAATATTCACCGTCGGTGTCGCTTCCAGCAGTGTATAGGTCTTTGGGTCAGAATATGGCTGGTATTGCCTCCATGGAAACTTCAACCCTATCAAGGGGATCAGTTCTCCCGTCATTAGGGATGTCAATGATGGAAAATGTATCGTCGACGCTTTTTTTTATGTCTGTCCCCACTAGGCCTATTGTCTGTGTGGCTGCATCGGCACCAATCATCACTGCTTAGTCGTCAGGAATTTCTTCTTCGGTAGAGACTTCAATTGCCATGTCCATCCCTGACGGAATTTCGTTGAAGAGTATCAGATGACTTTACAGCCACAAAACTCCCAGACTAATCAGTCCTCTCAGGCTCTTAATCGTCCTTATTTTTCTCATTATGGAGCGGATGGTACCTCGATTTATTCACTTCCATTTCAATACGATGAGCACGGAAACCCCATCTATTTTCCTGCTCCTAAGGCTTATAAGTAAATTAACGAATTTATAGCTACCTTGCCTGTGCAACCTTATAACCAACAAGGACAACCCTTCTAGGGACAACCTTCATTTCAGCAAGGATATGCTTTTGCCCACGAGGACAACACTTTCAGGGACAACCTTCAGCCTAACAAGGGTATGCATATGACCCGCAAGGGCAACCCTTATAGGGAAAAACTTCGAGGTCTAGCAGGGATTATTTTATGGCCCACAAGGTAAGCCTTACCATCCTCAAGGTCAACCATTACCAGCTCATCCTCTGGTCTAACCAGGGCAACCTCAAGGACCAGCCGGGAAATCGGTGTATCAACCCGGACCTTCATACGGTCCTAGTGGGAAAACCCATTCATCTCAAACTTTGGTGCAACCTCAGTAGCCTTATTTTCCAATTGGTAAAAATGTTTCATAGCCAGGGCCATATTATTGTCCTATCATAGGTCAACCTAGTTATCAGGTACAACCTAGCCCACCATCGCCATCAGGCCAACCTACTCAGCAAGAGCAACCTGGTGGCCCTCATCAGCCAGGCCGTCAACCTGTTCAACTAGGAAAACATGCGTAGCCTGTTAACCCTGCTCAGCCGCCGCTCTATTCTATGCCACAGTCAAATCAACCCGTGCACCTGACTTATTTGGCTCAGCAAGGCCCTACTTATTAGCAACCCATTCGACCCCAAGGTGGTTATTTTCCTCAAGGTCAATATCGATCGGTTTAAAACCTGCCTCAAGGCTTTGCTTATTACCCTCAAGTGCCAGGCTATAGTTATACTCTGCAGCAGAATCCCTATGCTGCTCAATCGGGCCCGTCATATACTCAGAATTAGTATCCTGGTTATCAACCCCCATATCCTGGTTCTCAGCCGCCATATCAACCGAATCATCCGGCTTACACCCCTTATGGTCAAAATCATCTGGGACAAAACCAATGGGGGCAGAGTTATGCTCAACTAGGATGGAGTATGGGTATAGGTCCTTATTGAGGACCTGTTATTCCTTTTAACCCTCAATTATATTTTCTCACTACGTTGGAGCTATCGGATGTGTCCAAATTGAAAAATGATCCCATTCTTCATAATCCATTTTGGCCTCTAGTTTCGACGAAGGTTCCAGGTGATTGTCCCATGTTTGAGGGAAAGTCTGGAGAAGACCCCCAAGCACACGTCATGACATACCATTTATGGTGTTCTTCTAATTCTTGGGTGGATGACTCTGTTTGGCTTCATCTTTTCCAGCACACCTTACCGATGCTACTGATAAGTGGTATATCGAACTGCCTCATGGTATATTTCAAGATTTCAACACTCTTGCTATGGCATTCCTAACTCATTTCCAGTTGCCGGTTCATTATGAAGCTGGGACGCATCTCCTAACATCCTTGAAATAGGACTAGGCTACCCATATCTCAGAGCACATTCATGAATGGAGACGACGTCATTGCCTGATTAAGTTCAAAATTCCTGATCAGCTTCTTACTCATTGGTTCACTACCTCTTTTTCAACTAGATTGTGAAATACATCATCATGGGGGCATGTGTAACTGAGGAAAAATCCATCGCTCGTGCCCAGTACCTTGATCTAGTGTACTCTCAATCGGGCATTTTGTATGACATCTTGACTGAAGCCCCACGACTTGGGACCTCTAAAGCACTGGCTACCCCATCATTCGACGACGTAATTGGTTCCATATCTCAAATTTCATGCAAGTCTTCTAATGGGAAGCAGAAATCGAATTCTTCTAATACTTCTACTCCTCAGTCTACCCCCGATTCTAGTAAAACCTCCGAGGTCAACGCCATTCAGGAAAATCCTATAGAAAATACTTCCAAAGGGAAAAAGAAGGGAAAAGGAAAGCCCAAAGTCTATGCCCCAAAACTAGAATCGTCTAAACCTCGTGATGATGATGGTTCACAGCGGAAATCGAAGTATCCCTGTCTGATTTGTGAAGAAGATCACTACACTAAGGATTTTCCTCGACGATTCAAGGTTAGTCAACTACTCAAAGGTGCAAAGGGAACTCCGGAGGTCCTTAAAGAACCTTTCCCATCTTAGCAGAAATAGATGGTCGATCAATCTGCACCATTTGTGTCGTTTGGCTCTCAAATATTTATGATGAATGGTTCTGTACCTATTTTCATCGCTACTCGGTCAAAGGATTATGCTGGATCATAGAAAGCAACCAAGAAAGAGATTGTTGATGGTCCTCCTCTCCCACCTGCCTCTAGTCCTCTTGAGATTGAAAGACCCAGTGCCAAGCCCATTGTACGCCCACCTTCTAAAGTTGTTCTATAGAAATATTCCTATAATCCTAACGCCTGTGCTGCTCAGCATTATATTATTGTTGAGGATTTAGCACAGGCGCCATCCGCAATGTCCAAATTGGAAGTCCTCCAGAGTTATCCATCTCAACGGAAGGCATTATCTGTGATCGGCGGTATCGATCCTACTGATTCTAGTCTTCTCACTTTCAACTTAAAGAATTTTGTCCCCCAACTTCCGCAGCAGATTGTGCTGGTTATACATGTTGGTATTAACGTTCTCAATATCCATAGGGCTGTTGTGGACAAAGGTGCATCTACCTACATCATTTCATCTTCTTTCTGGAAGGCCATTGGCTTTCCAGGTCTCACTTTGTCATCCAATGCCCTTGAGGCATTTAATGGAAGGGAATCGAAACCCTTGGGTGTTCTCACTAGCTTACCGATCACGTTGCAAGGAAAGATGGTTAGCATTGAAGTAGAAGTTGTTGATGCTAAGCTCAACTATAATATTCTACTAGGTCATAGTTGGACTCATGCCATGTTGTACGTTCCGTCCACCCTCTTTCGACTTCTAAAGTTTCCGCACGATGGAAAAATCGTTGTTGTCGATCAGTTGTCGTTCTTTACCTCGTCTTCCAAGAACAATGTGCCATACGTGGATCAGATTCCTAATCCCCCTTAGGGTCGGGTCTTTTCAAAGATCCTACTCTCATAGGCATTTTTCCCTTTCTGCCACCAAATACCATTCAAGTTAATATGATCTCTCGATCAAATGACACAGGATCGTCCGTTTTCCTGAACAGGTTGATTCATTTTGGGATTCGATGCTTCTAAGTCCAATCGAAATCAATTATTGTGAGCTTACAGGTGCATCCAGTTCTCCCCCTTCTAAATGTGCTTCTTTGAGAATGGCTCTTAACGTCTATTCTCAATCGCCCTGGCTCGGCGATGCCGATTTGTAGGATCCTTTGAAAGAAGTGTTTCCATCCGACGAGGCTATCATGGAAACCATGTCTCTTGAGGATCTACCATGGAGTGATGGGCATCATCATTCCTTTTTTATGCCCTGCCTCGGGGCCATGTCTGACTGTCTTGAGTGTTTTGCAACCCAATTTCCTTCTCCGCCACTTCAAATGCCTATCTTGACTCATGAAGTTTTCGTAGAAGGTAGCTTGGGTAACATCACTCAAATGATGCTGAAATTTCTGTGAAATCGGGGATTATCGAGAACATCCATGTGGGAGTCACTTGTTATTCAGATGAATTCCAAGTGTACACTAGCCTTTTTCATGAATTCCATGATGTTTTCATTTGGTCTTACAAATAGATGCCTAGGATAGATCCCAGTATTGTGGTGCACGAGATTCCCACCTACGCAGGCGTAAAGCCTATGCACCACCGTCTGCATCTAGTGCATCCTCAGAAAGTTGCCGCCATAAAAGTTGAAGTTGAAAAACTTCTCAAAGCGGGTTTCATTTATCCAATTCCTCTGACAGAGTGGGTTTCTAACATTTTCCCTGTGGATAAGAATCAGGGGGTAATTCATTTTTGTGTTGATTATCACGATATAAATCGGGCCTGTCCTAAGGATAACTATCCCACCCCGTTTATCGATCAAATCATTGACGATTGTTCGAAGAGTGAAATTTTCTCCCTTATGGACTATTTTTCTGGCTATAACTAGATTAACATTCTCCTGTCGGATTAACACAAGACCTCTTTTATCTCTCCATGGGGAAATTTTTCATATAAGAAACTCCCGTTCAGATTGAAAAACGTTAGAGCTACGTTCCAGCATGCGATGTCTTATGCCTTTCACGATATTCGTCATATTGTTCAACCGTACCTGGATGACCTTTCGGCTCATTTAGCCACACAAAAATACAACTTAGAACATCTCCACCAAATCTTTATTCATTGTAGACATTACAACATTTGGCTCAATCCGCATAAATGTGTCTTCTGCGTCGATTCTGGTAGACTTTTAGTCTTTATTGTATCTAAAGATGGAATTCGCCTTGACCTGCTAAAGGTTGAAGCTATTGTTAATCTCCCCTCTCCATCCTCATTGCACCAACTCCAGAGTATCCAAGGGAAAGTGAACTTCTTATGTCGTTTTATCCAAAACTACGCCAAAGTAGCCAAAGGATTCACATGAATTCTAAAGCAGGATGTCCCTTTCTGTTGGGATGAGATTTCTCAGCAATATTTTTATAGGCTTAAGACATTGCTCGTCAACGATCCCCTATTACGTCCTCTAAATTACCATCATGATTTCACCCTTTATCTTGTTGCTGCCTTCAGCACGCTCGCCATGGTTTTTTTTCAAGATGATGATGACGGTAATGAGAATGTCATTTACTACTTGTCTTGAAACCTTCTTGACCCTGAAACATGTTATGCACATGTCGAAAAGTTAGCATTGGCTGCGGTCCAGGCTGTCCAGGGTTTTCGTCACTACATCCTTTTGTGCACGGTGACCGTGATTTCTGACTGTAACCACATGACTTATATTTTGTCTTGGCAGTTACTAGGGGGAAAATACTCAAAATGGATTGTTATCCTCCAAGAGTTTGATTTGTAGTTTACTACAGCCAAATCGAAGAAATCACTTGTTTTTGCTGATTTGATTTGTTCTCTCCCCGCAAACTCTGGCCCTTATCAATTTGAGGATCATATTCCAGAAGAAACTCTTTTTCTGATTAGCACCCTTGATCCGTGGTATAGTGATATCATCGTGTACCTCTAGATCTCTACTTTCAGATCTGAGTTGACGAAGGATGTCTGACACCACATTTGGCATCAATCACAACCCTATCGTATCGTCGGAGATACCCTTTATCGTGTTGGAGTCGATTCCGTGCTCCATCGATGTCTGACCCTTGTGGAGGTTGAAAAAGTTCTAAATGACTGCCACAGTGGTGCCTGTGGTGGTCACATGTCTGGTTATTCCACTGCACAGAAGCCTTCATGAAGGCTATTTTTGGCTGTCTATCTTTAAAGAATGCATCGTTGCAGTACGCAAGTGCCATACATGCCAGATATATCAACAAAATATGCATGCGCCACAAATTCCTTTACATCATGTTATTACCATGGGTCCTTTTTCCAAATGTGGCATCGATTTTATGACGTGTAACCCTCATTCGGTCTGGGTGGCATGCCTATATTATCGTTTTTGTCGATTATTTCACGAAATGGGTCAAAGCGATGCCTGCAGTAGCTGCCAATGGTAAGATAGCGGCACAATTCATTTTTAATCACGTTATTACTCAGTTTGTTGTTCCTCAGGCCATCATCACTTATCATGGTTCTCACTTTTTGGATTATATGATGGAGGAGCTGACATCTAAGTTGGGCTTGTGTCACAACAAATCAATGCCTTATTACCCTCAAGCAAATGGACAGGTTGAAGCCGTCAACAAAGTCTTTGTTACCATGCTTCAACGAACAATTGGGATCCATAAATCAAATTGGCATCTCATGTTGTTCTTAGCTGTTTGGGCTTATCAAACTTCAGTTAACAGTGTGACCAAATTTACCCCATTCCAGTTGGTATACGGTCTGGAAGCCACTCTTCTGATTGAATGTGAAATCCCTTCACTTAAATTAGCTATGGAATTATTGCCTGATACTTCGCCTGAAGAAGAAAATCTTCTCTACTTAGAGACATTGGATGAAACTCATCACTTGGTTTCCTTAGTCATCAAAGCATAGAAAAATCGAGTCAAAGCTCATTTTGACCAAACAGTTTCCCTGCGCTCTTTCATCGAAGGCGATCTCATTCTCCTATACGACCAAGTTCATGAAAAGCTGGGGGTAGGAAAATCCCAACCATGTGTCATGGGCCCTACATTGTTAAACGTGTGTTACAGAATGGGGTTTATGACCTCATTGATTATGAAGGTTATCCTTTATCGCAACCTAGAAATGGGTTGTTCTTGAAAAAGTATTATGCTTGAGTCATTCATGCATGATATGTGTACATAGGTGATTGTTTTCATTTTGTGTGAAAGTTTTTGTTTGATGTTCTTTGTGAGATTTTTCTTCTTATTGGGTCTTTTTTGTTGTGTAGATGTATGTTTCCCCTTATGTCGGTTTCACAGATGTTGCTTCCTGCAGTACCAGGAACTTGTCTTCGACAACCTGGGTAATTTAAGATCTTGTTAATGAGTTGATTAAATTACAAGGTATTTGTCTAGGACCAATTACAAACAATGTCACTGAATATAGTGCTATTTTGGAACAATTAACCGAGGCAATTAACCTCAACATACGCGCGTTTCTTCTAAATTTGGATTTGCAGCTTGTTGTTCTTCAACTTAATGGTCATTATTTAGTTCGAAACCCATGCATTTTGATATTTTATTTGCGTATTTGTTTACTTGAAATACATTTTGATTTCATTACATATCAACATATACCAAGACGAATGAATACATTAACAGATGCAATAGCTAACATGGTGCTAGATATACATTTGCGCAATTTATAAAACATCATCATATGTAAATAGACCCATGTGGAAAATAGATGTATATATATATCATTTGTTTGCAATGTGTGCATCATGTAAAACCCAAAAAATAATATATGCCTATTTTGGTTACATCGTGAGACAACATGTCTCTCAAAAATGTGTAGAAATAAAACCTAAATGCCTAATCGGCATGGTGCTCATGATAGCACGTCACCGCCCATACCAACCGCCTCAACAAGTGATGGATACAACTTGACACTCCTACAGTGTCCCTCTGATAGGCCCGAGGCACATCATCTAAGAGAGCATAGTCCAGGACCCCATGGGAGATCCCCTCCAGGTTCTGCACTAGCTCCTCCTCGCCACCCTCACCATGAGGATCAAAATCACGAGGAAATCACCTCACCACCAGTGACATGCCAGCAGGATGCTCTGTGTTGACATCTCCATACATATAAAATTTAACTGTCAGAACATGCATATATACCAAAAAATCATAAAACTCACGAAAATAAGAAATGAGTATCACCTAATTATTCATCCCAATCCTCTCCCTCCAGGAGCAGGAGGTCGGGATCTTTGGTGAAGTCTGTGCTAGCGTAGGGCCAATCCTCCATAATCAGTTGTTGTCAGAGCCAATCAAAAAACTCTGGGCTCCAGGACATCTGTTGGCCACCCCCTATTCTAGGCATCAGTGCAACCCATCGGGCCATCCTTGTCTCTATGGGTGGCGGCATCGGGACAATAACCTCTTGATGCTAGAATATGGGTAATCGTTCCAAGAAGAATGATACCAGAATCGAGCCATAACTAAACTGCTTTATTTTGGTCTTCTTTCACTTAGTGAGTTGTCGTTTGATGTTGATAGTCACGGCCTCAGCCCAGTTGAAGATGGTTGGGTTCATACACTTTGAGGCAAGAAGTAGTTGTTTCTTTGTGGCCTCATGCGATTCCTGTGATCCAGCAGCCCACGTGATAGTGTGTAGCACTACCCTTAGTGCTAAATCAGGGATGGTTTGGATATGCACTTTGCCACTCCCTAATCACTTTCGTGCCTCGTGGCACACCCTGTCAATTACCATTCCATGCTTTCTCCGGAATGCCGGGTACCGGTTAAGATAGGGACTGCACCCCTATGTGACAACCCAGTGATGAAATCTATATCTGAGACTTCGAGTTCAAGCTCTTTATCCTGAAGCACAAAATTCTCCTGGTCTTCGTCCCGAATGCTTATCAAGTATTGAAGCAACTCAGGCTAAGCCTGGAGACATGGTGTCAAGAAGAACTTATTAAACCCACAATTCATGAGGGAATTCATGCATTGTTCATTTTCCATTGCTTTTTCATCCTCCTCACTATGTTCTCTCTCTTTCCACTTGATAACCATATTTTTTCACTTTGTACCTGCATGAATTGATCATAGAAAAATTATAAGTCCCCTTGGGTATCAAAATTTGCAGTCTATTGGTTGCATTTTCTTAAAAATAATGTAAATTTTGGGTTGCGCGGTTGGCGCGACTATTTGGCTAATAGTCGTGCCAACTGGCCTGACCCCTATGTAAAAAAGGGTCGATTGGCGCGGGTCCGTGCCTGAAACCGATGCCAACCGCGATGCCCTAAATTTTAAAAATCCTCCCCTAAGGGATCCCAAATGACAACTAAATGCAGTAAAATATAGCTCAAAATATGGCAAATGGTGTCATCTCTTACCTGAAACTGACAAAATCCAGATTGATCCACTGGTTTGCTCACAATCGTCACCGCAAGATCACAAGGTAAATGGACCACTGTTGCTCTGTAAGGAGGTAAAAGTGAAAAGTAAATAGTTTTTTACCATTTATGGTATTTTATAACTTTTCAAAGTCTAAAAATAGGTTTTAAAACATATTTTTCGATTATTTTCACATTATTTTTTAGAAATACATTTTACACACGTCTTTTTGTGTAGCAACAGGTTTCCACATGGTTTTGATGAAGAACGAGTTGTATTTTATACTTTTTTCAGACTCAGTAAAAACATGAAAAATTAACTACCAGAGTCATCTTTCAACTCTTTTCTGACTCTCTAAAACTGAAAAGATCACCGAGTTTCTTGTCGTTTTGAACTCATTAAATTGGCTATGAAACGATATCTACCCAATACATGTTTACCCCTTTTTCGAGCTGGGATAGATTATTTACGAAAAAGGAATACCTTAGCCGATCGCAACTAAGAGGTTCTCTTGGACACAATTTTCTACCTTTTCGGATCTGAGGGACTATTTCCAGAAAGGGACTACTGGAGTTTTCTTTTCCACCTTCTTTTCAAACTCTCTAAACATGAAAAGGCGCTGAGTTCTCCCTTTGTCAGACTTGTTAAAACTGATGACATCAAACTCTGTTGTGATGACGTTACTCGAGTTCCTCCTTCCTAGGGCTCGTAAAATGTACTAGGTTGGATTTTTCCAAAGGAAAAACTTACATCACAAGCATATGTTATCCCCTTCAAGATTTTTTCCAAGAATAATTGGGGTACTCGCAAGAAATGGTGGGGGAAAATGGAACCAAGACTGTAGCCGTGTTGGCAGTATGTCGTTGTTGAACATGGCACTTGTCTGCATTCATGTCGGGTTGGGGATATATCACCTCGTTGTTTGCCTCCATGGGTTTGGGTAATCTCTTTTGACCTCTCATCTACTCTTTGCCACGTCACCATGACCTTAGATCCCTTGATGTCAAATACTGCCAAATCTAGTGTCGTGTTGTCAATATGTTCAAGAGAAGTTTGCCTCTAAAAGTTTTCAACCTCCCTCTGATTATCTGTTAGTCTTGATTCAAAAACATCATGTTCCTCTATCTCGCGTTGATGATGTGGGAAAAATTATGGCCCTCCTTCGATCAAGGTCACTTCCTGTCGACTCCAGCTCATTATCCAGGAAGTTGATCTAGAGAATCCCTTCAGGTACCTTGGAGCCTACATGCCTCAATGGTAGGTTCTTCGCATTCGAAGCAAGGTTTTCATTATTGGCCTTCGATCGACCAATTCTGTGGGTGTTCAACATCAGATCACTGTTCACACTCCATGGATTGTACCTTTAGTGCCTTGAGAGCCATTTTCATTATTGGTGGTTTCTCTCGCATTTTTTAACAACTTCATCATTGGCTGGTAATCAAACGATTTTCTTGCATGCGCGACTTCATCTAACATATTAGCATGCTTGAATTTGTACTTTGTTTGAGTTGATATGGAGCACAAGACCCTGGGTTTTGTCTAATAAAATCTAGATTGCAAGTTCTTTGTGGATTACTATGACTTATTATGTGACTCTTCTGATTGGATGGCTGCAACCATACCAGAGTCTATTTATTGATCCCTACTGCTAGATGGTTGTGTCCATACCTCAAATCTCATTGTTTATATACTCTATCATGGATGGCTATGCCCATGCCACATGTCATGTATCAGATGTATCAGTTGTACTTGTACTTGCAGGTCTTCTGACAGCAGTGTTTGGGTCGGACGTGTTCTCATAAAGAATTTCACCCATCCCTCTCTCTAGGACCTCATGCTTTAGGGGGAATTTATTACACAGCATTTTGTTACCATCACTGCAATCCCTCACCCTGCATATTGGAGGGTCTTTCCCGTGACCAGTGTGCAGTGTCATACTCTGCAAACACCTTCATTTCATCTTTCTGCATAAGGACATGATTTCTCTTGTTGAACATTTCCTTAGAAAGCACTCAAAAACCTATGTTTTGGCATTTGCGTGGGTAGTCAGTTCACCCCTCGTGCCAATAGGGAAGGTTTTCACTAGATCCCATGCTAGCTAGCACTCTGTCTATTTTTTTTACCCATGCTAGCCTTTTTGGGAGTGTTTTTTAACAAATTGGAGGCGGAAGTTTCCTTTAACCACCTCAGGAATGACTCATTGCAAGTGGTAAAACTCGATAAACCACAGATCTCTTCCTTTAGGAAATGGTTGATGGAACATTCTTGGAGGATAGGACTCCCCCCATGATTATAGGAATCCTAACCTCTCCTTCTCCCTCTATATAAACCAGCCTTCTCCCTTTACAAAAGCTAGAGCTGAACATATAGCCAAGAAGCTGAACTCGAAGAAGAGAAATTATAGCTGATTAATTGCTATAGAGAAGGTTGAACCAAGGAGGGTCCCGTAGAGAGAGCCTCGTCTGAATTCCTGATGAGCTTTGTGAGACGTGCTCTGCTGGAACCTTGCTAGAGGAGATCGCAATGTCGAAGCCTGGTTGTACTCTTCCTTCTTTAAATTAATATACTCGACTATTTTCTTGGTTCTATCTTTGTGTTATGTATATTTAAAACATTGGATTTAGTCTTCTTCGACTGACTGATAGCTACAAATGTGAATAGTATGTTGTGTATCATATTTTTTTCTTCTGTATGTGCAGGTATCTAGGCATGAGAACGAGCGGATCATGACCTATTGAACCAGGAGCAAGAGGTAGCCATTCCTCTGGGCGACACAACAGCATAGGACTTCTGGTGAGTTATCTATCAAGTATTTGTCCATTTTTTAGCTAAGAATTGATTTCATAGCATGTCTTCTTTGTGACTAGACCCACTCTAGGGCTAGTGGGATTGCCTCTATCTGTAGAGGGGATTTACCTCACCAACAATTGTAACCACTGAACCCGTCAAGGAAGGAAAAGAACCGTTTCCCTGCCAGTGTGTCCAAGACCTAGTCAATGATGGGGAGGGGGAAGTGGTATTTCTGCATTGCTTTATTCAATTCTCTATAATCTACTCAGATCCTCCATTTCCCATTATTTTTAGGGAAGACTACCAGAGGGGAGACCCATTTTCAGTCTGAAATAGGATAAATGAAATTTACATTCAATAGATTTTGCAGTTCCTCTTTTACAATCTCTTTTAAGTGTGGGTTTAGCCATCGCTGAGGTTGTCTAATGGAACAAATTTCCTTATCAGTATAAATGTGATGGGTGCATAGCTGAGGGTCTAAACCCTTCATGTCTAGCTAATCCCAAGAAAATTCCCCTTGTTACTTCCGAAGGACTTTTATAAGCTTTTATTTTTGGTCATCATCCAAATTGTCATTAATATTCAGAATCTTTCCTGGCTCAATCTAAATAGGTATGTTTTTACATACAGTAGTTGTGGGAATATGTTTATCCTAAAGGTCTGACATAGGATCCTCTTGAGCTTCGTCTTCGAGGGATATTTTCAAAATTTGGCATTTTAAATTTCTAGATGTTGGTGGCTGACTCATAAAATTATTGATTATGTCGTCTTTAGTTTGATCCTTAAATTCAAGTGCTTCCAATAGTACCAGAGGTGAACGAATGTTTTTCTCCCAGTATGTACATGGATTATTATGAAATTTTACCATGGGTTAGCTTGGTTTGGTAGGTGGATAAATAAGGATATTTTTTATAGAATCCCCTCTAGTGATAGTCATTCTACCTATTCGACAACCTATGTAAGCATCGACTGTGGCCAACCAAGGTCGCCCAAGAATCAATGGGTACCCGTCCATCCTATTCTTTGGATTAATAACTAAAAAATCAGCTAGATATTCCCATGAGTCCACAGAGACCAGGATGTCCTGCACTATTCCTTCTAGTCTGATAACAGACCTGTCAGTTAGTTCCAGTAGTGTAGCCATAGGTTCTAAAGCTTATATGCCCAGTATTTCACAGGCCCCTGTAGTTAGGATGTTAATGGTTGTCCCTAAATCAAAGAATGTGTTTAGAAATGAGTGTCCCGATATTTTTACAGTCACGATGGGATTTCCTAGGTCTTCATATTTCACGGGTGGCTCCCTACCTAGTAACAAATCAGATAGCGCCCCTACCACATTAATGATGGGCGCAGCCTTCATTTTTTTTACTTGATTTTTCCCACATAGTCCTTTAATTATGTTTGCATATATGGGAATGTTTTGGATGACCTGGAGAAGAGAATTTTTGATACAGAGGTTTCTCAACTCCCCCAGGCTATCAAAGTCTGGAGAGATTATCGGTTTGGGCAGAGTTAACCTTTCAGGGAATGGAGGCGGAGACATCCTATGTTCTTTAGGTCCTTGTTGGTCAATTTCTTCTTTATCCTTGCCTACATCTTTGCTTGTTATATTTTCTTGGCTAGGTTCTGCTGAAGTATCAATTCGGGACTAAGGTGGAGTCGTGGCTTCTACAGGTAAGATAGTACATCCTGATCTCAGCCTTAGTTTGTTGCACTATTTCTGTTTTAGTGCTAGAATTTGGATTTTCTATGATCTAAATTAGTTGAACCGGTCTATTGTTGGGATTAGGATTGGGTTTGGCTGGTAATTGGGGGTGTATGACAGGTTGTGGGTTATGCTGCACTGGGTATGGAGCTGGCAGCGTAGGTTGATTTTGAGTTCCCGCCCCCATTGGTAGTTTGGTCATTCCCAGGGGTCACTGCCAATTCCAATTAGTGTTTTAAGGAGGAGGGTTTGGCCACTGGGCTTGATATGGAACATTTTTCCAATAAGGGGGCGAACAAGGAAAGCTTGGCCAATTGTTCCCTGATGATGGTTGTGTAGGCCAGGGTGGTATAGGAAATGAATATTTTGGCAAAGTAGAAAAATTATTTTGATTCTGCCAAGCTATTGCAAGGTTTTTCTGGTTAAACTGCGGAGATGAAAAGAACTGAGGCAGGTCTTGTGGCATACCTGGTCTTGCCTACCATTTTCGACACGGATTCATTAGGTAGACTGGTTCTGTTTCTTCCTCTGCTTTCTTGTAAACTTCTTTTAGCATGGGAAGTGAAGGACATTGGTCTGTGGTATGATCCTTAGTGCAGATGGCACAAGTTTGAACCATGTCTAAAGGGCATTCCCTTTGGATGTGCTTCTTTCGACATCGTGGGAAAAATATGGCCATGTTTTTTTCTACTATAGTTTGTTTCTGCTTGGCTTGTAAAACATTAATTTGTGTTCTTAAGGTACCCAAAATGTCAGTTATGAAATCTTCCAACAGATTGCCAAACTTTTCTCTATTTACGTTGCCATTGGACTGCTTAAGATATTTTTTCATAGAATCATGCCCAATTGGCTGATTGCGCACACTGCCCAAGACCATCTAATACACAGGAAAACAATCTCATCATATTCTTCTTGGTAAATATCTCATTTTCCCATTATGTTAAGCTTTTCAACCCATTCTTCCTTCATTCCTTTCATCATTGTGGCTTTTAAGATGTCCTTGGATAGCGTGGTATATGGAGACCTTTGTAAATTGTATTGAAATCCTTCTACGTACTCTTCTAACGTTTCATTATATTTTTCAGCCATATTGAAGATTTCATATTTTAGGTCTTGGTTTCGGAAATAGTCTTGATATTTGTTAAGGAAAATGTTCTTCATTTGGTCCCAGTTATTAATGGTTCCCCCACCTAGTCCCATGAACCAATGTAGTGCTTTTCCTTTTAAGGTAAAGAGAAATAGTTTCAATTTCTGAGGATCAGTGGTGTAGTCATACCCCCTACATAAGACATCAAATTCATATAGGAATGCATCAGGATCTTTCGTAGTCAAACCATAGAAGATGGGAATGTTGTGCAAGGGAATGGATTTCCTAGGGGCGTTTGCAGCATGATCAACAATGGGGTATTCCAATGTTGATGTCTGCCTCTGATTCTGATTTTGATTATTTCCCATTTGATCGAAGAGGTGCTAGAAATATTCAAGGGTTTCTTGTTCTGGAGGAGTGATCTTGGGGGTTTGGGAGGTGAATGCGGTGGAGGCTTTACAGAACTTCCCTGATCTGGGATCCTGAGTACCTTTGTCTCAACCACTCTTTTAGGTGATTTAGGTTCTGGAGCTTCTATTTGAATTATGCTACTATTTTCTGCTTCCCCTTCTTGTAAATTGCAAGAACCTCCCTCTCTCGAAGGTTCAGTGCCTATATGATCAACAATTTGAAGGATTCACTCAGATCCTTCTGTTTCACCATGAATCTCAGCGTAGGCTACAAATGGTGAGGCTGCGGCTTGAGGGAGTGTGATAGGACTTTGAATGGACATAGTTCTAGGTCCTATAGATGCCTGAGATTCAGCTTTATTAATGATTTCGTCTATATATGTTGTTCTTCCAAGGATCACCAGTCCTTGGGATCGTAAGTATATTTTAGAGTTATTTCAAATTTTTCCATCTTTTTCTTCCTAGTCATTAAACAAGAGAACCTATTCTACTGGTCTTTGAACAATTTTGCTAAGAATCAGGCTAGAGAGCAATAATTTTGCTTTCCGATACGCAAGTTCTTACCTCTCGTTTTTAATACCCAATTCTTCATAGCAATGGAGAAAGATGAATAAAGGATGTCACTATTAACAATCTCCCTGGAAATGACGCCAAAAATGTTGGTGTCACAGAGGTGGCTTATTATAGGAAACCTTAGTGCTTCTCATTTAATTGTCAGCCCGAGGTAAGTCTTCTTATTTCAAGAGTGTCAACAGAATATATGCAAGTGAGATCGACTGATAGTTACTCTATGTTGTTTATGAGAAAGGATTATCTAATCTTATGAATTCAATGAACTTAAAGAAGAATGGTTTGGTAGATTATGGCTAATTATTATGTCTAGCTTAGAAAAGAGAAACCTATGATTGAACAACATAGTGATGGTTTGAACAATAATCTTGATGAATTGAACAACAATCTAAGTGAATTGAATAGCATTCTTAATGAATTGAACAAAAATCTAAATGAAAGGAACAAAAATTACTTATATAGATTTTCAATGGAATTATCTTTGTAAACTAACTAATTAATATTAATCAACAATTGGATGCCTCACTATTTTGAAAGGACAATTTAATCTGCAAAGACAAGTAATCATTGAACATTAATTATCCTACGAATTTTAAATCGATTGCAAGGGTGTTGGAAGAAAATGGAAACATCTAACAATTATGAATCATTATTATATAAACCAGAAGATACGAATGCGATTATGCTGAATCAAGAAGCAAAAATTCTAAACTATTTTGAAGGAATAAAAAATGTAACTTTATTGAGTAGAAAAGTATTTTACAACTGCATTAGATAACTAGACATGGATTCTGTAACTAACGCACAACAAAGAAATTGGCGAGGAAACTCCCAGGGGTTGGGCCCAGACCACTATAAGTTTTAACGCAATGAAAACCTCAAAAGGTAATTGTTCAAAACATAAAAAATCTTAAGTAACTCAAAGGATAATACAGGAATCCAATCTGACAGCTCTGCCTTGATGCATTGATTACAGAGGAAAAATTCCTATTCGACTCCATATCTAGTTCATCCCTGACCCTTTTAAAGGCATTTTCATGAAATGAGATAGTATTCTCCATATGACAACGATTGCACATGGCTGTCGTTTGAGTCTTCGAGCTTGGATCCATCTCTTTTCCTTCTGCCGGCTCATACATTCATGTCTGTCAGTTGTCTTCCATTTTCCGTTGGTTCAGTTTCTCTACCTTCCTGCATATGGAGATACAATAAGTCAAATTTATGTTATATAAATGCTCCTTTTTGTCGTTAGCTCAATTTCTCTTATTTTCATAAATCTTTTCTTTCTTTATTGTCAAAAATGAGGAAGAATTCCTAAGACTGTGCCATAATTCGAAGTAATTATAGGGTGAAAACATACCTTAATTCCAGCCCAACAACTGGAAGCAAAGTAGTCATTTGAGGAAATCAAGAAACCACTCACTCAAGCTCCAGTGTTGATTAGCCCATATTTTTCAAAGGAATTTCTAGTTTTTACATTTTCATCATAAAATAAAATTGTTGGAGTTTTGTTGTAGAAAGGATAGCAAGGTGTTGAGTAGCCCATTTCATTTTTTAGCAGGACCCTTGCTAATTTAGAATTGAAGTACAATATCCTAGAGAAATAGGCCTATGATTTGTTCAAAGCCATAAAAGATTTCAGAATTTACATTATGCATTCTCATGTCATAGAATTTTTTCCTAATGTTGTTGTGATGGACATATTGACTCAAGCTAATCCTGATGGTAAGAGAGGGAAGTGGATAGCTAACTTGCTGGAATATGATATAGAAATCAGATTTACAAAATTGGTGAAAGGTTAGGGGCTAGAAACGTTGATGGCTCAGTCCAATTTTGACTGTCTTGATATGAACATAATTGTAGAAATTTAAAAATTATCAGATGAACATGAAGAGATGATTCACATTGAAGAGAAGTAAATTATGTCTGAGTGGTACAGAGACATTGTTTTTGTCTTACATCATCATAGATCTCCTTCTGAATTTACAAAATCTAAAGCAAGGTTTTTGAAGTTGAAATCTCTGAGGTACTGCATCATAGATAAAAATCTGTATTGGAAAGATACTGGTGTTATTCTTCTGAATTGTTTTTTGGAAGAGGAAGATGAAAAGGTGATTGAGGAGTTTCATAAAGGATATTGTGGAGGTCATCACTATTGGAAGGCCATAGAAAAAAATATTCTCAGAGCAGGGTACTACTGGCCTACTATGTTCAAATATGTATGCAAAAATATTGCTGCCTGACATGAATACCAGATTTTTTATGGTAAGAAAAAGCTTGTTCATTTACCCTTGATTCTTATCTATGTTGAGGCGCCATTCCAGTAATGGGGGCTAGACTTTATTGGTGAGATTCATCCATCATATTCAGGGAAACATCGTTGGATCCTGAGAGCAACAAATTATTTCACCAAGTGGATTGAGGCAATCCCAACTAGGCAAGAAAATGATTCAACCATTATTTCATTTTTAGAAAATAAAATATTGTCTGGGTTTGGATGTCCTATGAAGATCATCCTTGAGAATGCACAGGCATTCAAATCCAGGAGTTTGATCATTTTTTTTCATCAATATCACATTACACTTGGGCACTCTACTATGCCCACTGCTTACTATCCACAAGGTAATGGTCTTGCTAAATATTATAACAAAACATTGACAGATTTATTAAGGTGGTGTTGCAGTAATGGCATCTTAAGCTGATGTATGCTCTGTGGGTTGATAGAGTGTGTACAAAAAGGTTAATCGGTACTTCACCTTATGAGTTGGTGTATGGAGCTAAATCCATTTTTCCTACATCCTTTGGAGTGCCTGTCATGAAGCTACTGCAAGGATTAGAGGAGGAGCCAAATGAAATTCAGAGGAGAATAAATTAGTTGATAGACTTGCGGGAAAAAAGGAAGGAAGTCTATAACAACAATCAACAATCTCAAAAAAGAATTAAGAATACATTTGACAAGAAGGTCAAAGAGTAAAAATTTCAGATTCAAGATGTGGTATTGAAGTGGGAGGCCAAAATTGAAGAAAAGGGAGACATGGTATGTTTGAGAATATCTGGAGAAGTCCATTCATAGTAGCTGCATTCCATGGAAACAACACTTACATACTCTAGGAGATGGATGGAAAACCTTGTCCCGGAGGGCCTGTCAATGGTAGGTTTTTGAAGCACTATTCCTCTTAAATTATACTTGTCTTTCATTCCATTGTATATATTCCATTTTGTTATGTATTTCTGCTAATAAAGACAAGCTAGTCATCAAGCTTGAGCCCGAAGTGAAGGCCATTAGAGTTTGAAGCAAGCTTGGAAAATTTCAGAGTTTTTATTTCCAAGAAGATGGATAGCACTGCAAGTACAGGATCTTTTGTGTACCACAAGGGCACACCATCCCAAGTGGAGCCACTGTTATCACTAAGAGAAGTGAAACATTATTTTTCATGATCTTTAAACCTATCCTAAGGTTCAAACCAACCTCCATATAGGTCACATCATGTCTCATAAGTCATCATTAGGTGTCATATTCCATCTCCCAAGCGTTTAAATCTGAAAAATACAATTTAGCCAATTTTTCCTCTTTTCGTAGCGTTTTACACTTTAAAATAGCAGTTTTGGCTACGAAACTATCAAAAAATGAACTAGACACGCTACGAAAAATAGTTTTTCTATCTATCTTGTCAAATATGGTGAAAGGTTTCAATTCATAATTAGAGAAGATAGGGTGGATGTCATTCGAGTCAGTTAGGGTTATGTCAAAGGTACGAGGTCATGCTTGAGGTCATCATTACTATTTTTAGCATATATGAGTCATGATTAGGGCATGAGTTTTCATCGAAAGCATAAAAAATTACCCAATTGAGTCTTTTTATCATTCTCTGTTTTATCCTTGAATGTTATTGAGTTGCTGGAGAGTTGCTTCAGTAAGGCAAGTTGGTTGCTGGTATTTTCAAAAGATGCAAGTTTCACTAATGAAGCGAGGTTGAGAAGACATAAATTCACTATGGCTGCAAGAAAGAAGACTAAAAAAGGTGGTCGCTACCTTATATATGAACCAATGGACATGAATTTGTTAACTAAATACCCAAATTCCATGGATATATTCAAAAGAACAGGTTGTTTACAGTTTTTCCAAAGATTGCAAGGGTGCCATTTGTAGGTTTCTAAGGATTTTTCTATCAGTTTCAATGGAACAGCTTCAAAGTTGGAAATGTTAAACCTTAGAGTAACACCAGAGACCATTGTAGCAGCAACAGGAATCCCTAGGGGAGGGAAACAATGGTTCAAAGGCATCAAGTTCACCATGCAGGACTGCAAAGAATTTATCAAGCCAGAGCATAGAGAAATTGATCTCACAAATTCCATCCTAAGGAGCTACATCAAAGACAATTTCTCAAATTTCTTGCTAATTATTCATAAGTAATTCACCTGTGAAGGGAGGTTTCACATAGTATATTCCTACAACCTTAGGCTTCTACTGGATTTTGTGGGTAAGAGGTCTCTTGAATTGCCTTTTTACTAATACAGAAGTCTAGCTAAAATTTCGGATAAGGTCCAAGTTAAAAAAGAAGGAAATGAAACTTCTCTCTTTCATCATGGTTTGATCAAGTTGCTGGTGTTAGAGGAGTTAAAAATATTAAGCAGAGATCGGACATCCTTTCTGTTCATCAGTGTTTTTGAAATAGATGATGTCACTCCTAAAAGAGTTCCCAAAACTATAGATGTTTCATCACCTACAATAGTAGAGCAAGTTGATCCAGTAAGCATGGAGACAAAGCCTTTGCAAAATTTTGATACACTGAAAGATACACATGCAAAATAGAAGCCAACAGTGAGCAAGCATGGAGGAAAGAGGGTTACAAGGAGACAAATAGTGGCTAAGGGTAACTTAGAGGACATATTGCATGCCACTGATATTGAAGAAACTCCCACAGTCCAAGCTGAAGACATAGATGAAGGAGGAAGGAATCTTAAGAAAGGAAAAACAAATAAGAAGTTAGAATTTGCAGGTGATGATATTGGATTCATGTTTCAAGATAGAAAACCAATGAAAATACATGCCAAAAAAGTCTTGAAAAGAAGCAAAGAAACTCATAAGGTCGGTGAAACTGTTCAGCCACCACCAAACATCATAGACCTCTCCTCACCTGCAAAAGAAGAATTATTCATCAAATAAAATAAGGGAAAATAGAAAATCACTGAAAATTCAAAAGTTGAAGTCCTTAAGGAGCAGTTGAAAGATGCAAGTGAAGAGATATTAGTCTTGAGGAAAGAGGCAAAGAAACATAGAGCTGAAAGAGTGCATTTTGAACAAATGAGAAATATTTGGGAGGATCAAGTCACAAGTGTATCAAAGACCTTGGACAACACAGAAAAATTAATAAAGTGGAATCATCCACTAAGAAAAGAGGTAAAGCACATAAAAAAGGTAAACCTACACTTACAATCTAAGAACAAGACATTGAAGGACCAAGTCAAATACCTTCAAGAACAACTGGACCTGATTCATGAAGAGCTAGAAAAGAAAAGTTTGAAGATGACTGTGGTTGAGGAGCCCATAGCTCAACTGATCATAAATGAGGAGGAAACACCACAGGAGCCATAAGTTTAGATTAAATATGCTTTAGAGGGTTCATTACATGCAGAAGATAAAGTTTTAGCAGTTGGAGGTAAATTTTTGGAGCCAATTTTGAAATGGGGAATTTCTGCACTTTAACACAGTTTCGTAGCGTTTACTAGGCTTAAAGCCAGGAAAACACTACGAAAAAACCTGTAGCGGCCTTTTTTCCTCTAAAGTAAATTTTTTCAGTTTTCAAGGAGGTAAATTTATGGTGGTGATGTTCATGACTTGATTTACAACATCGAATAGCAAAGGAGCAAAGTTATTAGGTGCGGAAGCCATTTTTTCAACGCTACCAAAACTCGCTACGAAATTGTCTTGTTTTCATAGCGAGCATTTGTTAAAGGTTTTGGAGCATCTTAATGAAATTTTTGGACAGATAAACTCCTACAACATTTCAAGGTAGCTTATCATCAAATATTTATGACTCAAAGGAAGTTTTGTGGAGATAGGTTATCAACCAAAGCAACTTGGAAGATAAAGGTTAAGCATTCCAGAAAAATAGGGTTATGTCCCACAAGTCTAGGAGGGTTTTAATATGTAAATTTGTGATGAACTATGTCATATCTTTTTCGAGAATGTGCTATTTATGTTTTAACCATCATATAATTGTTTCAAAGATAAGGTAGAGTTGTGTAATAAATAGGAGTTAGATTCCTATTAGGAGATGTCTTCTTTAAGGTGTAGCTGTCAGTTTTCTGTTAGAAGTCGTTTTTTTCAGTTATGTGATGTGTCACAGGAGAATTTGATGGTCTAGCCACCAGGAAGATCATCCTTATTGTAAAGAAGGTCTATTTAAAGACAAAGCATCGAAGTAGTCAAGGGTTGGATATTTTTTGCACTAAAATACTGCTTTTATGTGTTTGACTAATATCAGTAATACAGAGTGACTTTATTCTTGACAGACCTGAGATTCTCATGGGGTTTTTAATGTCTTATTGATCTATATCTTAATGTTCTTACCACTTGCAGTAGATTTCATCTCTATTACTTAGAATTCATAATTTATGCTCTGACTTCCTTTAGTGATGAAATGATTGTGTTGCGATATGTTTTATGTGTGAGTTTCCTCTGTTAAAGACAACTATCTACCTCTGCTTCCATGTCAAGAAACCTTTCCACTGAAACTATTGATTATTGAATCCATAAGCCCAATGGTAACAACCTTGTAGTATTTTCAACTTTCAAACATAAAAAAAAAAAGTTAAATTTCAAATAGAGTTATCCATCTAGTACCATCATTATTCAATATCATAAAACCCCCTTGAGAGAGCCCTCTCAGGCTGAAGAGGCTAAGCTTCAATCAAAAGCTAGTTTGAAAAAGTTATAATGAGTATTTTGATAAGCAGCCAATCAAGTAAAATTTTGTGATAACATAAGGTATCAAATTATTTGCAAAAACCATGTGATTTGAGGAAATTATCTATGATGAAAAGCCTTGATACAACTATCTTATGTAAAGTTTCTAAATTTGTCACAAAATATTATGTGGTTCGTATAAAGGACTAAATTATTGGTACTCTTATGAATAATCTTCTGATGGGAAAATGACATCTTGAGGGCTGTGATATGAGCAATAAGGAATCTTAACTTCAAACACTCTCAGATTTTTTGAATATTTTAAGATTGAACTAAGTCCATATTACATCTTGTACTATCTAAATCAACTATTATATAATTTGATCTATGGAAATATAAGCATCATCTCTATGGTATGGTATTCTAATGGGATCTGAGTTTGTCACCTAAGAGGAACTATATCTAAATCTAAATTAAGTAAGAAGTGGTTCGAGCTCTGTGGATGATCCTTTTAATTGACTACAATGATATGAGATTATTTGGGATAGTGACATGAATGTGTTTCCTCTTGAATCAAATCTTACATGATTATGATCCCTGCGTGTAAAGATAATTCCTTGTTGTATATCAAAGGTTTTTAGATAATATTTGAAGTTCCATTATTATATATTGGTATTGTACAAGCACAAGTCTCCTCCTTCCTAAACATGTTTGATCTATGTCGTCCTATAGAATGGTCAAGTATAAGAACAATATTTGAGACATAGATCAATGTAAATTCATATGAAATAAAATCTATGAACACACACAAAAGGTGCGCATTACATATTTATATTTATAACCCAATAAATTTGTATGGTATCGATGGATTTGTTCTCGTAAACAACTTTTCACTTGGTTAAGTTTTACGGAGAAATGATAACACAATATGAGGATAGAAAGAGAAACACCTTCTTTAGAAAATTGAGAAATCTCAGAAAAAAGGGTTCAACAACAGAGCACATTGAGGACTTCCAAAAATTGAATATCAAGGTAATATATTCCAAAGGAGCATAGAATTTATGAATTCATAGGTACTTTAAAGGATAAAATCCAACATGAGTTTTTCCTTTGGGAACCTAATTCAATGGAGAATACATCCAGGGTGGAAAGAAAATTTGAAATCAAAATTATGGCAATAAGTAGTCTACCACTCAAAACTATAAATATGGAAGTGTTGCTTCCCTTAGCCTTCAACAACCTACAAGGTTTACACCACAAAAATTAGAGGAAAATAGAGCAAAATGGATTTGCTACAATTGTGATTGCAAATACATTGAAGGTCGTAAGTGTGATGTGAAGAAATTATTCTACATAGATTGTGAAGAGGATGAAGAAAAGGAACAAGAAAAACAAAAGAGGAGGATATACACTAGGAACCAACCCCAGATAAAGAATAAATTAATCCAAAAATATCTTGTAATTCAATGGAAGGAATTATCACTCCTCAAAATCGCCATATAGAAGGATATATCAAGAAGAAAAAGGTAATAATGTTGATTGATTCAGGCAATACCCATGATTTTATTCATTATAATATAGAGAAAGAATTGAATTTCTTCCTATATCCAACATCAGAATGTCAAGTTATGGTTGCAAATGGAGGAACTATAAATTTATCTAGAAAGTTCCATAATATAAATCTAACCATGGGGGAATATGTATTGATTTTTCCAATTCTTTCCATTGCAATGGGTGGCGCTCATGTTTTACTAGGATTCCAATGGTTACAGTATTTGGTGATGATAGTTTTTAATTTTGAAGAACTTTTATTGATTTTTTTTTGGAAGTAAAGCAAGTTAAATTAATGGGTATCGAGGGGAGAATTGGAAATATAATCAAATCTGATGGCATGACAAATCTTATTAAGAAATAACAACGTGGCGTAATTTCACAATTATGCTCACTAGAGATTCAAACATTGAAATCATCTATTTCTCCATATCTCCAAAAAGTCTTGGAAAATCATTACAAGTTATTTGAGACTCCCAAAGGCCTCCCAACTATTCATGATCATGATTATTCTATTCATTTTATTCCAGGAAGTGTTCCTCCAAACATCAATCCTTATAGATATCCCTTTGCCAAAAAAAGTGAAATTGAATGTAAGGCTGCAAAAATTCTAAAGGCCATTATAATTCAAGCTTATCAAAGTTCTTTCTCTACTCTAGAAGTGTTGGTACAAAAGAAGGATTGATCATGGTCTATGTGTCCGGATTATAGGGAGATCAACAAGCTCTCTATTAAAGATAAATTTCCCATTCATGGCATTGATGAATTGTTGGATATATTACATGGATCAATTTTCTTCAGCAAGCTAGAACTTCGTTCAGGATATCATCAAATTAGAATGAAGACTGAATACATTCTAAAAACAACATTTAGAATTCATGAGGGTCAATATGAATTTTTGGTCATGCGTTTTGGCCTTACTAATGCACCTTCTGCATTTCAAGTTTTGATTAATTCCATTTTCAAACCCTTATAAAGTTTGTGTTATTATTTTTTGATGATATACTAATCTACAACAAGTCCTGGAAGGATCATGTTCAACATGTTTACAAGGTGCTCAAACTACTGGAGGAGAAGCAAATATATTCAAAAACCTCCAAATGTTTCTTTGGAGTACAAGAGGTGGAATATTTGGGTCATATTTTATCTCACGAGGGTGTTAAGATAAACTCTAAAGAATTAAATCCATTAAGGAATGGAATATCCCCACAAACATAAATCATCTTTAAGTATTTCTCAGGTTGATAAGGTATTATCACAAGTTTGTTAAGAATTACAGGAGAATAACAACACCTATAACAACATTAATGAAGAAAGATGAATTTTCTTAGACTCCATAAGCAACTAAGGCCTTTGAACATCTTAAAGAGGTAATGTGCCAAGCCCCGGTATTAGCTACGCCAAACGTCATAAAATCCTTTATTATGGAATGTGATGCCTCAAGAAATGGAATTGGTGTTTTTTTAATGCAACAAGGAAGACCCATTGATTTTGAAAGTATTCCAATCCAAGGAAATTATTTACAAAAACCTATTTATAATAAGGAAATGTTGTCAATACTACATGCACTAAAGAAATGGTGATCTTACCTAATGGGAAGACACTTCAAGGTAAAAAAAATCATGATAGTCTTAAATACTTTTTGGAACAATGATTATCTTCAGAAGAGTAGAAAAAATGGGTCACAAAGATGTTGGGTTATGACTTTGAAATCATATATAAAAAAAGGAAGCAAAATGTTGTTGCAAATGCACTCTTAAGAAAGGATAAGGATGTGGAAGAATTTATTTGTGTGATTTCTATTATCCAACACGATTGGATAACTAAAGCAAGGGATGAATGGGAGAATGATGAAGAAGTGTGGATGCTCATTCAAAATTTGCAGCAAGGTCCCAGTACATATAATACATTTAACTAGAAAAATGATTAATTATGGTATAAATATTTCTTATATCTTTGTAATAATTCCAAACTCAAATAAAATATTCTTTTGGAATTGCACAACTACCCCTTAGGAGGGCACCCAAGATTTTTAAAAACTTACCATGGGGTCAACAAGGAATTTTTTTGGGATGGCCTTAAATATGATATTCAAAATTTTGTGGCAGAATTTTTAGTTTGCCAACAAAATAAATTTGAGACAATTAAGACCCCAGGTCTGTTACAACCTTTGTCCATTCCAATTCATCACTGGGAGGAGGTCTCAATGGATTTTATCAAAGGTTTACCCTATTCAGAAGGAAATAGTGTCATGATAGTGGTATTTTATAGAATTAATAAGTATGCACACTTTTATTCATTATCATATCCTTTTAAATATAGTACAATTGCTACTGCATTTATGGAAACAATTCAAATCTTACATGGAAATTCAAAGATTATTGTAAGTGACAGAGATCCTATTTTCACTAGAAATTTTTAGACAAAATTATATTCTTGTCTAGGAATTAAATTAGCTCATAGCTCATCTTATCATCCTCAATTTGACGAGCAAACAAAGATGGTGAAAAAATTCTTGGAAGGATATCTTCTTCGCTTTGTATATGATAAAGAAACAAAATGGGTCAAGCAGTTACCTTTATCGAAATAGTAGTATAACACTTCCTTCCATACTATAGTAAAAATGACCCCATTTCTGGCACTTTATGGATATCATCCATCATTCATCACATAATATTTCAGACAAAATTCTAAGATTCAAGCAGTGGAATATCACATTAAGCATAAAAAACAAGTTCTCCAACTCTTAAAGGATAATCTCACTCTGGCGCAGAATCAAATGAAACAATAGGAAAATCAACATCGCAGTGAAAGAAGTTTTGATGAGGCGAGGAGTTACTTTTATGGCTACAAACATACAAAAAAATGTCCCTCAAGAAGGCTAAGAAGGATAATAAATTATCACCCAAGTGCTATGGTCCTTACAAGGTGTTGCAAAATATTGGTACTATGGCATACAAATTGGATCTTCCCACATATTTCCAAGGACACCCAGTTTTCCATGTTTCATGCTGAAAGAAGGTTATCAGTGACAAGATCCAAGTTCAAAGTCTTTCAAGAACTTGGTGAAGAAGGAAAAAAAATATTTTAGCATGAATAAGTCATGGAAAATTACAAAATCAATTAATTTTAGAGTATATCATTAAGTGGGAGAACTTACCCACTAAATATTCCACATGGGAGGATGATCATTTTATACAAAAGCATCTGAAACTACTCAAGCGTTGAGGAAAACAATTTTTTGAATGACACAGGAATATTAGGTCCATATAATACTAGTCTATATCCCTTATTATTATTGTTAGTGTAGCCCCCTATTTTTATTATTGTGCCCATGTATCTCCCATATTGTTATTTTTGTGCCCTTACATTATTATTTTTATGTAATATTTTATTACATTATGACCCCTTAGACTCATATATACCAAGGAGGTCTTATCATTTCTATCATCCAATAATTGTTCATTTTTGTAATGTGAAGGATGTTTCCCCCTCGAAGAGGATACAATTTAAGTCGTTGATCTATATTTTATTATGTTTTTTTAGTTGGTTTCATAACACATATTGCATTCATTTGTGATACAATGCATGTGTCTCTTTTCTTGAGGAAAAAGACATAAGAAATACATTAAGGGTTCTATTGACTCCTTCCATATGTATGCCAAAATTTTGTGCTACAATTAAAGTAAATAAAAAATATCGATGAGACCCATCTCAAATATATAAGGCATATAAATGACATTTATAGGGTTTGTAATTGGCACATTAGTATACATGCAGAACTTGCAATTTGAAATTTGACAGATCTTAAATACTCTATATATTGAATCGCCTAGGGTTTTTAAACTCGAGGAGAAGTCTAAAAAACCTAGGGCTAATCGTTTACATTGAAAGAAGAAGCACTATATCTTGAGAATGACGGAAATGACATCATTTTTATATGACTAGGATGATTACAATAAGTACAATATTAAGAGGGAGTTCATTCACTTCTCAAAAGATAATTACTCTACACCTCCTTTATTTGATTACTATTTTTGTTATTTTCTTTATCTTTCGATATTATTTTTCACTTTTCTTAATTATATTTATTCTTCCATAGCTTCCTAATAAAAATTTTAAGTCAATAATAAGGTTTAACAACATATTTGGAAGAATATCATAAAGCACGAGGAATTTTATGAATAAGAGAATATGTAAATGCAGAAGGATTGAGAATATATGCACTAGGAAGTCTAAAATTAGCATGCAACATGAAAGTAATATTTTTCCAGTAAAAATAAATTCTTGATAAGACATATACTTCATTTGAAGGGATTAATTTAGATTTTTTGAAGGATATAAAAATGGATTCTAGTGATTAAAATAGCTTGTACTCTAGGATTTATTTAAGTAGAAAAAACTATTTCCTTTAGAGGGAGAAGAAAGCAGAACTTGACATGAAGGATCTTGGATTGATACACTACTACTTGATATTTGGTAGAAACCTAGTCAAGGAAAAATAATGTGATCAAGAGCCTAGAATTTGGACGATGAAATTTGATTCACATTTTGATATATTTGATTTGATTACTAAGTTGACAGTGATTATGATAATAAAAAAAGGAATATAAGATAGTTTTTTAAAGTAGTTTGGCTAAAAAAATATGATGGTATATTGGATTCAACACTGATACTTTGTAATAAGATGTTTGAATATTAAAAAAGAACCTATTTTTTCATGGAAGGTCAAAAAATATTATGATTTTTAACATATGTAGAATGGATCCATGAAGCTACAATTTATCTCTATTGACGAATAGGTAGCCATTGAATTGATGAAGTCTCTTCCTAAGGGAAAGGATGAGTATTTTTTTGAGACAAGCTTGGGCTTGTGTATATCTCATCCCTGTTTTGAAGGGAGTTAAGATGTACACCTTTGTTCTCTGTGTGTCATTTTCTATGGCCAGGAATAATATCTATAATTCAAGTACATGAATACGGATATGGATAATGGTGGATTAGATAAGCATCGGGGATCAAAATTCTTAAGATCTATACTATGACCCAAAATAAAATCCATTAGTCAAGTAAATTAATATAATATAAGAATGGTGAGGGGGATCGACATTTCCTTATATCAAGTATTGTGAAAATCGATTAGGAAATGGTCCTATGATCACATACTTTAGTGAATCTATGCGGAGTATGTGCCTTAAAGAGGTGTTTTTGTCTTATTGAATGCCTCTCGGCATTCCGCTCTAATCTAGTGGAGAGATACAACTTAATTGTCAAGGAATTTACAATTTGAAAATGTTGGTTATGATGATGTTATCATCATTGATGCTTTTCAATTCAAATCCTTCCTTATAGAAGTATTCAACTTGAGAATATCCTGATGAGTCATTATGAATATCTCCCTAGCTAATAGGGAGTGTTGAAATTGTAACTAGGTTTGGTCTTCATAATTGGTATTATACTTATATCAAAATATATATATATATATATATATATATATATATATATATATATATATATATCTATATTATCATGTTCTTCATGCTTTTTTTTGGTCAAAATAAAATGTAAAAGGGCATGCTCTTTTTGACACTTGTAAGACAAGAAAATTTGAATTTTTAACAATGTCATTTGTCCCTCCAAGTTGACCAATTCATACCTCCATATGAAAATTCGACCTACGGATGTGTCTCTTCGCATGAACGAACAACTGTAAATACAGCCAATTTGTCTTCGTCAAGGAAATATTTTGTAGCATCTATTTAACTCATAAAAAACAAATTTTTTGAGGCATAAGAGTGACCTTTCTAAAGTATATATCCAACACATTCCATAGGCATATATTGGAGATTTTAGAGACATAATAAAGGGTGATATCTAAGGAAACATAATGTTAGTGTCAGTCTATATAACCTATCACCAATGATCAAATAGGCTCTTATTATGTCTTGTTAGGGTCTCATAGTCAATTTTTTGTCATTTCATTAAGTTTTCAAAGAAAAAATTTGGTCACTAGGTATTAGGTCTAGGACTATTTTCCACTCCTTCCAAAATTTTTACATGTTGGTCCATGTCATCACTCAGCTGAGTGTATCATCATTGAGAGATTATCATCATCATTATGCCTTCATTCAGTCATTTTCTCCATTAGGTTATTAGGATTTCAGTCACCAAAACTCTCATTTCATGCATAAAATCTGACAAAATGGAGGATTGGTAATAGGAAAGTATATTCAATAAAGTTTCATTTCAAAAATTTAATTTTATGTTTCTATATGTAATGTGTACTTAATGTTCCAAAAGCTACGGTTCAAAGTTTCAAAGAGATTCAATGTTAAAAATAAACTACCAAAGTTCAAGGTTACAAAATTTCCAAGGTTAGAAAGTTCAAAAAAATGAAATTCATGCTTGGAAAAGACATGTGGGGCCCATCCTAACTCAAAAGGAGTCATTTCATGTTTATAAAAGGGCCAAAAACAAAAAACTCAAACTCATTTGCACTCTTATGTTCTCCTAGCATCAAGCTCATCTCTCGTATTGGCAAGAAAACATGTTTTTTACCTCACACTGGAAACAATTGGACCTCGTTGCGCATACAGAGCCTTTGCTGCACATCTGGAGTAGCACGCTACAGATAGAAGCACTGCACTATGCATGGGCGTTGACCATAGGAGGCATTAACTGTGCATGGGGAAGATTATTGCAGAATTGGAGTTTGGCAATCAAAATTTATTTCTTAGAGCTTCACACCAGCCATTGCACCCTCCAAAATCTTCAAGAGGTAAGTTAAAGACTTTCATACCCTCTTAGAACTCTTATATCAAGAATATTTAATGAAACAATTCTTCTCTTAGGGTTTTCTTAGACTTAGTTTTTTTTCTTTCCAAATGATCAATTTTTGCACAAAACCTTAGTTTTCTTGCCTCTACATCTTTATTTTCAATTGACATCTCACTTCCATCCATTATATAACCATTTCCCTTAATTTCCATCACTCTCCCTATAAACCCTACCCCAATTCCCCTAATTTGGGTAGTTTTCCTACCTAGGAGTGTGTTTGAACTTCCTAGCCCATTCCCCTCACTCATTTCATTCCATTTCACTTCCTAAATATCCCTAATACCCCTGCCCATCTCCCTAAATTTTCCTACTCCCATCTCCCTTCCCTAACTCCCTCATTTTATCCCTTTACTCCTTTTCCCTGTTTTTCCCTCCTATCATCTAGGGTTTCATCATGGAAGTTGATTCATCACCAACATAGAAAATAAAATATAACAAAGGTTGAAACATAATGAGGTTTGATCCCTCCAATTGCAATGAAATTTCTTTCTCACCATTCATCAAAAAGTTCTTTGAAGATATCAGTTGTTGAGGGTTTTGCCAAAGACTGGAGGAGGTAGGTTTTCATGAGCAGCTCACAGATATGTTTGCCACCACTTTGAAAGGAGAAAATGCCACCATTACAGGTATTGATTTCATATTTTCAGTAAAACCATATCCCATGCTACAGGGATACCAAATCATGGTGTGTATTGGTTCAAAGGCATGAACCTATACCTTGAGGAGTACAAACCCTACTTGAAATCACAGTACAAAGGAGCTCATTCACATGTTTTCCCATTCATATATTTGTTGGAGAGATATGCACCATTGATGATAGTTTTCATGAAGCTTTTAACATGTGAGGGAAGGTTCTAAATATTGTATGAATACCAAATTCGACAACTCATGCACTTCAAAACTATGAAGTCTCTCAATTTGTGAAATTTCTTGTATAGGAGTGTGATTAAAATGTCTAAAAAGCTGCAGGTGAAAGATAGAGAGAATTACCCTAGTATTTTCCATCATATTTTGTTGAAGGTCATATTTCTCCATCATTTGTCAGAAAATAACATGACATGGTATTCCTTCATTGAGGTAGCTTTGCAAATGCACATAATTACTACTCTAAGTCAACAACAAAACATGTCACCTACCATCCAGGAGGTTGGTTCATCAAACAAAGAAGAAGCAATGACAAAGAGACCTAGGCCTGAGGTCACTCATACATATCAGAGAGGCATAAGGCTTGTGTTTTCTCCTCAAATTGAGGAAAGGGCCAAGCCCACACCAGCAAAGCAAGGAACATGAGTACAACATGACACCACCATGCATGATGAGGAAGAGCATGAGTTTGACCTAGTAGATTTGGAGGCTAGTGATGAGCATGAAAATATAGAGAGGGTTATTAAAGACAAGGATTCACAGATCAAACATATCCAAGATAACTTTGCAAGGGAAAAATTCATCATTTCATTTCTAGAGCAAGAAAACCAACAGATGAACGCAAAAGAATTGTCCTTGGAGAAAATTTAGTTTGAGGAAAGTAAGAATTATGTGAAAGAAAGAGCATTGGCTAACATATATGAGCATGATGAACATGAAAAATAGGTAAGAATAAATAGGCCAAGAACCATGGGTCTCAAAAGAGCATTGCAGAAGGAAAAAAAAAAAACCCTACAGATGAAGAGCTAAGTTTTGAAGAAAGGATTTATAATGAGATCAATGAGAACATGGAGTTTTGTCTTGATAAATTCAATATCTAGTCGGATAATATCCTTGAAAAGGCCAACAAGGATATCATGATTCATAAGCACATGGCTGACCATTACTATGCCCTAAATCAAATTTGTAATGTCAAGGTCAAACAGTTACAAGCCAAACTAAAGGAAACCCTAATTAGCCATGAGGAGAAGGGTAAGTTGGATTTTATTTTTGATGCATCTATGATTGCATGACACACATAATTTGGCACTTCTAAACCAATTTTGAAAATATTTGGAGCATTTTTGTATTTTGGTGAAATTTGGTGCAATTTTGAAAAATTCAGAAATTTGACTAATTCCAGAAGCACAATGAGCTCATGTTGTGCTTCTTTCTCGGGCCTCCAAATGGAAAAAGACCAAAATCTCTAGAAAGCTAATGGAATCCTTTAAAAAACCATTTTCTTATATTTTTTTTTATTCAGGGCTTATATTTTGAGAAAAATGCAAAAAGGGGGTCAAAAATCAACATTTGTCCCCTCTTTTTGACTTTCATTGTGCACAGGGAGACACCTTGGAAAAATGGACCTATCTCAGCCAAAAATGGGTCATTTTGAATGAAAAAATACTCAAAAAAAATCTAGACTCTCACATATTTCTAGAACTTGTCTCGGATTTCAATTTTGACTTCAGTAAGGAACCTAAAAATGGCCTCAAACAAATCACTGCGCTTCTGCAATTTTCTGATCATTTTCATGAATTTTCACTTTGTAAATTTTTGCAGTTTTCATTTTGACTTTTTTAAAAGTCAAAAGGTCAAAGTATATGAATTTAAATGGTAAAAATTAAATGTAAATGGGTAATATATCATTACTTAGGTGTCTTATCCTCCATTTCATTCTTTGAGGAAATGTCTCCTGATCGTTATGAAAAGGAGGAAGTAACCTCCCTAATGTGTAGCGAAATTTGGATAAGTGCATGTATTTGGATTTTATTGTTGGAAATTCAACCTCCAAGGGAATATTTTGACCTCATTGGCTATATGAGGTACTTTTTAATCAGTTCCAAAGGTTTGATGTTATATAATTGACCATTGGACTCTATTGTATTTGTGAATTTGGTAGGAACTAATAAACAAAGTTTGCAGCTATTATGGTGGGATTCATGTGGTATGTGCTTTAGCAGTGTTTCTTCTTCTATGATCATATGTTTGAATGCAATGTACCTTCCATTTCCAGTTCCATGTTACATGTGTTTTATTTCTAAGATGATAAACATAATTCATTGATTTAATGCTTTGTTTTGGAGAAGCTTTCACATTTTTTTTCATTTTCTTCTGATATAAACAAATTCATTAGATTCATTCTCATTTTGAAACCCTACCAATATACCCTAAACACAAATATACCTCTAAAGTGCTAAAGTGTGTGCCTACCTTGCCCCATTACATCTTTGCAAATCTGGTTTTCAGAGCCCTCACCTAGTCCTCCTAGACCTAAACCACCATCCAACATAAAACCATGAAATCAACCAAAATTTGATCTAAAAATACCTAGCCTAATATCCTTTACACTCTAGTCAACCCTTTACTATGATCTCATTGAGAGAGCCCTCTAAGCCTAGTAGGGCTAGCTACTAGGTCAAAGTGGTATGTGGTTACCTTTGTTGGTCTCATTTTCAGCCTTCGGAGAACTGGTGGAGTGATAACATACTGGTGCCATTGTCGGGGAATGAAGTGATAGATATTCCCCAAGAAATAATGTCAAGGATCAAATCTAATTGCTTATGGTGAATAGTGATCAGGCATAAGAAGGTAGTGCATCTTTCACCTAGTGACTCTAGTATCAAAGAATCCAAAGGTTCAAAATTTTCATGGCGACTCCAATTTTCAAGAACCAATAGTTTGAATAAATTATGAGTGACATCATTTTTTTCAATATGGATTCAAATGCTTGAAGGTATGATCCTATGAATCGAGCTCATATTCCTGGTTTTCTGAATCGCATTCTTTGTATAGATTGGAAAACAAGGCTGCCAAAATTTAAAGGTCGGGATGGAGAAGATGCTAATTTTCATTTCTTCAAATTTCATTTTCATATTCATAGACTAAAGGTTGAATTTCCTGAATATTGTCTGATGAAAATGTTCATGGCTACCTTGGAGGAAAAATCAAGATCATGGTATGAGATTCTACCATCTTCCAGTTTATATTCTCTCAAGGAATTTCATTCAGTTTTCTTTCAACATTATAAAAGCTCTAATTCTTCCTTGTCGATGGTTGATAGTTTTTTTGAGATTTATGAAAAATTCATTGAGTTTCTTGAAAATTTGTATGGAGATGAAGAGTGCCTAGATGATGAGATCATAGAAGCCCTTTATGATTTCCTCCCAACAAGAAACAGTAGCTTCCTCTTTGGATTAAATAGTCTAGGACCAAAAAATAGAAATGCCTATTCCCGATCCTGAAAATGAAAATCATCAAGCCAATGTTAACTGTTATAAAACTCAAGTTTCTCCTTTTTCTGAAGATGAAATAGATCACCTCCTGAAAAGTTGTATTATAGCCCAAGATAATGAAGGTTTGCAGTGTTCACATATTCAAGAATATGTTAGTGAAACTTCTTCCATTTTTGAAAATGAAAATTTGAGTTTAAATGATGATAGTAATGAGATTGATGAAACTATACAGGAAGTTGTTGTGAGTAAGCCAATTTGTGATGATGATTTCCTGCAAGGATATCAACTAATAGGGACTATTTTCTTTCATGAAGATGATAAGGTTGTCATGTTTAACAATCTTGAAGAATGTTTTATGTTCAAAGATGATTTAGACTATGAATGGAAGGAGAATGAGTCTGAGATAGATAGCATGCCAGAGATAGAGTCATACGTTACCATACTTCAGGAATTTACAACCAACACTCAAAAAGTAGAAATTCATACTTCCCTACACCTTCCTATGTATCAACAACCAAGTATTATTTCATATCAAAATGAAGGGTGTGCTTATGTTTTTGATGGATATCAAGACAAGGTAACATTTAAAATTATTGAAGATACTTACGCTGATTTGTTGAATTCAATAGGGATGATATATTTTCTTAAATTTATGGATAATGAGGACATTTTCAGTGGACACTTGGAGTGGCCTAGTTTTTTTTTTTTATTCCTGCTCGAGGAAAGTGAGAGCCGAATTCAAGTAAGTAGACAATTGTTGGATTGGTTACACTAGAAGGATCACTTCACATGAGTGTACATATGTCTTTAGCGGGCAGGTGGTTGTCATCAGGACTTGAAGCCCTCAAGTCTCAGTGATATGATGACATCCATACATTTTGCATGTTTTTATTTCAGTCAGATTCAGTCATTTTATCATGTCAAGTTTTCAGTATTCAGTTTGGTTCTTAAAATTTTGACTCCATGCCCAATGGATAAGGCTAATTAGTCTATGGTGTTCTTAACACCTCCAAGGAGTTTCCATCCCCAGTTGGAGCCAATGTTAGTGTTAGTATATACATCCAATCACCAGTGATGAAATGGGCTCTTATCATGTCTTCCTAGGGTCTCTAGTCAATTTGTTTTTCATTTCATTAAGTTTTAAAAACAAAAATTTGGTCACTTGGTATTATGTCTAGGACTATTTTCCACTCCTTCCAAATTTTTTACATGTTGGTCCATGTCATCACTCAGCTTTGTATCATCATTCGAATATTATCATCATCATTTTAGTCATCACCATTATGATTTCATTCAATTCAGTGTATCCATTAGGTCATTAGGGTTTTAGTCACCAAAATTCTCATTTCATGCAGAAAATCTAGAAAAATGGAGTGTTAATAGGCAGGTTTATTCAATAAATTTTCATTTCAAAAATTTAATTGTACGTTTATATATGTAATAATTATTTCATGTTCCTAAAGTTTTAGTTCAAAGTTTCAAAGAGATTCAATGTTCCAAAGAAACTACAAAAGTTCAAGGTTACAAAATGTACAAGGTTAAAAAGTTCAAAAACATAAAATTAATGCTTGGAAAATACATGTGGGGCCTGTTATCACACATAAATTTTTAATTTTTGATTAGGGTCACTCACCTAGGTTTCATTCTGTCTCATAATATTGGCCCATGAAATTGATGAAAAATTCATGAAATAAGTCTTCATCCTAAGTCCAAAACACTTAATTAGTCATGTCATCTCAGTCATATCCATATCATCCACCTTAGGTTCACATGCATTGGGATAAAATTGGTTTTTAACCACATGTCTGATTTTTCACAATTCCACAGCGAATTCTATGCAAAACAGGTGATTTTCGCTATGAAATCACCTGACAAGTTCATAGCAAATCTGCCAACTTTCTAACTGAATTTGCTATGAAATCAAGTTTTTTGAAAAAGGTTCAGAGATTGATGATTTTAATCTTATGAGAGGTTAAGGTCAATTTTCTATCACATTTTTACCTATTTTAAATCATTATTAAATGTGTGTCATGCATGGACATCACTTTAACATTTTCCTTTTTTCATAATTCAAACTCCATGAATTCAAGCTTAATTACTTACTTTGCCAATCCATATTAGCTATTTATGTCACATTTTACCTTTTTTTCTAAGTATACCTCTATCTACTGTCATAAGTTAGCTTCCACCATGTGTTAATAAGTAGCTTGCTGTTCAAATAGGTTTCTTTGCAAGTGTCACTTCTTCAAGAAAGGCATTATGGTTATAAAGGAATATGGCCATGAAGAAGAAAACAAATAGAGCAGGATCCTATGTGATATATGAACCCATGGACCTCAAGTTACTCATGTGAGACCCCAGTGTTGCAAAGGATTTCATCAAAGCTGGTTGCATGAGTTTTTACAAGAAGATACAAAGGGATTTCTCAGTTTTTTTACTGTTTGAGTAGTCAACTTCAAGAGATCTTTGTGGGAAAATATAGGAAAATTATTAAAAAATGAGAGAGGTTATTGTTAATAACAGATCAAATAAAACTAACCTCTTTCACATTTCTCACAGGTGCTACCATTTGGGAGATCTGAAGACGTTTTTGGGATTTATTTTCAGAATGCGCTTTTTCCTGTTTTAGACATATTTTTCAAATACAGATTCCGAACACCTGTAGATGTTTTTCAAAAAACCAAGAGAGATTTTTCTTCAGCACAAACTGAATTACAAAAACCTCCTCCTTGTTTTCAAAATATATCAAGGATTCAGAAAAAATAGCAAAATTCTGAGTTTTTTTCCAATTAGGAAATTTCATAGCGAACTTCGGGCTTGAAGGCCAGATTTCTCTACGAAAACCCTGTAGATTAATTTTTGCAAGAAATATCATTTTTTCTGGAAATAAATGGAGGATAAGAGTTTTATTTAGCTTATATTTTCTAGCAAGCATATCCCGATCAGAAAGAGCGGCCAAAATTTGACTTAGATGGCTGAAATGAATTTTCTACCAAACTACACTACGAAATTGCCTATTTTACTCTGCTTTTGCAGAAAACAACATTTGGTAGTATTTTAGTGTTTTAAAGGAGTATTGAAGGTCATATAGCCACGTGGAAATATTAAAGGATATCAAAGGAATTTTTTGGTGAAGGCAGGGTCTTCAACAAAGTTGTTCAGCTCACCAGCTTATTAAGCTGCCACATCATCAATATGACAACTCATAGTTAGAATCCGAGGAACAGTTCCTATATTCCAGCCATGATGTTTTATTTTTAGATCATGCCTTTTTCCACCTCATAGGGCTGATATTTTGATAAACGATGTTTAATTATGGAGTTTTAATAGTTTGATAATGTGATAATGAGTGAAAGAGTGCTATTAGGTTTCTAATTCTTGAATACAGAGTTATCTCTATGTTTTCCTCCTTGTAATCAGTTTTTAGTTATATTAGGTGTCGATGAAGGTATTTTATGGTCTATCCTAGTTGGTAGACATGATGTAAAGGTGCCTAATTCTATAAATAAGGAGAGGAAAGAGTTTGAAAGGGGTTGGAGAATGTCATTTGAGACTACTACTATTGTAAATTTTGGAATATTAGTAATATACAATAATGGTGTTTTCTTCTTTACTTGAGTTTCTTTAACTGTTGACATGAGCTTATGTCATATGTTTCCTTAATATATTTTTCCAATATCTTGATGTTGAATTACTCAAAATTGATGCCCTCATGCTTTGACTTCCATTTAACATTGAGTTATTAAATATTTTCTGTGTGTTAGTATTTTATTTTCATTGAAACAATAAAAGCCTCAACTTCCACAAGGAGATTCATTTGTCACTGAATTCCTTCATACTGACTCCATGAACCCAATGGTGGTGAAACCTATTTCATTTTTCACCTACAATCAAATACACTAAGAAACTTATCATAGTGTTAGCCATATTATTTGAAACCTGATTGAGCAAATCATTAGTTAAATTGAGAGATCCCTCTCAGGCTGAAGAGGTTAATCCTCAGTAAAAATCTGGTTTGAAAGAGTTACTATAAGTTTTCTAGTTGAGCAGCCCATCACTACCAATTTAGAGATAACAGGTCACATCCTCACTCAAAAGGATTCATTTCATGTTATTAAAAGGGCCAAAAAGACAAAAATGAGACTCATTTTCACTCTTATGTGCTCATAGCATTGAGCACATATCTCATATTGGAAAGAAAATGTGTTTTTTACCTCACACTAGAAACAATTGGGCCTCATTTTTCATACAGATCCTTCATTGCACATCTGGAGGAGCATGCTGCACATACAAGAATTGCACTACACATGGGCGCTACACACACAAGGCCCTCATTGCACACGGGGCAGAGTATAGCAACCAAAATTAATTTTTTAGAGCTTCACACCAGCCATTACACTCTCCATACTCTTAAAGAGGTAAGTTATAGCCTTTCATACCCCCTTAGCACTGTTATATCAAGAATATTTAATGAAACAATTCTTCTCCTAGGGTTTTCTTACACTTAGTGGTTTTTCTTTACAAATGATCAATTGTGTCACCAAACCCTATTTTTCTTTCCTCTACATATTTATTTTCAGTTCGCATATCACTTCCATCCATTACATACCCATTTACCTTCATTTCCATCACTCTCCCTATAAACCCTAGCCCAATTCTGCCAATTTGGGCAGTTTTCCTAGCTATGACTATGTTTGAATTTCCTATCCCATTTCCCTCACTCATTTCATTCCATTTCACTTCCTAAATATCCCTAATGCCCCTACCCATCTCCCTAAATTTTCCAACTCCCATATCCCTTACCTAACTCCCTCATTTTATCCCTTTACTCCTTTTCCATGTTTTGCCCTCCTATCATCTAGGGTTTCATCATGGAGGTTGATTCATCATCGTCAGAGAAAAGAAAATATAACAAAGGGGAAGATAGTAAGGTTTGAGCCCTCCAACTACATTGAAATTACTTCCTCACCATTCATCATAAATTTCTTTGAATATGTTAGTTGTTGAGGATTTTGTCAAAGAGTGGAGGAGGTAGGTTTTCATGATTAGCTTTTTATCACTCAACAATCTCCTAGGTTGAGGCGAAAATCGGATGAGGTAACCTCAGACATCTTTTGGCTTGGTATATTTCCCTACCAAGCTCAGAGAGGGCTCTCTCCATATAAAACTATCAATCAAAGGAGATGATTGGAGTATGAAATGTACCTTAGGATCGGTAAGATAAGCTTTAGGATTTTGATTTAGGGTTTATAGGTTGAAACATCAAGAGAGAAAGTACCATTGGGAAATGGATTCAAGGTTGGTTTCTTTCTACAGATTTGAGGCAAATTATATCATATGTTCAGCCATATAAATGATGTGAAATGAGAGATGTAAAAGAGAAGAAATCCCACTAAACTACATGCATCAATCAATGGAGGAATATTTAGTGCATCTTTAGAAGAAAGGACACCAAGATTAATTACTAAAGAGAGCATCAAATGAAGATTAATTTTGTAAAGGTAACATTTAACACATAATAAGCATAATTAGTGTGAAAGGAGCATCTAACATGGATAAATTCCTACCACTTACTCTCAGACAATACTTAGCGGAAAAATATAATAATGGAAATGATATATAGGAAACACATATTGAACATAAACACCAAGATTAATCTCAAATTTCAGAAGAAGGGCACTACTGCATTTAGCTCATAACGATATCAGGAAAATATACACAGTCCAATAGCCTCTCTGGCTGAAAATTCGAACCTATTTAACTGTTTACAAATGCTAATTTATACAAGAAGAGGCTCGATGAGCCTGAAATCCTAATTCAAATTAACAACTTAATAAGACTTGAAACCTACCCTAACAGTTTTTACATAAAAACTAAAATGAGCTTTCTCTACCAAAAGACATTCTAGATCATTTGAGATACAAGAAAACATAATGCTAACATCTGGAAGAGGAGAAAAAGTTATGTTTGAAAAAGGAGACTTGGAAGGTTGTGAATGATAAAAATTTTCCAATTGGAGCTGCATTTGTCATGTCCACCTGTGCTATTTTCTCACAAGAAATTCCAAATAAAGTGGAGGAAGTGGAAGAGATAATTTTGAAAAAATATTCCTTCATAGTCATGTTTATCAAACCTTCTTTTGTTTGAACTGATCATGATCCTGCCCTGTCAGCTTTCCACTTCATCAATTTTGTTGTGTCACCCTACTGCCAAGTCATTCTCACCCTAGAACTGCTACCAAATCTTTACTGAGAATCTTTTTGTAGTACATACTAGAACATTTTCTCCTACATACTCTTCCTCTATCTGGTTACCTACCTCTTCCTCCTCTTCATACTTCAAATAGGAAAGTTTCAAAGTTCCAGACAACACATTCTTATTTTTGAAATAATGTATCCTCACTAGGTGCACATGATTGGTCACTGAAGATTTTATTCTGACTGTATACTGTAGTCATTTGGTTATTTCTCTGGAAATCCTTATCAGGTACTGAAGCTGCAGATTGAAGTGAAACAATATTGAAATACCATGTATTCGCATTCTTAAGGGAAACAAGTGACTAGTTTGAAATATTATGCTCATGTGGCCACGTGGTTTTGTTTTCCTCAAAGTAAGCCATAGAACTCCTACTATTTCTAGGTTCAATTTTGGTCCTATTTTTCAATTCTTGGATAAGAAATCCTCAGGCCTCCACTATCTCAATACTAGAAAAGCTATATTTCTTATGATGTTCCTATGGATTTAGTACAACAGCAGTCTCATTTCAATCTAACATAAATAAATTCATGCCTTCATTAAAAAAATGACCCCCATCATTCATAGAATTTCCTGACTTGAAAATGCTCTACAGGTGAAAATAATTTTCTTTTATGCCTTCTAGGAAATGCTGAGAACATTACTGAATGAGAAATAGAGTTGTAGACTAAGGAGAAAATGAGGACTAATTTCTGCAACTCGAATTATCTCGGTTTTCTTATAATTTCATTGATAATAACTTGGAGCTAGAGTTCGTTCACCATTTCTCCAATTCACCATTATTTCCATCGCCATTTTGAGATTGAGAAGCTTCGAATTCATCTTTCTACTGCTTGATTGTGATAAGATTCTTCCTTGACACAGGAATGTAATTGGAAATTTTTAATCTAGAATCTAAATACTTTAGCAACTGCAAGCTCTTGGTTCAGTGGAGAATTCCTTTAACATCTAGTGAACACCTACACACACATTCCTCTAGCTCGACGTGATCTCCTTTTAAGAGCTATGATCTTAGCTTGGAGCATTTTGACAGTTGCGATCTTGGGGTTTGAACAGCTGTTCAACTCTGTGTTTTTATTTTTTGGTCATGGGGAGTTATCCCACATGCATTGGAGATATAAAGTATCTGGTGTATATTTATGCCAACATATACATGATCTATTTTATTAGATCAATGCACGCATGCCCCTTCTCCTTGGTGCTTGGCACTTGTGCACTAGGCCCCTTGACTCGTGACTTTTGCCTTGGATCTAGTGTGTTGACTCTCGATCCTACTATGGTTCTTGTTAAGTCTCGGTGGCTTGGTGATGCTATTCGTCTTCTTAGTCCTATGGTGGCCTTCCAGGATTAGCCCTCAAGCTATTCTTTTATAAAAATTTACAATAAACCTTTGGTATTTGGAAATTAGCCCTCGAGGGCTTGAATTTTTTAATAAAAATTTGAAAATATAATCATAAAACCTTGAAGGCCCTTTGATCCTGAATTTTTTGTGAAAAAATCCTTTTTTCAGACCCCCTTCCTCCATTAAACTTTGAAACATAGAAGGGTTCCGAAATTGATTTGAACTGTCGATTTCATCCTTTAATCATCACCAATAGGTGTAACATGCATGAGGCTTACTATTTTTTTTTGTTTTTTTTTAATATAGAACTTAATTAATTAATTCTATATCACAAATAAAATCAATTTTACTTTGAATAAAATTTGATAAGGCAAAAAATCCATTTCTAATTTGTCTGACTTTCATCAATGAACTTGAAAATCTGCATACCAAAATTTGTATGCCCAAGGTGTAAATTTTCCAAAATTTATCATGTTTTAACATCAAGTCCAACTGCGGATGATGTCTCACTCGTGAGATATAAAATAACCTCAGATCCGTAGCTCTAGTGCCTGATCCATTGCTTCCTTTCCAAAATTTGACATATTTTCCTTTGGCCATGCAATGCTGACCTATAACTTGCTCTCTAACTGGAAACAAAATTTCAAACTGAAACCAACAACTGTACAAACTGATAATTGAAACTGAGAATTGAAAACCAAACTTTCTCACTCCTATGAGCTTATTTTTGTACATGGAAACCTACTCTAACATCTGTAATATACATTTTGATTCAAGCGACATGAAACTTCTACTAAACATAGTCAATCAGATGACTATAAAGAAGAATTATGTTTATAATTTCTTCAAAAATAAATAAAAGGCTAAAATATGGCAACTTAAAGTTCCATTTGGAAAGACCTCCGCAATCCAAAACTTCTATAAAAACAAATTTTCCCGATGGCTCTAACTGGATACCCATAGGATCTTCACAATCATGAAACATAAGCTTATTTTGAATACCAATAAAAAGAGAAACATCCTCTATGTTTACAGCTACAATCTTTCCATGTTTCATACCTTCATTTGTAACATCATTCTCAAAATTTATGGCATTAGACTGTTCGTTATTTTCAGGATCAAAATCTGGGGCTGGCTTAGTATGTTCTTGTAAGGCTTCATTTAAGACAATGATGTCTTGTGTGATTGCAAATTCTTCAAATGACTCTTCATGCATCTTGACCAAAGTTTTAATTTTCACCTTTAAAATTTCTGAATTTGTGGCCACCAAGGATGAAGACTTAGAAATGATTGGAATGCCACATAGGGAGTTCAAAACAGTCTATTGTTCAATGACTGATTTAGGAGATAAGAAATTGGCAGGAAAAATGGATTGACCGTCTTGATATTCTTATTTTTCACTTAATACTTGACATGGTTTCTGACTGTTATCATTGATCTTTGGAGATGGAACATTGATGTATAATTCAAGCTCTAGATTTATTTCTTGGGGTGAAACTTAACTATCAAAGTGCTGATATAGTTCATCTTCAAGAAAAGTAGAGGCTGCTATATATTGAGAAGAATCTTGTCTACCAAGGCAACGATCCTCTACTATTTGTTCTTGAGAAGAAAAATCATGAAGTGTCTCTAATATCTCCTCATCATCCTGTTGATGGGAAAGTTATTCCGGCCAATAGTAAGGGATCTCCCCGATAAAAATTCCCAACTAGACTCTAAACTGTTTGGAGTAGGGATCCCGTCCGGGGTGTGGGTCCAGCTACTGCTTAATTCTCCTTTCTTTGGGTCTCAAAAGAACTCAATGAACCTGCAGGCACACACATATTCATATGATACAAGATACATGATTGATGAGTTTAAACAAGTATATAACAATATGCGTAGCAAGATGAATAATAAAACATGAAGCCAAAAGAAACACTGTCAACAACATATCATAAGGGTCATGCTTGCATGTTGTTCTGACCACAGAAGAAACAATTCTTTGTGGCAGGAACAACCTTCACTTCCTTAAATGTTTATGATGAAAATATAAATGTCAGTAAACGAAGTTATCAGCATTCATTGAGGAAGAATAGGTAAAATTAACATCATTAACACAATTACAGAGAACTATAATGCATGAATGATGCCATCAGGAATGCAGTTTTATTAATCAAAATATGTTTGAAACTTAAAAAAGAAATACTCATAGTGACTGCACAGCAAAACACATCAGATCCAAAAGGATTTTAACAAGTATCTATATTCATATGAAAAAGAGTGTTATCCTTCTATAAAATTCTCTCTAACTCTTTGAGTCCCAACCAAAAGATCCTTTACAATTTTCCCGAAGGGGGTTTTATAGACCAAAATTTTCCCTTTGGGCTTCCTGAATTTTCACCTCCCGACTATTGAACCGCCCTGCGATCTGAATGAGAGTTGCGACCTGCGACCCAGCTGCAAAATGTGACTTGCGACCTACTGCCACCCGGTCATGAGAACATGTGTGTGATCGTGAGGTCAAGGGCATCAACTTGTTGTTCTCTGAGGAATTTCTGCCATGCACAATAATCCTCCGTTATAGGGGAAATCAAGGAAACTTCTTCAACCGATGAAGACACTCCAAAGAATTAGGAATTAAATTTTCTCTTTTCTGCATGACCAGGTTTGATAGGGAGGCTAGTTTGGTGTAGATCCAGACTGGTGTGACAATGAACTTACCCAAGTTGTCCTGTGATGCTGCAAGATCAGAAGTGGTAGCGGCTTGTTTAACGGGTTGCAAAAATGTCTGGATCTCCTGATCCACCTCTTCCCATGTCTTCTCCTCGCCCAATGCACCCAACGATGGAATGTGATGTAGGGTGTGCATTGAATCGATGCCACTGATTAGATCCTTGTATGTGGCCATCACCTTATCTAGGTCCTTGGACAGCTTATCTTTAGACTGCATTTTAATCCAGATCTAGACCTTGGCATCTTGTGTGTGGATCCAATCTTTCTTTGGCAGGTTTTCGGGAGCCTAGGGTTACCGGCCTATCCATTCTATCATTCTATCCAAAGTGGCTGAGGCCTCCTTCAGCTGCTCGCTCCTCTGCTTGGTCTCTGCTTCTGCTCTTACCAAGGGGGCAACTATTTGTTTTATAGTAAACATTTCTCCATAGACCTGTCTCAAGGTGATCTCTAATACATCCAGCTCTCTTCGAACGGTGAGCTGTACTTCATTGATAGGGGAAGTTTTGTATTGGAGCTGCTGAATCTCTTCCCTTAATGCTACGCTTTCCTGCTCTGCCCTTGCCTCCCTTTGCTCTGCTTCTTGTAACTTATATTTTAGAGAGAGGATCTCTCTGCTCATTCTGTTTACATTTTCCTCTGTGGCCGCAGCAAAAGCTGTGACAGTCGATGCTATCATTACTAGGTTAGTCCTAGTGTCTAGGACTATATCTTTTTCTGTTGCGACTGTGGATGAGGTAGAAGGATTTCATGCCAGGAATCTTCTTTTCTCCTGTCGGATCTTGAAGGAGAACTAATCGTATGTGAGCCTAGTAAGCTTGAATACTTCCTCTTCTTGCCCTTCGTAGGAACTCACATTGGAGAGTACAGAGCGTATATTGACTACAGGCACTTTGATGGGCTGTAGATATATTTGTGATTCTACACCTTGGGGAGATGTCTCGATGTTCTCTAGTATTCTATCCTCCTCCTCTTTTATTTTCTTTTCTTCCTCCTCTTTTCGCAACCACTCTGCTTCTTCCTTTTCATGTTCTATTTTCCTCTTGCATTCGACAGCTGCTACTGCTGCCTGCTCTTCTTTTCTCCTGCGTTCAGCTTCTACTGCAGCTTCCTGTTTTGCTTTCTTCTTGCGTTCATCTTCCACTTCCGCTTCCTGTTCGACTTTCCTTTAGTGTTCAGCCTCCACTTGATATAATTATCTTTTGAGTTGTTGCTCCACTTCAGCCTCTTCCTCTTATTCCTCCTTTTTTCTCATGGCCTCTTCTACCTGCTTCTTCTTCTACTCTGACATTAGGTTCCTTTTGTGCCTTTCTTCATCCTCTTTCATCTTCTTTTCTATTTCATGCTGAGCTTTTCTTTCCTACTCTTTCTGCTAGGCATCAATGTTGTGCCCTATACTGGTTAGAGGATTCTTAGCCTGAGAAGAAGAAGCGCCTCCTAATTCACGGCTTCTTTCCTCTAATGTATGGTCATCTAGGTCTTCTTGATCAAACCATACCCCCAGGGCAAGTTGCCTATCTACATTATACCAGTTTCTTCTTTCATCCTCGCTCGGGCATTTTGTGTGCTGGTAGTTCCATTTTAACTTAGCCCGCTTACAGTGATCAGGAACTATCCTCTTTGGGTCATATGTCTGGTGGTCCAATGACTCGAGGTGATAAATTTTCATCTCTTCTGCTTCTGCCTCCACCTCCCTGAAATATTTTACCGTGTAAGTATCGACAGTGATAGGTATTGTAGGCCACGACTTCTTTTTTCCCTTAGTCAGGACCTTAGAGAAACCGGAAGTCATCTGGAAATAGACCTCTTGAATGAGAATTTTATCTGTAACATATCGGGGCATAACATGGGGAGCTTTGTATGAACCAAAGACTCAAATGAATGTGTATTCAGTAAGTGGGAACCAATGTGCCACCTTACCTAATGTCCCCATGGCTCGCCAAGAGATGCAAGGAGTGTCATGGCCAAACAATTTTCCGTAGAGAGCCGGGTTGAAGACTTGAGAGATTGGCTCTATGTCCTGCTTGTACCTGGAATCCAAAAATACCTTTGTCTCTAAGTGGATTGGGCATACCTGCTTTGGATCCCAGTTGTGCGCCCATCCCTCAAAGTGGCACCTCGAACAAATAGCATCCAACAAGTAGGAGGCCATGTAGAATTCAGAAGGATATCCATCATCTGGTACCAGTGCCGAGGATATGTTTGTATGCAGAGAGGCCACCAGTATGCTGGCCCAGTTGAACCAGGTGTCGTGCATAGTGACATACTCCATCAGGGTTGTCCACATACCACTGAAAGTGGTGGCATAGGGACGCCCGTATAATCTTCAAAGCATAGAGGCTACTATTTTATACATGTTTCTAAGACCTGCCACTAGATATTATTGATCCTTCTTGGCCTTGAATTTTTCAGGCTCCTACCACCACCCTTTTAGAGTGTCTATTATGGGGACTACGTAGGTGATGGCCCAATATTCTATGAAGTCCTCCTCTCATTCAGGTAATGCGTAGTAAATGTGAGCATCCAAACCTTTTAGAGTCGCGAAAGCTTTGCCTTCATAGTCCCTGATTACCCACTTTTTGGGGTCGTTATTTTGTATAATCCATTCCATGACCTCCGCGCATGGGAATATAGAAGGGTAGGCACCTGCATTATGGCGCCTTGACCTTTTAACTTGTATGTATGTTTGTCAGTCAGGGAGGTCCTCTGGGAATTCCCGTCGAGAAAATTCTTGGTACACTTGGTACCAATGCATGATGCGCCCTTTGGAAAATGTGCACAAGGTGTCCCTATAGATCGGGGGCGGGGACATCGGTATATCCATCTCTATGTCCTCTGCTTTCAGGCTCTTGTTCTTTTTTCGGGCCACTGGAGGTCCCATGTCACTTGAATCTAAGGAGACAGGGACACACTCTAAGTCTGCTTCGAATTCACCTGTCACGTTCATGAAAGAGTCCCAGGATAAGAAAGATGCCATGATAATACAAGCCTAGGTAGAGTTATTATTTTTTCCAACTGGAGACACAGGAAGGGCTGAATTAGCGACCTGTGACTGGGTCGCAGGGTTGCAAAGGTTGTGATGTTGAAACTCTCAAATATTTTATGACTTTGCGACCTTGCGACCTTGCGACCAGGTCGCGAGGTCACTGGGTTGCCAATTCTAGGAAGACCAACAGAAGTGCGACCTTACGACATTGCGATCAGGTCACGAGGTCGTTGGGTTGCAAATTCTAGGAAAACTGACAGAGTGCGACTATGCGACCTGCCGGGTTGCAGGGTCGCTAGGTCGCGAAGTTGCGTGAAAGTAGAACGGAGGGCGAATGCGACCTGCCGACTCAGCGACTGGGGTCCCAGGGTCGCAAGGGTTGCAAGTCACACTAGGGCTTGCCAGGGGGTTTTGGTATGCGGCGCATGAAGTAGACTTCCCTTTATCTTCAAAATGCAAGGCTAGATTTTCCAAAACAGAGAAAGGGAGGAGTTTCAGGGGCGGAATATAAATCATGAAAGTATGGATGGGAAGTAGTGACAATATTATGCAAGGAGGGGAAGTGTTAGGGAAAAAGGGGGCATCTTAAGTCTTAAATGATAAAAAGGAGAAAATAAAGTGGATAATTTAAAGGATGGAATAGGGGAAATTAAGGCAACAAAATCATAAAAGGAAATAGCGGGAGGAAACGACAACTTACCCAGGAAAATTGCGCTCCAGTCGAACTGTCAGAAGTTTTTCTTTCTATCTACCACATGGACATAATGCGACCTAGCGACCCTTCTATTTATAAAAGGGTCGCACGCGCAAGCTGTTGAGCCTCAAATTTGTGCTTTCCTTCACCTCATTTTACCTCATTTTTCCCTTGTCCATTTCCATTTTAAACCCAATTGATCAATAAAAATAGTTAAAATTACTTCTAGAATGGTTTACATGACTGACTTGTTGAATTTTGTGATTGTTGCCATTGTTAAGCATTTTGATCGGAACTAGCTGCAGAATGCAGGCATTCCGTAGCTAACCGGCGATTCTGCAGCTACCTTTATGTTTGAGCATGTTCCAGGTGGCCTCTTGAGGAAAAACGCATATGGGCATGATCCACGTCGTGCCTACATGGTGTGTTGCTCGTCATGGAAGAGGAAATGAATTCTGGGTACGGTTATGCACGTGTGAACACATTTGTGAAGGAAGACTCCTACTAGGACTGTCACAGTCCAAGTGTCTTTTCTCTTTTACGCAGCCACCTCAAAGACTCCTAAGATGATTTGGATTAGGAAGACATCATTCCTAAATTATTGTAATTATTGTTACTTGCATTTACTTTATAAACTCTTGAGTAGGCCGAGAGCTTAGTTAGAAATTTTGTATTAGATTTGCTGCTAGATTTTGTGAAACTCTGTGTTACGTCTTTGAAGACACAGAGCATTATGTTCAAACTATTGCATCGTTAATGGAGCAGACAAAATTATCTTGAAGGCGTGATTTAATTGTGAAGTTGAATGCCGTCAAGTGGTAGAGGGCCCCTGCCCCTTGAACGGATTTCTTTTGCGTAAACTAGATAAGTTTTTCCTAGCTGTCTTTACGTTCTGCATTTGAATTAGTAGTTGTTTTGTTTTATATACTGTGGTCGTACTCATTCTAGTTCTTCCATAAGAAGACACTCTTCCAACAGACTAAAATGATGAATGTTTAAATGACTATGGTATTGTAGAATAGGAGTTAAATTTGTATTTGTTTTTAACTAGCTACTGTAGTCATATTCATTCCAGTTCTTCCACAAGAAGACACTTTGCCAATAAATTAAAACGATGAATGTTTAATGACTATGGTACTGTAGGATAGGAGTTGTATTTGTTTTTAACTAGCTACTGTAGTCATATTCGTTCCAGTTCTTCCATAAGAAGACACTTTGCCAATAAATTAAAACGATGAATGTTTAATGACTATGGTACTGTAGGATAGGAGTTGTATTTGTTTTTAACTAGATACTGTAGTTATATTCATTCCAGTTCTTTCACAAGAAGACATTATTCCAACATATCATAACAATTAATGATGAATAGCTATAGTAACATAGGAATTAGTTGTAGTTTTTAGTCTTCACTATCATAGTTGCACTTGTCCTAATCACTCTTCCACAAGAAGAAATTCTTCCAAGACATCTTTAAGAAGTTCAAGATATGACTGTGATGTGACAACTTAGTTTCATTTGCTTTCAGTTCATTTTCTTTCAATTTCATACAAGTCCACAGTCAAAATTGTTCTACCTCTTCCACAAGAAGGAACTCTTCCAAAATATCCCTCATGATGAACAAACCGATTGTGTAACTTCATAGAATAGTGCATGTTAATTAGAATGCTCCGGAGTTTCATTTTTCATTTAATTCATGTCCAGCTACTTCGTTTCAAAGTTTGATGATGGCTTATGGTTTAACATTGTTCTAGTTTAGAAGCATCTTAAGCTCATGTTTAAATCAATTCATTGCACTCATATCTCATAGTCACACTGTCACCCTCTGCACAGTAGATCACTTTAGTTGATAGGATTCCTAAGACAGCCTTCATTATTTACAAATATCTTTTTGTTCTGAAAACCATCAGTGATCCATAACTTTAGGAATAGAAGATAACATCATTACAAGGTCTGAAATATCTCTGCAAATTCCTCACCATAAACAGAGCTCTTCCTCAACAGAACTACCCTGAAAAGAAACCAATAACTCTTGGAGAATAGACTCTGACCTTCAATTGAAATTGCAGAATAGAACTAGGAATTAGTTATGAAATAGATGAGCTTAGAATAGAATGTTGCATCATGATTAATGTCTAACTATCTAAGTTAGAAAACTTGCATATTTAAGTGATCATTTCTCAAAGTCTAGTTTGTGTCATTTGTTTAAAAAGTCATCATCAAGCTCTTGTTTCTATTCAGTCATAGTTTAGATGTTGCTTCAGTATTTTTGATTACATTTGCCATTCCATACATTAGGCTCAACTGTGTTCTTGTCCACCAATTTCTTTTCATTAGTTTTCTAGACATTTCCATTGTAAACACAAAACTTCAAAAGACCAAAAACATCATAAATCAACATAAAAGACCAAAACATCACAAAACACTACACACAACGCACTAGGAAACAAGCACCTAGGTACATATGGTACATTTCACTTCAGCAGTTTACAAATCCCGGTTGACAATTAAATGAACTCAGTTTAGGAGACTAGATTGAGGCACAACATTTTGGCGCCGTTGCCGGGGAAGTGAAAACTAGGTAACCTTTGTTTCTTAGCATCCAAAAACAATTTTATGCGTAGGGAGAGAGATTCAAGGGGAAGATTTATAAGCAGCAGAGGCAGAAGTTTGACATCTAGAACACCATTTGTTTCATCTAGATCCATAACTAGTACACCTTCAACTCAAACCCATCTTCCATCCTTTACTGATCCTGGACTTCTAGAAGATCTAAGGTCACCTATTCCATTAGAGAAACCTTCCACTTCATCCATTGAACCTGCCATAGAAGAGAATCCAAAAACTTTTGTTGAGGATACAAATCTTTCTACTTCCACAGGAGAGTCAACCATGGCAGAAGAAGGAGGAGGAGGAGTTGTTAATGGAGAAAACACATTTGGAGGAGGTAGAGGTAGAGGTAGAGGAGAAGGAGGAAGAGGAGGTAGAGGTGCAGATGGAGGAAGAGGTAGAATAGGAAGCTCTTTTGGGTTCCCTATACTTGATGGAGAAACCAATACAACCATGAAAAACATTTCACCTTCGGTCCTTCCGAACTTCTATGGACTTAAAACTGAGGATCCTGAAACTTTCTTATTCGAATTTGAAGTACTGTGTAGGACTTATGACTACCTTCAAGATGCCCAAAAATTGAAATTATTTCCTTCAACTCTGAAAGGAGCAGCATTGAAGTGGTTTATGAGCTTAAGAAGTAGTTCCATTAGGACATGGGAAGACATGAAACAAGCATTTCTAGAGAGATACTTGGATTATTGTATGTCGGTTAATCATAAGGAAGAAGTGTTCAAGATGTTACAAAAAGAAGATGAAAACTTAGAAGATTTGTTGGAAAGATTTAAATACAACATAAAAAGGGCACAAATGGAAAACCTAGATCAAGACACTTTAAAATCTCTTTTGTTGAAAACCATTAGGGATGAATGGTTGGATATCCTTAACATGATGGGAAAAGGGGATATATCACAACTCACATTACCTGAAATATCCGAGTTATGTATCAACCTTTCCAGAGGGAAATCCAAAACTGTCAAAGGTCCAAGAGATCCTGCTCTTGCAAGAGCAAGTAAATCTGCTTCTGGGACAGTAAGTAGATCAGAAATAGGACACATGCTTGATGATTTTAAATCTGACATCTTAGGGAGTCTTAGTGAACAATTAGACACCCTCAAGATACAAAACAAGCAAAAGGCTGAATCTGATGCCTTGGCAATCTTTTGTCCCAAATGTAGGAAGAAACATGCCTTGAGAGAGTGCCCTTTGGATGTAAAAGTTGTAGAAACCTGTGTTATTTGTTCTGAGAAACATGAGACCAAGAATTGTCCTTCTCTTCCTGGTCTCAAGGCTGTTTTTCAAGAAGAAACTCCTATAGATTCCACAGAATCTCTTAAATTTGTATCTAGAAGACCTTGGCAGGGATCTCAGACACAGGGATTTCATGATCAAATGTATAATCAACCTCCACCTTGGAATTCTTGGCAGCAACCTTGGCCCCAATTTCAAAATCGATCTCAAGCTTGGGCACAAGGATCACAAGGTCCCTATGGAAGATACTCTCCATATTATCAGTATCCACCATCCTATCCACCATATCCACAAAATTTTCCTCAAAATCTTCAACAAAATTTTCAACAAAATTCTCAACAACATCATCTGAGCCAACCTCATCAAAATCAACCACTTCCATTACCATTCCCTCAAAAATCCAATCAATTACCAGCTCAGCCCATACCAAACCCCAATAATAAGAACCCCCATAATACATACATGATAGAAGGACAACAATTTCCAACTTATTTAATTACTCCTCTAGACCTTAGTGATGTTCAACTTAGGTCTGGAAGGATACTTGAGAAGAGGAAACCTTATGTGATCATACAAGAACAAGATGATTCTGAGGAAGACTCCCTACGGGTTAATAAAATTCTTGAGGAAGAAACATCCTTTCAAGGCCAAAACATTGAAAAACTGAAACAAAAAGATCCAATAAGCCCAACTCCAGTATTAGAGCAACCATCCACATCTACTTCTATACCTCCCTTTCCGGAAAGTTTACAAATTGACAAAGGTGTAGAAAAACAAATAATGGTGCCTAATTATGATTTCTTGGATGAATTGAGAAATGTTTGCATTAAAATTCCATTATTGCAAGCCATCAAGGAAATCCCAATTTTAGCCAAAACAATAAAGGAGTTGAGTATGAAGACAACAAAGAAAAGAATAATAGAAACCAAGAAAATTCAACTGGTAGGACAAATAGCAGATATTATGATGGGTAAGACTACTATTCCAAAGTACCTTGACCCAGGAAATCCAGTTCTCAAAATTCACATCAATGGAATTGAAATTCAAAACACACTCATTGACTTAGGAGCAGCAATAAATATCATGAGTAGACAAATCATGGACAAACTGAACCTTCCTAATCTTCTCTTTACACCCACACTATTACAACTAGCAGATAGATCTGTGATCAGACCAGATGGGGTAATAGAAGACATTCCAGTGTCCCTAGACTCTTGGGAGTACCCCGTGGATTTCATGATCCTGACACCCAAGAATAATCTAGGAGGCCATCCTGTCATACTAGGAAGACCTTGGTTGGCTACAGCTGATGCTTTTATTAGTTGTAGGTCCGGTGATATGTATATTTCTGATGGAAGTTCAACAAAGAAATTCACTTTATATCCTCCATCTAGGACAATTACAGATCTAGATGACACTCAATGGATAGAGGATGAAGAATATTTGCAACCACTCTTCGCAATTTCAGAAATTAGTGAAGATAATCAAATTCTGAATACTCTAGAAAATTTTGAATCTTCTCTAGATCACAAAAAAGAATCATTTCAAGAGAAATCCAATATTGAGTTCTTGTCATCTAGACAGATGTCTCTTCATTCTATGGACAAATTTGGCAGTTCTACAAGTGAAATTTTTCCAGGCAAGACCTTGAATATAAACAAAAACCTGAAAAAATCTCAACAAGAAGAACTAGTCAAAGTATTACAGAGACATTCTTCTGCATATGCATGGGAATACACTGACATGAAAGGGATAAGTCCCAAGACTTGTACTCATCACATCTATATAGAGGCAAATTGCAAACAAATCAGACAACCTCAAAGACGGATGAATCCAAATCTTAGGGAAATTGTCAAGGAAGAATTACAAAAATTGTTAAATGTTAACTTCATCTATCCTATTTCAGATAGTCAGTGGGTTTCCCCTTTAGTAATTGTACCTAAGAAAAATGGAAAGTGGAGGGTGTGTGTTGACTACCGAGAACTGAATAAAGCTACTCTTAAAGACCATTTTTCCTTACCTTTCATAGATCAAGTATTAGATACATTAGCAGGTAAAAAGTACTTTTCATTCCTGGATGGATTTAGTGGTTACAATCAAATCCAAGTAGCACTTGAAGACCAATATAAAACCACATTTACTTGTCCTTGGGGTACCTATGCCTACCGAGTATTGCCATTTGGGTTGTGCAATGCACCTGCAACATTCCAAAGGGCAGTATTAGGAATTTTTTCTGATCTGATACATGACTGTGTAGAGGTGTACATGGATGATTTTACAGTTTATGGGGATACATTTGAAGAGGCTTTAGAAAACTTGGAAAAGTCTTAAAAATATGTCAAGAAGCAAACCTTTCTCTTAGTCATGAAAAATGTTTTATGATGTTCACCGAAGGTATTGTTTTAGGGCACCACATTTCAGGGGATGGGATTAGAGTTGATGAGGCGAAAGTTGAAGTTATTTCTAACCTATCCATTCCAAGTTGTCAAAGAGATGTAAGAAGTTTTCTAGGATTTACGGGGTACTATCGGAGATTTATAGAAAACTTCACCAAAATAGCATCTCCTCTCTTCAAATTACTCACCAAAGATTGTGAATTTAAGTGGATTTCTGATTACCAGTTAGCTTTTGAAACCCTGAAAACCAAAATTTCTGAAGCACCTATATTAAGGGGACCTAACTGGAAGTTACCTTTTCATATCTCGACAGATGCTTCCGATACAGCTCTGGGAGCAGTATTGGGACATAAAGATTTAATTCCCTATGCCATCTATTATATCAGTAAAAATTTGACTCCTGCAGAGTTAAACTATACTGTAACTGAAAAAGAGTTTTTAGCTGTTGTTCATGCCATTAACAAATTTAGACACTATATAACAAGCTATGAAACTTTTATTCACACTGATCATTTTGCCATTAGATATTTAATGAATAAATCAATCACTAATGGTAGAGTTATAAGATGGTTGTTATTATTGCAAGAATTCAACATTACTATTCTAGATAGGCCTGGAAAACAAAACACCGTGGCTGACTTCCTGTCTAGAATTCAAAATATCAAAGATGACACTCCGGTTGAAGATCAATTTCCTGATGAATATCTTTTTGCAGTTTCTACTCAAACTCCATGGTTTGCCGATATTGCTAATTATTTAGTTTCAGGAAAGTTTCCTTCAATTATGAATGCAAGGGATAAAAGAAAAATCATTAATGATAGTGCAAGATATTCATGGGTCGCTAATGAGTTGTACAAGACAGGTCCAGATTTGATCATTAGAAGGTGTGTTCGTGAAGATGAGATGCCTGAAATTTTCAAGGCATGTCATGATGAACCTTGTGGCAGACACTTTGCAGATAAGAGGACAGCCTATAAGATCCTTAATTTAGGATATTATTGGCCATGTTTGTTTAAAGATGCAAGGGAGTATGTAAAAAGGTGTGACAGTTGCCAAAGGGTAGGGAAACCTTCTCCTTCAGGTGAGATGCCATTACAACCTCAGGTACACATTGAACCTTTGAAAAATGGGCTTTGGATTTTGTAGGACCTATTAGTCCTCCATCAAGACAAAAGAAATATATATTAGTTTGCACTGATTATGTTACTAAGTGGGTAGAAGCTAAACCATTACTTGTTGCTAATGAATCATCTGTAGTTATTTTTCTTTTTGAGGATATTTTTACTCGTTTTGGTGTCCCAAGGGAAATTGTTACAGATCAAGGAGCTCAATTTACATCAAGGATAGTGGAGCAAATGATGGAGAAGTACAAAATCAGACATAGAACATCTACTCCTTATCATCCACAAGCAAATGGTCAAGTGGAATCCACTAATAAAGTCATTGAAGGAATCCTAACAAAGACTGTTCATCTACATAGAAGATATTGGGTAGATAGGCTTCCTGAAGCCTTGTGGGCCTATAGAACTACATGGAGAAACACAACAGGCCATACTCCTTATGAGCTTGTTTATGGAAAGCAAGTTTTGTTTCCTATAGAGTTCCAAATCCAAACATTCAAGATGGCACTTCAGCTAGGACTTGATCTAACGGAGGCACAAAAGCATAGACTGGAGAAAATTAATGAATTGGATGAGATCAGACAAGATGCAGTTCAGAAAACAAGTCTAGTCCAACAGAAAAGGGCTAGATGGCATGACAAGTATATCAAAGAGAAGAAATTTAAAGAGGGTGATTGGGCTCTCTTGTTTGATTCAAAATTCAAGGATTTTCAAGGGAAATTTCGGACACATTGGCTTGGGCCATATGAAATTGTTCGAATTTTTGATAATGGGGCAGTAAAAATCAGAACTATAGATGAAGAGGAGGTCACTTTTCTTGTGAATGGCCATAGACCGAAGCTATACCACAAGCCACTCTCAAGAGAAGAGTTTGTCAAGAAGTTCCAAGGAGACAATGATGTGAAGTTAATGAAGAAGAGTCTCTCTTCTTCATCAACTTGATTAAATTTTCTGAAGCATTTCTCTTTTGAAAAATAAAAAAATAAAAATAAATAAAAATAAAAATAAAGGTATAAACATGAAAACCAATCACTGATTGGCATGTTTATACAGAAAAGATAGGGTGAAAATCAGAGTCTCTCTGACACTCTAACTTTTCCCATTTTTGTTTCTAAGCAGCTGTTATAAAAAATCATAAGTTCAGTGCCATAGTACTTATGATTCATTTCATCTCACTCCATTCATTATCCATCCATACTTCATCTCATCCATCATTCACATTTCACTCCATTCCATTCCATTCATTTCACTCCATCTTCCATTCACTTCATTTTCATGTCAAAACATAGAATTTGATATCTTGCTGTAAGTGAATAAAAATATGCCATGAATTGCAGTACAACCCTTATGTTCCTTCATTCCATGAACTGAATCCATTCTTATTCCATTATCCACTTCATAATCCATCATCCATTTTCATCCATTTTCATAAACATTTCACCCATTCTCCAGAAACATTTCATTTTCATGTTTGAAGTGTTCTACAGGAACATTTTGCAGCTCAGTGGACAATCTGCAGCTGATCACCTTTTCTGCAGCCCGACAGTCTTTTTGGCAGCTATAAACCCTGAAGGCATCAACCAGCAGACATCAGAATTACAACAAAGTGATCCAATGAATTCATGAATCAAAAATATCAAGAAAATTGTGAAAGATTCCTCCAAAGATGAGCAGAGAAGACAAAGGCTACACAAACATCAAATAAAGGGCAGATGTAACAAATTTAAATTACGATGGCAATTCATAAAAATTTAGCATAGTTTAGTTGTGGAATTATTCGAAAGGTTGTTTTAATTATTTTATTGATCAAACACCAAACAAAACCCTCTACAGACTTTGTATTAAATCTTCCAATTCAAATTTTCTATTCAATAGCATTTGAGCGGTGAAACGACCAAATCATTTGAAATTCCCACGACTCTTAACCAAGTTCTTTAATGATGAAGATTTTTCCTGCCGTCGTAAATCCTCCGCCGTCTCCTCAAATCATTAATGCAATCCTCCACCTCACTCCACCACTCTATGCCGTGACCATTTGCCATAACGTCATTCCGTAGCCAGTATTCCATTCCGAAGGCAGAAGCATTATTATCATCAGGAGCAGAACATAAGAGGTACATTGGAAGCATAACGGTGTGAGAACTCAATGAACAGAGAGCATATCACTGAGAACAAAGTTTGGAGCATTTGCACTGTCAACACAGAATTGTGGCCGTGTAGAGTTTAAAGCCTGTTGCTACCAGAAGACAGAGGTGCTAAAATTGAAGACTTTGCTACCAAAGACAGAGGTGTGGTAGTAATTGAAGTTTGAAGTCCGTTATTACCAAAGACAGAGGTGTGGTAGTCACTGGTTTTGAAGTTGTTGTTACCCGAGACAGAGAGGCTGTAGTGTTGAATTTGAAGCATACCATTTGCTATCAGAGACAGAGGTTGAGTTTGAAGTCTGTTGTTACTAGAAACAGAAGTGTTTTTCAGTGATTGAGTTTGAAGTCTTTCTATTATCAAGGACGGAGGTATTGCACAAAAAGAAACTTGAAATCATCTACCACTGTCTATCAGAGACACATTAGCTCGAAAATTGAAATTGCTTCCATATCATTCCAAAGTTCAACAGAAGTACATCAGTCCGAGGATTCGAAGGCATTTTTCAAACAGAGGCATACAAACCAGAGATTTTTAAGACCGTAGCTATTTCAAAGGTATGTTCTTCCAAAATTGAAGCCATTTTTATTTAGAGCTTGAAGCCATTTTAATCCGAAAGTAAAAGCCATTGTTTTGTGGATAGAGAAGAGGGTTAATTGATAGTGAAAAATCATGGGTTTCATCGTAAGGATTGAGCCTATAGGATCAAAATATTTAGAAGGTTATCCACAATGCAAGGAGATGCTACAACAAATAGGATGGCTCCAATTCTTGGAAAAGTTTAATGGTTGCCATAAGGAAGTCACCAAAACATTTGCTAGATCATTCCAAGGCACTGAGGTTGAAATAGGAGATGTTAAGTTTACTGTTAATGAAGTTTTTATAGCAGAGGCTACAGGATTATCCAGAGCTGGGGAAAGATGATTTAAAAATAGGGAATTCCATAATGACTCATGGAAACAAATCTTAAAATCACCAAACATGGATGTTAGTGTGTTCAAGAAGGGAATTCCCAGTACAGCATTGAAGAGCAAATGGAGGAATATACTACTTTTACAAAAATTTGTTACATGTGAGGGTAGATATGGGACATTTTATGTCTACCATATGAGACTAATGTTGCATTTTCTAGGAGAAGATTTGAATTTACCATATTTCTTGTATCAAAGTCTGAAGAAAATGGCTTCCTGTGTTCAGAGAAGAGTTCAGTTTTTGGATACAACCCTGTATCATCATGGGTTAGTCAAAATTTTAATTGAGCATCATCTATCTAAATCAAATGATACATGGGATGATTTCTTAATAAGAAATCATTTTGAGGAAGAAAAAGAACTATCACCTGAACCACAGGCCACAAAGAGAAGTAGGAGATGGAGGACTCCAAAAGGTAAAATTGACAAACCGGTTCAAGAAAGCAGTGAAGAAGTCATTTTGGAGAAGTTGACTAGAATCAAGAGTCAACTCAAGGCAGAGAAGGTAATCAAGGAATCTGTTATAGAAAAAGGGGAGGGTTCCTCTCAACTAAGGAGAAGCCACGGATTAAAAGGAAAACTGAAGAAAACATCAATCAAACAAACAGGGGTAATCAATATTGAAGATGAAGAAACATCTATGGAAGAGTATGATGATGAAGATTTTTATGAAGGCACCCCTGAGATTGATCCTGCTCAACAGGAAATCTATGATTATGTGGAAACTTTAGAGAGAACAACTTCATAAAGAGAAGAGAGAACCCCCAGTCCTCCACTAACTGAAATTGATATATTGAGGAGGGATAGGTATGAGTTGGAATTGTTGAATAGACACATCAAAAATGAGAATGAAATTCTCAAAGATCAAATCAAGCTCAAGACTGACATGAACTCAACCTTATCCCTGCATATAGACAAAGGAGAATGAATTCATAGGATAATTTGCATGAGGACATGCAAAGAGACAGCAGTGGGGGTATGTTGAGCCTCAAATTTGTGCTTTCCTTCACCTCATTTTACCTCATTTTTCCCTTGTCCATTTCCATTTTAAACCCAATTGATCAATAAAAATAGTTAAAATTACTTCTAGAATGGTTTACATGACCGACTTGTTGAATTTTGTGATTGTTGCCATTGTTAAGCATTTTGACCGGAACTAGCTGCAGAATGCAGGCATTCTGTAGCTAACCGGCCATTCTGCAGCTACCTTTATGTTTGAGCATGTTCCAGGTGGCCTCTTGAGGAAAAACGCATATGGGCATGATCCACGTCGTGCCTACATGGTGTGTTGCTCGTCATGGAAGAGGAAATGAATTCTGGGTACGGTTATGCACGTGTGAACACATTTGTGAAGGAAGACTCCTACTAGGACTGTCACAGTCCAGGTGTCTTTTCTCTTTTACGCAGCCACTTCAAAGACTCCTAAGATGATTTGGATTAGGAAGACATCATTCCTAAATTATTGTAATTATTGTTACTTGCATTTACTTTATAAACTCTTGAGTAGGCCGAGAGCTTAGTTAGAAATTTTGTATTAGATTTGCTGCTAGATTTTGTGAAAACTCTGTGTTACGTCTTTGAAGACACGGAGCATTATGTTCAAACTATTGCATCGTTAATGGAGCAGACAAAATTATCTTGAAGGCGTGATTTAATTTTGAAGTTGAATGCCGTCAAGTGGTAGAGGGCCCCTGCCCCTTGAATGGATTTCTTTTGCGTAAACTAGATAAGTTTTTCCTAGCTGTCTTTACGTTCTGCATATTGAATTAGTAGTTGTTTTGTTTTATATACTGTAGTCGTACTCATTCTAGTTCTTCCATAAGAAGACACTCTTCCAACAGATTAAAATGATGAATGTTTAATGACTATGGTATTGTAGGATAGGAGTTAAATTTGTATTTGTTTTTAACTAGCTACTGTAGTCATATTCGTTCCAGCTCTTCCACAAGAAGACACTCTTCCAATAAACTAAAATGATGAATGTTTAATGACTATGGTATTGTAGGATAGGAGTTAAATTTGTATTTGTTTTTAACTAGCTACTGTAGTCATATTCGTTCCAGTTCTTCCACAAGAAGACACTTTGCCAATAAATTAAAACGATGAATGTTTAATGACTATGGTACTGTAGGATAGGAGTTGTATTTGTTTTTAACTAGAGACTGTAGTTATATTCATTCCAGTTCTTTCACAAGAAGACATTCTTCCAATAGATCATAACAATGAATGATGAATAGCTATAGTAACATAGGAATTAGTTGTAGTTTTTAGTCTTCACTATCACAGTTGCACTTGTCCTAATCACTCTTCCACAAGAAGAAATTCTTCCAAGACATCTTTAAGAAGTTCAAGATATGACCGTGATGTGACAACTTAGTTTTTCATTTGCTTTCAGTTCATTTGCTTTCAATTGCATACAAGTCCACAGTCAGAATTGTTCTACCTCTTCCACAAGAAGGAACTTTTCCAAAATACCACTAATGATGAACAAACAGATTGTGTAACTTCATAGAATAATGCATGTTAGTTAGAACGCTCCGGAGTTTCATTTTGCATTTAATTCATGTCCAGCTACTTCGTTTCAAGTTTTATGATGGCTTATAGTTTAACATTGTTCTAGTTTAGAAGTATCTTAAGCTCATGTTTAAATTAATTCATTGCACTTACATCTCATAGTCACATTGTCACCCTTTGCACAGTAGATCACTTTAGTTGATAGGATTCATAAGACAGCCTTCATTATTTACAAATATCTTTTTGTTCTGAAAACCATCAGTGATCCATAACTTTAGGAACAGAAGATAACATCATTACAAGGTCTGAAATATCTCTGCAAATTCTTCACCATAACAGAGCTCTTCCTCAACAGAACTACCCTGAAAAGAAACCAATAACTCTTGGAGAATAGACTCTGACCTTCAATTGAAAATTGCAGAATAGAACTAGGAATTAGTTATGAAATAGATGAGCTTAGAATAGAATGTTGCATCATGATTAGTGTCTAATTATCTAGTTAGAAAACTTGCATATTTAAGTGATCATTTCTCAAAGTCTAGTTTGTGTCATTTGTTTAAGAAGTCATCATCAAGCTCTTGTTTCTATTCAGTCATAGTTTAGATGTTGCTTCAGTGTTTTTGATTACATTTGCCATTCCATACATTAGGCTCAACTGTGTTCTTGACCACCAATTTCTTTTCATTAGTTTTCTAGACATTTCCATTGTAAACACAAACTTCAAAAGACCAAAAACATCATAAATCAACATAAAAGACCAAAACATCACAAAACACTACACACAACGCACTAGGAAACAAGCACCTAGGTACATATGGTACATTTCACTTCAGCAGTTTACAAATCCTGGTTGACAATTAAATGAACTCAGTTTAGGAGACTAGATTGAGACACAACACAAGCCATTAATAAGGTCATTGGGTCACACTAGTCAGCGGTTTGAGAGAGGTGCGACCTCACGACCTAGTGACCTTGCGACCTCAGGGGGTCGCAGGGTTGCGATTTTCCAAAATTCAAGAGATCTGCGACTTAGCGACTTAAATTTCCCAGACTTTAACTTAGCTCTCTTTTCATGCTCAAGGGGCTCCAAAAAATTTAAAGTGTGGATTTTTTGGAGGGTGTTGTAGAGGCTACAACAAATGGTGATCCATTGGTCGGACCCAAAGCCTCTACCAATGGTTTTCCTTGGTGGGGGGGGAGGGGCCTTCGCTAGCTGTTCCTTTCACCTTAAGGTCCCTACTACCTTGCCTTTAGCACTTTGCGGAGTTGCTTGGCCTGCTAGCCTTTTTAGGTGTTGGTTAACCGAGTTTCATTGCTTCAAGTTTCTGGACTGAAAGGGTTGGAGAACTTCAGGTACCCATAGGACCCGGTATGATTATTTTATCCTCATTGTGTTGATTTGCTGCCTGCGAACCTCGCGGTCCCGGCGGAGTCACTGCATAGGATTCGTAAACATTGCTCCGCTGCCAGTGAGCCTGGTCAGTACCCCAGTGGAGTATTCACATTGCCTCGCTACGCAGGAAGCCTTTCTCAATCCTTTACCCTTTATTGGTGTGCTATTGCACTTATTTTGAATGTGCCTAAGGCACTTATTTAGGTGTGCTCATGGCACTTATTTGAGAGAGGAAATTTTGCCTAGGCGAATGAGGGATCCCGACTTATTTTTCTTGCAAGAGAGGTTGCTCCTGGTCTGTATGAGGACTTTAGTTTTTCCTGGATATCCTGATGTCACCTTAATTTAACTTTGTTACCTTTTGATCTAGTTGTCGCTTTATCCAACTTTCTTCTCACAGACACCCTTTCAAGCTTGCTAGGTGAGCTACCCATGCTTGGTGGCTCGAGCTAGGTCATGTACTACCTTTAGGTGTCAATTACAGGCAAGCTCTCACCAACTTTGTGTCTTTTGGGGGAGGCTTCCCATCAGCATAGAACCTGGTATAGTGTGCCAATTGTGTGGCTCCAAAAAGACCTTCCACCTTCTTGAGTTTTAGTTTTTTTTTTTTATAAAGGGCCAGCTATAAACGAAATAGAACAGAAAACCATGAAATATGGTACAGGGGTGGGACAGCCCTTCGAGGGCTACTAAGTGAAGTAATGTTTGAGATCATGCCCATTCACCGGAAGGACCTCGACTCTTCCCTCTAGAGTTTGCAATCTAAACGTGTGGGAACCTGATTTCTCCTTGACCTGGAATGGACCTGTCCACAGGGCTTGGAATTTGGAATTTTTTCCCTTTTCTTCATGAGCTTTATCCCACTTAAGGACTAGGTCTCCTACTTCAAAAATTTTACTCCCTGCAGACTTTTTATCAAACCATCTCTTAATCAAACTTTGGTGGATGGCGAATTTTTCCTGGATTTTTTGCCTCTCTTCCTCCAGTTTCAGTAGTGTGTCGATTTGGGTCTGCAAGGTGAGGCATGGGGTACCATGGCTTTCTTGGGACAACTGAAGAGCAGGGAGAGATAAGTGGGGAGGAAGGACGGCTTATTTTCCATACACAAGAAAATACGGGGAGGTGCCAAGTGAGGATTTGGGTGTGACACGGTCGGCCCAAAGAGCATTGTGGAGGGCATTATGCTAGTTTCACTGGTGGGACAATAGAGTCTTTTTGATGATGCGGATAAGATTTTTATTAGTTGACTCAGCTAACCCATTTCCTTGGGGGTAATAATTTGCAGAATTTTTAAGCACAATACCATTTTCCAAAGAAAAATCATACAATTTAAAGGATGAGAAATAAGTTGCATTGTCAAAAACTAAGGAAGTTGGAACGCCAAACCTGGTGATGATAGAATGAGTGAAAAAATCTATTACCTCCTGATCATTGATTTGGTGTAATGGTACTGCTTCAACCCACCTGGTGAAATAATCAGTAGTAGTGAGAATATACCGGTGTTGCTTGGAGGAGTGAGGTATAATTTCACCAATCATGTCCAAACCCCACTGTTGAAAGGGTTCCTCTACTGCCACTGACTATAGGGGAGCGGTTGGCCGCGATTCTCAATTGGCAAACTTTTGGCATTGGGTACACTTATGGACATATGCATGCGCATCTCTGAAAAGGGTTGGCCAATAGTACCCTGTGCGCATTATTTTTTGGGCGGTAGTATCGCCTGCAAAATGCCCTCTGGCTGGTCCATCGTGTAGTTTGGTCAGGATGCTCTGTGCTTCATCATGTTCCAAGTAGTGTAACAGAACTCCATCGTGATGTTTCTTGAAAATATTACCTTGGATTAACTGGTAAGATGCAGCCTTAAGCCTTATTGTGCATTTTTTTCGGGCAGTCAAAAGAGGGTCCAAGACGCCATGGGCCAAATATCCCAAAATGTCAGAGTACCAAGAAGGGTTTCTCTGCTGAGGTGCATGGTCACTCTAATACAATTTGATTTCCTATTCCCAACACTCTTCTTCAACCCCGCGTGAGCCTGTAGCCTCCGCAGACATTTGGCAGAGTCCTTGTCCTTTGACAGTGTGTGCTAGATTGAACTCTAGGTCATACTCTTGAAGACATGCCATCCAGTTTCCTCGTCTCTCACCCAGCTCTTGCTGCATGAATAGTGAGTGGATATCTGGGTGGGGGACAAAAAATATGACATGGTTTTTCAAAATGTATGGCCTAAAATGCTTGACTGCTTTTTAGGTTGCATAAGCCTTCTTGTCGATCTCAGGGTAATTCAGTTTAGCTCCCTGCAACCCAGTACTCATGAAAGATATAGGCCATTCATCATTGTTGACGTCTTTCTGCATGAGGACAGCTGCAAGTGATGAATCCGAAGTGAAAATATACAAGATGAAGCTTCTGCTAAAATTTGGACTTTGGAGAGATGGTGCTTCAACTATAGCCTGCTTTATTTTATTGAAAGCCTCCGTCTCTGGCAGATTCCATTTGAATATCGCATTCTTCTTGATCATCCCCTGCAAAGGCCTGACTATTTGGGAAAAATCTGATATGAATTTTTGTACAAAATTGATTTTCCCAAGGAAAGATTGCATGGCATTTTTGCTGCTAGGGGGTGGAATCTGGGAAATGGCTTTTTCCCACTCGGGATCTACAACAATGCCCTGCTTAGTTATGATGTGGCCCAGAAAATTCCCCTCTGACATAGCGAAAACACTTTTCTTCGGGTTGAGTGAGATCCCGTACTTCCTGCACCTTTCGAAAATTTTCTTCAGGTGGTGTAGGTGATCGCCCCAGTGTTTCAAAAACACGGTGACGTCATCCAAATAGACTACCATGCTCCATCCTGTTATACCACAAAAGCTATATCCATGGCCCGTTGGAAACTTTCCCCCACGTTTATTAATCCAAAGGGCATGCGCCTAAAAGCGAATGTTCCCCATTTGGTCCACAAAGTAGTTTTCAATTTGTCTGGCTCAACTACCAGCACTTCATTGTAACTGGAGAACCCATCCAATAAGGAGAACATTTCGGATCCGGACATGACCTGCAATATTTGTTCCATAGGGGACACCGGGTAATTGTCTTTGTCTGAGGCCCGATTTAAATTTCAGAAGTCCACGCACAAACGGATCTCGCCAGACTTTTTCCCTACCGGGACCAGATTTGATACCCAAGTGGAGTGGCGAACTTTGAAGATGATGCAAGTGTCCAAAATCTTCTTGAGTTATTTCTGAATCATCGGTTCCAGTGTAGGATGCACTTTTCTAAGCTTTTATTGGAAAGGCTTCACTCCTTCTTTCATAGGTATCACGTGCTGAATAATCCGAGTATCATACGTACGTAAATCATCATACATCCAAGCAAAGATGTCTCGATACTTCTAGAATAGCTAGGTGAAATCCTGCCTCTCCTGGTCGAAACAATCTTTCCCAGGGTTGATGAAATTTGGATCCTCATATGTTCCTAAGTTCACCTACTGACGTGCCAAGGTGGAACTTTGTATTTTGGTATTTGGGGGCCCGTGGAAATGGCTTTGTAGATCAAAGAGCTTTTTGAGTGACACTATCCCCTTGGGCATGGGGTTTTATTTGCGTTTATCATGCTCTTCCTACAAAGCTTGATCATGATCCGCCTCATCTATCACTGCGTCTTTGAACACTTCGGTGTTGAGCATGAATTTCAATATCTGTTGGTCATCATCAAAGACGCGTCAATTAGTAATATTATCTAGCACGGAGGGTTTATACATTACTTCAATAGAAAATCCATCCCTCAGAGGGGTAAACCTAGCAGTAGCATTAGCCAGAGTATCAGCTGCTGCATTATGCATTCGAAGCACAGATTTGATTCCAAATGCATCAAAAGCAGGAATAAGATGCCACACCTCTTGCTGATAAGCTTTTAAGTGTGGAGACAAGCAATGAATGGTATTTTGTACCTGACGAGTGATGATCTCAGAGTCTCTGATAACTTGTAAGCACCTTACCTTTAAGTCTAGTGCCTTCTTAAGTCCAAGGACTAAGGCTTCATATTTGGCAGTATTGTTGGTGCACTGGAACTCTAGCCGACACGAAATCAAGAACTTGTTCTTCTAGGGGTCCAGCAAGACGCAGCTCGCTCCAGCTCCATTATGTGTCTTGGAACTGTCGTAAAACAAGGTCCACACGTCGTTTTCTGGCTCCTCCGGAGTCATAGGTTGGGGAGGTATTTTGGCTTGGTGTATAATAGGGGTGGCTTGGTCTTTCATGATGAGTGTTAGTTCTGACTGGACCTCTGGGCTCACTGGGGACTGAGGAGAATGGTAACATCCGAAAATGGCTTCCAAGAAACACATGCCAAGCTCTTCCTGGGCAAAGCTGACAGGTTCATTAGTAGCGTCCAAATCAGTCACAGTGTGTTTCATATAAGGTTCACTTTCAACCCTGATTTGGTTTTTCCGACCCTTGTAGGGAAGCCACAGGTGGGACCAGTCTATAGAAAAATATCCTTGCAGCTTGGTGGACTAATCCCTGCTAAGAAATAGGCCGTATGCTTCCGGGATGTCTACAACTACAATGTCTATAGACTAGTGGACCCTAGAGTTGGAAGAAAGGCAGATGATGACATTATTTAGCTCTCCTACAGCTAGCACTTGTGATCTGTCAAGCTGAATGATCCTAGCGTCAGTTTTCTCAGGGCGAATGTCTAGCTTCTTACAAACAGACAAGGGCATGATGTTTGTGGATGCGCTGGAGTCAACCAGGCAGTTATGGATGTTGAAGTTGAAAACCTCAAATGATAAGAGGAAGGGAGGAGTGGGTCCCCTAGAATTTTCATTTATGGCATTTACAATAGACTGGACACTTGGACTAGCTTGCATAGATGTATTTCTCACAGGTTTAGTAGTCGAGGTGTTGGCGAAGGCCTTGAGAATAAGTTCTCGTTGATTGGTGATGCAGGCAAGCTCATAAACTGAGATGTTGGCTCTGGTTTTCTTCATGTCCTCAACAATGTTGTAACCAGAATCGGAATGAGGACTAGGCTCGGTGGTGGCTTTAGGCGACCCCACCGGGAGCTTGCTCTTTTGGTTTACTCGAGTGTTATTGGTAGTGGGCTTCTCAAGAATAGCTTGTTGTTCATTCCCAGGGGAGAGAATTTTCCTTAAGAAAGCCCTCTTATTCTCTTCAAAGGACTGTTCGGGAACTGGTCCTTTGCTTCTAAGGCCATAATTTCATATGGGTTTGACCTTAGGGTCGTCAGCCATGTTGATATCAGTGATGGTATGATTGCCCTCCCCGCGAAATACATCGAATGCAAGAATAGAGGATCATGGTTCTTCATCAGTGGGGAAATCTTCTTCATTGCCAGAAACATCATCCTCCCCTACGTCCCCTGGGGTTTGATCATCTAGAAGTTGATTTACTACTGTAGTCATGCTGCCAAGCCATTGTGGGCATGTCTTTTCAAAGTGGGCAGTGTTACACCATTTTTTGGTCATCTAACCTATTATCATTAGATGAACCCAAGTACACCATGTAAGACCAATTTTACCCTAACTAAAATTGCTTTCACTATGTGAAATAACTTAGTAAAACACCTTTATTAAGTTGTTTATGGTCTAAACAGGAAACCCCAAAATGAAATAATAAACAAATCTATATTTGTTTATATTTCCTGGTCATATTTAACCCAAAACAAGGAAATCAATTAAATAAATCCTTATTTATTTGATTATTCCCTAGGATTAAGTTATTTAAATCCTTATGTAAATAATATTCCTAGTTAAATTTGACTAAATCATTTATAAATAATTAAATATATCATTATTTATTTAATTATATTCCCACCATTTCCTTAAAATAATAAATAAGTCATTTATTTATTTATTAGTTATAAATAAAGGAATTGACCCAAGTCAAAATTCCTTTTCCCTCCAACAAATATAATAAAATATTCCTAAAGGGTGGTTCTAGAATTTGATTAATAATATTCTATTCATGCACCAAGTTCTAGATTGCCCTAATATTTTGTTATAAATAGAAGGGTTTTCCCCATTCATTAGTCACCTTTCATTGCATTAGATCACTCTGGATCTATACGCTTGGTCACATTTTCCATTTTTGCCTTGTGAGCTCCCATTGAGTTCTATGTTTGTCTGGGTTTTCTACACCAACAAGAGAGAGGAATTTTAGATCTGAAATGCTGAGGACTTTCAAGAACCCATCCCATTGAGGAGAATCGGAAAACACCTTTCTTGTTTTCCTCTCAGGTGCCCCCTTTTAATATAAAAAATTCTTTCAAATACATCTTTCTTGTCTTGTCTATTGGATGCATGGAGCCATATTTTATTACTGCTTAATGTCTTTTATGCTTAGATCTGGATGTGTGTAGCATTATTTGGATCAACTAATTGCAGACTTAAAGATATTGGCAGCCATAATTGATGTTAGGGCTATTTTTATGCGTAGCTAAAGTGATCTTTTACGACGAAAGATTCATACTGACAATTGGCGACTCCACACGGGTTTTCTTTTGCGACCACTGTTGTTTTATATATTCCTGCATATCCAGCTATTTCAGACCCTAGGTTTTCTCTATAGTTTCCTATTTTTCCTATTTTTCTGGTGCTTTTCACCCCTAAAACCCTCAAACATTACAATTTTTAACTTCCATGTGTTTCTGGCCCTATTGTGCAAGTGAAAGACATCAATCGCAGCTGAGACGACAAATTTTTCTGAAATCTGCCGCCAAGAGACCCGGATCTGCAGGTCGCACTTATCGGCCCAAAAAATACGACCTGGACTTGAGGGCACACTTTTCTGCCCCAAAACTGCGACTTGGACTGAAAACAGGTCAGAACCTATGACATGCACTTTTTTCTGCAATTTTCCAGCAATTTTTCTGGGTTTGTCTAAAGCTTCTTTCAGGGTTTTCCAGCCTCTGTCTCTGCCCGTTTAGACTTGTTTCTGATCTGTTTCACCCAACTAAGTGGGAATCTTTCCCCTTAGGGCTTTAGTACCCTCCACTTTTTGTGGACGAGTTTTAGCTATTTTAGACGTCTGAATTTTCAGAGTTTTAGCCCTCTTCTATTCAGATCTGATACCTCATTTTTATATCCATTTAGATTAGCTCTTATCCCTTTCAAATCACCTCATATAGTTTTGTTTGGGTTTACCTCTAGGGCCACCTCTTTGTCCCTCCTACCTTTAGTTGATTTTCCCTTTTGTTACAACAACCTTGCCTCTGCTTCTTTGTTGTTCTCTGCACCTCTTTCCAGCAGGTTTATCCTTTAGATCCCTATCCCTCCCGACCTTAGATCTGTCGGCCTCTTTTTCATGTGTTTTGATTTTTTCCCTCTTTTTAGACTAGTTTTGAGAGACCCGCCTTCTTGGGTTAGATCGACGCATTGTTAGCTGTTAATTTTCTATTATTTTAGCATTCTATACTGTTCTTTGCAGATTTATTTTCAGTTACACAACACACTTTTTCTTTTACTCTCAAAACGTGTAGGTTTAATCAATTAAAATGAACACATGCCACACACTGACCCTAAGTGAAGAAGAGCCTGGTTAACACTGTTGGAAAAGACTTTAAAATAAATTGACACTGCGCCTATCTGCCCTTGTTTCGACATTGACCTCACTTGATTTTTCACCTTCCTACCCTTGTCGATTTTTCTTCTTCCCGTCATCATTGCGCCTCCAAGGCATTTATCCCAAAGATTTCTTGACCTTCACCCTCAATTTCCGGTTGTTCGACTTCCTCCTTCCCATCGTCATCGAGTAAGTCCTCCCCTGAGTCCGCACTCTGACTCTTCTTCTGATTTTTCGGGTTCTCCCCCTACTCCTGGTTCTCCCCCTGTTACCTTCACCATGTCTAGTTCAGGGCCTAGTGCTAGCGGTACCCCCAGTTCTACTACTGGGTCCGTTTCTAGTGGAAACACTATGAGAACTACCTCGACTGTCCTTTTGCTCCCTTATATGGTCAGTCTTAGTCTCCTTGATTTCAATCATCTGATCAATGATCCTATCTGCCACGATGTTAGTTGGCCTGCTATGCCAACCAAGCTCCCCTCCGACATTCCCAAGTTTGAAGGCCTTACTAGTGAAGATCCTTCCAACCATATCTGATCTTTCCATATGTGGTGTTCATCCAATTCCATTACTGATGACTCCATCCGTCTTAGATTGTTCCATCGCACGCTTACCGACAAAGCTTCTAAATGGTATGTTGATCAGGCCACCTCCTCCCATACCACTTTTGTGACCATTGCCCAAGCCTTTTTATCTTATTTCTAGCTACCCCTCCGATACGACACTGGTACCGAGATTTTAACTTCTTTCCATCAATCCTCTTCGACCCGCATTTCCACTCATGTCCAGGAATGGCGGCGAAGAAGAAGCTTATGTCGCGCTCCTCCCTTTGAAGATCAGGTTTATATGGACTAGTTCCTTTTCTCTCTCTTACCTCCCATTGGCAAGGATGTCACCTCCCATTTCCCCCAAATCGAAGAAGCCACCCTCCAAATAGCCTTGAAATATGACCTTATCTATGCTCAATCTGGTTATGTTTATACCATCCTTCCTAACCTCCCCAAACCCAGTGGCGCTACCGCCCTAGGGGCATCTCACTCTGCCGACGATATCATTGGAGCTCTTTCACATACCGCTGCTCAACCTCTTATAGGCTATGGTTTCCCTCCAGGAGGGGCCAGCACCTCCAACACTTTTCCCCCTCCAGGTAGCATGTATCCAGGATACGGCATGCCTTCTCCTTTTTCCCACCCTCCTGCTTACCTCAATGTTACCCACCCTAACCCTTGTCCTTACACACAGCCTGGTGTCCCAGCTCCTCCAACATTTGGACCTCTCCCTCCCTTTCCTTCTCAACCCCCGCAGCCGCACTTACTTCCCCCTCTAGGGCAAGTCTTTGCACAGCAAGGTGTGACTAATTCTCTTCCTTCTCAAAGAAAGAGGAAAGGCAATCAATCTACCTCTAGTAATCGTCGACCCAATCCTCCAAGTATTGATTATAACATCACTAACCAGCCACAGGGCTCCCAGCCCAAGCCGGACAGGCCTCTTCGCACCAATAAGCCCTATTCGTGTTGTGGTGTTTATGGTCATTACACTCACGATTGTCCCCTATTACCACAGATGTGGCAGATGTGGGAGTCTTAGGCCATAGTGTGGGGACAACATTCCTCCCCTACTTTCCCTCCCAATACGGCTACTTCTCAACCTGTTGTGTTTATCGATCCTTTCCCTCAACAAGGACTCATGGGCACTCAACCACCTCATGCCTCGGTCACCACTCAACCTTCCCCTTCTGGTTTCTCCGATTACCAGGTTCTCATGATGGCCTCTGACCAACCTCTCACCATCGACCTTAACCTTCAAACTTGGTCTCATCAGTACTGCATGCTTCTCGCTCTGTCTATCCCCGAGTCCCCATATTCAGGTCCTATAGAGCCTCTGTCAACACCCAATGGTCCCTTGCAAATCCCTCCACACAAAGCTGAGGTTCATTCCAAGATTCCTAAGGGCCCATTACGCCGACATGCTACCTCTGGTTGGGTTGCCCATTCATGTAGCATAGTAGATGATCTGGCACAATCTCCTACTACCATTTCAACACTGGAACTCCTCCAGTCATGTCCTTCTCAAAAGAAGGCTATACTATCTGCCGTGGGTGCTATAGATCCTGCTGATGACCAATTTATTGTTTTCGATGCTCGTCAGTTAGACCATCCCCCTCTTCCTGCTTCTGTTTATTTCCAAATCCCAATCAAAATCCAAAATGCCAATGTCGCTCGGTGTATTATTGATGAGGGGGCATCTACCTGTGTGATGTCTACTTCGGTTTGGAAACAACTTGGATCTCCTGAGTTGGCCCTTTCCACAATCACCCTTCGTGCGTGGGATGGCCATGCCTCCCAACCCATTGGCCTTTTCTGTAACTTTCCTATCACCCTTATGGGCAAGACTGTTTGTGTCAATGTTGAAGTTATCGACGCCCCTCTTGACTATAACATTCTTTTGGGGTGTAGTTACACCTATGCCATGTCTGTCGTCCCATCCGCAGTCCACCACAAGATGTTTTTCCCTCATAATGGAAAGATTGTCACCATCGACCAGTTGACATATCATGAACCAAAATCTCAGACCTCCCCTAATTCCACCATCTCTGTTGTCACCAATAAGCCAACCGTTGATTCTTTGACCATTGTTTCCCTCGGCGTCTATAAAGAATCCTCCCTGCTTGGAACCTTTTTGGACCCTCCTCCTGTCTCTGATCCTAGCTTGGCAAAAATTTGCATGATGCAATCATCTTGGGCTGGCCTTTCACAACCCACTTTGGCTAGTCAGCAACCTCAACCTCAACCAGCTCCTAGCCCTTTGCCCCTGCTAGCCAGCCTTCTTCCTTCTGAACCTTCTTCTACACACCATCCCCATGCACCTTTTTACCCTCCTGGGTCGATCCCACCCGATATCAACCCCCTTGGCACCATTCCTCTTGGCCATTTACCTACTGGTCAGATACCTTTCCTTGCTCCCCCACCCAGAGCTTATTCGGTCCCTATCTTGGCCACCCTATCCCTCCCCAACTTGACCTTGGGTATACCCATCTAGTATCTTGACCCTCCAGCCACTACCCTGCCAGGCCAACCCAAAACATATATTCCTTTGACCCCAGTTCAACCAATCCCCATGACTTCTCCCGCTACAACAGTACCTTAGTCACCTCAACAGGACCCACCTCCTATTGCGACCGCTTCGGGTAAGAATGGAAAAGCTCGTAGGGGGGCATAAAAAGACAAGGCTACCTCGACAAACCTTGCCCCTCCTCGGCCTCCCAAGCATACCATCCAGTGTGCTTTGTGTGATTTTGTCGGTCACGCCACCCATACCTGTCCTGAATTACCGCATCTCAAGACCATGGTCAATGAAACATTTTCGGAATCAGATATCCCTGAGGTCTATGTCACCATATCAGATTCCATCCCGAAACTTAAATACTTGCGCACCAATCACCCTTGTTCTTTATGTGATTTCCATGGAAACTGTACCCACCTCTGCCCCCGCCTTGATGAATATCGTTCCTCTTTAGCCGCATACCACCAATTCCAAGCCACGCTTAACCATAGGCCTTCTTCACTAGCACCAGATGACCTGTCTACCCCCATTAACATTTCCCATCCTGATATTGAAATGACTGAACCTTCAGCCATCATTTCTTACCTTTCCTCATCACTGCGATTCCTGGCAACCGACCCCTTAGTGCCTTCCCCCGATGTTTCGCCTGATCACTCATCTGCTTACTCTGTCACCCTGCATGACATCGCACGTGTGATCATTTCCCATCACGATCAAGAGTCTCATATTTCTACCTCATCAGGTCAACCTATTCCATCCACTCTTCCCATCTTCCAGTCAGATGAAGACATCATGGAAGCCATGACCGAACCTGATTTTCCATGGGACGATATGCACCATCGTGCATATTTCCTCCCACATCAATCCCATGACCAATATACTGTCGAATCTAAATACTTCATTCCCGATAAGGTCGATTGGTTTAAAAATCTCATCCCTACACCTGACACTTTCGAAGAAGGTAATATGGCCAATATCTCTCCTACCATCAAAATAGACATTTCTGTCAAACCAGGAATCGAATAACATATCACCATGGGCGCCCAATGCACTCCGGACGAAATTGAAGCCTACACTAAACTCTTTAAAGAATTCCGCGATATCTTCACCTGGTCATATTTAGAAATGCCCAGACTCGATCCCACCATTGTCGAACACCATATCAACACATGGCCTGATGCTACTCCAGTTCGTCAAAAGTTGAGACCCATTCATCCATCTAGACGTGAAGCCATCAAAATCGAAATCGATAAGCTCAGGCAAGATGGTTTCATTTATCCCATCGAATACACCACTTGGATGTCCAACCCAGTTCCCGTCCTCAAAAAACAAGGCACTCTTCAAGTCTGCACTGACTTTCGCAATCTGAACAAATATTGTCCCAAAGACAACTTCCCCACACCATTTATTCACCAAATCATTGATTAGTGTGCGGGGAATGAGATTCTATCCTTTATGGATGGCTTCTCCGGATACAACCAAATCATTATCCATCATGTTGATCAACTTAAAACCGTGTTCATTAGTTCGTGGGGCACTTTTCCATACCAATTCATGCCATTTGGCCTTAAAAACGCCAGCGCCACTTTTCAACGAGCCATGTCTTATTTTTTGCATGACTTAGCTCATATTATCCTTGCCTATTTAGATGACCTTACTACGTGTTCTAAACATCGGGCACAACACCTCCATGATCTGCGTACCATTTTCCTCCGATGTCGCAAGTATAATATTCACCTTAACCCATTGAAATGTGTCTTCTGCATTCTTGCCGGTCGTCTCCTCGGCTTCATAATATCTAAAGATGGGATAACTCTCGATCCTTTGAAGGTACAAGCCATTCTTGAACTTCCTATTTTTTGTACCTTATGCCAACTTCAAAGTCTCCAAGGTAAAGCTAATTTTCTTTGTTGATTCGTGCCTGACTATGCCACTACCGCACATGGCTTCCTTAGACTCCTTCGATCTAACTCCCCATTTGTCTGGGATACCTTTGCTCAAGAGTATTTTGATGCCCTCAAGCATGCTCTCACATCTGCTCCCTTGATACATCCTCCTGACTTTGACCGCGACTTCATCCTATACATCTCTGCTTCCACCCATTTGATTGTCAGTGTCCTTATCCAAGAGGATGATAATGGTGTAGAACACGTGATCTATTATGTCAGTAAGAACCTTGTTGGTCCACCTGTGTCATATTCACATGAGGAAAAATTAGCGCTAGCTATCGTGTTCTCGGTCCAAAAACTGCGTCATTATATCCTCATGATTTCCACCAAGGTTGTGACTAATTCCAACCCCATGGCTTTCCTATTAAGTCGACGCATCCTCAGTGGAAAATATGCTCTTTGGGTCATTATCCTCCAAGTATTTGACCTTGAATTTGTCACCTCAAAAAGCAATAAATGTTTAGTCCTTGCTGAACTCATTTCTGATTTACCTACCAAAACACAAGACCCTCCAATTAATTATGCTCTTCCTGATGAACATTTATTTGCCATCACCACCGAATATCCTTGGTACGATGACATCCTTACTTACTTGTGAACCCAAAAGTTCACCCTTCATCTTGATCGTGATTTTCGACGACATATCCGACACCAAGCCTCTTGCTACCTTCTGATCGGTGACGACCTTTATCGTCACAGAGTAGATACTGTCCTTAGTCATTGCCTCACACACACTGAAACCGAGCAAGTCCTCAATGCCTGTCATAGCAGTGCTTGTGGTGGCCACCTCTCTGGCCTCGCCACCACCCAAAAAATCATGCACGCTGGGTATTTTTTGCCTTCTCTCTTCAGTGATTGCATTGAAGTAGTCAAATGTTGTTCCAATTGCCAACATTTCGACCCTAAAGCACGAGCTCCTCGCGCTCCCCTCCATCCCATCGTCACAGCTGGTCCTTTCTGTAAATGGGCAATCGACTTCATGGAATGTCGACCTCCATTTGCTGGTAACCACAAATATATCATCGTGGCAGTTGACTATTTCACAAAATGGGGCGAAGCTATGCCAACATTCAACAATACGACAACAACCGTAGCCCTATTTTTCTTTAACCACGTCATCGCTCAATTCGGAGTTCCAAAACAATTGGTCTCTGACCATGGCCGACATTTTGAAGATGATATTTGGCATGAGCTATCCTCACTATTGGGTTTTTAGCACCAATATTCATCCTCCTATTACCCCCAAGGGAATGGCCAAGTTGAAGCAGTCAACAAAATTCTTAAGACCATGCTTCAACGAACGATGAATAAGCACAAAACCAATTGGCATCTTATGCTCTTCCCTACTTTGTGGGCTTATCATACTTCTGTTAAAACTGCCACCAGTTTCACTCCTTTCCACCTTGTATTTAGCGAGGAGGCAGTCTTACCAATCGAGTATGAAATTCCTTCCCTTCATTTGGCCGTCGAACTTCTCCCTGATACCCAACCTCTAGAACAACGACTTATCATGCTTGGGCGTGCCTCTAAATACTATCGTGTTGCATTGCAAACTCTTGAAATGGCCAAAAATCGCACCAAAGCTCAGTATGACCGAAAATTACACCCTCATACCTTTCATGAAGGGGACCTTGTTCTAGTATATGACCAGGCCCATGATACCCTTAGTCATGGGAAGTTTGACTCATTATGGCTAGGTCCTTACATCATTAGTAAAGATCTTGGTAAGGGGGCATATCTTTTAGAGGACTTTGAAGGCCACCCCCTTCCTAATCCTCGCAATGCACTCTATCTTAAGAGATATTACCCTTAGCATTTACCGTTCGAAATGCATGTTTTATTTTCTTGTAGATAGCCAGCATATGTTTTTTTTCATCATTCATTACTTCACCAGGACACATGTTTTCCACAAAGTCTTACTTCACCTCTCCTCAAAATTGGATTTTCTCACTTACAACACTTTTCCTTGGGGCACTGCTTTGCCTCCATATTCATTCTTGTTTGTGTTGATTTCCGTCATGAGATAGCATTTTGTACTCATGTTTTTATAGTCCCCTTTGGAGCTTTCCCCATTTCATCATCATCATTAGTGTTCGTCTGTTAGTCGCTCTACTATTTTCTCTTGTGCCTTAGTTGGGGATCCCTCATCACCTCACCTATGGCGAACCTCCTTTTGTTGGCATCAATTCATTTACTCCAGCAGCCAGGTCTAGAGAGCAATGTACCTTGGTTCGAGCTTCTTTCAACATGATCGTGATCCATATACTCGATAGTCCAGTGATGCAGTAGCAGCTATTGGTGATTCCCCAGTGTGTGTGAGATGTCTCAACCCTCATGAGGGGGTGGCCCTGCAGGTAGCCCCCCACATGCCCGGATGACTTCTTCATTTTCATCCTTGGATGCAGCTCCTTACATTTGATGATGTCGGCCTCAGCTGCTTGCAACACCTTTTAGATTTGCATGTATCAGTCAGATTTTGTGAGCCCTTCCCTGTGTATAGGGGGAATTTTGGTTGTATTTGTATCTCATGTACTAAAATATTATTGTATAAGTCCTAACTGTTATTGCAGGCACAACATGTATGTGAGATTCATCATTCTATTTTTTTGGCTCGTATTTATGCCAGCATGTACTTTATAGTTCGGTTCCTTGTTTACTGGACATACTATTCTTTTGTACTTTGTCTCAGCGGGCATATGTATGCATCCCCTGCAGCCTTTAGCACAGGTACCACTTCATAAAATAGAGACTTGTCATACCTATATGTCTTGTCTCCTCAGGGTCTAGTCCTTTAGCACATTAGACTACCTTACATTTCTCTCTGACTTCCCTCTTGATGTCTAGTGATTGAGTTCTTACAACGTACTTCGGTCATACGATTTGCTCCTAACACTCATACGTTAGGGGGCAATCTGTTACACCATTTTTTGGTCATCTAACCTATTATCATTAGATGAACCCAAGTACACCATGTAAGACCAATTTTACCCCAAGTAAAATTGCTTTCACTATGTGAAATAACTTAGTAAAACACCTTTACTAAGTTGTTTATGGTCTAAATAGGAAACCCCAAAAGGAAATAATAAAGAAATCTATATTTGTTTATATTTCCTGGTCATATTTAACCCAAAACAAGGAAATCAATTAAATAAATCCTTATTTATTTGATTATTCCCTAGGAATAAATTATTTAAATCCTTATTTAAATAATATTCCTAGTTAAATTTGACTAAATCATTTATAAATAATTAAATATATCATTATTTATTTAATTATATTCCCACCATTTCCTTAAAATAATAAATAAATCATTTATTTATTTATTATTTATAAATAAAGGAATTGACCCAAGTCAAAAATCCTTTTCCTCCAACAAATATAATAAAATATTCCTAAAGGGTGGTTCTAGAATTTGATTAATAATATTTTATTCATGCACCAAGTTCTAGATCGCCCTAATATTTTGTTATAAATAGAAGGGTTTTCCCCATTCATTGGTCACCTTTCATTGCATTAGATCACTCTAGATCTATACACTTGGTCACATTTTCCATTTTTGCCTTGTGAGCTCCCATTGAGTTCTATGTTTGTCTGGGTTTTCTACACCAACAAGAGAGAGGAATTTTAGATCTGAAATGCTGAGGACTTTCAAGAACCCATCCCATTGAGGAGAATTGGAAAACACCTTTCTTGTTTTCCTCTCAGGTGCCCCCTTTTAATATAAAAAATTCTTTCAAATAAATCTTTCTTGTCTTGTCTATTGGATGCATGGAGCCATATTTTATTACTGCTTAATGTCTTTTATGCTTAGATCTGGATGTGTGTAGCATTATTTGGATCAAATAATTGCAGACTTAAAGATATTGGCAGCCATAATTGATGTTAGGGCTATTTGTTATGGGTAGCTAAAGTGATCTTTTACAATGAAATATTCATACTAACAGGCAGCCTAGTGGAAGGAACAAAAGTTATCTTTTCTGATTTCCTCCACATTGAGAACAGTGTTCGGGTTAGATGGAGGTGGGTTGGTGATAGGGTTACTCTTTCTGAAAAATGGATTTTGCAGCTTAGTGCTAGTAGTCGATTCTATGCCCTTTCTCTTCAAGTCAGAGACTTCATTGGTCAATAGCTTAAGTGTCTTTGCTATACTCTCGAAGTCAAAAGAATCTTTATCCTTATCCGCGGTCTTGGGTGTGGAGGACTGACTTTTCTTCACGATGGGTTTGTGGTCATCTCTCCCTTCATGACCAATGGCTCCAATAGAAAGCATGTCCTTTTCTACAGCAAGGGAGGCTGTGTAATTTTCTTCAAGGGTGGCCCTAGCTTCACGTTTTACGAAGACGACAATATCCTTGGGGAGAGCCTTTGTGTAGTAGTCTATGGTAATGGAGTCATCCAATGCCAAGTTGGGGGGGAAATTTTGCAATATGGTAGCAAAGCGCTGATTGAAATCCATGACCTTTTCTTTCTTCTGGCATTTAATGGTACTTAACTCTGTGAGGAGCATGGAAGGGGTTTTTTCCTCCGAAAATTTCTACAAGAAGATGCGGCAAAATTGGTCCCATGACGTTATGGAGGCACTTGGGAGGGAGCGGTAACAGGTGGCTGCTTTGTTCTCAAGAGTGTGTGGAAAAAGGTGACAAGTAACATCATCGGTTTGAACTCTCGTAATTTGTAGTGACAGATAGAAGTTTCTTATGTGATCCTCGGCCAACGTACCTTTCTCGAGATCAAACTTGGGGAGATGCTTCTCAGGGTGCCTGGGCATGTCATGGAGGGGGCCCAAAAGATCTAACGGGGACTAGGCCATCCAAGCAAGTGGTTGCACCTGACTAGCATGCTCGTGGTGCCTGATCTCAAATTCAAATTCACTCCCCATGCCTGACGCGGATTCTTTCCCCCCATGGCGAGAGTGCTCATCCTGATATCCCTCACGGTTGGCCATATTCCTGAGATATCCCCAATTGTAGATTGGTGGCCTATTTTGTTTTTGATGGCAGTGTGAAGCATGGCATCCTTGGCCATGGCCTCTATCTCCCCTACCTCTAACTCCCTGACCTCTATTTCCCTCACCTCCATTTCCTCGACCTCTATTTCCCTCGCCTTCATTCCCTTGGCCTCTATTTCCCTCACCTCCTGCTGGCGGGCAGCAGACTTGATTGTTGTCATGTTCGGCTTGGTTGGGCTGGGGGTCAGGATGGGGTTCATTCACGTCAGGTTCCTCATCTTCACCCCCTTAGAGTTTGGGAATCGATTAGTTATTCTGGACAGCGGTGGAGAGGTCTTCAACCATCAAATTTATCAACTGAGGTAGAGAATTCACAAGGGCACTTTTGTGAGTGATGTTAGCAGAAAGGATCCTAGTATGTGTCAAGAAACTCATGACTGGGGTGAATTGAAATTCCCTGATGAGATTGTGAGAAACTGGGAGCAGGGTCCTCAACTACTCCCTAGTGGCATCATAATATGGAGCCTCCTCCCCTTGAACATCTTCCAAAGGAGGAGGGATAGTATCATCATTTATGAACTTCCCTTGGGGAGTTTGTGACGGAATATTGCTTGTGTGCTAGGAGGATTCCATTCAGGCCCTCCTTCTAGTGCCAATTCTATTGACGGGAAAGTTAGTCTAGCCAACAACAAGGGATATCCACAGTAAAAATTCCCAACTAGACTCTAAACCGTTTGGAGTAGGGATCTCGTCCGAGGTGTGGGTCCAGCTACTGCTTAAGTCTCCTTTCCTTGGGTCTCAAAAGAAATCAATGAACCTGTGGGCACACACTTATTTAGATGATACAAGATACATCATTGATGAGTTTAAAGAGGTATATAACACTATCCATAGCAAGATGAATAATAAAACATGAAGCCAAAAGAAACACTGTCAATAGCATATCGTAAGGGTCATGCTTGCACATTTTTCTGACCACAGAAGAAACAATTCTTTATGGTAGGAACAACCTTCACTTACTTAAATGTTTATGATGAAAATATAAATGTCAGTAAATGAAGTTATTAACATTCATTGAGGAAGCATAGGTAAACTTAACATCATTAACACAAGTATAGAGAACTATAATGCATGAATGATTCCATTAGGAATGCAGTTTAATTAATCAAAAGATGCTTGAAACTAAAAAAAGAAATACTCATAGTGTCCGAACAGTAAAACACATTAGATCTAAGAGAAGTTTAACAAGTATCTGTATTCATATGCAAAAGAGTGTTATCCTTCTATACAATGCTCTCTAACTCTTTGAGTCCCAAACAAAAGATCCTTTACAATTTTCCCGAAGGGAGTTTTATAGGCGAAAATCTTCCCTTTGGGCTTCCTGACTTTTCGCCTCCTGACTGTTGAACTGCCCCGCGACCTGAATGAGAGTTGTGACTTGCGATCCAGCTACAAAATGTGACCTGTGACCTACTACCACTCGGTCATGAGAACATGCATGGGATCGTGAGGTCAAGGGCATCAACTTGTTGTTCTTTGAGGAAGTTCTGCCACGCACGATAATCCTTTGCTATAGGGGAAATCACGGGAAATTCTTCTCTCAACTGATGTAGACACTCCAAAGCATTAGGCATTAAAGTTTCTCTTTTCTGCATGACCAGGTTGGATAGGGAGGCCAGTTGGGTGTAGATCCAGACTAGTGTGACAATGAACTTATCCAATTTGTCTTGTGATGCTGCGAGATCGGAAGTGGCAGCGGCTTGTTTAATGGGTTGCAAAAATGTATGGATCTCCTGATCCACCTGTTCCCATGTCTTCTCCTCGCCCAATGCACCCAGCGATGGAATGTGATGTAGGGTGTGCATTTAATCGATGCCACTGATTAGATGCTCGTATGCGACCATCACCTTATCTAGGTCATTGGACAACTTATCTTTAGACTGCATTTTAGTCAGGATCTAGACCTTGGCATCTTGTGTGTGGATCCAGTCTTTCTTTTGCAGGTTTTCGGGAGCCTGGGGGTACTGGCCTGTCCATTCTACCATTCTATCCAAAGCGGCTGAGGCCTCCTTCAGCTGCTCGCTCCTCTGCTTGGTCTCTACTTCAGCTATTACCAAGGGGGAAACTGTTTGTTTTATAGTAAAAAATTCCCCATAGACCTGTCTCATGGTGACCTCTAATACATCCAGCTCTCTTTGGATGGTGAGCGGTACTTTTTTGATAGGGGTAGTTTTGTCTTGGAGCTGCTGAATCTCTTCCCTTAATGCTACCCTTTCCTGCTCTGCCCTTGCCTCCCTTTGCTCTACTTCTTGTAGCTTATTTTTTAGAGAGAGGATCTCTCTGCTCATTTTGTTTACATTTTCCTCCGTGGCTGCAACGAAAGCTGTGCCGGCCAATGCTATCATTACTGGGTTAGTCCTAGTGTCTAGGACTATATCTTTCTCCGTTGCAATTGTGGATGAGGCAGAAGGGTTTTGTGCCGGGCATATTCTTTTCTCCTGTCGGATCTTGAAGGAGAACTGATCATATGTGAGCCCATTAAGGTTGAATACTTCCTCTTCTTGCCCTTCGTAGGAACTCACATCGAAGAGTACAGAGCGTGTATTGACTACAAGCACTTCGATGGGCTGTAGATCTGTTTGTGATTCTGCACCTTGGGAAGATGTCTCGATGTTCTCTAGTATTTTATCCTCCTCCTCTTTTCTTTTCTTTTCTTTTCTTCCTCCTCTTTCCGTAGCCACTTTGCTTCTGCCTTTTCATGTTCTATTTTCCTCTTGCGTTCGGCTGTTGCTACTACTGCCTACTCTGATTTTCTCCTGCGTTCGGCTTCTGTTGCAGCTTCCTGTTCTGGTTTCTTCTTGCGTTCAGCTTCCGCTACCGCTTCCTGTTCTGCTTTCCTTTGGTGTTTGGCCTCCACTTGATCTAATTCTCTTTTGAGTTTCCGCTCCACTTCAGCCTCTGCCTCCTATTCCTCCTTTTTTCTACTGGCCTCTTCTACCTACTTCTTCTTCTACTCTGACCTTTGGTTCCTCTTATAACTTTCTTCATCCTCTTTCATCTTATTTTCTATTTTGTGGTGAGATTTGGTTTCCTGCTCTTTCTACTGGGCAACAATGTTGTGCCCTGTACTGGTTCGAGGCTTCTTAGCCTGAGAAGAAGAAGTGCCTCCTAATTCATGACTTCTTTCCTCTAATGTATGGTCATCTAGGTATTCTCTATCAGACCACGCCCTCGGGGTGAGTTGCCTATCTGCATTATACCAGTTTCTTATTTCATCCTCGCCCGGGCATTCGGTGTGCTGGTAGTTCCACTTGAACTTAGCCCGCTTACGGTGATCAGGAACTATCCTCTCTGGGTCATATGTCCGGAGGTCCAATGACTCGAGGCGATAAATTTTCATCTCTTCTTCTTCTGTCTCCACCTCCCTGAAATCTTTGACCGTGTAAGTATCGATAGTGACAGGTAGTGTAGGCCACAGATTCTTTTTCCCTTAGTCAAGACCTTAGAGAAACCATAAGTCATCTGGAAACAGACCTCTCGAATGAGAATTTTATCTGTAACATATCGGGGCATAGCATGGGGAGATTTGTATGAACTAAATACTTGAATGAATGTGTATTCAGCAAGTGGGAACCAATGTTCTATCTTGCCTAACGTCCCCATGGCTCACCAAGACATGCAAGGAGTGTCATGGCCGAACAATTTTCCGTAGAGAGCCGGGATGAATACTTGAGAGATCGGCTCTATGTCCTGCTTGTACCTAGAATCCAAAAATACCTTTGTCTCTAAGTGGATTGGGCGTGCCTACTTTGGATCCCAGTTGTGCACCCATCCCTCAAAGTGGCACCTCGAAAAAACACCATCCAACAAGTAGGAGGCCCTGTGGAATTCAAAAGGATATCCATCATCCGATACCAGTGCAGAGGATATGTTTGTATGAAGAGAGGCCACAAGTATGCTAGCCTAGTTGAACCGGGTGCCATGCAAAGTGACATACTCCATTAGGGTTTCCCACGTACCATTGAAAGTGGTGGCATCAGGACACCTATATAATCTACAAAGCATAGAGGATACTAGTTTATACACCTTTCTAAGACTTGCCACTGGATATTCTTGATCCTTCTTGGCCTTGAATTTTTCGGGCTCCTCCCACCACCCTTTTAGAGTTTCTATTATGGGAACTATGTGGGTGATGGCCAAATCTTCTGTGAATTCCTCCTCTCGTTCAGGAAATGCGTAGTAAACACGAGCATCCGAACCTTTGAGTCGTGAAAGCTTTGCCTTCATAGTCCCTGATTACCCACTTTTTGGGGTCTGTGTTTTGTATAATCCATTCCATGACCTTCGCGCATGGGAATATAGTAGGGTGGGCACCTGCATGATGGACCCTTGACCTTTAACTTGTATGTATGCTTGTTGGTCAGGGAGGTCCTCTGGGAATTCATGTTGAGCAAATTCTTGGTACACTTGGTACCAACGCATGCTGTCCCCTTTAGAAAATGTGCACAAGGTGTCCCTATAGATCGGGGGCGAGGACATCGATATATCCATCTCTATGCCCTATGCTTATGGGATCTTGTTCTTTTTTCAGGCCACTAGAGGTCCCATGTCACTTGAATCTGAGGAGACAGCGACACACTCTAAGTCTGCTTTGAATTCACCTGTCATGTTCATGAAAGAGTCCCAAGATAAGAAACATGCCATGATAATACAAGCCTAGGTACAGCCTAGGTACAGTTATTATTTTTTCCAACTGGAGACACAGGAAGGGCTGAATTAGTGACCTACGACTAGGTCACAGGGTCGCAAAGTTCGCGATGTTGAAACTCTCTAAGATTTTACAACTTTGTGACCCTGCGACCTTGCGACCAGGTCGCGAGGTTGCTAGGTCTCCAATTCTGGGAAGACCGACGGAAGTGCGACCTTGCAACCTTGCGATCAGGTCGCGAGGTCGTGAGGTCGCAAATTCTAGGAAAACCGACGGGAGTGTGACTCTGTGACCTGCGACCGGGTCGCAGGGTCGCTAGGTCATGAAGTCGCGTGAAAGTAGAACGGAGGGTGAATGTGACTTGGCGACTAAACGACTGGGATCGCAGGGTCGCAAGGGTCGCAAGTCGCACTAAGGCTTGCCGAGGGGTTTTGGCATGCACCACGTGAAGTATATTTCCCTTTATCTTCAAAATGCAAGGCTAGATTGGCAAAAACAGAGAAAGGGAGGAGTTTCAGGGGTAGAATTTAAATCATGAAAGTCTGGATGGGAAGTAGTGGCAATATTATGCAAGGAGGGGAATTGTTAGGGAAAAAGGGGGCATATTAAGTCTTAAATGATAAAAAGGAGCAAAGAAATTGCAAAATTTAAAGGCTAGAATAGGGGAAATTAAGGCAACAAAATCATAAAAGGAAACAACAGGAGGAAACGGAAACTTACCCAAGAAAATTGCACTCTAGTCGACCTGTCAGAAGCATTTCTTTCTATCTGCCGCATGGACATAATGTGACCTAGCGACCCTTCGATTTATAAAAGGGTCACGCGTGCGAGCCATTAATGAGGTCGTTGGCTCGCACTAGTCGGCAGTTTGAGAGAGGTGTGACCTCATGACATAGCAACTTTTTGACCTCAGGGGGTCATGGGGTCGCAAGGTCTGGGGGTCACGATTTTCCAAAATTCAAGAAATCTACGACTTAGCGACTTAACTTTCCCAGAATTTAAGTTAGCTCTTTTTTTATGCTCAAGGGGCTCCAAAAAATTTAAAGTGTGTATTTTTTGGAGGGTGTTGTAGAGGCTACAACACATCCATACATTCTAGATCATCAAGGCTTTCAAGATATTGAATGAAATATTTACAATTCTGATAGTAATCTTGAAATAGTAATAAAGATGAATAAGGCTTTCCATAATGCTCAAAGAAAACTCTATGAAAATCCTTAATAGAACTTAAGCTTATTGATTTTAACCCTTCATACTAGGTTCTTTCTTTGTCTTCAAGGGTGGCCATAAACATTTCATCAAGCAATCCTTAGGAAACTCAATCTTAAGTTTACGTACATGCATGTTAAATCTAGCCAGATGTAGAACAGCCTCATCCTCGTTTCCATATATGAATTTGGGAAGATAAGTTTGCCAGTATATGCAAGGAATTCAATTTGGAACACCAGGAATGTGAGCACGATTCATAGGATCATACCTTCTAGCTATATAATCCATCTTGAAAATAGTGAAATAACCAAGAAATTCTTCAAGATATAGGTTTTTTAATAGTGGAGTCGCCATGAAACTCTGAACTTTTGAATTCTTTGAAAGTGGAGTCACCAAGTGAAAGATGCACAACCTTCTTGTGTCTGACCACTATTTCACCATCAAAAATCATAGCTAATATTTGTCATTATTTCTCGGGAAATATTTAACCTTCACTCCCTGGCAACGGTGCCAAAATTTTATCACTCAACAATCTCCTAGGCTGAGGAGGAAATCGAATGAGGTAACCTCAAACCTCTTTTGGCTTGGTATCTATCCCTAATAAGCTCAGAGAGGGCTCTCTCCAGTGAAAAATCTCAATCAAAGGAGATGATTGCAGTATGAAATGTATCTAAGTCTAGGTATGATAGGCTTTAGGTTTTTGATTTATGGTTTATGGGTTGAAATAAAAAGAGAGAAAGTACCATTGGGAAATGGAATCGAGGATGGTCTCTTTCTATAAATTTGAGGCAAAGTAGATGCTATGTTAATCCATATAAATGATATGAAATGAGAGATGGAAAAGAGAAGAAATCCCTCTACACTACAAGCATCAATCAATGGAGAAATCTATAATGCGACTTTATAAGAAAGGACACCAAGATTTTTTGGAACGAGGTCTCCTAAAAGCTGTGAATTTTGTCGATTTTGTATATTTTTTGTGTTATTTAGTCTAACATAGGGGTTTTGTGGTGGGTCAAAGCCCCGAAGGCATTGTAATGGGTCAAGGGTAGACCAAGAGTCCACAAACCATGGTTTGCGGACCATTGGATGCGTATGCTAAATCAGTATAAATATATGAACCTTTTTTAGTCTTAAGGCAGGAAATAATTGAGATTGATGTTAAGAACGACTTGTTAGATCTGTTGTTGGGTTGTTTGGATAAGGACTCCTATTGGCTGTGTGTGCAGAGATCCCCAGTCCTGGTGTGTGCGAACCCTGTTGGTTGTGTGCGCAAGCGATATTTTGGGATTGTAAGAGGATTTTGGTATTAATATATATGCGAAGTACTGTTGGATATCTAATGTTATTTGGATCTATTTTGTTATGATTGATGTGAACTTGGTTGTATGATTAAGTTGCGAAAGTATCTAGTCAATAGCTGCAAAAGTATCTTTGTTTCTGTTATATGAATCTATGATCTGTTAGTTGCTGCGATTATAGTTGTTGTGCTGATAAATTGGTATTAAGCACGTGGATGCGAAGGTAGTTACTAGATTTGTGCTCTCTTATATAAGCATGCAAATAGATATGTTAAATACAAGCTCGATAGGCTGGGAATCCAGACCTTCTTGACTTACCTGCTCTCTCTCAAGGTGCAAAAACCTGGTTTCAACACCATCCCATACTACTTCGGGTGAGACTTTGGCTTGCGAAAGCAGGTCACTCCCGAAAGGGCCAGTATTATAGGGGTTTGTTGGAAAACCTTAACCTATGAACATAGGTCAGGAGGCCTTGAGCCAAAAAAAGGTTCTGTTGCCAGGAATGGGATAATTTTGAGAGAGATTGGGTAATGCCAAGACCATATTGGAAGCCTGAGAAGAAAGAAAACGACGAGTGGTTTGAAAAGAAAGTTCAGGAATTCGTAGTAAAAGAAAATTTCAGCGCGAAGTTGATTGCATAGAAGTGGAAGAATAAGTACATTTTCACAGAGATCTACGAAATTTTATTTGTGAGATTTGCGACCAAACTTTAGGAGTGGCTTGCAAGGCTTATTGATTTTCAGAAGTGTTGAAAGGATGAGTGAATCACGCAGTGGACCCCAGAGCTGATCCAACAGTTAGAGAATACTGATAACACCATCACTTTCATGGTAGATCACTGGGTGGATAGTGTGAAAGGAGGATTTGTAATGGAATTTGCAATCGACCAATTTTTTTCCTATTCAGAGGCAAGGCGGAGGTTCTTCAAGGGTTTCCGGGGTAAGTTTTTGAAAAAATTTCCATTACTGATTAAGATCTTATTATGCAAAAAGTGAATTTTGTGTAGTCATACAAAGTGAATGAGCCTGATCAAAGTAAGGGTACAACGTGCAGTGGTAATTACTACGTAACTAATCAAGAATGAGATCAATCTGTCTACAGTCCAGAAAGAAATTATGTTGCACATAGCCCTCCGTCTACCTAACCTTCGAACCCTAATAGGGGTAAGAACTCACTGCCACCACCAAAAGAAGATGATATGGCCTTGCACATGAAGCTACCCACCTTCAAGGGCATAGGAGATGAAGATATGGATCAGTTCTGATTTTTCACAGGATCGATATGGACTGCGTAGAATGTAGCTAGTGATGCAGTGAAAAGAGTGCAGTTATCCTTTGCCTTTGAAATAAGAGCCTTAGACTGGTATATGGGATACATCAACTAGCATGTGAATGCAACCATTGAAGAGATTAAGAATTCCTTGAAACAACAATTCAAGAAGCCCAAGTCCTACTCTTAGATAGTGAATGATTTGAAAGATTTCAAGCAAGGACCATCCGAGTCTGCATGGGAGGCTGACCAATGGTTAAATAAGGTAATTAGAGAAGGAGGATTTTTGTATGATGATAGGTAGCACATGGATTGGTTCATTTATATGTTGTTGCCCCACCTACACGTGCCAATAGGACATCAAGCCATTGAATTGCAGGAAAAGGCCTTAGATATTGTGATGAAGCTAGAAGCTACGCCAAGAGTTGAAACCTAGTTAGGAGTACAAAAAATACAAGGCCATCTAGAATAAATGCACGTGGAGATCCAGAATCTGCGGAAGGAGAGAGGAATAGAGGCTAGCCCTAAAATATGGTGCATAAGATGCAGGGGGAATGGCCACACCAAGGATAATTGTCCTCTACTAATAGACTACGTATAGGTCGGGGAACCCAGTCTATTGCGTCCTAGGGAAGATGTAGGACCAAGTGGGCCGGTGCTATGGTGCAATGCTTATTGCGTTGCTAGGCTTCATGATACCAACCACTTCCCCCGCCTTGCCGCATATGTCCCAAAAATAAAGCAACAATGGTGTAGGTTCTGTAGATATGTAGGCCATGATGAAAAAAACTGCTAGACGTATGATTTGATGATAGATCGACTAAATATATATAGGGTACAGTCAGATCCATCCTCGCCAAGATCCCCCTTGGGCATAGGTGGCTCCCCAGCTAGGGGCATGGGAGGGGGCCAAGGTGGAAGTGCAGGTAGGGGGAGAGGACAACTGATTTTCTATAACTGTGGAGAAATAGGGCACTTTGCAAGGGACTGCACAAACCATGTGAGACAATCTTGCAGATACTGTAGATAGCTAGATCATGTGATTGGAGATTTCTTGATTCTGATAGCTAAGATGTAGGAGAAGCAGTAGACACCTACAAAGAATGTACAAAGGGTGAAGGTGGAAACTCGAGACAAAGGACCAAGTGTTAATGTTATAACATGCATCAGCATGGCCACCAAAGGAGTTGCAGAGAAAGTTGAGGAAGAGCCTCCTATCCATAAAGTAGCCATCAAACAAGAAGGTTTGTACTTACAGAAGGAAAATTAAACCTTTGTTGCAGCTCGCCAAGACTTTGCTAAGGCTGAGGCACCTACTCCTCAAGCCCCTACAAACCTCAAAGTAGATGATGAGGTCAAACCATTCCTGCAGGCATGTATGAAGCTGCTATGCAACCAAAGGATCATAGAAAACCTCCAAGCCTTGATAAAAAGATGTGCAAAAAAAACAACCCCAGCTATGGAAATTAAGGTTGTGCACAAACTATATAAGCATAAGAGACACACTGGTAGGGAGATGCGGTTGACCGCAAAAATCAGTGATTACAAGATGGATCAGGTTATTTTGGACTTAGGATTAAATGCGAACATAATACCTAAAAAAACTTGGCAGCGAATGGGAGAACCTAAGCTGGAATGGTCCACTATCCAGTTGTGCATGGCCAATCAACAAAAGATCATCCCATTGGGAAGTCTATCAAATATCATGGTAGATATTGAAAGAGTTAAGGTCTGGGTTGACTTTGAAGTCATTTAGATTGTAGAAGATGCAAACCCCTATCCGACACTCCTAGGATTGGACTAGGCCATCGATATGGGCAGTATTATCGATTTGAAGAAGAGAAGCATGGTGTTTGAAAGTGAAGGAACACGGGTGATCATACCACTAGACCCCGCAGAAGGAGAAAGGTATACAGAGCCAGTGCATGAGGAAGAGGAGGTGGATCACATATATAATTTAACTACGAGGGATGAAGACTGAATCAATACCACAGCCATTGGTGTGCTTTGCTGGTAAAAAGATAGTGATTTCTCCTTGGACTCTAACAGAGAAATAGAAAACTGGAAAAAATAAGTACATTATATCTCTATGATGCACTAACTGCGAATGACAAGGGACTTCCACTGCATATCTTTAGAGGTAAGATAACTTCCCTACCTTGATGGTTCTAGTAGTATAAAATAATTTTTGAGAATGTTCAAAGTTGAGATTCCCAGAGAATGAAGGTTATGGGCCCTTAATCTAGCCATGCGCGCAACACCTATGGTGGGACACATAAGGAATTGTTCCAGGACTTGGAGGAATGTTAGGACATGATGATCATGTGATTTGAGCCTCCAGTTGAGGTGCGCGTCAAGACATTCCTTGGCCCAGGGGATCCGCGTGAACACTTGTTCGCTTAGATGGAGAAGTAGCACGACCGAACTATAGAGGAATGGGTTCAATTTTTTTATTCATGCATTGGGACCAATCCCCACTACATGGTACTTGGATGCGGAGCTACATCAACGCACCTGCCACTAAGAAAATTTGAAGGATGAATTCATAGAAACATTTGGACTAACAAGGGGCTCAAAGGTGCTTGAAGAAGCTCTGCAGGATATAGATATGTTTGTGTTTGGTGAATCCAGCTCCTCTGCAACATTTGGGGCACCAACATGGGAAACGTAGATGCATGATATTGTCAATTGTCGCGATATAACTATAGAATAGTGTGATGAGCATCCATGCAATGTCTGTATCCTAGAGTCATAAGGGGAGTGTGCAGTTGCGGGACCTCCACTGCACACTGTGGATGTGACAAAGCCTTTGAAACTGCGGAAAGTCAACATTGACACGACAAAGCAGCCTAAGTTGGCTAAATTTGGGGACTACTGGGATGATGAAACTGTAAGCAAAGTTGTTGAATTTCTCATAAAATATTAATACTTATTCCCAACCAAGTTTTTGGAGATCAAAGGGATCACAAGGGACCTAGGGGTTATGTGCATCCCGCTAAAACCGGACGCGTTCCCTGTAAAGCAACAGCCTTATCGGCTGAACCCTAAGTATAAGTAGAAGGTTAAGGAAGAAATTGATAAAATTCTTGCTGTAGGTATTATCGAGTCGGTCGATCAGTCAGATTCGGTAAGTCCGATGGTGGTTCAGGAAAAGAAAACGAAGGGAGAAATCTGAATCTGTGTGGACTCATGCAAGTTAAATGATGCCTACGTACATGACCCATTTCCAACACCACTCTCAGATGAGATCCTAGATAGTGGAGGAGAATAGGAAGCGTACTTGTTCACTGATGGGTTCTCAGGATACCATCAGATCAGAATCACATCGGAATATTGCAGAAAAACTACATTTTCTACTGAATGTGGATCCTTCCATTATACAGTCATGCCATTTGGACTCAATAATGCCCCTAGTATCTTCTCACGAGTAGTTGTCACAGTGTTCAAGGAATTAATCCACAACTTTCTAGAGGTGTAATTCGACGATTGGACTCTCTTCGGCTTAGTAAAGGTGCATGTTTCGAACCTATGCATGATGTTGGACGCTTGCTGAAAACACCAGATTTTTCTGAATATTAAGAAATGTATCTTCTGTGTACCCTTCGGAATATTTCCAGGACATATAGTTTGCCGACAAGGGTTGATGATGGACCCTACAAAAGTTGTAGTTATCATCAATCTAGCCTTACCTACGACTAAGAAATAGTTGCATTTGATCCTTGGGCATACGGGCTACTACAAAAAATTCATTTAGGGATACGCACTAATCACAACACCTCTGGAAAAGCTGCATAAGAAGGATGCTTCATTATTTTGGGATGACAAGTCTCAGAAGAGCTTTGAGCTACTCAAGGAAAAGATGGTATCTGTGCCTATCCTTATTTTTCCTCATTAGGCGAAGGTATTTCATGTTCACGTTGATGCTTCAGGAATTGCTCTGGGAGTGGTCCTTACGCAGCTTGGAGCCAAAGACATTGATCACCCAATCACATTTTCTAGTCAAAAACTCATGGGTGCAGAGTGCAATTATGCCACTACAGAGAGGGAAGGGTTGGCCATGGTCTATGCCCTACAGAAGTATCAACACTATTTGTTAGGAGGGAACTTCAAAATGTTCACAGATCATTTGGCTTTGAAGTACCTGGTGAATAAGCTTGTGTTGGGGGGGGGGGAATCTGCCAATGGCTTTTGCTCTTCCAGGAGTACGACTTTGAGATCATTGTCAAGCCAGGGAAGTTGAATGCCAAGCCAGATCACTTGTCTCGAATCAAGAGTGGTAAGGAACCGACCAACCTGGAGGAAGGGTTGCCTGATGCACATATATTTTCTATTAAGGTGGTTTATACACACTTCGCTCACATCGTTCAGTTCCTGACTACAGGCATGGCACCTGTGGAGTATTCAGTGCAACAAAATAAGGAGCTGGTAGCATGGGCTACAGACTTTACCATCATTACAGGACATCTATATAAGATGGGCACAGATGAAGTGTTGCACAGGTATGTCCTAGAGCATGAATGACATGATATCTTGGTAGAATCCCACGATGGGGTAGCAGGAGGTCACTACGCAGGGAAAGCAATGGTGCAGAAGATCTTAAGAGTTGGCCTATGAAGGCCTACCCTGCATACTGACTCTCACGTCTATGGTAAAACCTGTGATACATTCCAACAGACAGGAAGGCCATCACATAGAGATGAAATTCCCCTTCAACTGCAAATGGCCCTGCAAGCCTTTAACAAATGGGCCATCGATTTTGTGGGACCCATTAACCCACCTGGGAAGAAGACAGGTGTGCGTTACATTATAACGGCTATTGATTATGTAACTAGGTGGGCCAAGGCACAAGCATTGAAGGACTACACTACACATACCACTGTACACTTCATCTTTGAGAATATTATGACCAAATCAGGATGTCTGAAAATCCTAATGAGCGATAGAGGTATGCACTTCGTCAATGAAACAATATAGGCCTTGATGGAAGAGTTTCAAATCCATCATGCGAAAATCATTCTGTATCATCCTCAAGCAAATGGCACAATCGAAGCTTTCAATAAGGTCTTGGAGCACACACTGACCAAGGTCTGTAATGTTGATCGCAGTGACTGGGATGTGTGCATTTTGTTTGTCCTATGGGCTTACCAAACCACCTGTAAGAAGTGGACAGAGAAAACACCATTTAGGATGGTCTATGGTAAGGAGGCCATTATGCCCATGGAGTATATTGTTCCTATCCTGCACATTGTAGCCTTCCCCAATATACCAGAGTTTAATATCCTGGAGGAGCAGTTAGCACAACCTGTGGCTTTGGAGGAAGACCATTTCATCACCAACTTCTATCAACAGGTTCAAAAGGCACATGATAAGGCCTAGCACGATTGAAATATTCATCAAAAAACCTTTGCGGAGGATGACTTAGTCCTGCTATATGATAGTCAGTTTGCGAAACACCCAGGGAAGTACCGACAGCACTGGCTTGGGCCTATATAGTTAAGGAAATCATGGATGGCAGAGTTGTTCGATTAGCTACCCTACGCAGTGATATGATACCTGGATATATCAATGAAAGTTGGCTCAAACCATATCAGATAAAATTACTATATGGGTGGAGTAGCTATATGAAGTGGGATAGCCCCACCAAGTAAGGTAAGCTCAGTAGGTACCATGCTTTTCGCAGGAGGCAGTCGCAAGATTGGAAGCTCGGGGGAGTGCACCGAAGATGCATGAATAAAATTAGAAGGAATAAACTTAGAACGCATAAGGTATGCTAAACGTGCAGTGGTGCACTAAGTGCACTAAGGTGTGAAAACTAGCCTTTGGAACAGTCAAATCAGGTAAAAAGAAAAAGTTACCGTTGGAAGGAGCGGGCATCCGACATTTAATGAGGAAATTTTTGGCCATTTTTTACCATTTACTTGATGGTAAGTTCCAAGTGAAGTTTACCCTACCATTGGATGATCACCAAAGCTATACAACGGGTAGGCTAGATTAGGCAAGGGTTCTGTATCGCTTGAATATCTTATAATTGGCATGTTTGTCCTTAAAGAATTTGTGCTATAAGAATTTATGTGCCTCTAGCATCTCTTTCATGTCTGAGTAACCTACTCCCTCTGACAGTAGAAATCCCAAGTTTTTCTTTCACACTAGGATGACGGCCATGAATCCTGATGAACCCTCAGAACCAGTGGCCTTGGCGAAACAAGGAACTGAGGAAGTGATGGAGATTGAGTCTGAAGCTAAAGAATTTTTCTCCATGCCAGTCACCAAGAAGGGAAAGGAAAAATAAGAAGACTTAGGGAAACCCCTAAAGCCCGTGAAATGGGCTGGAGGGCAGCCCCATACTTCCACAAGAAACATAAAATCCCCGCGGGCAACGCTTGAGGCACGTGTTGCTCAAGAGGAGGCCTAACCTTCCGACTCGATCAAATGGTTACCTCCCTTCATCTAGCCGTGCAAGCCCTCGACGTGCACGCCAAAGAACCTCGATGATTTGATCACTTATCTTCAGATGCCACTAACCCTGGCAGAGGTCCCTGTCATTGGTGAACCTTTTGGAAGACTCCATGAGATCAAATTTGACGACCACGACTTGGACGTTTTGGAGGCGTTCCCTAAGCTGGCACCTGAGTTATACCTTGACACGATTCATGTAGACGATTGGATCAAAGTTGTTCCCCAGTGCTGGGTAAATGGATCAGTCGGGTTCGGGCTCCTAAACTTGCTAAGGATGCCACACTTCGATCACTATAATGTCATGGAACGACTAGCCCGATAATTTCTTGACCTAATTCATGATGGCTGCCTATGGATCCAGGACAAGATACCAATCGATGCTACGCTAGTTCATAGAATTACCGTCCTTACCATGAATGGACCGAACCATCTAGAGCGTGTGGGCAAGAAGTATGAGGGGTAAACTACTGAGTATGTGCACAAAACCTACCATGTGGAGTGAAATACTGGAGGCTTTATAATCAAGTCCATCAGCGACCAAGGCACGCAATTGGGAACCATGTTTTTGGCGTGCAAGATGATGAGAAAATGTCAGGTCACCTCTGTCCCCACATACATAATTCAGTTAGCGGGCCAATGCGGGAAAGGGGTATGCTTCAACTAGGCCTAGTATTTGTGAGATGAGTTTCTGGCTAATGTCCAAGAGTCCTAGGAGTAGGGACGAACCTTTTGTTATTCCTGGTTACTGTTCCTCATAGTGTTGGTCACTTGGGAAGCTCCTACAGAGTCAATCCTCCCTGAGCTCATCCCAGACATGTGTGAAGGGGCTTGTTATGCACACTTGTGGGACTCCAAGGATGTGCAACACATTGAGGACCACCAAGTCTTCTCATTCCTCTTCCATAGTAGCTTGGCAGTAGCTATCAATTCCTGACCGCGTTTGTTGCCCATAGTATATGACAGATAAAAAAGCATTGTGGCCTTCCAGGTAACTATGCACAACATCAAGATCATAGCACGCAAGGATAAAGCCTAGACTTTGCTCCCTTATATGGTGGCAGACGAAGAAAATGACAATGTAATTGCGCTCTAGCCTCCTAACTAGAATATCAGCTTCAAAACTGGCATGAAAGGCACTGAATGAACTGGCACAATGTAATTAATCCCATCGGTAATCATTAAGGATACCGAAGGACCAAGCAAGAGTACAGTTGAGCTCCGCGCACTATAGCTGAAGACAGACGCATTGCAGACCAGTGTGACTCAGGTACGATCACCCTCGGCAACCAGCAGTGCAACACTAGTTATAGATGAAAGTCGCCTCTATTCTCTACCTAGCACAGCACTTTTGATCAGTCCACCCAACCTGGGAATGCAAATCTAGGCTAGTATCGAAGTCCAGCTGAATTTATACAAGCTACCACATGAGGCATTGCATGGTCTCCACACCTCCTTATTTCATGAAATTCACCATCAGGACCAACAATTGCACCAACATCTCGGTGTGGCTGAATAGACAATCGATGCAAAGAACGTAGAAGTGTGTCTCGCCACCATGAAGCAAACAGAGCTCGAAAACTTGATTCACCAACTCTGCACAGATGTTACAGCAAAAATTTTGTCCACGACCATCCTCCAAGCTAAGATTGAAGGGCTAGTCGCAGCATTGAAAGCCTCCAGGATGGAAGTTCAGTTGGTCAAGACACAAATGGAGCAGCAGATCGCAGATATCCAAGCTAAGTTGCAGCCCAAAACGCCTCCGGAGATACGGGCCCAACAAGCTGCATTGGTTACCGCAACTACCAATGTCATTATAGGGTAGATCGCACAAGGTACCCAATTATTGGAAAAAACCATCCATATATGGACCAAGGTCTAGCGTGACTCGATCCTGCGACAAATCAACCAGGACCTGCAGCAGAAGGAAGAAGAGTTAGAGAAGATAGAAGCCATCTTGCCCACTTTGGTTCCTGCTCAGCGTTTGGCATGGCTGCGAACCAGCCACACCCTCCAAAATGATATAGATGAACTTCGACATAAATATAAGGTCCTCGGTGACCGCCTAAAGCCTTGGGCTGACGAAGCCCTCAAGCTCTCACAGGATGTTGATGTTGTTATTAAGCAGCTAAACCAAACTCTGGAGAGTGTCACTACAGCGACGGAAGGTCTGATTTCGCAGAAATTGGTCAATATTGCACAAATGTTTCAGCTCAGAGTGAAGGTGTGTTGCCCCCATTGGTTGAAGCGATCAAAACAATATGGGTGTAGGTGGAGACCTCACCATCACAGTGACTCAGGACGAGTCACAAGATTGTGTTGAGGGACCGTTGGAACAAGGTACCAAAAAGCTGCGAATTTTTCCCATTTTGTATATTTTTTGTATTATTTAGTCTATCGCAGGGGCTTTGGGGTGGGTCAAAGCCCTGAAGGCATTGTAATGGGTCAAGGGTAGACCAAGAGTCCACAAACTTTGCGAACCATTGGATGTGTAGGATAAATCGGTATAAATAGATTAACCTTTTTTAGTCTTAAGGCAAGAAAGAATTGAGATTGATGTTAAGGACGACTTGTTAGATCTGTTGTTGGGTTTTCTGGGTAAGGACTCCTGCTAGCTGTGTGTGCGGAGATCCTCAGTCCTACTATGTGCGAACCCTATTGGTTGTGTGCACAAGCGGTATTTTGGGATTCTAAGAGGATTTTGGTATTAATATATATGAAAAGTACTGTTAGATATATGATGTTATTTGAATTTGTTTTGTTATGATTGATGTGAACTTGGGTTGTATGATTAAGTTGCGAAAGTATCTATCGATAGCTACGAAAGTATCTTTGTTTCTGTTATATGAATCTATGATATGTTAATTGTTGCAATTATAGTTGTTGTGCTGATAAATTAGTATTACACACGTGGATGTGAAAGTAATTACTAGATCTTTGCTCTGTTATATAAGCCTATGAATAGATCTGTTAAATATGACCTCGATAGGCTGGGAACGCAGACCTTCTTGACTTACCTGCTCTCTCTCAGGGTGTGGAAACCTGGTTCCATCACCCTCCCATACTACTTCTGGTGAGACTTTGGCCTATGCAACCAAGTCACGACCAAAATGGCCGTAGTATAGGGCTTTGTTAACAAACCTTAACCTTTGAACCTAGGTCAGGACCCTTCGAGCCAACAATATTAATTAATAAACAGAGCATCAAATGAATATGAATTCTATAAAGGTAATATTTAACACAATAAGCATCATCAGCGTGAAAGGAGAATCTAACATGGATAAATTCCTACCACTTACTCTCAGACAATACTTAGAAGAAAAATATAATAAGGGAAATGATATACAAGAAACACACACTGAAAATAAACACCGTGATGAATCTCAAATTTCAAAAGAAGGGGACTGCTGCATTTATCTCATAAAGGCATCAGGAAAAGATACACAATCGAATATCCTCTCTGGTTGAAAAGTAGAACCTCTTTAACTATTTACAAATTCTAATTTATGCAATAAGAGGCTTTGATGAGCCTGAAATCCAAATTCAAATTTACAAATTAATAAGGCTTGACACCTACCCTAACAGTTTTTACATAAAAAATCAAATGATATTTCTCCACCTAAATACATTCTATATTATTTGAGCTACAAGAAAACATAATGCTGACATCTAGATTAGGAGAAAAAGTTATGTTTGAACAAGGAGACTTGAAGGCTATGAATGCTAAAAATCTGCCAACTGGAGCTGCATTTTTCATGTCCACCTATGCTATTTACTCAGAATAAATTCCCAATAAAGTGGGGGAAGTGGAAGAGATAATTTCGAAAAAGGAGCCATTCATAATCATTTTTCTTGAACCTTATTTTGTTTAAACTGATCATGATCCTTCCCTATCAGTTTTCCACTTCATCAAATTTACTGTGTCACCCTACTGCCAAGTCATTCTCACCCTAGAACTTCTACAGAATATTTATTGAGAATCTTGTTGTAGTACATACTGGCACATTTTATCCAACATACTCTTTCTCTAGCCAGTCATCTACCTCTTCCTTCTCTTCATATTTCAAATATGAAAGTTTCACAGTTCCAGACAACACATTCTTATTTTTGAAATAGTGTATCTTCACTAGGTGCATAGGATTGGTGACTGAAGATTTTCTTCTGACTGGATACTGCAATCAGCTGGTTATTTCTCTAGAAATCCTTATCAACTATTGAAGTTGTAGATTGAAGTGAAACAATTTTGAAAGACCCTGTCTTCACATTCTTATGGGAAATAAGTGACTGGTTTGAAATATTCTACTCATGTGGCAATACTTTTTTTTTTTCCTCAAAGTAAGCCATAGTACTCCTACTATTTCGAGGTTCAACTTTGGTCCTATTTTTCAATTATTTGATAAGCAATCCTTGGGCCTCCATTATCTCAATACCAGCAAAGCTATCTTTCTTATGATTTTCCTATGGAGTTAGTACACCAACGATCTCATTTCAATCTGACATAAATACAGTCAGGCCTTCATTATAGAAATTACCCCCATCATTCATAGAATTCCGTGACTTGAAAATGCTCTCCGGGTGAAAATAATATGCTTCTATGCCTTCTAGGAAATGCTGAGAACATTACTGAATGAGAAACAGAGCTGTAAATTGAGGAGAAAATGAGGACTAATTTCTGCAACTAGAATTATCTCTACCTGCTTATAATTTCATTGATAATAACTTGGAGCTAGAGTTCGTTCACCATTTATCCAATTCACCATCCTTTCCATCTCCATTTTGAGATTCAAAAGCTTCAAATTCATCTTTCTACTCCTTGACTTTGATAAGATTCTTCCTCGGCACATGAATGCAATTGGAAATTTTTAATCTCGACTCTGAATACTTTAACAACTGTGAGCTCTTGGTTATGTGGAAAATTCCTTTAACATCTACTAAGCACATGCACACACAGTCCTCTAGCTCGGTGAGATCTCATTTTAACAACTATGATCTTGGCCTGGAGCGTTTTGACAGTTGCGATCTTGGGGTTTGAACAGTTGTTCAACTCTACGTTTTTATTTTTTGGTTGTGGCTAGTTATCCCAATACATTGGAGATATAAATTATCTTGTGTATATGTATGTCAACGTATACATTATATATTTGATTAGAGAAATGTGCTCATTCCCCTTCTCCTTGGTTCTTGTCACTTATGCATTGGGCCCCTTGACTCATGACTTGTGCCTTGGCTCTAGTGTTTTGACTCTCGGTCCTGCTGTGGTGCTTTTTCGGTCTCAGTGGCTCGGTGAAGTTGTCTAGCTTTGTGGTCCTATGCTGGCCTTCTAAGATTATCCCTTGGGCTATTCTTTTATAAAAAATTACAATAAACCTTTGATATTTGGAAATTAGCCCCTGAGGGCTTAATGTTTTTAATAGAACTTTGAAAAGATAATCATAAAACCTTGAAGTCCCTTTGATCCTTAATTGTTTGTGAAAAAATCATTTTTTGGACCCGCTTCCTCCATTAAATTTCAAAACATAGAAGGGGTCTGAAATTGATTTGAACCTTTGATTTCATCCTTTGATCATCACCAATAAGTAGAACATGCACGAAGCTTACTAAAATATTAATTTTATTTAAAATATAGAACTAAATTAATTAATTATATATCTCGAATAAAATCAATTTTACTTTGAATAAAATTTGATAAGGCCAAAAATCCATTTCTAATTTGTCTGACTTTCAACAATGAACTTGAAAATATGCATACCAAACTATGTATTCTTAGGGTGTAAATTTTCCAAAATTTATCATGTGCTAACATAATTCGCATATATGTTTGCCACCACTTTGAAAGGAGAAAAGGCCACCATTGTAGGGATTGATTTCATATTTTCAGTAGATGGCATATCTCATCCTATAGGGATATCAAATCTTTCTGAGTGTTGGTTCAACGGCATGAAACTAGACCTTGTGGATTACAAACCCTAATTGAAATCACAGTACAAAGGAGCTCATTCACATGTTTTCCCATTCAGATATTTTCTAGAGAGATATACACCATTGATGAAGTTTGTCATGAATTTTTTCACATGCGAGGGAAGGTTTTCAAGATTGTATCAATACCACATTATATTACTCATGCACTTCACAACTATGAAGTATCTCAATTTGTGCAATTTCTGTTGTAGGAGCATGATTAAAATTTTTGAAAAGGTGCAGGTGAAAGGTAGAGAGAATTATCCTAGTATTTTCTATCATATTTTGGTGAATTACATTTTTCTCCATCATTTGGAAGAAATTAACATGACATGGGATTCCTTCATTGAGGCAGCTTTGCAAATGCACATAACTACTACACCAAGTCAGCAAAAAAACATGTCAACTACCATGTCGGAGGTTGGTTCATCAATAAAAGAAAAATTAGTGAAAAAGAGACCTAAGCCTGAGGTCACTCATACATATTAGAGAGGCACAAGGCTTTTTTTTTCTCCTCAAATTGAGGAAGGGGCCAAGCCCACACCAGTAAAGCAGGGAACATCAGTACAACATGACACAACCATGCATAATGAGGAAGAGCATGAGTTTGACCTAGTATATTTGGAGGCTAGTGATGAGCATGAAAATATAGAGAGGGTTATTAAAGACAAGGATTCATAGATCAAACAGCTCCAAGACAACTTGGCAAGGGAAAACTTCATCATTTCATTTCTAGAGCAAGAAAACTAGCAACTGAAGGAAAAACAGTTGTCCTTGGAGAAAAGTCAGTTTGAGGCAAGAAAGCATGATGTGAAAGGAAAAGAAGTGGCTGAAATAGATGAGAATGATGAACATGAACAATGGGAAAGAATAAAGTGGCCAAGAACCATGGGTCTCAAAAGAGCATTACAGAAGGAAAAACAACAAAACCCTACAGATGAAGAGCTAAGTTTTGAAGAAAGGATTGCTAAGGAGATCAATGAGAACATGTAGTTTTGGCTTGATAAAGTCAATATCCACTTGGAGAAGCTCTTTGATAAGGCCAACAGGCATAAAAATATTCATAAGCACATGGTTGTTCATTACTAAGCCTTAAATCAAATTTGTAATGTCAAGGTCAAATAATTACAAGCTAAACTAAAGGAAACCCTAATCAGCCATGAGGATAAGGGTAAGTTGGATTTACTTATTTATGCATCCATTATTGCATGACACACCTCATTTGGCACTTATGGACCAATTTTCAAAATATTTGGAGCATTTTTGTATTTTGGTGAAACTTGGTGCAATTTTGAAAAATTCATAAATTTGACCAAGTCCAAAAGCGTAGCGAGCTCACGATGTGCTTCTTCCTCAGGCCTCCAAATGGAAAATATTTATCATTTATAGAAATATAATGGCCTCCTCTCAAAACCCATTAGCTCATATTTTTTAGTCAAAGCTCAAATTTTGAGAAAAATGCAAAAAAGGGGTCAAAAATCAACATCCTGCCCCTCCTTTTTACTTTCATTGTGCACAGGGAGACACCTTGGGAAAATGGCCATATATCAGCTAAACATGGGTCAATTTGGATGAAAAAATATTGAAAATAAATATACACTCTCCCATATTTCTATAACAGGTCTCAGATTTCAATTTGGACTTCATAAAGTCACCTAAAAAGGCTTCAAACAGCTCGCTACGCTTCTACAATTTTCTGATCATTTTCTTGAATTTTCAATGTGTAAATTTTTGCATTTTTCATTTTAAATTTTGTAAAAGTAAAAAGGTAAAAGTAGGTGAGTGTAAATGGTTAAAATTAAATTTAAATGGGTAATATATGGTTACTTAGGTGCCTTATCCTCGATTTAATGCTTTGAGGAAATGTCTCTTGATGGTTAGGAAAAGAAGGAATTGGTTGAGTAACCTCCCTAGTGTGTAGCAGACTTTGGATAGGTGCATGTATTTGGCTTTTCTTATTGAAAATTCATCCTCAAAGGGAGGATTTTGACCTCAGTGGATATATGAGCTACTTTGTAATCAGTTTCAAAGGTTGAATGTTGTGGAATTGAGCCCTTAAACACTAGTGTATTTGTGAATTTGGAAGAAATTAATAGACATAATTTGCAGCTATTGTGGCGGGATTCATGTGGTATGTGCTTTATCAGTGTTTCTTCTTCTGTGATCATATGTTTTAATGTATTGTATCTTCCATTTTCATTTCCATGCTACATGTGTTTGATTTCTAAGATGCTAAACAAAATTCAATGATTTAATGCTCTGTTTTGGAGAAGCTTTCACATTTTTGTTAATTTTATTTTGATATAAACGAGTTCATGAGATTCATGCTCATTTTTAAACCATACCAATATAACCTATACACAAAGATACATCTAAAGTGCTAAAGTGTGTGCCTACCTTGCCCAATTACATCTCTATAATCTGACTTTCAGAGCCCTAACCTAGTCCTCCTAGACTTAAACCACCATCCAGCATAAAGCCATCAAATCAACCAAACCCTGATCTAAACATACCTAGCCTAATATCCTTTACACTCCAATCAACCCTTAACTGTGATCTCATTGAGAGAGCCCTCTTAGCCTAGTAGGGCTAGCTACTAGGTCAAAGTGGTCTGTGGTAACCTTTGCTGATCTCCTTTTCAGCCTTCGGAGAACTGGTGGAGTGATAACACATACTATTGTGAAATAGGCACTATACTCCTGTAAGAAGACAAACTATTTGAGGAATTGTAATTATATGAAATAGTAGCTTTTGAGTTAGTCTATTTTTGTGATGGTGTGAGCTTTTTTTATCACTTTTTTCTATGATGATGTGAGCCTCCTATAACATCACTTTCTGTGATAATGCGAATTTTTTTTGGCAACATACTCATTGGTATTTGAGTTCACTATGGAACTATACTTTTGTGATTTTTTGACTATCTTGTGGAAAAAACATGTCATAGTTTGGAATGCTAACGTAGAACTTGGATCACTGGTTAGTTTGACTTGGATTTATCTTGTTGATGAAGAATCTATAAGGAAAATATTGTTTGGTTTTCCCCTTGTGGGTTTTTCCCTGGCCTCTAGACTAATTTTTAGTGTCTCTTGTCTCTTGTTCACTTTATTTATATATTTGAATGTATAATTTCTTAATGAAATAGGTAATTGAAGTAAATAATAAAACGAAACATAGATAATAGTCACAAGTAATTATCATGATTAGAAATTCTAGCTTGCAAACAAATTTCAACAAGGGCCAACTGAGATGTTTTGTGCAAAGTAATAGAAGCCGCGGTGGAAGGATAAAAGCAAGGTCATATATATATATATATATATTGTTACACAGTAATTTGTCACCGCCCCTGCAATCCCCCATCCCTCACATTGGAGGGCCTTTTCCGTGACCTGTGAGCACTGACATGACCTGAAACCACTTTCATGGCATCCCCCCTGACAAGGAAAATCATTCCCCTGAAGAAAATTTCCTGTGAGAAGCCCTAAAAATAGACCTTTTGGCCTTGGCACGACCAGCCAGTTCAGCCCTTGCACCAATGGGGGAAATCCACCAAAGAGGGCGCGCCAGCTAGCACTTTGTCCCAGTGTATTACTCATGCCAGGCTTAATAAGGATTGTTTTTTAAAAATAAATGGCAGAATTTTGATTTCAACCAACTCTTGAACGAGTCTCTAAAATGAGTTGGGAGATTTGGCTCTGGATCTCCATGTAGGGGAACTGGTTTTCCACCTATCATGGAAGCTTCCTTGAGGATAGGGCCAATCCCACCATTGTAGGGATCCCAACTCCCCTTCCACCATCTATATAAGCTTGTCATTTTCCCTTTGCAAGCTAGCCGGAATAGAGTTGAATCAATAGTAAAGAGATTATCGTTAGACAGCTGAAGAGAGAGAGACTTGTCCCATTCCCGACGAGCTTTATCGAGACGCACTCCACTATCGACCCACCAAAGGAAGATCCAGTGTCAGAGCTTAGGTTGTATCTTTCTTTGCTCTGATTAATAATAAAAAAATTCGATTATGGTTCCACTCATATGTTCATGTCTTGTGTTATGAGTTGTATCTTCTCTGACTAATACATAGTTGCATGTATTAGGTTTTATGCTTGTGTGTTTGTTGTACGTACAGGTGTTCGAACGTGCTAGGTGGGAGAATTGTGATCTGCCACAACGAAAGACGGAAGCACCATCTTCTCTGCAAGCAAAAACAGCGTAGGACTTAAGGTAGGCCTCTTGTCGCATCTTGGTCTTTGGTAATTAGGAACCTACATCTTAGCGTGACTCGGTTGTTGTTGGACCTGATCTGGGCTAGTAGGGATTGCCTCTGTCTGCAAAGGGGATTTACCTCTCCAACAAACTGGCGACTCCACTGGGGAGACATTGATTGGAGTTTGTCTTGTCTTTTCAGTTGATTTTGGTCTTTGCCTGCTTGATCAGCTCTTTTGGTTCGCTCTTTTCTAGTGTTAAACCTCTGTTTAGCCTCACCATCCCTGATCTACTCCATGTTTGCTCTTTTTTATTTTTTGCATTAGTAAACTCAACTGGAGCAGTTTCTTCCCTGATAGTCGCGCCAGCTGGCGCTCGTTTCCAGTTTAGCCCCCGCGCCAATCCTGTTCTGGCGCTAGTTGCAGCCTGACAGTCGCGCCAATCCTGTGTGGTGCTGGGGTTTGCTCTTTTCTGAGCTTTCTGAGCTTGATTTGTGGTTTTGGTGTCATTTTTTCGACTACGTGAGTGTTATGGAGCCTTGGTTGACTGTGTGTGACCATCATCCTCCGATTTTTTTCCCTCTACTATCGGTTTTACATTCTAGCCCTAGGGCATCTAGGTGCTATAGTGTGTCGAGCCTCCCGTGGGAGTTTTTGGTTCTCGTTTGATCAGTCAATTTCATTGTTGCTTCTCTGCATTCATTTGGTGGTTTTCCATTGTTTTATTGTGTTATTTGAGTGACTGGTCTCTTTCTCATTAAAATTTTACTTTGTCTCGTTTTGGGCCTAGATTACACGATTCATTTGAGTCTTTGGGATTCCTCTTTGATTTGAGGGATTTATTCATCAATTTGAGGTTTGATTGTGTGTTTGGAATTGAGTGAACTTGCTTGTCTTTTCTCTTTTGCTATCACTTCTCAAATTTTCCTTTTCATTAGTTTTCATCTCGTTTAGTGCGCTTTTCTCTTGAGCATTGAAAATACAAAAAAAAAAATCAAATCTCTTTTGCTTTTGGTTAGTTAATGTGAATTGAGAACTTTTCTGTGTTATTAGTGATTTATAACTCTGAAAGAAAAGCTTTTAGTTTCCGTTAGCCTGCATTAGAGACACTAATGGTTGTTTTGTGATCATTTTGTTATTGTGTGAAAGCTCTCAACCTTCCCGTAGTTAGCTATTCATCGAACAAAGTGATACATTGTGGCATGTAGTGTGCATTTAGAGGATTTTGAGACATAACATTTGGTAGGGCCTAGAAATTGAAATATAATTGAAGATCAACACTAAAATTTATTCAATTTACCTTAAGGCAGCATTGAAACATTAATGAAATATTTAGATGTCTAGGCTAGTGACGTGTTCCGGCGTCGTTAAACCTAGTAGCTGTTGTTCACCTCTTGGCTTTAGACAGCACTAGTACGTACTTGTGCTCCCCGTACCGTCGCATATATAAAGGGAGACCCAACTAGGTTTCTATCCTTTATCCGTAGGAAGCCGATTTTGTCGCCTTATACCCGCGATACACCAGACACAGCATTCGAGGAGATTGCCTACACGTACATCAAGTCCTTGGTTGATTTCTATTTCATTTTGAAACCAAGGTGTATATTGCATTTCACAGATATCTGGTACACCCTTTGCCTAGAGTTCCAGAATAGTCATTTTTATCTTTTCTGATTCATTAAATTTGAAAGGATCATCAAGCACTTTTCCTTTCATGCTTGTTTCAAAATTGAAAGAGATAGATTCACCTTTCATCCATTTCTCGACTCTTAAAACATGAAACGGTGAAGTTTCTAAGTTTCAATGTGGTAAAATAAATCACCTACGAAATATTCCTGGTTAAAGTTAGTTTCCTTAGGGTGTTGTTTTTGGTCATTTTCGATGGCAACTTTTCCAGAGTTCACCAACCAAGGAGTCCCCTCCGAAGGGAATCTTAGTCCTTTTCCTCCTTTTGGAAATGTTGGTGCTCCTTATATGGAAACATTGTCCCTTCCTGGGTTAACTGTTGGGTTGCCTGTGTGGTTGTTCTCAACCTCTATGGTTCCGAATGTCTCAGCTACTATTCAATCAGTTCCTCCACCTGAACAAAATCATGTTGATTCCAAGGTGGACCTATCCCATTCTTCGCCTATTTCTGTGTCATCCTTTTCTACTTCGCCTAGTGAAAATTTGGATTCGAGTAACCTGGTGGCTAAGAAGAAGAAGAAGAATACAAAGAAGAAGTCTGATAAGAGAGAGGCTAAGGCTGCAGCTACTGCTTCTAATGCACCTCCTCTTGATAAACCTTCCAACCCTCCATGGAAAGTCAAGTTCCCTTGCATGTTGTGCATGGGAGACCATCTTCTTCAAGAGATCACCCAGCATTCCTTGTTGTGCTGAAGTATATCCAATGAAGCCATCCACTGCTCTTTGGTTTCCGAGAGTCAAGTTGGGGGCACGTCTTCAGCTGGTGCTGATAAGGCTCCTAAGAAGCAGGGTAAGATTACCAATCCTTGTAAGTTGTGTGGGGGGCACCATGCCATTCACCTTCGTCCGTATATGGATGAAGCCAAGCGAGTGTTGGACAACCAGAATGTTTATATACCATGCCTTCCCGCTGGTTACAAACATCTTTCCTTGATTCCTCCACCAAATGATCCTACGATTGGTCAAGAGTCATCCTTGGTCGATCCTACTCCCTCGGAAATTAAAATTTAGGAATCCATCCCCGACCAACCATTGGTCAGGGGATCAGTTGAACTGGTCCCGTCTGTGGTGCACCAGGTATTTTTCGTTGAGAGTGGATCTCATACCCCTCAGGTTCTTCTTGTTTCTTCAGATTCTTCAAACTTGGAGAAATATTCTCCTGTCCCTATACCTCAAGAAGCGGCTCCTCCGCCTCCCGTGATGGAGGTCCCAGAGGATACTCCTCCCGCCTTCGAGATGGAGGTCGTGGAAGATGCTTCTTCTTCTTCCATAACACCAGGGGAAGACCATCTCGATTCGATGGTAGCCCCTCCAAGTAGTTTGGTCGCTTCCTTCAATTTGAGTCGATTTACAGGATACCGCCTTCCATCTTATGTGCCTTTCAATATCACAGTAAAGGCTTTTGGTCTGGTCGTACCAAGCACCATTATAGACAAAGGCGCATCTGTTAGTGTTCTATCCTCAACTACTTGGCAAGATTTTGGCTCGCCGCTGCTTGCACCTGTTACGTAGAATCTGTTGGCATTTAACAGAAGAACGAGTCAGCCATTAGGGATCCTTCCAAGGTTACATGTTACTTTGGGAGGTAAAACCGTCCATATGGACGTGATGGTTGTTCCAGGCCCCTTGGATTTCAATCTGCTCTTGGGGCACGATTACACCTATGCCATGGGAGTGCTTGTCTCCTCCCTTTTTCGTGTGGTCTGTTTTCCACATGAAGGACGGATCGTGACCATTGATCAGCTTTCGTTCTTTGGTCCTAATGTGGCAACTGGTCTGCCATCACCCCCTCATGGTTTCTATCCACCCGTTGTATCTACCCCACCGCAGGTCAACTATGTGGCCACCTACCCCGTGCCTGTGCTCAGTGATGATGTCGTTGTGCATCAGGTGCTGGGGGCATTAGGTCCAGACTTCCAGGATGTTTTCCTTCCATCGGGAGTGGAAATCTTGGAAGCAATGACTTCTTGTTCATTATGATGAGGTCGGTCGGAGCAGAGTTCCTTGTCTTGTGTCAAGCTCCTTAAAAATGAAACAAGGTCGTCGGAGCATAGTTCTTTTCCTTGTGTCAAGCTCCTTAAAAAATGAAACAAGCTGGTCGGAGCAGAGTTCCTTGTCTTGTGTCAAGCTCCTTAAAAATGAAACAAGGTCGTCGGAGCATAGTTCTTTTCCTTGTGTCAAGCTCCTTAAAAAATGAAACAAGCTTGTCGGAGCAGAGTTCCTTCTCTTGTGTCAAGCTCCCTAAAAAATGAAACAAAGTTTGTCGGAGAAAAGTTCGTTTTCTTGTGTCAAGCTCCTTAAAAAATGAAACAAGGTTGTCTGAGGATAGTTATTTTACTGTGTCAACCTCGTTAAAATAATGAAACATGTTCCCGTTCAATTCGAGTCTTTGCTAAGATCTCGTAAAATCCCAGTTGAGTCTTTTTCTTGATCTCGTTTTTTAACCTTCACTCCATTTCATATGGATTGAAGCTTGGGGGCATGTACCTCGAATTGAGTCACCATGCTGGGGGCATGCTTACTTTTTCAAGCATAGTTTGTTTCCATTTCAAGCTTGTGTAAAAATGAAACCGGTTTCAAGCATAGTTTATCTTTGTTTCAAGCTTGTGTAAAAATGAAACCGGTTTCAAGCATAGTTTATCTTTGTTTCAAGCTTGTGTAAAAATGAAACCAACTTCAAGTAGAGTTTCTTGATTTCAAGCTTGTGTAAAAATGAAACCATTCCTATTTTACCTCTTGTGATTGCCATTTTGTCAGCCTATTTTTGCCGCATGAGCCTTTGGTTTTCTCACCCATCGTCACTATCTCGTCAGTCGTTTTGATCTTGTTAAAGTGGTCGCGAAACGACATCTGCCCAGTATACGTTTACCACTTTTTCGGGCTGGGATAGATTATTTACGAAAAAGGAATACCCTAGCCTATCGTGACTAGGAGGTTTCCTCAAAAATAGTTTTCTACCTTTTCGGATTTGAGGAACTATCTACGAAAAGGGACTCGTTTACGAAAAGGGACCGTTGGAGTTTACTTTTCTGCTGCCTTTTCAAACTCTCTAAACATGAAAAGAGGTCGAGTTCTTCCTTTGTCAGACTCGTTAAACCCCGATGACATCAGATTCAGTTGTAATGACGATATTCAAGTTTCTCCTTCCTAGGGCTCGTTAAATGTACTAGGTTGGGTTTGTCTAAAGGATGAAATTATATGACAAGAATATGGTATGCTCTTCAAGCTTGTGTAAAAATAAAGAGGTACTCGCCAGAAATGGTGGGGGAAAATGGAACCAATATCATCGTCGTGTCAGTAGTATGTCGCTCTTGAACATGGCACTTGTCTGCATTCGTGTCGGGTTGGGGGCATCTCATATCACTCTCTGTTTGCCTTCGTGGGTTTGGGTAATACTTTTTGACCTCTCATCTGCTCTTTGCCTTGCCATCATGACCTCTAATATTTTGATGTAAAATACTTCCAAATACATTTTTGTGCCGCCGATATGTTCAAGAGAAGTTAACCTCTGTAGTTTCAACCTTCCTCTGATTCTCATCTGATCCTGATTCACAAACATTATATTCCTCTGTCTCGCATCAGTGATGTGGGAAACACTATGGCCCACCTTTGATCAAGGTCACTTCCTATCGACTTCAGCTCATTATCTAGGAAGCTGATCTAGAGACTCCCTTTTGGTATCTTGGAGCTTGCATGCCTCAATGGTAGGTTCTTCACATTCGACGTAAGGTTTTCATCATTGGCCTTCAATCAAATGATTCTACGGGGGTTCAACGCCAGCTCACTGTTCACATTCTATGGATTGTACCTATAGTAACTTGAGGACCATTTTCATTATTGGTGGTTCCTCTCACTTCTGTTAACAACTTTCATCATTGGCTGGTAATCAGACGATGTTCTTGCATGTTCGACTTCATCTCACTTATTCACATGCTAGAACTTTTACTCTGTTCGGGTTGAGATGGAGTGCAAGACCCTGGATTTTGTCTGTTAGAATCCGGGCTGCAAATTTTGTGGATTATTATGATTGGTTACATGAATCATTGATTGGATGGCTGTGACCATACCTGAGTCTATTTATCGATCCTCACTGGATGGTTGCACCCATACCACATATATCATGTATTTGAGATATCAATTGTACTTGCCTATGTAGGTTTTCCGATGGCAGTGTTTTCAGTTGGACATGTTCTCGTAAATCATTTCACCCATCTCTCTCTCGGGCCTCATGCTTTAGGGGGCATCTGTTACACAGTAATTTTTTACTGTCCCTCCAATCCCCCGTCCCACACATCGGAGGGCCTTTTCTGTGACCTGTGAGTAGTGACATGACCTAAAACCACTTTCATGGCATCCCCCTTGACAAGGGAAATCATTCCCCTGAATACAATTTCATATGAAAAGCCCTAAAAACAGACCTTTATGCCTTGGTGCGACCAGCCAGTTCATCCCTCATGCCAATGGGGGAAATCCACCAAAGAGGGCATGCTAACTGGTGCTCTGTTCCAGTGTGTTACTCGCGCCAGGCTTAATAAATATTGTTTTTTAAAAATAAATGGCGGAAGTTTGATTCCAACCAACTCCTGAATGAATCTCTAAAATGAGTTGGGAGGTTTGGCTCCAGATCTCCATGTAGGTGAAGTGGTTTTCCACCTATCATGGAAGCTTCCTTGAGGATAGGGCCAATCCCACCATTGTAGGGATCCCAACTCCCCTTCCACCATCTATATAAGCTTGCCATTTTCCCTTTGCAAGCTAGCCTGAATAGAGTTGAATCAATAGTAAGGAGATTATCGTCAGACAGATGAAGAGAGAGAGACTTGTCCCATTCCCAATGAGCTTTACCAAGATGTACTCTGCTATCGACCTGTCGAAGGAAGATCCAATGTCAGAGCTCAGGTTGTATCTTTCTTTGTTTTGATTAATAATAAATGAATTTGATTATGGTTCCACTCATATGTTCATGTCTTGTGTAATGTGTTGTATCTTCTCTGACTGATACATAATTGCATGTATTAGGTTTTATGCTTGTGTGTTTTTTGTTTCTTCATGTACGTGTAGGTGTTCAAACGTGCTAGGTGGGAGAATTGTGATCTACCACAACGAAGGATAGAAGCGCCATCTTCTATGCAAGCAACAGTAGCGTAGGACTTAAGGTAGGCCTCTTGTTGCATCTTGGTCTTTGCTAATTAGGAACCTATGTCTTAGCGTGACTCGGTTGTTGCTAGACCTGATCTGGGCTAGTAGGGATCGCCTCTGTCCGTAGAGGGGATTTACCTCTCCAACATATATATATATATATATATATATATATATAGATATATGAGGAGTCAAAATTCTTAGATTATGAAACAAAACAAATCAAAATTGCCGCAAAGCTACAAACCTCCTTTCAAAATCACATCCTTATCCTCTGAATTATCAATTAAAAGAAGATAATACCTTGATTGAGAGGAAAGATTTTGATCTTACTAGATATAGCCTTACTCTAGGACTTCGCTATCCAAGGAAAAATTTACAGTCCAAATGTTTTTTTCCATAGAAATTTAGGAATATAGATCATTCACATGACATCCCCAATCCTTCTAGGATCCAATTGTGAGACACAACAATCTTCCTTTCACTAATGAAAACATGGATACACTTCTTCTTTCTCCTAATATAGGGACCATTATCTATTGATCTCCTTGAAACCATCCAAACCATTCTCGGTCCCATCCTCTAAAACTACTCCAAAAAAACTGCCTACCACTAAAACCCTTCCCCTTGCTTTCATTCTCCAAAGTGCTACTTAATGCACCCCAATGTGATTGCATTAGTTATTATTAAAGAATAATCAATAAATAAAATAAATTAATTTTAATAAATTAATCAATCCTTGATATTTAATAATATTTCATAATAAATCAATGATGAATTCCAAGGAAATAAATCAAGGTTAAAAATTTAAAGGAAAAATAGATGTGATTTCATCTACTCACTTCCATAACAAAGGTTTCTTCATAGAAATACTCTCTAGTGATAATTTCACCCTTACAAGTTCAAGCCTAAACTATGATAGATTTAGATCACCCAGTTGAGGTCTAAGGTCATCAAACCTCGACTGACTCACCTCTTCTTTATTCACTCAGAACCCTTGTGTGATTATTATAGATATTAAAATTTAATTTTCTGCATTTGTATCATGTTTAGGCTTGCATGGTTTTCACAATCATCCTACTTTCCACATTTATGTGGAAAAGGATGCCTTTTTTCCATTATTAATGTGGCTAAGAAAGTAAAAAATCATCCAAAATTCTACCAAAATTATAGGATTATTCATCACTTTGATGTTATGTGGCCTATATTTCTAGATTTACATAAATAATTTTATTTAACTAAAATATAATTTACCGAAGGAGGGGTATATCTATTTTTATGCATCCACTCTCTTCATTTTACAATTTAGTGCATCTCACAACATAATTATTTTCCATTTTGATTTTTAATTTTAGATATTTGATGGCCTTTGCATGAAGCCCTAGTACCTTATATTTCAACCAAATGTGGATTTTGTAACCTCAAACATTCTCTACCATTCTTTTCACTAAAGACATTGATTGAGATGGGGAATTGCATCCACACATTTCATTACTATAGTCTTGAAAAATTGGAGACACAATGCATGACCCTTATGAGGATTTATATTGAAATTGATATAAACAGGCCTTCTTGAATATATCTAGCTATGGAAAATTTTAGGGGCTAATATTCGCAGGTGGGCTAATTTTCCATATTTTTCCAAAAAAAATATTTGCCAATTTCCATTTTTTATTAAAAAAATTTGCCCAAATTTTACAATATAAAATTATTTTACCCTTAAAATTTCCAACATTATATAGAGAGTATATATAAAATCATTATAAATTTGAAAATTTTACAAATACATGAATCAACATTTTATAGTTTCCATATTAGGGACTAGTGAGATTCTCCAATGTTTTTAAACTTCAAGATAATTTTCCATCCTTAAAATTTTCCTTGTATAATAATCTAGCTAGATGTAGATGAATACATTTGGAAACATAAGCTAGAATATGATGAAATTAATTTACAACATGGATCTTATCACACAATTTGACACGCAATCACCTTTTCCCGTAATCTCAATCTTGTTCATGACCTAGTGGAAGAGAATTGTGTTGAACCCCTATCCAAAAGGAAACAATTGGAAGTATACATTACAGAAGAGTGCTAATGTGAACCACTAGTTGATGGTAAATAAGAGCACAATATAAACAAAATCTAGTTTAAATACTTTTTAATATGCAATTGTTGACCCCCATAAATGACATCCTCAACCACCCTTTTTTTCACATTTTCCCTCATTTACTTTATCCCCTTTTGCCCAACTTAAATCCATTATACCACACTCTATATCCCACCAATAGACTAGGCAAGTATTCTATGCTTATTATTTTAAATTATATGTTTTAAGTAGATTAATTAGTGTTTTTTAGTGTATTTTACTAATGAAGGAAATCCTAGGAAAATAAATTATCACTGAGTTATTATGGGCATTATAAGGTGTTACAGAGGATTGGAAGTATGGATTATAAATTGGAGTTGTCTCCATCTTCAAATGTACATCCAATATTCCATGCTTCATGGTTAAGCAAGGAAATTTATGACAAGATATCATACCAAAATATTTCACTGGAGATTAATGAAGAAGAAAAATAATACTATAACTATAAAAAATCCTTAAAAAAAGGGTTAGGTAGTTGATAAATGAAGAATTTATTAAGTACCTCATCAAATGGAAGAGGCTACCAATGAAGGAGGTGAGATGGGAATATTAGTTATTCATGCAAAGAAACATGCAATTAGTCTAGTGTTGAGGGGAACATTTTTTAATGGAGGTTCATGTTAATCCCTAAAGAAAGCCAACATTAATCCTAAAACCCCGTATTAAGCCCTATATAATGAGTTGTTACATTTATACTATTATGTGAACATTTATTTGTACCCTCTATCTCCTATATATATACCAACAAGTCCTAGTCTTAGGATCATCTCATCTTGTATTATACATTTTATTCATTGTAAAAGGATGTTTACCCCTTGAAGTGGACAATAATTATTACCTTCTTATCAATTTTAAGGTGCATCATTCATAATAGAATGAGAAATAAGCTCATGAATGCGCTAATAAAAATTTACTAACAATATAATATTTTTAATCTCATAAAATAACCAAATAAACTAACATGCACCATAGGTTAAAGAAAAATCACAAAGTCACACCATAACCTAAGATGACATTACAAATGAGGTGTAACAACTAGTTGAGCTTTAGGGGCATGGGATTAGCTATTTATTTAATACATTTAATTTGACAATGTTGATGATATTTCTCACTCTAAAATTTAATTAGAAAGGATACACACATGGATGAAGTTAAAAGGAGTTACTTTTAGGTCATATGACTATAAGGAAGGGCCTAAACTCAAAAAATTTGAGATGTACAACAACTTATTGTAAGCATGGTAATGAATTGGTTAAAAAAAAAATCAATATTTCTACAATCTGGTTCAACATATGTAATATATGATGAACTAGTAGATATGATGACTTACATAGAACCATTTGCAATATTTAATAAATTTCAAAAATATTTAATATTTCTGAAAGTGCAAAACTTGACTTGTAATTTTGTGCACTTATTAAAAAAAATGAGGGGATTAAATGTAACTAAACAACCAACCCAAAAATTTTCAAAAATAAAAGAGAAAATAACACTAAGAAATTGCATTGGTGCTATATAAGAGACACAATGGAGAGAGAATTGAGCCATACAATGTGGAATTGCCAAAAATATAGTCTTTGTGGACTTAATATTTGGCATAAAAGAGTGATTACCATAAGTTAATGAGATCACAACTCATAATAGGGTTTCCTCTCAAGAGGTTTTATGGGTCCATATAAGTAGGCACATTTCCCAAGAGGCTTTTGGAGCTTACATATAGAATTTAACTAGCTCATCCTTAGTCATAACTTAATATTACAATAGATGATTAAGTTAGCTATAATCAATGCCTATCAAAAGTGCATTAATGACACAATATGAATAACTATACGGTTGTGGCCCCATGTGAATATTTCACCATTCTCAACACCACCCCTTGAGTTGAACATGAATAATCCATTGCTTTAGGTGACTTGATTACCTATTGCACCACTATACTGAAATTTTTGAAAAAACCACATGTGCCTAATTCTCTTTAATAAGTCTTGAAACCATCCCATGTCTTCAATGCATGCATCTACTATAAACATTTCAAATTTCAATGCATACAAGCACAAACTAAAAAAAAAAAAATCAATGTTAACCTCATTCACACGTCACTATGTGTAGGGCCAATTACTTAGAACATCATTTCCACTAATTATCAGTAAATTTTAAGTGGTGGATTGATCCTTAGCTAGGTTAGGTTATAATTGGTAAATATTAATAAATAATTTCATGTCCTCGACATTTATGTTATAATTTTGTCATTTGACTGTTGAATTCTTTTTGTAGGTTGTATTTGAGTGTTGAAACCCTCCCATACTTTCAATGCATGCATCTACCATAAACGTGTAAAATTTTAGTGCATACAAGAACAAACTAAAAAAATAAATGTTGGCCCCATTCATAGATCACACAGCCAACTCAAGAGAATTTTTCGGCCCTCTGGAGATTAATTAGCTGAAATTTGCAGATAATAAAGAGAAGTCAAAAAAATAAAGTATACAATCAGCTAATAACACTTTTAGATTTGAAGAATATATGCAATTTCCTCATTCTCCTTGTTCATAGTGAAGCACAATGGCGAAATATGGGGGACCTCACTTTATCGTAGAATTCTTTTTGTGAGCCATATTTGAGTCTCGAAACCCTCCCACACCATCAATGCATACATCTACTATAGCCATGTCAAATTTTAGTGTGTGTAAGCACAAATTGGAAATATTTCAACATTGACCCCATTCACAAGTCACTATGTGCAGGGTCAAGTAATAAAAGAATAATTTTGGTCACTAATTATTAGTAAATTTTAAGAGATGGATTTTTCCTTAGTCGGGGTAGTCCCGCAACTATTACGGAGTAATAAATAATTTCATCTCCTTTACATTTATGTTATAATTTTATCATTTTATTGTCAAATTATTTATGTGATTCTTATTTAATTCTGTAAATCCTCCCATACCATCAATGCATTCATTTACAATAACCATTATAAATTTTAGTGTATATGAGCATAAACTAAAAAAAATCAACATTGGCTCCATTCACAAGTCACACCTCATCCAACTCAAGAGAATTCTGTGGCCCTCTAGAAATTGATTTATTGAAACATGTAGAGAATAGAGAGAGTGAAAAATAATAAAATATAGAATAAACTAATAAAAAATGTAGGTGTGACAAATCTCTGAAAATACCTCTTTCTCCTTGTTCATGTTGAAGCACAATGGAAAAATCTTGGCGATCTCACTTGATTTTCAAATTATTTCTGTGAGTCGAATTTGAGTCTCGAAACCCTCCCATGCCATCAATGCATGCATCTACTATAGCCATGTCAAATTCCAATGCATATAATAAAACTTGAAAAAAAATAAACATTGAGCCATTCACATGTCACTATGTGTGGGGTCATTTAAATAGAGCATAATTTTAGTCCCTAATTATTAGTAAATTTTAAGCCGTGGATTGTTCCTTAGCTTGGGTGGGCCCACAAGTGGTAAATAGTAATAAATAATTTCATCTCCTTGACATTTATGTTATAATTCTATCGTTTTATTTTCTAATTCTTTCTACGAGTCAAATTTTCAGTCTTAAAACCCTACCATGTCGCCAATGCACACATATACCATAACCATGCTAAATTTCAATATGTACAAGAAAAAATTGAAAAAAAAAAATCAATGTTAGCCCCATTTACAGTTCACATCGTAAAAATCTTGACAGTCTTTGTGACACTCTGGAAATCGATTCACTGAAACTTACATAGAAGAGAAAGAATGAAAAAAATGAAGTATACAATCAACTGATAACACTTTCATATTTTAAAAATATCTGCAGATACCTCTTTCTCCTTATTCACAGTGAAGCACAATAGTGAAATCTAGGTGATCTCACTTGATTGTCGAATTATTTTTGTGAGTCTTATTTTATTCTCAAAACCCTCCCACACTGTCAATACAGGCATATATTGTAGTCATGGTAAATTTTAGTGTGTATGAACACAAATTGAAAAAATTTCAACATTGGCCCCATTCATAGGTCACTATGAGTGGGATCAATTAATTAGAGCATCATTTTAGGCACTAATTATTAGCATATTTTAAGTGGTGGATTGGTCCTTAGCCAAGGTAGGCCAACAATTGGTAACAAAAATCTTGAGATAGGTGTATATAATTGATTCCTAGCCATCTTTTTTTCATTCATGTGGACCCATATAATTTGAAATTGGAAGTAGGAGCATTAGAGAGATATAATAAATTATGTCATGTATTGGTTGTGACAAAAATATTGAGCTCGATGAAAATAATGAGCTTCTCTTAATTTCAATAATAATATAATATTATCTACTAAACAAGTCCAACCACATGAAGGTGGAAGCTCATATCGCCCCCCTTCACATTACTCTCAATATTCCCAATGCCCAATTTATTTAATATAAACTATTTGGAATAAACATAGCAAGAATAAAGCATATATGGAAATTACTAATAAAACAAAAATTCCAGTTAAATGAAAGAGAAAAAATGAAATGAAAACATATAAAAGCATACCTTGTACATTTCAACATTTCGATGTCATTACTATTCATCTTCATCCTACTCAACATTTATGTCATCCGGTTCAAAAATGACATTGAAGCGATTAGCCATTTCAACATCATCATCAATGTCATCATTTCCAATAATAATATCATCATCCATATCATCATTAAAAACACCATATCCTACATTTTGTTCAACTTATTCAATTTCTTCATCTAAGAGTACAACATCGATATCATCTTCATTAAGACCATTGTATCGAACATCTCCTTTAAATTATTCGACATCTTTGTGATATGACACATGATCAAATAATTGCTCCTTTACGTCATCATCCTATTCAACATTATCATCTTCTTTTCCTACATTATACTCTATCAGAATTCCTCTTGGACCATATCTAACAACATACGACCAACCCGCTCTCCCTGGAACCTCTGATTAAAATATTTGTTCACATTGGCTTGGAAGAACATAACAATCCAATTCTAGCTCAAATGACCTTGTATTAACCATGGTAAATCCATTATCATGTTGAATAACAATTTTATAAGGATCATGTTCATTCATTTTCATCGTGTACTATTTCATGTCTAACAGAAACAATTTGAAGGAATCAAATTCTCACTAAATTATGTCATCAAAATACCCATAGTGTTTATTTTTATATACTTGTGGGCATGTGCCACTTTTAGAGGAAACAATCAAAAGTTTTCCTTTTTTCATCCAACTTTTTAATGTGAAATTTACAATTATTGTACCACATAGCATTGTGGTGTTTCAATTACAATATTCCAAACACATAAAAAAAGGCATTGTCAATGAATAAACATATTCATATAGCTTGTAAAGTATTTGAAAAAAACACACCTGCATTCACATTAATAATATATTATTAAAATAACTTGATATAATATTGTAGGGTTAAAATGCATGCTTGCATTTTTATCTTTCAAACCATTTTCTAAATCTATTTTCCTATCCATAATATTGGCATATTAGGCATGATGGGAATTTATAACCAATGCAAACACCCTTCCCCATGATAACATACCATAAAAATTTTCACATCTTTCAATCCATGGATATTTCCAATCAAGATCATTGTCAATGTATAAATGTAGTACATTCCACTCTTGAGAAACTGTATCAAAAAATCATAATTCACCAATAAATATTAGTTACCTTGGTAAATATTAATAATTAATGAAAGAAAAAAAAGATTATGATATACATAAAAATGAAAATTTATATATGTGTGTGTGTGTGTGTGTGTGTGTGTGTGTGTGTGTGTGTGTGTCTCCACATTAAATATTTAGTTACCTCTCACTTTTGTTGTTCTACCTTTCCCCAACAGGTGCTCCCTTTCAAAAAAATTTATGAAGTTCACATCCCAAATGTGATCCACACACATATTTGTTGCTAATTTAGGAAGATATTGACTAATATACACCATGGATTTATATTCCATATATCCCTCCACCATAGAATCCTGAGGACAAGCTCTTTATCTAATCAAAGCCTTCAATTATTTCAAGTGTCTCTCCACCATCCACATTGACCTTGTGTGTACAGGTCCACACAATTCAATCTCCTCAACTCAGTGTATGATGTAGTGTTTTTTCGCATTGAAAAATGTCAAAGTTAGATACTTTTTCATTTCACATATTAGCTGAAGGATTTCTCTCTTCCAATATTTTATATCATCCTTATGTATTTTGTTAAATGAAAAGCATCTACAAATGATGAAAGCAAATAACATGTTTCAAGAAAACATAATATATTACATTACAGGTAAACCACATGTGATTAAATTGAACAACTAATTGAAAAATCACTCAACATATAGATCGCTACTTAACTCATATATTTTCCAAGATCATATATAACTTGTTTGGTATTGTTTTCGAAGTCGTATGAGAGAGATAGAGATAGAACATACTGTAAAAATAAAATTGAATCGCTATTTGTTTGATCCTAAATAGACAAAAAAAACCATAAATATGTATATGTACCAATATAGAAATATTTATACCAAAATAATTACCTTAATGAAGGTATGCCAATCATGTGTTTTCACCCCACCAAATTCACATTTCTTTGTTAAGATATTATTTATGTTTGAAGAAAAATGTCTGGGAAATTTAATTCTTCAAATGACATCTTTTATATCATTGTTTAGCTTCTTTGTTAATAACCATGGAAGTTTTTCCAGTCTCCATCATTATTTGATCGTATCCCACTTTTCATTGCATGATTGGCTTCCACAACGTGATTACATCAAAATTTCAGGATTTTTTCTTTATCCCTCCTACCATCTATGATCTTCCATAAAACAATTGTCACATTCTTCCGATTATGCATTGTATCGAATAAATGAATTATTTTTAAGTGCTCATAGTAGTAAAATATCATGAATTGAGTGGGATGAATTTTCATTCCTCGTGGAAGTCCACGTTCTTCACAACAATTTATATTATATTACAACTTCCATAGGTGAGGTGTCATTTTTCATGGTTTTAATCCAGTCTTTTATTTCCCATTGAAAATATGTGTTTCAATATCACAATACATATGGTTCTTAGAGAGGATTTTCTTATACTCTTAAAACACCTACTTTTCTGAATTTTCTTAACGATGACATATCATCTTAGGACCACAAACTGGACATGAAATTTACCCTTTTTTTTAATGTATGCAAGAGATGGATTAATGTCAATTATAAATTAATTTACTATTTAAAAAAATGCATGATATGATATAATTGGAATAATTATATAATATTAAACTGCAATCAAATGTTAAATACCAAAAAAATGTGTCAGTCCCGGGGCATCATGAATTTTCCTTACAAGTATTCTATGGAATTGAAATTTCTTTTGCCCTATTGGTTTATAGGTCTCATAAATAGTGATGTCGGCCCATACCTTCATTAAGTCATTGATTAGAGGCTCATTATACATTCAGATCTGTAACTTGGTACTTACCTAATTATTTCAAATTAAACATAATTATTAATTAATAATATTATATATACATATAATTAAATAAATAGATATAACATATTATGCAACATAAATACAGATGAAGATATTACAATATTCAAAAAATTAATATAAAATAACACTTGGAACAATCATTTTCAACATAATGTGTTCCCTCTTTATGACATCTAAGGAGGAAGGTGATTGTTGATAACAAAAATTTGCCACACTAAGTAAATATACATAATCTCTCCACATGGATTAACACTATCAGCTACCAGTGAAAGCTTAACATTATGAGATTTATCTTTAAAATGTGCCCATTTTTCCTCAATTTCCCTAAATGCATAACCATCTGCAAGAATTTAAAGAAAACCATCTCCACTTCCCTTCCATGCATGGCAACGCATAACTTGTGTTAAGATTTCACACTTGAAAAATCACTATAAACGTGTAATTATGGGAATATGATGAAGAACCTTTTGAGCCACTCTTTTTTTCAATTGAATTCTTTGATATCTATTTCTTTGACATTTAAGGAATTTTTTTCAATGCACTTTGTTCATAAAATACAATATGATAATTAGGACATGCATTTATAGATTGATACTCCATTCCAATTTCTTTCATAATGGAATATAAATCACGATATGTGCAAGGCAACTTATTTGAGGATGGTACCAAAAATTCACCTAAAAATATAGTGAAACATTAAAAAATCACTAGTTAGTGTAAATAATATTAATCATAAATATTGTATTCTTATTTCACCCATTAATTAACGCCAAAAAAAATGGGAAAATCAACCTTTCAAGTGATGAAACATATTACATTATGCCTTGGGATCTGTGTCTGATCTAGATTTATGCAAGAATGCAACATAATACGCATATAACCATAAATACAAAGATGCAGCGGAAATAACACTTCATTTCATTAATATCAAAGAACTGAAATTTGCTTACAAACAGAATGGAAATAGACTAGCTAGGGCGTTGGTAGCTTATCCCTGAGAAGAGATGTGGTGGCTACAGGCATTTTAACTGTATTAAAATGAGGCTCGAGGGCCTATTTATTATTTAGAAACAATGTAAAACCATAAACATCCAAAATCATAACCCTAGGAGATGAAGCGCCAAAACTATGGGCCCTATTTGGGTAAATAGGTGTTTCAACTTCCCAGGGACGTAACTTTGGCATACAATCTCCGTTTGACATTCACCATACCTTGTTAGAAATATATATCCAAGGATTACAACTTTTGATGTGAGAAAATTTGGTCCATGAACACATGTTTCTCCCGAGTTTCCCAAAAAATGCTGTTTAGGGCCTCAAAACGGCTCCAGAAGTTCAAGACCCAAAAAACTGCTAAAAATAGTAAGTCGTGCCGAAACTAAAAAAATGAAAGAGAAAATGGTGGGGCCCGAAGTGGAATAGGTGGGTGGCCACCAATATCCACCTATATCATTCCTCCCCCCTCAGGAATCAATGGTCCCCATTGCGTTGAGTTCCTCCATGAGATGAGGAAACTTCTGTTGAACTTGGTCCCTGGTGAACCACTTGCCTTGGTGCAGGAGTTGGCCAGCTTTGACAACCATATACAGTTGGATCTTCTGTTAGCAAGTGTTTTTTATTTGCATGTCCATGATAAAATATTTGGTGGCATGTTCCATGTAGTATGGGTTTAACTCTATTGGTATGAGTTGTTCTACAATGTCAGAGGTGTCCAGTAGAGGTGGGAAGTAGGGATGAAGGCAGTCCACATTCAATATTGGGTGCAGACCAAGGAATGGTGGAATACTGAGATCGAAGGAATTTTTCCGTATAGCCTTGGTGATGTTGTACGGCCCATATCGGAGTGGGTGAAGCTTGCGGTGGGGTCCAGTGAGGCTCTCCTTCTACAAATGTAGCCACACTTTGTCGCCCACCTAGAAGTTGTGTGGCACTCGATGTTGATCATGTCATTGCTTGTACTTAGCATTGACTCTGTCCAATATGTCATGGATCTGTTGGAATATGTTCTAAATGCACTCGATGAAGCTATTCGCTTTGTCAGTTTCAGACTGGACATGAGTTGAATCAGCTTGAGTAGCCACAAATGGCATGGCTACGTCAATGGGACATAGTGGTTGGAATCCCAAGCCCACCTGAAAGGGGCTATGGCCGGTTGAGCTATGGAGAGCCCGATTATAACTGTGTTGTACATAGGGGAAGCTCTCATCCCATTTGTGTGGATGATTTGAATTGTACATTCGCAAGATGTGTACAATCTTCCTATTGACAACCTTTGTCTGGCCATCAATTTGGGGATGGGAAGTTGTGGACTTGGTGAGCTTGGTGTCTAGCATTGACCAGAGGCTAGACCAAATGTGCTGAGGAACCTGCTGTCCCGATCTGATATGATAGACTGTGGGATCCCAAAGTGCATCCACACTCGTTCAAAGAAGATTTTAGCAGTGGTTTCTGCTGCGATATTTTTCTTGTAGGCCACCATAATTTCCATCTTCGAGAATCTATCTATGACCATGAAAACAAAGTCATTTCCATGCTTAGTAGAAGGAAGGCCTGACATGTAATCCATGTATATGTATTCCCAAGTTTGATTAGGGGTAGGTAGCAAAGTATAGAGGCCTTGCTTCTTGATGGTTGGTTTGGCAATGGCGTAAGAAGTGCAGGATCTGATGTATTCCTGACATCCCGTTGAAGTTTTGGCCAATAGAAATACTTCTGCAGTAATTTCACTATTTTCTTGACCCTGAAATGACCAGCGACTTGACTGTAGTGTGCTTCCCATATCATCTTGGCACGCTTGCTTGAAGGAACTCAAAGGTGTTCCAGGTGACATAACAATGCGTCTTGGAGGTGAAATTTTGGAACTTGCATACCCCCCAAGAGTGCCTTGTATGTGTGGTCAAATTCTGGATCACTCTTGTAGAAAAGCGGCCAATCAGAAGTCTCGTGCCCACAAGAGTTGAGAATGGTGGTTAGCACCATGATCGGTGGTCGGCTAAGGAAGTCTACAACATTATTGGTGCTACCCTTCTTGTACTTGATGTTCAAATGAAACTTTTGTAGATATGTTGACCCCTTCTGATGGTGATATTTCTGCAATTTCCCTTGTGTCTATATAAATTTCAGGGGCTGGTGGTTTGTGTGGATGACTATTTCCTTCCCCAAAATGTAATTCTTTCATTGTCGACAAGACTGCACAATGGAATACATTTCTTTGTCATAAGTGGGATACTTGCGAACTATGTTGGAAAATTTTTCACTGTGATATGCCACTGGATGCCCCTGTTGAGTAATAATTTCCCCAATAGCGTATTCAGAGGCATTTGTCTCGATCTCAAATGGTTGTTTCAAGTCTAGTAATGTGAGCAATGGGGCAGAACAAAGGTGATGTTTCAATTCTATGAACACCTTCTGTTGAGATTCCGACCAAAATAATTTTGCTTTCGCTCCTCCCTTGGTGACTTGACTCAAGGGCCAACTGATATGAGAGAATCCCAACACAAACCTACGGTAGAAATTAGCAAGACCCAGAAAGTTGCGAAGCTCTATTAGAGTGGTTGGGGCTAGCCAATCCCGAATGACTTGGATCTTGGTTGGATCCACATGCACCCCCTTTTCATCAATAATGTATCCCATATATTGAACCTGGGTCATGCAAAAAGTTCACTTCTCCAAATTGGCACACAACTTGTGTTGCCGCAATGTTTGGAGGACTTATCGGATGTGGTGGAGGTGTTATTCCCAAGTCTGGCTGAAGATCATAATGTCATCCAAGTACACCACTACAAATGAGTTGGTGAATGGCCACAAGATGTTTTCCATCAGCCTAATGAAGGTTGTGGGAGCATTCGTCAAATTGAAAAGCATGACCATCCATTCAAAAAGTCCCTCCTTAGCTTTAAAGGCAGTCTTCCACAAATCGGATGGTTTGATTGGTACCTGGTGATACCCAGACTTCAAGTCAATCTTGCTGAAACATTTCACCCCTTTGAGTTGGTACAGAAGGTCATCAATCTGTGGGATCAGATACATATTCTAGACAGTGATCTTGTTCAGCACTTGATAGTCGATATAGAGTCTCCAAGTCCCATCCTTCTTCTATACCAACACGATCGAGCTCCCACAGGGTGATGAACTTGGCCGAATGTGACCTTTTTGTAGCAACTCCTAAATTTGCCTCTTGATTTCATCGTTCTCTAGAATAGAGCACCGATATATCGATCCATTGGGTAGCGGTCCACCTGGGGTCAGATCAATGGGGTTATTGACCTGAAAGTGGAAATGAACACCTGTGGGTGAGGTGAAGATGTCCATGTACTCCTCCACAACCTTGTCCATTTGTTATTGTCTTGCAAAGGAAACCTATCTGGAGGTCATGGCCACAATCTTCTTCTTGCCCTGGGGGCGTATCATTAGGAAAAAAAAATTCCTGGTTTGGGAAATGAGATTACTGCATTTTTTTGAAGTAACCAAAGAGATAGCAGCAGGCAGTGGTACCTCTGGTATCTTGTATCTCTTATTTCCAAAAGTAACAATAACAGAGTGAGGCCAGGACTCATGCACACCATGTCACTTCCACAAGTATGGTTGGCCTAATAATACATCAGAAACATCAAGAGGAGAAATATCACATAATACCTCATCTGTGAAGGGCTTGATGCTATAGGGAAGGCATCACTACTGGTTAACGCGGAGATCCCGTCCTTGGTGAAGCCACCCGATGGTGTATGGTTGTGAGTGTGCTTTGGTCGGCAAGCCAAAACACTTCACGACATCTACTGAAATGAGGTTCTTTTGGCTCCCATTGTGGACAATGAACTAGAGCAAGGAACCCTTTACCCACATTTGGGAGTGGAAGAGATGCTCCTCCTCCTCTGGATCTTCCAGTTCCTCCTTCCGGATCTTCGCAGTGGCAACAATGGCATTGGGCTTCGAATCAATAATCTGTTTCCCTTTGTCATTCCCCTTGTCAGGTTCTAATTCATAGTCGGAGCATGCATCTAACTCAGAAGCCCTCATCTCGGCCACCAGCGACTGCTTGGCTCGACACTCACTTGTGTTGTGAGTGGATCTCTTATAAAACTCACACCACTTTCCCATGTCCTTCTTTGGCTTTGTAGTGTTGTTATTTTCTTATGTCTTTGACATGTTGTCTTGGGCCACCATGCCTTATCTTTTTCCTTTGTTCTGTGGTTTGGGGGCACCTTTCCCTTGCTTTCGATTCGTAGATCCAAAGTCTCGCTTCCTTTGTTTTAATTTTTGCTCAATCTTGGAAGCATACCGATATGCCATACCAGGTGAGGAGATGTCGAGGAACTCCATTTCCTCATGAATGTATCTATGCAGACAACCGCGATACTTTAGCACCAAATGTTTCTCTGAATCTTTGATACCCAAATTTTTGCGTAGGGTATGGAATAGAATTTTCATCTAATGCACATCTTGATCCCTTTGTTGCCACAACATGGTCCATTGTATGTACTTGTCCTCATAGCTCCCCATGGGATGGTATTGTTCCTTAATGGTGTCTCAGAAAGAATTCCAAGTGGGTACGGCTGAGAAGAGAGAGGGTTTTGTCTATTCCTTTTTCTCATAATAGGTTTCCCACCAGTCCTTGACATGGGGGGTAGCTTTGAGGAGTGCAAAAATAATCTTCTCCCATTCGGAAAAGTCATGAACCAAGAAATATCCTCTTAATAGATTCAACCATCTATCTATTACATCTACATCTATTTGACCCTCAAATATGGGAATGTTAAATTTTTCTTGTACCTTAAATGGATTCGTGCCTCCAGAGTGGCTGCTGGATGCAGATGCGCCGACGGTGGGTAGTTGTTGAAGGATCTAGGAAAATTTATCCATCATCGCGTTCCTTTTTTTTCGAGGCCTCCTAGAGTAATATTTTGATAGGATCTCCTGCTCCCTCATCTTTCTTTTCATCCCCCATGAGTGGCTGTTAGGGTTTGTGAGGCTGATCTTGCAAAGTTTCCACCAGATCAAGCTCTAACTCCTTATACCCCAACCTCGTTGGGGACATGCAAAGAAGGATCGAGAAAAAGCAGACTGCTCTGATGCCACTGATCTGGATTTACACAAGAACGCAACAGAATACACATATAACCATAAATACAAAGATATAGCATAAATAACACTTCATTTCATTAATATCAAATAACTGAAATTTTCTTACAAACAGAATGGAAATAAACTAACTAGGGTGCTGATAGCTTATCTCTAAGAAGATATGTGGCAGCTACAAGACTCTAAACTATGTTATAATGAGGCTCGAGGGCCTATTTATTATTTAGAAACAATGAAAAACCCTAAACATACAAAACCATAACCCTAGGAGATGAAGCGCCAAAACTATGGGCTCCTTTTGGGTAAATTGGCATTTCAACTTCCCTGGGACGTAACTTTGGCATACGATCTATGTTTTATGTGCACCATACCTCGTTATAAATATCTATCCAAGGAATACAACTTTTGATGTGAGAAAAATTGGTCCATGGATTGATGTTTCTCCCGATTTTCCCAAAAAACATCGTTTAGGGCGTCAAAATGGCTCCGGAAGTTCAAGACCCAAAAAACTACTTAAAATAGTAAGTCGTGTCGAAACTGAAAAAATGAAAGAGACAATGGTGGGGCCCCAAGTGGAATAGGTGGGTGGCCACCAATATCCACCTGGATCATTGTCATACAAGTATTTTACAAACCATTGAAAATCGTTAAGCTCAGCAACAATAATGTAGAAGAGAAAAAAATTTCTATTGAGCCTTCATAAAGTGGTGTCCCTACCTTTGGTAGCATAGGTTCATCACAATTAACATCATTATTCTCATTGTTGAATAAGTCTTGAATCATTCATTTATCCCATCATCTTGAGCTATGTTATTATTGTCATCTTATTTCATAAGATCATTATCTTGATATTCAATATTCTCTCCATGTTCCTCAACTTGTAGAACATAATTTCTAGTACTAATACTTGGTGCATTCAGATCACAGTACCTAGGGTCCACCTTGAATTTATAATAATTACAAACAGTCATCTGAAATTAGTCTATAGAACAAATATTATAACAATAAATTTTGTCATGAATATGATTCATATAAAGAAGATATATATAATGCCCCGATGGGGGTGGACAAGCATGGTTATAGTGGAATTGAATGGAGGAGAATAGAACTTCTCATATTAATTATGGGTGACATATGTGGAGGGCAAAGGATAGGTGACACATGGAATCAAGAGTGTTTGAGGTGAATCGCAGCAAGATTATAAGCAGGATGGAATGTTCGTTTCTATCGTTTGTAAGTTTGGGTACGAGAGATTGTGAGGGTGGTGGAGACACGAATGAGTTTGCACAGGTTTCAAACCTGTGTATCTTCATTCGGACAAAAACTTCTGCATCTAGGAATTTTTCAAGTGGGTGGATTTTCTATCGTGGCTTTGTCAGTGACCAAATTCGTAGTGTGGGATCGTGGAGTGATGACTTTTTCGAAACCACCTTGTAGTTGGTTGGGCTTAGAGAGGGAGGGTCATTCTCAAAATTCAGTCATTGTACAATTTCTCTTTTGGATGTAATATATTGTGAATGAATGGACCAACATTTAATTATCAATATGGGGTCTATTGACTTCAAGATTAAATACTAGAAATTCCAGAGAAATAATTTGGGAACTTGCAAGATAAAACCCAAATTTTTCTAGAAACTTCTCATGCCTTAGTTTCTTGCACTGGTTAATCCCTTCTCAAATCCTACACTCCAAAGTATTTAGAGACAAAACCTTAATAATTGAACTTGCAGTCTACTAGAATTTGAAACAAAACCCTAACTGATAATTTATAGACAAATTCAAACCCTATCTACTCATTAACTATAAATCAAACCCTAATTGATGAGAAAACTCTAACAAATGTCAATTAAAGATAAAACTCTAACCGTTGAGAACGAAAGCGAAAAACCTAGGTATTGGCAGTTGAAGAGCATGCCCTAATTATCAAGGATTGAGAGGAAAACCATAGTTATCAAGAATGTGGAGTCTAGCTAGTTAACAATCATCAAAAGGATTAACAAAAACATCCAAAATATTGTAAATCTACATTAATTCTATGCGATATCAAATAAGAAATAAAAACCAAGCTTTAAATATTCTCTAAGGCACAAGTCAACCCAATGTAGACGTGTAATCATAAGAAAATGGCTTTGCTTATATCTAGTTCTTTCTTCAAATACGCATACAACCTGTTAAACTCACTCAATCAATTATAAATTATGAAAATGATTAGTTTCCACACACGATGACCTTGAAATAATAAGAAAATCTATAGGATTATGTTAAATGACCACATTCTCCCTCTTCAACTCGAATCCTCATCAATCCATTCTCATCAAAATACATAAGGCATAAATCAAATAATCACCGTTATGAAATTTCACTCTCATAAACCAAATAGTAATAAAAGTTTCATAAATCCACAAGAATAAATCATTATTTCATTTATAATTACCTAAAGGGTTACAAATTAATAATAGGATGATTCTTTTCAAGAATCAATCTAGTGCATATCATAGGTTTGGGGCAACCCAATACAAATATATTTCATAAACCAAACTCTATTTTTGCATGGGAAAAGGAATCTGATTTCCAAATCCATAGGCATATACAATATGACGGTATAAATGAATTACATAAATTCCAAATGTTCACTTAGATGTCTTCAAGGATAGTTTATATTCAACAATCATTTGATCAAGAAATTTCCTGATCTGTGCTGCAGATAGACCATCAATGTTCCACTCCTTATGACTCCCTTCATGGAAAGTCTCTCTGGTTGGAATCTTTCCTGCACCATATAGGTCAGGAGCAGCATGTCTATTAAACTGAGGTTCAAGAGGCTCATAAATAGGAAAAGCATGTTTTTCAGAATCTGAGATTTCTAGAGCAGTGGCTATGGTTATTCTCTTAGATTTTTCTGCAGGCTTAGACTCAGGGGACTGAGGCAGCTGTGGCACTTCTTTAGGAAAGAGATGAGGAAACTGAGATACAGGGCTTTCTGTTTCATGAGGATGGACACTCTTTCCTTTAGTCAAGAATGAAAGTGGGATAGGCTTATTGGCTTTCTTCAAATTTAATCTATCAAAATTATCAGACAGATTAGCAACAAAATCCCGAGTGGAAATAGACTGTTCTACTATACAAATTTCCACATCTTCAAACCTATCAAATGATTTCTCAGAAATATGTCTAACTATTTGCAAATCACACTGAAATGAATTTAAAACTCTATGTACATCATTTACAGAAACTTGGATAGAATCAATTTGATCTTTGACCAGAGCAGTTTTAGCAACATTTTTCTCAAGACCAGTTAGAGTAGTGTTAGTCCAATTAACCTGCTCAGAAACTTTCTGAATTCTACCCTCTGTCCCCATTGTTGTATTATCTCTCTGGACCAGAGGACATGCAATTGCAAAAATTTGTCCTTCTCCTAGGACAATACTTTTTAAAGGAGGGTAGGTAGTAGAGGTCTCTATTTTACTGCCATCTGGTGCAGTCCAAGAATGTGAAGAAGAGGCAACTGAATCTGCCATCAAAACCACATCAGATTCCATTTTCTTTTTCCATGAGTATAATGAAATCATTACCTTCTCTTATTCCATATAAGCTTTCCATTCTTCAGCCATTTTCATCTTTTCTTCTTTAGGGAAAGCTGCAGCAAACACATCAGCTTGTGGATGGGTAAACAGATCCCAGTTAATCATCTGCTTCATCCATTGAGCAGGGATCTGATTCTTAGGACAACCATCCATCAAGGTGTAAAACTTGTGGATTTCTGGGACTGATGGTTTTTTGCACCCTGGAGGTAGATCTTTGAATCTACATTCAGGGATCAACTGATCAGCTTGTTCAATATAACCCAATCCATACTTTGGGCTATTTGCAGGTCTCATGTTCATATAGGTGGAAGTTAGCCTTGGATCTTCTTCTTCCAGAGTAGGTACAAGATGCATCATAAGAACATGCTCGTCCTCATGTGGGAATGGAATGTCAAAGAACTTTCGATTAGGACATGGGTTGGTAGAAGACGCAGGAGGGGCATCACCAGTCCTATTATTATGATTCTTATGAAGAACATCAAAGGCTAGACTCTGCAAATTTACATGCTGACTACATTGTGGACATTGGACACTCAGGGGCTGAAAATTTACAAACTGAGCAAATTCAAATAAAGCTACATGACTACAATTTGAAACAATGGAACTACAGCGAGAATCTGTACAATCTGGTGAAATAAATCTGGGAGACTTTTTACATTCTTCTTCAATCCTTCTTCTGTCAATGGTTGACCTTCAGGGAAAAGACAAGACAGCAGAGGATTGGTTTTCTGTAATGTTGGCTGAGGTTATTTTCTGTACAGCGAGAGGCTTGGGGTTTGGAACTGTCCAGTGTTCTGGGAAAGTTAGATCTTCCCACTTAATGGCCTGATGTTCTATTTTCTGATTCTTGGGATCAGTCAAGACAACGACACTGGTCTTCGACTCTCGACTGCATGCATGGAGGACTGCAGAAAACATAGTGGAGGTATGGCGGAAACAACCTCGAAACTGAATGGAAATATTTTGTCTTTTCTTCCTCATATCAAATCCCATTGTTTGGATTTGAAGCTGCAATATGTCTGCCAAAGTTTCATCTGTGATTGATATCGAAAAATTCGGGTAACAATCAAACCACACCGGTCCATTTGACAATGGAGCAACAATTCCTCCAATCAAAGAATCTGTATATTTATTATGCATTAGATCCCTTACGGTAGCTAACACATATGCATCAACACCCGGATGCACCAACGCATGGATACCAACACGCACACAACCCAAATGCAAAAATTGGGTTCCCAGTTTTCTTGCTTCGGCTTGAAGCTCTTTTGGATTTAAGATCGGGATTAACTGTACACGATCTGAGTTTTCTTCTATAGAGCTGACCGACTCTTTTATGGTGATCCTAGTGGCTGCTTTGAGATGATAGACACCTAGGTCACTATAGACTTGAGAGGCGGATATTCTGGGAAAAACCCATCTGGCTTGGGGCTTGACCTCCTCATATAAATGATCAGACTCATTTATTACTCTACTACTACTGCTAGCAAACATATCCCTAAGTGGGTTTTGTTCAGCTCTATCTTTCTCCTCGACTTCTCTGAAAGAGACTGATTTTGACATAGATTAATTCATTTATAAAGAGGGATGAATTAAGTACTGACCTTTTCTGAACCACGCGAATCCGACTTACTGCCTCTGATACCAATTTCTAGCAGAGGATTCTCAACAATCTTGCTTGTTGTTGTCAACCAACAGACTTGGCCTTGCTTAGTTTCTTTTTTGTTCTTTATGTGAACCCAACTGTGAACCCATATGAACCTACTTGACCTTCACGCAACTAGCGGCCTTTCACACGGCTTCCCTTGCCTTCACACGGCCTTGGCGTCCCTCAGTTTTCGTGAACCTCCTGTGAACTTATGGCGAACTTTCAAGAAAAAACAGTGTCTAAGCAGCAAATGACAGAGTGCAGAGTAATAGTACTTTAAATGTGGAATTAATGAAAAATTTCTCTCTTTATTGATAGCAGAATGATTTCACAATCAGATTACAGACTTATATGGATTTAGGTCTCTGTATCAGAGATAGACTGTGATGGCTTTTACCGGACTTATGATACTCGAGATGAGCGATCGTTACCGGAGGCTTCCTGGCCGAATCACAGACTCTATCTCAGAGCTTTATACTAACACACATAAAACTTACAGACTCGATCTAAAGAACTGGCCACTTTAGGTTCTTTCCTGTCACATGAACAAACACGCAGGCTTCTCAGTTCTCCTAAGGACTGTGAGTCAAGACTCCGTGATGTAAGAAGATCGCAAATATTGCGCAGATGCAGAGCAGGGAGCAAAAACTCGAACTCAAAAACATACGAATGCAAAGACTCAAACTCCAAATGCTGATGCCTTCGAATGAGCCTTACCCTTCCTTATATAGATTGGAAGAGGGGACAAGAATTCCTATAGCGCATCCGATTATTGACACTTGGAAGGTGGATCATTGTTTTCGGGTAACCCTTGTCGGGACATCTGTACGGAGATTCGATCCTTCCGACACAAACATGTGAAAGTGGGTGAATGTACACTGTGGATGCCTTTAAGTACAAGGCCCACGAGGAAACAGAATAATTTATTACAGTGAGGATACTTTTCGGACAGATGAAAAGCCCTCGAGAAAAGCTCTGTCACTGTAAACCTGTGACTAGGTCATGTACAAAGGGAATACTTTGATTTTAGTGGGGCTCCCGTGACCCAATTGAGCTTTCAGATGGCATGTCAAGAATTTGTATACCAGGGTATTTGTATTTATAGTTTAAATCCCATGCCTTGGTATAAATTCTTCTGACTATCATTGGTTTATTTAGAATCACTTGATGTTTTATTTTAGTCATGACAAGCCATTCATTATGCTGGACCATGTGTTGTTTGAGGATTAATGTATCATTAGCGTGTTGTACTAATGTTCTCACACATGAAAAATGCTGATGGTCACATTCGTCTTCATCACAGAAGTCACAGCGACTTTGGTACCAATTTTCATAGAAATTTGGGTCCATAGCAGTTGAGCTGAGACCATAGTCCTTCCACCATTCTTGCATCCAACTTGACTGTCTACAATTTTGCATTAAATGGACAGCTCCAAACTTGATCTTAGTGTAGTGGGTTTCACCTCGTCCATCTTTGTTCATCAGATCCCACCAAAGTTTCTTATATCCTGCAAAATCGTAAACGGTGTCAGGAAAAATCAGGCTAGGATTGTTACCTGGCCATTGGATATATCTCATTCCTGTCCAGGATGGATCTCTGGTCCGATGAATGGAATAATATTTATGATAGACATGAGTCCTATTACTGCCTTCTTTTGCTATGACCGCAATATCCATGAATTTATCATGGAGAGCTGACTCGGCTTCATATGCAGCTCTCATACTGTGAGTGTACATCATGTCATGTATCCATGTGCTACCTTTTGGGTACACTCGCCTTTCTGGTACAAAATGCTATAGATCATTATGACTTTGGAAATTGGCATTTAGTACCTTTGTGTTGCAGAGCTTCCAAGTTGGTCTCCATTTTTCTTTGTAAATTTGCCAGGGTTCATCATCATATATATAATTAAGCTGCTCTCTCTGATGGGCCCGGTCCCATTCTGTGATAATGACCATAACATGAATCTCTTCTTGTTCATGGTCAGTTTTCTATTCTTGTTGCTGGATATACTCTCTACTTAGGAAGTCTAGAAGACAATTATCAGAACCTTTAATATGCTCGACTTTAAAATCAAAATAAGCAAAAAGAGCTTGCCACCGAGCAAACTTTGCATCTTCTGGGTTCTTGATCTCTTTGGTTATTACTTTTCCAGAGCTTTTGAATCAGTCCTAAGCAGAAAATTTTTATTAGCCAAATGAATGGAAAACTTACTGTTGCAATTCCAGGCTGCCTTTACCTCTTTCTCAATGGGAGCATAGTTCAACTCTGATTTGTTCCAAACTCCTGACACAAACTGCACAACCTTTTCTTGCTCCTTTGGGCTATCTTCATCTGGCTTTTGTTTGAGGACACCTCCCCAACCTATGTTGCTTGCATCTATTTCCACAATTTTAAAAGCACTATCATCAGCAACATACAATATAGGGAGATTGCAAACCTTGGATTTAATTTCTCTTACTGCCTGAGTGTGTTTCTCTATCCAAGGCTTCGGATTATTTCTTAGTCTCTGGTTGAGCAGAGACCTGTCGATGGCACATGAAGGATAGAAATTTCTCACATAATTTAAGCATCCCAAAAACCTCTGCAACTGAGTTTTATCTAAGATTACATCAGGAAACTTATCAGCAAACTCTAGTGCATGATTTTGAAGAGCAATTTGTCCATTTTCTATCTCGTGCCCTAAAAACTTGATTTTAGTCTTACAAAGCTCCATCTTATTTTTAATCAAGACTAAACCATTTCTCTGGACCAGCTTCATGAAGATCTTCAGGTGTCTGAAGTGGTCTTGTAAGTTCTTGGAAAAAATGAGCAGATCATCAATATAGGCAAGTAACCATTCTGCATAGGGTTTAAAGATAGAATCCATCACCTTCTGAAACTTTGAAGGTGCATTCTTTACTCCAAATGGCATTACATTCCATTCATAGTGTCCATGAGGAACACTGAATGTTGGCTTCCATCTATCACCTTCTGCAATAGCCACTTGCCAGAAGCCCTACTTGAGGTCAAACTTGGAGAATACTTTGGCTCCTGAAATTCTTCTCATCAAATCTCCTTTATGGGGAATTGGATAAGTGTCATCTTCTAAGACATTTTTCAGAGGCTTATAGTTGATGACCAATCTAGGGACTCCTCTAACTTGTTCACTTCTTTTGTTGACATAGAATCCATAGCAGTTCCAAGGGCTACTGGATTCTCTGATGAGCTTCTTCTGAAGAAGCTGTTCAATCTCCTTTTGGCAGAGTTGTCTGTGTTCAACAGACATGGAAATGGTTGTAGACTTAAAAGGTCTACCAGTGTAACCTTCCTCGTAAGGTAGCTCAATACTATGCTTCTTACGGTGCCAAAAGGCATTCGGCTCTTCTGAGTAGCATGTCTCTTCAAATTCTCTCTGAATTTCAAAGATCTTCTTTTGGACCACTGGTGAACTCAACTGTTCTTCAATTCTGATTGTATCTTTGTGGTCTTTGAGTTCAACCAGGCGTTTCTCAGCTTTGTGAAGTTCTTGCATGGCCTGAACCATGGGTGAAATTCTAGTCCTGGAGATATAAGGCAATTCAATTCTTTCCCCAGAAATAGTGATAAAATATCCTGCAGACTTGTCAGGAAATCTAAATGACCCATGGGGCTCAACTGCTGCTAAAAATATATTTCCCAAAATACAGTCAACTGGAATATCAGAAATTGCAAAGGAAAGTTTCACACATTTTGAATCAAAACACACAGTAGCTTTTGCAACTTCAAACTTCAACTGTTTTGTTCCTAATCCCATAACTTCCTTTTCTGATGTAGTCCAGTATTTGGATGGGATTATGTGTTTAGAAACAAGGTTAATATCTGATCCAGAATATATAAGTGCAATAACCTTGTAGAATTGACCAGCAACACAGAGTTTTACCTTTATGTGGTGTTGTTGGTACTGTATGGTGAGGACTTGCATATCCCCGATTTCACTGAAACCAGCTGAAGGATCAAATTTACTAGTAGCAAACTGAACTTCAGTCTTTGGAGTAGAATGCAGCGTATAATTTGTCTGTCTTCCTGAAACAGCTGTAGAAGATGATGCTGGCTGTTGAGATTTCAGGATAGATATTTCATTTTTCATGCTGCGCATTTCAGTTTTTAGATCATGTATCTCCTTGCTCACCTCCCCCAAAGTGAGTGTACGAGCTTTGTTAGAGTTATGTTGGAGATACGTTTTGGTGTTACGCTCATAGGAAGCATCAAAAAATTTGGGTTTCTTACCAGTAGAAGAACTGGAAGAACCATGCATATTTTTCATGTAAGCTGCAAGAAGGGCAGCCTTGAGATCGCCTTCGTCCATGGCACGAATCTGGGCAAAAACCTTAAGATCATCATCAACTTGAGCCATGAGGACATGGGGAAGTTCTTCTTCAGTAGAAGAGAAAGAGTTAGAATCTGACTCAGAACAATGACAGGGATCTGAGTCAGAACAGTTACAATACATATTGACTTGTTCCTCAGAAGAGGAAGAGGAATAGTCATGTGGAGAGGAAGAGGCAGAGGAATGCTCAGCATGTTGTTGGATGGAGAGAGGCTGAGGTCAATTTTTATAATCTGCTGTTTTATGGAAGGAAGAATGACAGTGAGCACATCTAGGTTCTTGTTTGATAGTCTGGCTAGTAGATGGTTGTTTAAACTTTGCAGATTTCTTACCAAGACCTCTCTTATACTCAAGGGTTGTTGGACACATGTTTGAGGTATGACCTGGCTGACCACACAACCAACAGACAACTTCTTTCATTCTGGAAATTTTGACATCTTTGGGATAGATGTCATGAGGCTGGTAGTAATGAGTCTTGGGCTTATAGCTATAATGTCCTCTCCTTTCTTTAGGCCTATGAGAATCTTTAGGCCTTATGAGCTCTTGTCTCTTACCTAAGCTCAGTCTGTAGCTGGAGGCTTTACTTCTTTTGTAAGCCTTCTTTGTATTCCTCTTATGCTTTCTGCAATTCACCAAAGGATCATCAACTATTATTCCATATCTACCACAGAAAGACTTTGTACCAGGAAGTCTATTTAGCTTATCTATATATTTTTGCATCTTAGAGCTGGTACACAGAGAAATCAAAAATCTAGTAATTATTGCATAAAAATCTCCCCAAAGATAAACTTCTAGTGGCAAGGGGAATGCTTCTTGTAGCTTCAAGATGTCTACCAGTTTGGATGGTAGAGCAGCAAGGTAAACTTGCTTCCACAGGAGATAATGCTTGAATTCGAATCATTAGTGCAGATTATGGAATTCTTTTGAAATATATAATGATATAATTATGTTAAAATCCCAACAATATCTATCCCGTGAATTCTAATAAGAGATAGAGGTTTACAGTGATCTCAACTATTTAAACCATTTATAAATTGGGCTTTCAAAAATATACTCTAAATTTTACTATCCATAATCGTATATTTTTTATGATAAATAAAACCTTGTGAGACATAGATTCATGGCGCAGCTACTGATCATATTTATGAAGGAATGAAATGGAATACTAATATGAAAGGAAACACACATACAATGAAAACAACTTCAATTTATTAATTACAAAGCACTGAAATTGTTTATATGCATATTTGAAATAAATTAGCTTAGTCGATGGTAACTTATTTTTGAGAAGAGATGTGGTGCATACATGTCTTATAAAATGTATTAAAATGAGGCCTGAAGGCCTATTTATTAATGAGAAATAATGGAAAACCCTAAACATACAAAAACCTAACCCTAGGATATGGAGCACCAAAATTTTGTGGGCCCTATTGGGGTAAATTGATACATCAACTTGCCAAGATAAATTATTATATATATAAAACGCTAAGTTTTGAATAAATAGTCATGTTCCCTATTTTCCAAAAGTCGTTTAAAGCCTCAAAATGGTAGCAAAGTTGAAACCAAAAAACTGTAGTAGTAAATTGTCAAGGTAAAAACGAAGACAATGGTGGGGTCCAAGTGGAATAGTTGGATGGCCACCACTATCAACCTGAATCAACTACATTTGTGTCCAATCATCACAAAAAAATGGTACTCATAATATCTCAGATTTCAAAGATTAGATCCCTGTAGACAAAAGAACTTGAGTTTAAAAATCAAATTAAAAACACTCTTGTGTAATTCATGACTTAAAAAAAGTGACACAATACCATTTTAATAAAAGACTATCATATTGAAAATTTTATTACGATTCAGGTTATAAATCAAAAGAATTTCATATCACAATGGATTGGGTGTGCTACAAATCATCAAAAGCATCTAAACCACGATGTATCTATACAATTTGCATCACCAGTTCATTGGTGTATCCATAAGGGAAATCAAGTGAAAAAAAAAGAAAAGAAGAATAAAAAACTTCTATTGTTGTTGACACGAAATAAATTACCATATTTGAGAGAAAAGATACCAATTAGCACACTAGAACCTATGAAATACAAATGAAAAAAAATATCTAAAACCTATACTACAGAATGAGAAAAAAGGAAGGAAACAAGTTGGTTTGGGAGACCTTCGAACCAGCCCATGCCTCCTATTAAAAATAAATTACAGAGAGAATAAAATACTCAATCAATAGAATGTGGAACTTGGCATAAGCTTTTTATTAAATCAATGTCTAGCATTTACATTGTTTGGAGAGAGAGATTCCAACACTCCAACAATAATTATTTCAATAATCTTACCCCGTCTACCTCATCAATGAACCATGGCTCTCTTTTTATACAATTTTCATTACAAAAAAATAGGTTGTAACAGTCCATTTTCTTCAAATTTGTGCATGGTTTGGAATTTTGGAATTTTGTGTTTTTTTAGCAAATATTCCTCAAAAAACCTTTCGTACTTATAATTCCATGGAAAATTTTGGAAATATTCCCATAAGTTACTCAATTTTCCATAATGGGAACAAAACCCATGTCCCAAAATTTTGAGATTCGCTCTCATCTGCATGAAAATTGAGGAGGAAGTTGGATACTTGAAAATTACTATGAATTTTGGGAAAAGGCATTAATTAGCTTCTAGAAATACACATGTGTGACATGGGTGTGTTTGACTCATGTGGGAGCATTAAAAAATCATTGTGGACACAAAACATGTCCTAGTTTTCTCCCGGAAGTGTGCCAATATGTCAAGCCTAAATGGGTGCAGGAACTACAGTACTATTAATCCTCTTTTTGGCACCTAGGCACAATTAATCCTTTATTAATAGAAATTTAATGAAAATATTATAAAAAACAAATGGAATATGTTAAGTTATAAACAATTACGTAATCATTCTTTATGTTAAATATAATAGCCCAATAATCATACAAAATTATAGTAACAATGATAGGAATTAGAGGAAATCATGAGTAATCAAAGGGAAAAAATATGTATTAATTATCACAATTGTGAGGCCTGGCATTATCTTGTGTTTGGGTTCTTTTGAAAACACTTTGGTAAGTATTTTGTTTAGTTCTTTGGTTTTTTGAGTGTTAAGTTTTCTTATAGCCTAGGAGTGGTGTATTCCAATTTCAATTATGTCTTTCTATTCCCTAGCATTGAGGAGTTAAACCCAAGCCCTTTAGTTTTGAGTTTCAATTGCAATCTCTTTTCGCTCCCTAGTAGCAGTAGGAATTTTGGTGGGAAATTTGAGTCCTGGGTCTCTTGCATATATTGTTGGGTATTTTTCCCTTTTGTCATTAGGAGTGATTTAGATAGGGGGAGTTGACATAATTTTGGTAGAGGTGACAAAAAGGACTTGGTGGAGGGTTGTGTGGAGTATGGTAACAAATACATTTTTCAATTTAGGAGCCTAAAATTGTTGTCACTCCCTTGCATCTTGTTGAAGACTGAAGCCGTTTTATGTGGTTCAGTGTAATTTTGGTGATGTTTCTACAACGTGGTTGAGTTAGGTGGATGTTAGGGCCTCGAGGTTAGTAGGCATCCCACGGAGGAAAAGCAAGGGAAATGGAAGGTGATGGGAGTGTGGAGGTTCCATTTGAGGGAGAGGTGGCTCATGACCACATTCCTTCTCTAGGTCGTGTGGATATTCCTCCCTCTTTGGAATCTATTTACTTTTAGCTCTTGAATATTACCATGCTCCTGGAAGAACTAGGCCAACACTATCACGAGGATCATAATGAAGTGATTTTTTTTATGAGCGATATTCAACATAACTAGTGGGACATCCAAGATCACTTGGCTTCTCTTCAGCAGGGTCAAAGGGGAATTAATGAGCGGCTTGAGCATATTGAGGGCCACCTCACTCACTTGGAATTCCATGTCCACGATGATCCTAGGCCTTTAGAGTTACTGAGTGTTGGTCCATCTCCAAAAATTCCTCCTAATACTCGATGGTTGTAGGTTGCATTCTCTTCCTATAAGTGTTTTGGGATCTCTAGTATTTTTGTTTTTGGATCCTTTGTAAATCTTGGTTTTTTGTACTTAGTTTTTGTGTCTCTCTTTTGGAAAACAAATCTTATAGGAGTGAGACCAAAAGAACAATGAACTTCATGCATATTTATTGTAATTTTCTGATGAATTAATAGAAGCCTATTAATTAGGAAATAAATAAATAAATAAATAAAGTAAAAAAAAAAAAAAAATTATATATATAATGATTCATAATTATCTTACCACTAGGAAATATTTGTTCCCCTCTTTAAAGTGCCCATTCTTCCTACAATTTCTATGAGTTGTATCATATGAAATCCTTTGTGAACGTGTGCACTTGCAAAGAGTGTAAGGGAAATAATATTTCTCATCATTGAACCTAGCCGATTAGTTCCCCATCTAATGTTTTTTGACATTCTTCCCAGCCACAAAAACACTATGTGAAGATTACATTATAAAATTGAGTAGTTGTGTAATTAGATCTCATATTATATTTTTCTAATGCAATTAATGTATATAATACGAAATTTGTTTTTCGCTCACAAAAAATACCTTATAAACTTTCAAAATTATTGGACTTATAGAAAATATGTGACCACATCTATTACATGCGAGATATTTATATATTTATTGATCATCCAAATTATGATGTTAGTTAACTAGTCAAATTCAAAGATGATTAGTTAAAAAAATGGTCACATTTCTTGTGTCGGAAGATAGGCACCATATAGATTATTTTTTATAATAATGACACCTCATATATCAATCGTCAAGATAATGAAGAACATGGGTACTTCACACATTTTTTTTTGAAAAAAGTGACATTTTTCTTGTAATTTGCGTCGGTACGGGCCATATCATTGGACTATGTCACGAGTGATCCGGATTTATGCAGGAACGCAACAGAATAAACATATAACCATAAATATAGAGATGCAGCGGAAATAACACTTCATTTCATTAATATCAAAGAACTAAAATTTGCTTACAGACAAAATGGAAATAAAACTAGCTAGGGTGCTGGTAGCTATCTCTGAGAAGAGATGTGGCAACTACAGGCCTCTGAACTGAGTTACAATGAGGCTCGAGGGCCTATTTATTATTTAGAAACAATGGGAAATCCTAAACAGCCAAAACCCTAACCCTAGGAGATGAAGCACCAAAACTATGGGCCCCATTTGGGTAAATTGGTGTTTCAAGTTCCCAAGGGCGTAAATTTGGCATACGATCTTCGTTTGACGAGTACCATACCTCGTTAGAAAGATCTCTTAGGACTACAAATTTGAAATGAGCAACATTGTTCCATGGACCCATGTTTCTCTCTGTTTTCCCAAAAAAAACGTCGTTTAGGGCCTCAAAACGGCTCTGGAAGTTCAGGACCCGAAAAAATGCTAAAAATAGTAAACTGTGCCGAAACTGAAAAAATGAAAGAGACAATGGTGGAGCCCCAAGTGAAATAGGCGGATGACCAGCAATATTCACCTGGATCATTCCTCCCCCCTTAGGAAGCAATGGTCCCCATTGCGTTAAGTTCCTCCATGAGATGAGGAAATTTCTGCTGAACTTGGTCCCTGGTGAACCACTTTCCTTGGTGCAGGAGTTGGCCAGCTTTGACAACCCGATATAGTTGGATCTTCTGTTGGCGAGTGTTCTTTATTTTCATGTCCATGATACAATCTGTGGTGGCCTGTTCCATGAAATCTGGATTTAACTCTGTTGGTGTGAGTTGTTCTGCAATGTCTGAGGTGTCCAGTAGAGGTGGGAAGTAAGGACGAAGGCAATCCACATTGAAGACTAGGTGCAGACCAAGGAATGCTAGAATACTGAGCTCGAAGTCATTGTTCCCTACAGCCTTGGTGATGGTGTATGGCCCGTATCGGAGTGGGCGAAGCTTGCGGTGGGGTCCAGTGAGGCGCTCCTTCTGCAAATGTAGCCATACTTTGTCACCCACCTGGAAGTTGTGTGGCACCCGGTGTTGATCATGGCGTTGCTTGTACTTGGCATTGGCTCTGCCCAATATATCATGAACCTGTTGGCGGATGTGTTGAATGCGCTCGATGAAGCTACTGGCTTTGTCAACTTCAGACTGGACATGAGCTGAATTGGCCTGAGCAGCTGCAAATGGCATGGCTACGTCAATGGGACATAGTGGCTGGAATCCCAAGCCCACCCGAAAGGGGCTATGGCCGATTGAACTGTGGAGAGCCCGATTATAACTATGTTGTACATAAGGGAGGCTCTCGTCCCATGTGCGTGGATGCTTTGAATTGTACATGCGCAGAATGTGTACAATCATTCCGTTGACGACCTCTGTCTGGCCATCTGTTTGGGGATGGAAAGCTGTGGACTTGGTGAGCTTGGTATCCAACATCGACCAGAGGCTGGACCAAAATGTGCCGAGGAACCTGCTATCCCGATCTGATATGATAGACTGTGGGATCCCAAAGTGCACCCACACTCGTTCAAAGAAGAGTTTAGCAGTGGCTTCTGCTGTGATATTCTTCTTGCAGGCCGCCATAATGGCCATCTTCGAGAATCTGTCGACGACCACAAAAACACAGTCATTTTCCTGCTTAGTAGAAGGCAGGCCCGACATGTAATCCATGGAGATGGATTCCCAAGGTCGACTAGGGGTAGGTAGAGGAGTATATAGGCCTTGCTTCTTGATGGTCGGTTTGGCAATGGCACAAGCAGTGCAGGATATGATGTGCTTCTCGACATCCTTTCGAAGGTTCGGCCAATAGAAATACTTCTGTAGTATTGCTACTGTTTTCTCGACCCCGAAATGCCCAGCGACTCGACTGTAGTGTGCTTCCCATATCATCTTGGCGCGCTCGCTTGAAGGAACACAAAGGTGTCCCATGTGACATAAAAGTGCATCTTGGAGGTGAAAATTTGGAACTTGCGTACCCCCCAAGAGTGCCTTGTAAGTGTGGCCGAATTCTGGGTCACTCTCATAGAGAAGCGACCAATCAGAAGTCTCGTGCCCACAAGAGTTGAGCACGGTGGTGAGCGCCACGATTGGTGGTCGGCTGAGGCAGTCTGCAACATTATTGGTGCTACCCTTCTTGTACTTGATGTTCAAATGAAACCGTTGCAGATATGTGGACCACTTCTGATGGCGATCATTCTGCAACTTCCCTTGTGTCTGTATGAACTGCAGGGGCCGGTGGTCTGTGTGGATGATTGTTTCCTTCCCCAAAATGTAATGCTTCCATTGTCGACAAGCTTTCACAATGGAATACATTTCTTTGTCATAAGTGGGATACTTGCGAACTGTGTCAGACAATGTCTCACTGTGAAATGCCACTGGATGTCCCTGTTGAGTAAGAACTGCCCCAATAGCATAGTCAGAGGCATCTGTCTCGATCTCAAATGGCTGTTGCAAGTCTAGTAAAGTGAGCACTAGGGCAGAACAGAGGCGATTTTTCAATTCTGTGAACGCCTTCTGTTGAGGTTCCGACCAAAATTTTTTTTCTCTCGCTCCTCCCTTGGTGACTTGACTCAAGGGCCAAGTGATATGAGAGAATCCCAATACGAACCTCCGATAGAAATTAGCAAGACCCAGAAAGCTGCGAAGCTCTGTTATAGTGGTTGGGGCTGGCCAATCCCGAATGACTTGGATCTTGGCTGGATCCACATGCACACCCCTTTCATCAATAATGTATCCCAGATATTGAACCTGGGTCATGCCAAAAGTGCACTTCTCCAAATTGGCACACAACTTGTGTTGCCACAGTGTTTGGAGGACTTGTCGAATGTGGTGAAGGTGCTCTTCCCAAGTCTGGCTGAAGATCAGAATGTCATCCAAGTACACCACTACAAATGAGTTGGTGAATGGCCGCAAGATGTCGTCCATCATCCTCATGAAGGTTGTGGGAGCATTCGTCAACCCGAAAGGCATGACCAGCCATTCGAAAAGGCCTTCCTTGGCTTTCAAGGCAGTCTTCCACACATCAGAGGGTTCAATTGGTACCTGGTGATACCCAGACTTCAGGTCGATCTTGCTGAAATATTTTGCACCTTTGAGTTGGTCCAGAAGGTCATCAATCCATGGGGATCGGGGTATCTATTCCGCAAAAAGTGATCTTGTTCGTTCGATAGCCACACAGTAGCTCCAAGTCCCATCCTTCTTCGTACCAACACGATCGAGCTCCCCACAGTGGCGTTGCTGAATCCTCTGGTCTGATGTGACCTTTCTGCAACAACTCCTGAATCTGCCTCTTGATTTCATCATTCTCCAGAACAGAGCGTCGATAGATCGGTCCATTAGGTAGCGGCACACCTGGGCTCAGATAAATCGGGTGCTTGACCTGACAGTGCAGAGGAACCCCTGTGGGTGAGGTGAATATGTCCCCGTACTCCTCCACAACCTTATCCATTTGTTGTTGTTGTGTAGAGGAGCCCTGTCTGGAGGTCGTGGCAACAGCCTTCTTCTTTCCCTGGGGGTGGATCATTAGGAAAACGAATTTCCTGGTTTGGGAAATGAGCTTACTGCATTGTTTTGCAGTAACCAAAGAGATAGCGGCAGGAGGTGGTACCTCTGGTATCCTGTACAACTTATTTCCCAAAGTAACAATAACAACACGAGGTCGGGACTCATACACAGCATGACGCTTCCACAAGTATGGTTGTCCTAATAATACATCAGAAACATCAATAGGAGCAATGTCACATAATACCTCATCTGTGAAGGGCTTGATGCTATAGGTAAGGCGACACTGCCGGCTGACGTGGAGATCTCGTCCTTGGTGAAGCCACCCGATGGTGTATGGATGTGGGTGAGTTGTGGTCGGCAAGCCTAACCGCTTCATGACATCTGCTGAAATGACATTCTTTTGGCTCCCATTGTTGACAATGAACTGTACTGGGGATCCCTTTACCCACATCTGGGAGTGGAAGAGATGTTCCTCCTCCTCTGGATCTTCCGGATCCTCCTTCTGGATCTTTGTAGTGGCAACAGTGGTGTTGGGCTCCGCATCAATAATCTGTTTCCCTTTTTCATTCCCCTTTTTAGGTTCTGATTCGGAGTCAGAGCACGCATCTGACTCAGAAGCCCTCATCTTGGCCACTAGCGACTGCTTGGCCCGACACTCACTTGTGTTGTGAGTGGAGCTCTTATGGAACTCACACCACTTTCCCGTGTCCTTCTTTATCTTTGCGGTGCTCTTCTTTTCTTATGGCTTCGATGAGTTGTCTTTAGCCGCCATTCCTTGGCTCTGTCCTTTGTTCTTTGGTTTGGAAGCACCTTTCTCTTACTTTTGATTCGCAAATCCAAAGTCTCGCTTCTTCTGCTTGAATTTTTGCTCAATCTTGGCAGCATACCGGTATGCCGTACCAAGCAAGGAGATGTCGTGGAACTCCATTTCCTTCTGAATGTATCTGTGCAGACAAATGCGATACTTTAGCACGAGATGTTTCTCTGAATCTTTGATACCCAACTTTGTGCGCAGGGTATGGAACAGATTCGTCAGCTCATGCACATCTTGATCCCTTTGTTGTCGCAGCTTGGTCCATTGTATGTACTTGTCCTCATAGCTCCCCACGGGATAGTACTCTTCCTTAACAGCGTCTCAGAAAGAATTCCAAGTTGGTACGGCCGAGAACAGAGAGGGTTCTGTCTGGTCCTTGTTCTCACAGTAGGTTTCCCACCAGTCCTTAACATGGAGGGTAGCTTTGAGGAGTGCAAAGATAATCTTCTCCCAGTATGAAAAGTCATGAACCGAGAAATATCCTTCTAACATATTCCACCATCTATCTACGGCATCTGCGTCTATTTGACCCTCAAATATGGGAATGTCAAAATTTACTTGTACCTTAAAAGGAGTCGTGCCTCCAGAGTGGCTGCTGGATGCAGATGCGCCACTGGTGGGTAGTCGTTGAAGGATCTAAGCAAAGTTATCCATCATCGCATTCCTTTGTTTTTCGAGGGCCTCCTCGAGCAATATTTTGATAGGATCTCCTGCTCCCTCATCTTTCTTTTTGTCCCCCATGGGTGTCCGTCGAGGTTTGCGAGGTTGATCTTGCAAAGGTTCCACTAGATCGAGCCCTAGCTCCTTATACCCCGACCTCGTTGGGGACATGCAAAGAAGGATTGAGAAAATGCAGACCGCTCTGATACCACTGATCCAGATTAATGCAGGAACGCAACAGAATAAACATATAACCATAAATACAGAGATGCAGCGGAAATAACACTTCATTTCATTAATATCAAAGAACTGAAATTTGCTTACAGACAGAATGGAAATAAAACTAGCTAGGGCACTGGTAGCTATCTATGAGAAGAGATGTGGCGGCTACAAGCCTCTGAACTGAGTTACAATGAGGCTCTAGGGCCTATTTATTATTTATAAACAATGGGAAATCCTAAACTACCAAAACCCTAACCCTAGGAGATGAAGCGCCAAAACTATGGGCCCTGTTTGGGTAAATTGGTGTTTCAACTTCCCAGGGGCGTAACTTTGGCATAAGATCTCTGTTTGACACGTACCATACCTTGTTAGAAAGATCTATCTGAGGACTAAAAATTTGGAATGAGAAACATCGGTCCATGGACCCATGTTGCTCTCTGTTTTCCCAAAAAGAACGTCATTTAGGGCCTCAAAACGGCTCCGGAAGTTCAGGACCCAAAAAACTGCTAAAAATAGTAAACTGTGCCGAAACTGAAAAACTGAAAGAGACAATGGTGGAGCCCCAAGTGGAATAGGCAGGTGACCAGCAATATCCACCTGGATCAGCAAGAATTTAGCACTATGTGTAGTAGTGAATCATACTATTGATAGAAGACAGGAAACAATTCCATGCACTACTACCATGAATGAATAGATTTGGCTTGTAATACCTAGAATTAACTTCTTAGTCATCCTCACAAGGTAAGGGTAAACAATTTGTAGATCTAATTTCATCAAATATATTTAAATTATTACATATGAGATTAAATTGAGAAACATGATGAACATTAGATATTCCACCCTGTCCATTAAGCCTCAATTTCAACAAGGAGTTGATTGTCTTTCTAGAAATACTTCCAGCAGACCTAGGAAAACTAAAGGCATGTTTTAGAACAAAGAAATGAGTCATTTTCAACTAAGTTTATTTTAAATATAGGTTTTCCTAGGGTTTTCTTTTTCATCCCTCTAAATAGCATAAAAATTGTTGACGGTCATAAAATTACTTTCAGCAACAACAAGGGAGAATCGCTTCATGGTAAGTCCCAATTAGATCTACTCCCATTTTTTGGTAGCGATTTCCACCGATATCTGGACTAGGTTACAACTAAATAGATTCCTCCTTGAAAAGAGACTTTTTTGTTGAATTTATTACAATTCCTAAATGCAATTCCTATTTTATTATGCAAATGTAGTCTTATTCTAATCATATTCTAACAGTGATAAAATATTAATTGCAAGTGTAAATTAACTACTGAAGAAAGAAATAATTCATTACCCTCATCATAAATGAAACTAAGATATTCAATTATCATACATATGCAATAATTCACATATAAATGATAATAATTGAATATTTTCCTGCAATCAAATCCATAATATATTCATAATAGTTTTCTACATAAACAGTAGCCCATAGGGGCATCTCAATTGGTGATGGTCGTGAAAATGAGTTGTTATATAAGAGGAGGTTCAAGGTTCACATCCCCATGGTTCACTTGTGTTTGCAAAAGGGACATACATAGGAACCTAAGGGTTATAGTGGGAGTGGTCACTGACCCTGTGTCACACAAGTATGAAACCGACCCAATTGTCGATTCTTCTAGTCACAAAAATAATCTCTATAAAAACAAGATAGAAATGACAAATTGAAAGAATATGTAGAAAACACAAAATTGAAAATAATGTGTAATTCGTTGAATAGACCATGAATAAGCTCTTCCACTTATTCATCCTTCATAATAAATTCCTTAATATGTAATATAAACAAAATCTTTCAAGCTTCAAATATCTAATTCAACCTAATAACATTATATAAATTAGAATTCCAATTATTTTCTAGCTCTCATGTCTTCAATATTTTGTTTCACTTAATAAGAATAACAAGTAAGATTATTGAATTTTTTTTACCCCCATTCTCTTGAAACTAAAATCTCCTTTTGTAATCAATTCTCATCCCTCTTCATTTCTTCATTTTTTATTTCTTTTGTTATAGCCATTTTCACTTTCCAACTCACATTTTGACTTTCCTTTCCAAAAGTAATTTGAAAATCATACAATATATTTTCAAACAATTTTGTTATTATAGGTTTTATTATTTTTTAATTCTAGATTATCTTATTACATAACAAATTTTAATTTATAACATATGTGTCTTTGCCTCATTCTAGATCTTGTAAGCATTATGTTTGTTTGCTTCTCTTGCACAAAACAATTTTTATGAACATTTTATTAGTTTTTTCCTTTGTTATTATTAATAAAATATATTCACTGAATACAAATAACTTAGTATGAGAAGTTTTGGTAAAGATATTCATTTATTTCCTTAGTCTTTAGGACTTTGTTGGCATTTTTCTCAAATAATTGAAAAAAACCATTAAATAGAAATCAAACATTAGCAAAATCACTAATTCTATTGTTTTAAAAGATTAACAAAATCTTAATATCTAAAATAAGTCTTTATTATTTTATTTTTTTCATAATTTGTTATCTATAAATTTATTTTAAATATTTACATAATTTACAAAATATAAAATTATTAAAAACTTAAATAAAATTATTAGTAAATCCAATAAAATAAAAAATTTCAACATGTAAATAAAATTATATAATAACACAGGTTAAATAATAAATCTTAACTATTAACTTTAACCATCCTAGTTTAACCAGCCCACATTTCTTTTTGTAATGTTGTGATTTTTCAATTTTCCCATCTAAAACTCAATATATAGCTCTTAGAAATTAGCACTCAGCAAATTGATTGTTTCCCTTAGGTTAATATCTGACCGTTGATAAATGGGATTATTCCTTATAGGTATTATGAGGAGTTTATGTTATTTTTGTTGGCCAAAAATAATTTCAAAGTGAAGATATAGGAAGTATGGAACATTAGGCCCATGCTAACATTTGCAAATCCACAAAATCCAGGATTAAGCATATTGGGATTAGAATATATCTGTGATCCAAAGCATCCATAAAACCTAAAAGAAATAAATTAAATATTAATATAATTAAATAAATAATAAAAAGTAATCACACCATCTATCATGGACTTCTTTAAAGTTTGTATACTGGGACATGCCAAGACACCTCCAGAAAATTTGGATATCTTAGATCTCTTTAAAGTTTGTATATCGGGACGCGCCTCCAGAAAATATAGCTATAAGTATTTGGAAAATATTATATAGTATATGTCATGTAATGTGAAAGGTTTGGATTTCTAAAAAAACTCCAGAAAATCAAATAAATAAAATGGAAAACGAAAAGAAAATATTAAATTAATTAAAATAAATAAGAGAGTTATGTATCTAGAACCTCATAAAAATATAGATATCAAGGACACTTAAATGCCATGCATGCAACGTGAAAAGGTTATACCTCTAAAAAAATCTAGATCTTAAGTATCGAGGGAATATTAGATGTTAGGTAATAGCACGAATTCTCACATATTCTAAAATATAAAATAAATAAGAATTAAAAACTGATAATTAAATAATTTAAATTATGAAAAGCAAATGGGTGCTTGTACAAATACTAGCCATTGGATGATGTGGAGGTGATGTATTTATAATTTGAATGTGTGGAAAATAGAACATAAATGAATCTCTCAAATATGGAGGACATGTACGACTCAATGAAAATATGATATTGACTAAGTAATATCAATGTAATGTTATGGCACATGGATTTCAAAATAGAACAAAATATTTAGAGTATAAGGAAAACTTTATTTGTATGATGGAATTTTTAAATTTAGGATGAAATTCCTCAAAACCAATTAGTGTCTGTCTTATGATTGGATAAGCGAACTGATGACTATAACCAATCATGAATATAACTACGAAATAAAAGGCACACCAAAAAGGATAAAAATTTACATATCCAAACAAAACTAGAAAAAGGAGAGCCAATTAAATCAAAAATAAAAATTTGATAAAGATAAAATGCTAAAATAAAAATAGCAAGTAAAAGAGAAATAAATTTGAACTTAAATAAAATTCAAATAGAAATGAAATAACGAGTTCCTTGTGATATAAAATAACGAAATGAAATTTCGTAAAGATATAATCTTGAAAACCAAAGGTTCTAAAAGAATAGAATAACTCACAAGATTACGTAGTCAACCGAAAAAAATTGGTAAAGAGACTTTTTCTTCTACATATCTAAGAAAAATAAAAGGTCAACATTACAAACTTGCTAAATGAATATGAATATGAAGAACAAACCATCCAATGGAAGATTCAAGAAAGAAAGAAAAGTGATATGATAGTTCTTTTACAACTAGTTCAAAGCACGAATAATAAGATGATCTCGTACAAAAAGAATATAGTTACTCAACTTGTAAAATTTCTTCCAAGGTTACATTTCAAAATCAATCCCAAAATTTTCAACCTCAAAGTATTTCAAAATCAATCCCAAAATTTTCAACCTCAAAGTATTATTTCTCAAGCTTGGTGTATTTTCTATGAAGGGAATCATTATGACAGTACGTGTTAACTTAGGAAAAAGAGGCTTGGGAGATTTTTGGCAAAATACGTAATTCAATTTTTGCAACTTTAGATTGCACACCTGAAGATGATATTAAGTTATTTGATACTAGAAATAAAGGCAGTCCTCAAAAGATTACGTTTACTCATAATTCGTCTAATTAAACCCCCCGACAATATGATTCTTGAAATACCTCAAATTTGAACAACCAATCTGCAAAAAATGTTTAATAATCATAAACATGTTTTCTTCCCATAAGTATAACATATTGAAGAAATCTAGTTTTATTTGCACCTATATTACTTTGTATTAGAGATCAATGTAAGTATTGTTTTGCAAGGATATTGAGTTACATGTAGATGTTTTTTCAAATTTTGATCACTTTTAGAGGCCTACAAAAATTATCTTACTCATCATAAGTATATCAATACCTAAAGCATAAAAATTTTAGAGAGTCCTTTTTATACTTATATTTATCTCTTTTAACTTAGGGTTTCTAGCTCACTAAATAAAATTCTGGTAAATTAATCCTATAATATTTTTTTACTTTCATTTGATAGTTTGTTGGTAAAACGTGGTCTAGAAACCAATTCAAGTGCCTTAATAACCTATATACATATATTAACATAATCAATATTTCGAACCTTAATTAACCTAATATTTTTCCCTGCTTTGATTCTTTCTTTTTTTTCATAATTTGTTAGTAAAACCTGATTTGAAAACTAAGTGAAGTAAATTAATAATATAAAACCAGAATTCAAGATAGTTAATAATATACAACCACAAATTAACATAATTTATCCTAGTCATAACTATCTTGGAGAAAAAACCTTTTTTTTTAGAGGAGGGAAAAATGGAGCTTAGGGTTTCTTGCAGCAGACTCGCAGGGTTTGTTGCAACATGGATTCACTAACGATATGACTGACAAACCGTGTCTGGCCTTTATCTACACATGGTAATAGGTGGGAATACATGTGGCTTCGGGTTTTTTCCAAATAAAGTTTGCAGTGTGAATCAGCTTCAGGGTTTTGAAAAGAACAGTTACAACTTCATTTTTTCACTGTGCGGAAAAGGCTCAGTTGGCTCGAGGAAGGTCTCAGGCGATTGGGAGAAGGTGGTGAAGTAAAAATATTTTTTACATAAGAGGAAAATTGGTCATCCCAAAAGAATTTTTAGACCTAGAACTTGAGTCGTAGGACATATTGATGGTTTGGAGACTAGAACCGACTCAACAAAATCTAAAAAAGTTTAGGCTTCCATCTAAATCCACAGTTGTCACAATGGTTTTCGTTGGGAAGGAGTTGTGGGTGGAAGGAAAATCTGGTCTTTTGGATGAAGGTAAGGTTTCTCTCGAAAGGGAATATTTATGGAAAGCATTCAAATCTAAACAAGACTATCAGATTATCCTAGCAAAACCCTCAGAACAATCTCTCTTGGCAGCGGATATCTTGGTAAGTTACAAAAAACCCCCGGAAGTTACTACATTTTATTCACTGGATCTTGGGTTTACGGGTGGTTTAGAGGACATAATGAAGAGTTGGGGTTTTTGGGGTAACTAGGGCCTTAAGAATTGTATTCCTGGCTCTTTGAGTTTTAATTGCAAGGGAGTGTTCCAGAGGGTCGTTAGACCCCTCTCTTTGAAATATGTCCATAATGAGGTCCCATTTGTAAGATACCCTCGACCAAAAGGCAGTTCAGAGGAATTATCAGGAGAAGAAAGGCTAGTTGATTTCTTAATCACAAAGACTAGAGAATCGCACAGGGTTTTAGGCACAAAAGGAGCTATGATTGAAGGAGATACCAGTCAAACGATCTCGGGGAATGAAAATGGACATCGACGGAGGATTGGCCTCTTAGGGGCTTCAATGGCTATTTGTAGACAACTCCTAGAGGGATTCTAAGCATATTTTTGAAGGGATTCAAGGGTTTTTAAGGCCAATTTTACTGACATAAGGCCCACAACAAAAATAAACCTAAAATGTTCAGATTCAATCTCAAGGGAAATATTTACAGTTAGAAGACCTACAAAAGTAAAATGCCCAAAGATCTGGATCTAAGAGGAAGAAGGTAAATGTATCAAAAAAAAGGTGGAAAACTCTGATTTAGTACTCGGGCTTGAAATTAAAATTAACGTTGCCATGGAAGTGTTAGAATTAATCATTGTTGGGAGAGAAAAGGGAATATTTTTTACAACAGATTATATCATAGAGTGGATATCAAAGTCTTGGAAGGAGGCTCCAAAAAATGAATATGAGGTTATCACCTTAGTTCGCGGATGGTTCATGGTTTGGTTTAACAAACCAAAAGTGTTAGAATGGGTCCTCGATCATAATTGGAGCATCAGTTCCTCTTTGATTCTGTTCAAAAGATGTACTCCCGTTTTCAATGAAAAACGAGATAAACTCGACGAGGTTCCATTTTGGGTTCGCTTTTTAGCCCTGCATCCTCAACTTTGGACGAAAGACAGTTTTAGGGAAGTAAGAAAAAAATTGGGTATGTTTCTAGAAGCTGATATGTCTTTCAAGGTTACAAGAGCCAAGATAATGGCTATAATTTTAGTAAAGTTGAACCTACGAGAAGAATCGTCTAAGAAAATTGATCTACACCTTCAAGGGTATACACACTCTCAGTTAATATATTATGAGGAACTGCCCTTTCATTTTCATTTGTGCCATAAACATGGCCATCTGGCTCAGGATTTTTTGTTGGGATTTCGAAGAAGGAGAAGGCAGCGAATTATTGCAAAAGGGGAAGGGGCTGAAGAGATCAATGCAAAAGGGGCCAATCAAGTTCAGGAAGAGGTGGAACAAAGGGAGATTTTTCCCATCGCAATGGAGGTGGAAGTCAAATGTACACAGGAGATATTGCTCCAAGAGGTACCTAGGAATTATCATTTGTTAGGTCCCTATATTACTAGTGTAGTCCCTTATTGTTGTTAGTGTAGCCCCCTTATTGTTATTGTTGTACCCCTGTAGTCCCCATATTGTTATTATTGTGCCCCATAAAAGTCCACTATTGTTCTTGTTGTGCCCTCACATTATTATTCTTAGGTCGGCTAGGATTATATTGTGACCCCATGGTCTCCTATATATAGAAAGGAGGTTTTTTCATTTGTATTGTTAGTGTCTAAATGTTTCAGTGATCAAATAAATTCCTTCAGGTTTATTTGATAGTGGTCCTTGGTCAAAATTTTATACTTTCAAATAAATTCTCAAATAAATTTTGTTCACTGGATGTTGTCTAGGTCAAATGTCGCTCCATCCACCCACTCATGGTCATCACACTACAAGGAAAAGACCCTCTTCCGGATGTTTTTGAGGAGCCCCTTATAAAAATAGCCCAGACATCCATTTGTAGTGAAGGTTACTAGAGGAGGTTTGCGGGTGGAGGTTTTTGTGGATTTATTTTGTCCGATGTGTTTCTCATCCTAAACAACATAAGTGCTTTCCACTAGCGAAAGCACCGGTGCGTACTAAAAATTTTCACACCAGGACACCGTGCGCTTGGTACGAACCTGCCGGGTGTGTCTCATTTTTGTAGCACAATGATGCTCTACTTATATTCAACACCGATGCATCCTAAAAACTTGCACCAAAAATGAAACAACCTAGTGCGGTTGGAAGAAACCATCTGATGTGCCTCGAAAACCTACGCACCGGAACAGGGTTAAATAAAAATAAAAATTACAGCAAAAAATCCACATTTTTCACTTTTCAATACTCCATAGCTCTTAATCACTGATGCAAATTTCCCTTGTGTGAGGCACCCTGCCATCAGTGCTCCCATTGCATGCACTGTTGTTGTCCATTTCCCACCATCTCCATTTCGAATTTTGCGAAACGGTGGGAAAATTTTGTTTTGCAAATTATATAGCCAATATGCCTGCTCAACACCCAAATGTAGATGTATTTTACTTGTTTTTACATAATTAAACCTTTTAGACGATTATTTTTCTAAAATAGCTTAAAATGCACCTTATTTAAAATAATAAAAAAATCTTGCGCAGCGCGCTCGAGCTATTTGGCTTGCACCATTTCGTGGTGTTGCCTGTAAATTTACAAGTCGCACCATGACCGGTGCTAACGGTATCCATACTGGTTCTGGGACGGTACCAAAATGGCGCATCGTGCGTTTTTAAAATTAAAAAAATTACGGTGTCGTCGGTTACCTGGTCGCACCATTGACCATGTAGAAGTGCGGGAATGTGGTGCGTTGATGGAAATATGTGCCCCCAGGGAGGGTCTTTTTGTCAGTGCACTGCCCTCCTGAACTGGAAATAGTCAACGGTATGGTCATGTAAACAACCACACCATTGACTATGTAGTGATGTCGGGAGGGCAGTGTGTTGCCTAAACTATACACCCCGGGGCGTATAGTTTGTTCAGCACACCGCCATCCCGATATTGATACATAATCACCGGTGTGGTTGGTTATAACACTGCACTGTTGACCATGAAATGATGTGAGGAGGCTGGTTCGCTGACGAAACTATTTTCCCTGGGGTGAGTAGTTTCATTAGCACACCGCCCTCCCGAATTTGTTCATAGTGAACAATGTGATCAGTTAAACGACCACACCGTTGACCACTAGCTGATGTTTGGTGGTCTATTTAGTCAACACACCACTTGAGATAGGACAGGTCATGATTTGTGGTGCGCGATAAAAAAAGACACACCATTATGGGTGCATGCCAGATTTTGTGGCAGACCGACTATTTTTTTTTTCAAATATATATATATATATATTGCCAAATACATGTCTCATTTAATAAAAAAATGTATTTAATATGTGAATTATTCAACAATGTCAAAGGAGAGAAGAGAGGAAACAACAACAACAACAGGCAGACTAGTATAACGTGGTTCGCCTATGGGAGGCATGAGAGAGGGAGAGAGATATGTACCCTTGCCCTATTACAGTAGCCACCTAGGCGCTCCTAAGGGAGATAGGCCTCCTCAAGTTATATGAGGCTACACCCTTGAAGGGTCATGGTGGGTTATTGCGACAACTTATCCACAAGTGGAATGCCCACTGACAGGTTTTCTAGTTTGGTCCTAACTAGTGGTACATGCCCACTAAGGAGGAAATCTATTTCATTATTGGCCTATCAAGGAGAGGGGTGGATTTTCCCTTGTTCCCAAATGTCCTTGTTGGCTATGTAGTAGGGAGTCAGTTGGTGTACTCCCAGAGATACATTAACGCATATATACTGTCTGCTGCAGATTTTCAGGTCTCTAGTGATCAATTACATTTTTCTTCATTTGGTGGAGAGGAGGTGAGGTTCCTCTCACTAATGATTTCGACCATTTCACACCATGCCAGTGATGGGAAATGCATTAGTTTCTCGCTTCTATTTTATGTTGATTCTTTTTTACAAGTGCCATGACTTGTGAGGTGGTCTGCCATTGTTTTGTGAAAGTTTTGTACAGCTTTAGATAGATGTCATGCTCATGCACAAGGGAGGGTGAACTTCCATTTTGCTTCAAAGCTATTTTGTTTATTTTCTGAGAGGTTTCCAGAGACGAGGCTTACTTTTGTTCAGCAGCCTCGTAGGTCGATGCTGCATGTACGAATGTAGATGTGGAGACATATGATGCCCAAGAGGGGTGAGTGCAGAAATTATATAACTTATGTGTTATATGTCCAAGATTCTCCTGATCTCACACTATTTTAACTTCATGAAAAATATAGAATCTATTCCACCATTGATTATTTGTGGAAATTAAATCAATATTGCAATGCACACATGAAACAATAAAAATTCACACACATTAACACAATTGTTTAACGGGAAAGCCTGAAGCTAAAAACCCCAACTATCTGTATATAATATATGTCATAGAGATCATGTAACAATCCTCATACAAAGCTGATCATATCAAGCTCTCAGTACAATACAATCGCTACACACTAATCAGGCCTGATCTTTCAAATCCATGCACCAATCTTTGCCACCTGCTAGCCTACCTCTACTGCACAATCCTTGCTGAAGAATGGCTCTGAATGAACTCGAATTGCTCCAGACTTGCTCACGCAATCCTCATTGACATCTCCACTGAGTGTTGGATGAAATCAATGCATCACTATAGTCACAACTGATAGTCACACTTTCTCTTTCACCTATCTCTCCACTGGTCTCCACTGAAACTACCATGCGCTGTAGTTAACTGATGTATTCTTCAGTTGATTAATGAGTTATTATTTAGTGAATTAATTAACTAATTAATTCACACCACTCTGACTAGTGTATCAATCAGTTAGACTAGATACAACTAGCTCAACTGAGTCTAACTGAGTTAACTAAATACAACTCCACCAACTACTTCTCTAACTCCACCAAAATCTGTCACATGATTTCTAACTAAAGTCCTCCATGCATTAGCTCCAGTAAACCCTTAGGAATAGCGTAATTCCTTTTTTCAGCTGTTTTTCCACATTTGTGCACTTAACTGAAGTGCTCCAAGAGAATAAGATAATGTTTAGAGTTCAAATATTATTAAGAGCTAATAATATTCGACATATCTATTTTTAGAATGGCAGTCTAAAAATAGACTCCGCTCAATATGAATATAAATAGAAGTCCATCTTTTTTTCCAACTTGACCAACCATCCACAAATAGCATCCTGAAACTCATAGAATATGATCGACATGTCTAAAAATAGACATAGTCTAAAACTAGATTTGCGCCAAAAATAGCCTGCGGGCCCACTTAGTGAAGGTGACTCTTTTCACTAAGCTCATCATATTGTTGAATCTCAACACTCCCTCTCAACAAGATAGGGATTATCTGCCACCCTGATCCTGTCTCTATGGTATTCGAATTTGCTCCTTGTGAGCCCCTTCGTCAGAATATCTGCATCCTGATCCTCCGTAGGAATGTAAGAAAGAAACATGATCTTCCGTTGCACACAATCTCTGATATGATGGTACTGGATGTCAATATGTTTAGATCTATCATGAAATACTGGATTAACCGAGATTTTAATGCAACTTTGATTATCACAATATATCACAATAGCATCTAAGTGAGAATCGAACAAACCAACCAGGATCTTCCTCATCCATATAGCCTCGCATGCAGCCAAACTTGTTGCCATTTATTCGGCCTCCACTAAAATGAGTGCCACAGATCTTTGTTTCTTGATGTACCAAGAAATAACTGTAGATCTGATACTGAAAATCCCCCCATATGTGGTCTTTTTTTCCGTTGGGCTTCCTACCCAATCTGCATCCATGAAGCCATGCAGCTTCACCTCATCCGATTGTCTGTACCACAATCCATATCCAGATGTGCCCCTGAGATACCTTAGGACATGCTTTCCGGCCTTCCAAAAGAGCTTCGTAGGCTTCACCATCGCTTGTGAAAGCTAGTTCTCAGCATAACATATGTCAGGTCATGTAATGACTAAATACACGAGTGAACCAACCAACTGTCGATAAACAATGGCATCCAATACCTCTGCCGATTTAGCATCCTCTTTCCTCCAACCACCAAGAAGAGGAGTGTCGATAGGCTTGTAGCCTTGCATGTGAAACTTCTCTAGTATCTTCCAGGCGTACTTGCCTTAAGACATAAATAGTTCACCTTTCCGCTGCCAAATTTAAAATCCCAGGAAATAATAAAAGAGGCCCAAGTCCTTCATCTCGAACTCCTTTGCAAGATCTACCTTGCATGAGTGTATCAAAATTTCATCACCCGTTAGTATTAAATCATCTACATAAAGCACAATGATCAAAAGCTTACCCTCCACCACAATCTGGTATAGGTTTCGATCCACCTCACTCTTGGCGAAACCAAGTCCAGTGAAATAACTGTTTATCCATGTGTACCAAGCAAGAGGTGCTTGTTTCAGCCCATACAACGCTCTTTTGAGCCTGCAAACATGTGACTTGCTGCTGAGGATTTTGAATCCTTCAGGTTGCTCAATGTACACCTCCTCCTCAATGACTCCATTGAGGAACGTAGTCCTCACATCCATCTGATGAATGTGCCAACCCATTTGCACTGAGAGAGCAAGGATGGTCCGTATGGAAGAATACATTGTGACAGGTGAAAAGGTTTCTTCATAGTCAATCCCCTCGATCTATGAGAAGCCCCATGCAAAAAATATTTCCTTATACTTCTCGACGCTCCCATTAGAAGCTTTCTTCACTTTGTCGATCCATCTCGAACGTACCATTGATTTCCCTTCCGGCCTTGGGACAATCTCCCATGCACTGTTTCTGACAATCGAATCATACTCTTCCACCATGGCATCTACCCATGCGAGATCCTCCACAGGCTCCTCAAAAGAGGATGGATCTGTCATGATACACATGCTCATCAGAGCCATGTATCCAGTAAATCGGTCAGGTGACTGTCTCTGTCTGCATTGTGATGTAGGAACTCCTACATTATGCACTGCATCAAGATTCAGTCGCTCAGCTTCTGTAGTGTGCTTCCACCCTCTGATGTTTGGTGCTGCATGAGTGGTTTCTTCCACTCCATGAAACTCCTCTTGTGGCCGATCCACATCTTGAGGCTCATCTTTAGGAACAAGTAGCTCCTCCTTTGCATGCAAGTGTAGCTTCCTCTCAAGTGATAACTTCATGGCTTTCTCCTCATGAAATTTGATATCCTATCGCATGACAGTCATCCGACTGTCTGGAAAATACACATGATAATCGTGGGGTGTTTCTGTGTACCCCACAAATATCCCAACCTTTGTAGTCGGCTCCAGCTTCTTCCTAGCATCCTTCGTCACATGAATGTAAACAGGTGAGCCAAAAATCTTCAAATGAGAGATATCAGGCTTCTTACCAGAAAACTCCTTTTCGAGTGTACTCATGCCAAGTACTCTATGAGGACAACGATTTTGCACATAAACCATAGTGTTGCATGCCTCAGCCCACAAGTGTATGGGAAGACCCTGATCATGCAACATCACCTATGCAACACCCATGATCATTCTGTTCTTTCTCTCTGCGACCCCATTTTGATGTGGGTTATGAGGCGCTATGAGTTCTCTTCCAATTCCTTCTTTGTTACAGAAGTCTTTGAATTTGCCAAAGATGTATTCACCACCATTATCGCTCCGGAGAGCTTTCACTTACTTCCTCGAATATTTATCAACCAGCATCTTGAACTCACATAACTTTGAGTATGTCTTGCTCTTCTTCTACATGAAGAAGATCCAGCACTTACGAGAAAATTCATCAAAAAATATCACATAATACCTGTCCTTTGTTGTTGAAGCTACCGAGAAAGGTCCACACACGTCTGTGTGAATTCTCTCAAGGATTGTCAAAGCACGACTATCCTTCTCATGAAAAGTGGTCTTCACAAATTTTCCCAAAGTACATCCCTTGCATTGATCTGACTGTGCAAGTGTACCTTTGGGAAGCCCGGTAGAAATCTGCTGCAAAATTTTCAAAGCGCCATGGTGAAGATGGCCCAATCTCTTGTGCCACAATTCACCCTCATCCTGACTCACCACTCCTTTTGCTTTTCTTGCCATTGCAGTGCAGCCATCTACCTGCAATTGATAAATATTCTTAACTCGAATCCCTATTCTCCTGGTTTGACCAGTTGTTTTATGTCGAAGGAAATATTTTCCCTCACTAAAAAAAACATCATAACCCTTGTCTTCCAACATCACTACAGAGATTAGATTCTTCTTCAATCCTAGAACATGCATGACATCCTTCAAGATTAAAGGTTTACTGGACTCCGTCTCAAAGGAAATGGTCCTGATACCAGTCAAACTATATCTACCATCATCGCCCATCTCGATGTGCACTCCAAGATCATTTTGCTCCAGATCACTAAAAAAATCCTTGTCTCTGGTCATATGGAAAGACACACCACTGTCAAGAAACCACACTGATCCCATCACACTTGAAACCAAGCATGTGATCAAAGAAAAATCCACCTCAAACTACTAGGCTAAGGCCTCTCCAGCTGCAAATCCAACAGCATACTTATTCTTTTTCTTTTGTGGATAGTTAGTGGTGAAATGCCCATGCTGGTGACAGTGAAAACACTTCACCTTGGACAAGTCCTACTTCTTGCATTTTGCACCGGATTGAGAAGGATTTTTCTTCACTTTCCCTTTCCTTGCTTTGGCAGAAAAAGTGAAATTTTCTTCATCTTCATTCTTCGATGAAGATCCATCCATGGTACCCCACCTTATCTCCTCCTGCACAAGATCCGACCAAAGTCGCTTCCATCCTGGCAGTTTCTCCTGTCCATTGATAGAGTCTTTGTAGCTATGCCAACTCTTTGGAAGCCCAAGGAGAGACAAGGTCACCAAGTCTTCTTCATCAACAGTAACCCCCACACTTCCTAGCTCATCCTTGCAATGGACAAACTTCATGAGGTATTTTGGAATACTGTCGCCTTTCTCCATTTTTATTTTTCTGAGCTTGTGTTTAAGCTCCAACTTCCTCCGGTCACTTCTGATTTGGAACAAGTCTTTCAAAGCCTTCCACATTAATAATGGAGTGGCTTTCCCATGAAGGCTGGACACAATGTGGTCCTTCACACCTTCCAAAAGAATCCTTCAACACTTTGCTACCTTATTTTTCCATGCGTCAAGTGCGGCTGCATCGCTAGAACCTAGCTTAGGAACTTCGCTATCAATGAAATCCTTCAACCCATTATCATCCAACACCACCTCCATCCTATCCTTCCATGCTATGTAATTCAAGCTCCCATCAAGGGCATACTCCAATCGCAATCCATTGAAATACATTTCAATGAATGCTCACCTTTGACACCAAGAAAACACTGCAGCAAATTCGAATTCCACTAGCACAAAAATCAACCGCTTCAATAATTGCAATCTCCTGCAATGATAAACTCCTATGATACCATGTAGAAATTATATAACTTACGTGTTATATTTCCAAGATTCTCCTGATCTCACACTATTTTAACTTCATGCAAAATACATAATCTATTCCACCATTGATCATTTGCGGAAATTAAATCAAGATTGCAATGCACACATGAAACAATAAAAATTCACACACATTAACAAAGTTGTTTAATGGGAAAGCCTGAAGCTGAAAACCCCAACTATCTGTATATAATATATGTCATAGAGATCATGTAACAATCCTCATAAAAAGCTGATCATATCAAGCTCTCAGTACAATACAATTGCTACACACTAATTAGGCCCGATCTTGCATATCCATGCACCAATCTTTGCCACCTGCTAGCTTTCCTCTATTGCACAATCCCTACTGAAGAATGGCTCTAAATGAACTCGAATTTCTCCATACTTTCTCACGCAATCCTCATTGGAATCTCCAGTGAGTGTTGGATGCAATCAATGCATCACTATAGTCACAACTGATAGTCACACTTTCTCTTTCATCTATCTCTCCACTGGTCTCCACTGAAACTGCCATGCAATGTAGTTAACTAATGTATTCTTTGGTTGATTCATGAGTTATTATTTAGTGAATTAATTAACTAATTAATTCACACCACTCTGATTAGTGTATCAATCAGTTAGACTAGATACAACTAGCTCAACTGAGTCTAACTGAGTTAAACTAAATACAACTCCACTAACCACTTCTCTAACTCCACCAAACTATATCACATGAGTTCTAACTGAAGTCCTCCATGCATTAGCTCCAGTAAACCCTTAGGAATAGCTTAATTCATTTTGTCAGCTGCTGTGCCACATCTTTGCACTAAACTGAAGTTCTCCAAGAGAATAAAATAATGTTTAGAGTCCAAATATTATTAAGAGCTAATAATATTTGACATATCTATTTTTAGACTGGCAGTCTAAAAATAGACTCTGCCAAATATGTCTAAAAATAGAAGTCCATCTATTTTTCCAACTTGACCAACCATCCACAAATAGCATCCTACAACTCATAGAATATGATCGACATGTCTAAAAATAGACATAGTCTAAAAATAGACTTGCACCAAAAATAACCTACAGGCCCACTTAGTGAAGGCGACTCTTTTCACTAAGCTCATAATCTTGTTGAATATCAACAGTGAGTCAGAGTTTTCCATGAGGATATCGTATGATGCACTGGAGTTGCTTGGAAATGTTGATGAGCATGCCTTCATTTTGGTCCCCTATCCATATGCTGGTTTGGTTTGGCGAGGGTGTGCCAACATCATCTTCAAAAATGATGAGTCGCCGGATGATAGAGGTAATATTAGTTTTTTCTTAAAATGTATTCTAACACGTTCTTTAACTTGTTTTTATTAAACTGTTTAATGAAATTATCTAATTATTTATATGTACTTATATATATATTATAGACATTGGGTTATTTGATGGCGATGAGATGCCACCACCACCAAATGATCCATGTGTAGATCCTGATGACGATTAGGATATGGAAGATGCCAAGGATCAGGCCGATGTAGATAGACCTAGTCCTCATGTTGTGTAGGTACCGACTGGTGTGAGGCGTAGGTCTGACACTAGATTTAGGATGGAGTTGGGTGACTAACTCTGTGGACTAATTGTGGTGGAGGGAGTCAGACCGAACAATATGAGAGAGATACAGGCTGATGCTAGCCTCATAGAGAAGTGGAGAGGTATGCCACGTGACATGTTGACCCTAATGCGACATGTCATAGCAGCTACCAAATTAGTGGCATGGTTGAGGAGGGCCCTTTGACATAGGCATGGTTGAGACGCAGTACCTTGGAAGTCGAGCAACAAATCATCATATAATGATCATGATCAAGGGAGTGATCATAGTTCACCTCCAGCAGTAGATGAGCAGCCTGCAGCATTGACTAGCAGCCATGATCATGAGCAGGCTAGACCATCGACATCGAGTCATCATGATCAGCAACCTGCAGCATCCAACAGTACTCATGATCATGATTAGGCTGGACCATCCATCTCGAGTCATCATGAGCAGCCAGCAGTTGATCCTGATCAACATGATGCACCACCAAATTAGAAGGCACGTGATGATCAACATCTATCTGAGCTTGTCGAGGATGCACCATTGACTGAGCAAGCCTCGACTAGTACTACTATTGATGATGTACCACCAGCTGATATTTGACATTTATATTATAGTTGTGTATTTTTGACATTATATATATATATATGGTCCATGTATTTTATGTTCATGTTGCAGTTGTAATTTATTTACATGTTGGTGACCATCATGATGTGTATATTGTTAGGTCATGTTAGATATGTTCATTCGATGTGTATCTTGTAGATATATTTGTATGTGATAGCAGTTGTTACTACTGTAATTGTTAATAGTGTGATCGCCATTGTATCACTGTTTTCAAAATTTTCTTATTTCCTAGCCTATGTCGAAGTTTGAGTCATTTTCAATAAAGGTCAAAAAAGAGTCTCAAAACCAATTTAATTTCATGTTTATAGGTGGTATTAGTGTCTTAAGTTCATAAAATAAGTTAAAACCATTGTTTTAACTTAAGTTAGTGTTGAAGACTATTGGTCATTTTGGTAATAAAATTATAGGTGCTCTTTCTGGGATGTACCTACCTTTGTTTAAGCTTCATTGTTAACACATTGATATAATGGAGAGCAACTATTTCTCCAAATTTAAGGTCACATTACTAACACAATGAAAAGAGCTCCTATTTCTTTAGGAACCTGTTTCCATTGGTAACACAGTGAAAAGTGCAGCTATTTCGCTAAAATTTGATTATATTGCAATACAGAGGTAGAGACACCTATTTCTCAGGCATAAAGAGCTGCAAAGAATATTTTCATAGAAAGTACCATTCTTTTTTGAAGATGATTGAACACCTCCTATGTTATAAACATGATTATTCTTTTAAACAAGATTAATTATTTTTTGACTTAGGAGAATTATTTTAGATGAATTGTTATATTATCTATGAAGCTAACCTATAGCTACCCTACTAAACTGAAGTGAAGATCATGGTACAAGGTATAAATTATTAATGATGTTGTGGAGTTTTATGCATTATGGGGTGACTGGGCGCTTGTATTAAAATTATTTCAAATTGTGCCATTACTCCATACAATGATTAGAGGCATGGAATTAGAGGGTTAATTTCAATGTTCTCTTGACCGAGGTTCTCGGTGCAAGCTACAGCTAATGGAATTAACTTCTTCCAAAAAACATTTTAGCATTTCAAGGCAGGAAAACAAGGCTTCATGTAGGGTTTTTCCTCTAGGATTAAACAGTTTCGTGTTTACAAGGAGCCTAGATATTGAAAAGTATGGGAAAAGCTGGAAATGTCAACAGGTCCGAGCTAGAAAACACCAAGTTCATTGATGCTAGTGCCAAACCTCAATTTAAGTCAGCTGGCTAGTATAAGTTTTTGCAAAAAATTTCTAAAGGAAATGTGGCTTTAGCTCAGGCCTTTGTCGAGAGCTTTGATGGTGAGAAGGTCAAGTTGGGGAGCAAGACTTTCAAGATCTTCGAATCCATCATAGCCCAAGCTACTCAAACCTTTGCCATCGGTGAACGATGGTTCAAGAATAAAACACTGCCCACAAAAGTAATTATCTACCTTAAAAATAAACATGTAAACATTAAATGCAATCTGAATGCACATATTTTCTTGTTTTAAGTCCGAATGGAAACATGTGCTCACCACTGTGAAATGCTACATTACATGTGAGGGTAGGTTCTCCTCTATCCACCATTATCAAATGAGATTTATTGCTCATATTTCAGGTGATAAACCTATGAACTTGCCCTATCTCCTATACAAATCCTTGCTCAAGATGTCCTTAAAATTGCAGAAGATCCCTAGCTATCCTTTGCATAACCTATATCATAGGGGTTTGATTAAAATTTTGATTGTCTACCACGTTAAAAAGAAGAGGACCACCTAGGATAAGTTCCCGACAGAGGAGGGGTTTGGTAGTATAAACTCTAAGAGGAGGGTAGGAAGGCCCAAGAAACGAGATGATCATGAAAAAACTAGTGCAACTCCAGTTTCAAACAGTCCACAACCAAACCCTATCAATTAATCAACTTTCTTCCAGGTTGATGCTCCCTCCATGTTAATCAAAAGGAAAACTAGAAGCTTAACTATGAAAGTTGGAGACCCTATACCTATACCAACCGCACAACCAGTCGACGAAGCCAATATTAGTAGTTCACCAGTGAGATGTTCACCAAGGGAACCTCAGACCTTAAGGTCATTCATGGAGGAATATCAAAATAAATTGAAGCAGATAGATACTATGCCTCCTAAAAATTATGTGTCAAAAGATAGGGAGCAGAGAGCTTCCTCTTCAATAGACAAACCTAGGAAAAAGCTCATCATGACATAAGAACTTCCAGAGGAATTCAACCCTGGAGTTCTCACTTCTAAGCCTATTTTTCCTCCAGAGGAAGTCAACCCTAGAGCAAAGAGATTGAGCAATGTTTCTAAAACAACTCAGCAAACTCAATCAAGCAGTGATACTTCACTCACAAAATCCACTCTCTCATAGGTTTTGTTATCTCTTAAGAAAGGAAAAAATAAAATTTTAGAAGCTGTCATAGAGGAAGATCCTACTTTAGCTCAACTATTCTCCTCCATTGGCTCTTCAGTCAAGAAGAGGAAGAAGATTGTGATACATTCATACTCCTCTTATGAAGATAGCAGTGACACTGAATATACAAAATTAGAGTATGAGGAAGGAGAATCTAGAAAATTCATGCATGGAGGTAAAAGGTCTAAGTTCATTCTAAATCTCCACACCCAAAGACCTCAAACTAGGCCCAAAAATAAAATCAAACTAACTAGCAAGTTGATTTCTAATCCTGCATTGAGAGATGATATTATTAATATTGATGATAATCTAGAAGATAAAACCAAGAAGAAAAAGACTCAGCCAAAGAGTCAAACATAGAGGAAAATGTCAGATAAGAGAGTGACTAAAGTTCATGCCTTCAATATTTGTGCCTCTATTTTGGACCTCTGAATAATGAAGGAACAGGGCTACCTTTGAAGAAACTTTTTATTTTTGGGTTAATTTTCTATGTTTTGAGATATCGCTACTTTTTCAGCATAGGTAGCTATTATTTTCGAATATTATTGTATGATGAAAATAAGTTGCTTTTTGGTTTATTATCATAATGGTGAAATCAAAGCAGGTGAACTGGAGGAATATTTTTTATGATAGATTCTTCCAAGTGTCATTTATCAACCCCCTCCTAAATTCCAGGGTTCTATTTTGCACTTTTTGGGGAAAAAAACCACATGTCACTTTCATTGTTGTTTACACTTTTTGTGGAGGTGGTTGCACAAGAAAAGAGGAGCAGTATTCCAACATATTGCCACAACATTTAGCCACTTCAAATTACTAGCCATCATGTTGTTTACTTTATTTATTTTATAGCACATTGTATTAAAGTTTAAGGATAAGCTTGATATTTTGTATGAGATTGTAATAGCTTTCTGGAATAGAATCACACCTTTTGTGGAGATGACAGTATAATGATATATATATATATATATATATGTGACAAAACTCTATGAAGAAAAGTTTCATGGTTTTAGAATCTTTTGCTCATATGATCAGTGCACTTTTCAACGAATGAAATTGGAAGAAAATTTTGAGGGCTTATTACCTACTTGATGTGTGTATTGATAATTTTCACATGTGTTTCCACATCTCATTTTCTTTAGCTGCAATTTGTAATTTATCATGATGTTGAATGTATTTATCAGTCTCTTCATATGATTATGTATTTTGTCAACTTTTATCAGTCTAACACAAGGCGCTTTCTTGATGAAATATACATAATGAAATTTTAAAGAACATAACTTATGATAGTCACTTTTCAGGATATTTCAGTAAGATTATTGTAATTCTATACATAGGCTTCTCTTGTTGAAAGATTGTTAAACTATTCCTTGTGTTGCTTTTCAACAAAAATAGTGGATTTTTCCCTTGCAAACCCACTGTATTTTTTCTCTTTCACACTCTATTCTCTCCATAGGATACAAACTTACCTTTTTTCTACCACATCAGGACTCAATACCCTCATTAGTATGACAATGAACTTGACTGAAATCCCTTTTCAGTGGTTGAGGGTTCAAATCACCTACCAATATTATAATCCAAATCATTAAATTTTCTTAGAGCTTAAGATGTGACTGGTCAAGCACTTGAAGTAGTCCAAGTGTTGATTCCAGCGCTAACATCTTTTGGTGTGTTTTCCAGGAGATGAAGGCCTTGAAACAAAGTATTCTTTTGAGTCTCTTGTTTTGAATTTCAGATATCAATTCTTGATGGTGAAAAAATAATTGGTGACTTGAAGAAGACTGAAAATTGGTTCACCTGGCGACCCCATAAAGAGGAAGAGGGGTTTCAAGACCTCTTACTACAAGGAGAAATAAGAGATCATCTACTGTGACTCTAGTTGATGACCCAGAGAATATCATTAAAGATGCAAAAGGAAAACAGAGATCATTTGAAGCCAAATATCAGTCAGTGAAGAAGGTACACAAAAAGTAAATTCCAAAGCAAAAGGTACCTTCATCTACTTTAAAATAAAAACAAGTTTTAGTTTCAAAATATTCTACTAAAAAATCTCAAGTTGAAACTGCCTCCCTAGAAAATAAAGTAGATGGTGTTAACCTAGACTCAGCTGAAAGTTTTTCTCACCCATCATTTAGTAAATATGAGATAAGTACTATTCCATTCAAAGAGGAAAAAACGTAGGTTTTAACTGTCAATAAGGAATCAAAAGATTTTTTGCTAATAGAAGGGGAGTTAGAAAAAGTATTGAAAATTGCACCTTTTCCTGATAGGGATGTTTTAACTGAAGAAGATTTGAAAACCATTTTAAATTTATTCAAAGTGTTCCTGAATATCATTCTTTTATTACCCCTTAGCAAGAGTATTTTCCTTTCTCTCAAAATCAAACTCTTGGGTCATCCTCTTCTCATCTACTAGAAGGGAGTGTTCCTGAAGGCCTCACTTTCAACTTATTTGACTTCATAGCTTAGCAAAATAAAGTTGAATTTACCTAATCCCCTGAAGAGACAACATTTGAATCTAATTGTTCTATATAAGGTGAGGTCAAGACCTCCTTTTTTATCTCTTTTAAAATCCACTATTTTCAGTTCCAAAACTTGAAGAATCAACCCAAGATTTCCAATTTTCTGCTATCACAAATCAGATTCAAAATCCACCAATTGTAATTCCTATTTCTCAAACAACTACGTCAACCAGTTTTCCATCAACTGTACATCAGAAAACCATGGCTCATCCTTCCCTTACAAGGATGCAACAAATAGTGGCTACAAGATATGCACCACTTTCTCCCCCTCAACCTTTGCATCCTCTTCCTCAAGGGTATTACCTGAAATATCTTCCAAAATAAACCGGGGACGGAGAAGGAGTTTTTGCTGAGTAACATTTGGTTGCTTTCTATAGTTATGCTAATAACCAGAACATTGAACATGAAGATATCTGGTCAAGACTCGTTGTTCAGAGCTTGGACGTAGAAGCTCGTAAGTGGTTTAGAAGTCTACCACCAAAGTCAAAAACAGGAATAGATGAATTGGAGGAAGTATTTGTGAAACAATGGGGTGATAGGAAAGACTATGTGTACTACCTTACATAATTTGGAACTCTAAAAAAGAAGAGAAATGAGTCATTGGCTGATTTTAAAAATAGGTTTAATAAAATTTATCAAAAAATTCCTGAAGAAATTAAGCCTCCTGAGACTACACCTATGATAAATTTTGCCAATGCTTTAGATTTTGAGTTTTCTTTATGGTTTAGGGTTGAGAAAGCATAGACATTGATGGATATGCAAGAGGCTACAATTGGAGTGTATTCTAATCGTATGGCTTCAAATAAATTGAAAATGGAGGAAGAGAAAGCAGCAAAAGAAAAAAATAAAATGAAAGAAGAAAAACCTTCTTCCTCTAAAACTCTTACAACAGAAGAAAAGATTGATGAAATGTCCAATTTTATCAAGAAACTTGCCTCTAAGATGAAAAAATTTGAGTTAGAAAACAAACTAGCTGCTAGAGCCAATCAAAATAAGGCCAATAAAAATTAGGCTCCCTTCAGAAGGCCTATTCAACCTCAACAAATCCTATAGTTCCCAAGGAGGTATGTTGATGATCAAAATGTTTAGCCTCCTTTAAATAATTTTGCTAAAGAAGAGAAGCAACAACATGATGAATAAAATGAAGAAATAGATCTGGTAGGAGAAACATCATAGTCAACTTGTTTGACTTTACAAGAATATGAAGATCAATCAAGGATATATTTTTTTTCAAATGATGAGAATGCCCAAATTTATGAAAAAAATGATAAAAAACATCAAGAAGCTCAAAAAAGAAATTATCCTTTGAGGTCTAAAGGTCCTGTTCAACAACCTCAACAAAAATCAAATTCAGAAAAAAAAAGCTTCCAAACAGAAGGCAAAAGTCAATGAGGTTCCTCCACCTCAAAATTTTGCCCCAATTATCCAAATATATGTAGAAAATAAAGAATTAGCTCCAATTTTTTTCAGTTTCAAATCAGAAGTAAATAAAATTAATATTCCTGTCCCACTTCTGGAATTGTTGAAAAATCTAGCATACAAATAGTCTTTCAAAAGTTTTTTACAACCACCTCTCACTCCAAATTTAGTCAATCTTGAGGATGAACATCCTACAATTTATTTAGGCTACCATGTACAAGACCAAAATGATGATAATTCACCTCCTTTCTATCTCTTTCTCAATATACATGAAAAATTGCTACATAATCGTCTATTAGATTCTGTGGCTTCTCACAATATAATGCAAAAGAAAGTGATGGATGAATTAGGATTATAAATAACCAAGCAATACCATGACCTCTACACCTTTGATTCCAAAAAATTCAAGTGTTTAGGAGTGATTAAGGACTTGGTTGTTTCTCTTACCCAACTTCCTATTAAAAGCTTACTGATGGACATCGTAGTTGTAGACATATCGTCTAGATTTGGGATGCTGCTTTCTAGATCTTGGTCTAAAAAATTGGGAGGCACCCTTCAAATGGATATGTCATATGCCATAATCCCAGTGTTTGGAGGGGAATTCAGAAGGTTTTATAGGGAAACCAAAATGGCCTATGTCATTAGTGATCAGCATAATCCTTCAAATCATTCTATAAATGCTAAAGAGAAAGAATTGGGGTCATCCATATTACACCTTGCTGCTGATGATAACAATTTCCAGCCTGAAATTAGTTAAAAAAAACATTTACAAGGTACAAACGAGCAGCATTTAGAGGGAGGACAGATTTGGAAATTGTACTTTGACGGGGCCTCTTCAAGGGAAGGATCGAGAGCTAGTGTAGTTCTCATTTCTCCCACTCAGAAAAGGGTAGCTATATCATATAAACTACAATTTGATACCACTAATAACACTGCTGAATATGAGGTGCTTGTGCTAGGTATGAAGGCAGCGAAAGACTTGGGAGCTGAGAAGCTAGTTGCTTTTGGTGATTCAAAATTGGTGATAAAGCAGGTGAGAAACAAATACCAAGTGAAAAATTCCAAATTGAAGAATTATAGGAATGAAGTGTGGGACTTGATTGAGCATTATTTTTTAGAATTTAATGTGAATTTAATGTGAATTTTGTTACTAGAGAGGAAAATCAAATGGCTGATTCACTAGCTATTGATGCTAGTAATTTCAAAGTTCCTCTTGATGTCAAGGCAACATATGATGTTCAAATTGAAATTAGACCTTCTATTCTTGATAACATCAAATGCTAGCAATTATTTGAGGATGGCAGGGAAATTCAAAGATTTTTGGAGTGCGTTGAAAAGTTTGCAGACATTCAAATTGATGATGAGCGGGACATTGTAGAAAATCAAAACAACAAACCTTTCAAAAAGACCGTGGCAAGGAAAAACATTATAGATCTGAAAACTAACTATATTCCTAAAGGTATAGTTCCTTTAGAAATATTTTTTGAAAATAATGATGTCTTTCTGAAGCCTGAAAATAAAGTTGATGGAGAGAGTACAATTGATTGTAATATTGGTACAAAAGATCAACCAAAATTAGTCAAAGTTTCTAAATTTCTTTCTCTTGAAACTAGAAAAAAATACACCAAGCTGCTAAAAAATTATGCAGATTGCATGGTCCTACAATGAGTTGAAAACCTATGATAGAGGTATAATGGAGCAAAAACTTCCTTTGAAAGCAAATGCAAAGCCTGTAGCACAAAAAATTAGGCATATCAATCCCATGTTGTTCCCTATCTTGAAAAGGAAATCAAAAAATTATGGGAAGAAAAAATAATTCTTCCTTTGAGATTTTATAATTGGGTAGCTAATATAGTCCCAGTTTGAAAAAGGAATGGTGAGATAAGAATTTGTGTCAATTTTCTCAATCTGAACCGATGTTCATTGAAGGATAAATATCCATTACCCAAGATGGATTATATTTTGCAGAAAGTTGGAGGATCCAAAATATTGTCAGTGATATAAGACTTTGTAGAAATTATATAACTAATATGTTATATGTCCAAGATTCTCCTGATCACACACTATTTTAACTTCATGCACAATAAAAAATATATTCCACTATTGATCATCACATGCGGAAATTAAATCAATTGTAATGCACACATGAAACCATAAAAAATTCACACACATTAACACAGTTGTTTTAATGGGAAAGCCTGAAGCTGAAAACCCCAACTATCTGTATATAATATATTTCATAGAGATCATGTAACAATCCTCATACAAAGCTGATCATATCAACCTCTTAGTACAATACAATCGCTACACACTAATCAGGCCCGATCTAGCAAATCCATTCACCGATCTTTGCCACCTACTAGCCTACCTCTACTACACAAACCCTGCTGAAGAATGGCTCTAAATGAACTTGAATCCACTTGGCTTGCACTGCACAATCCTCATTGGCTTCTCTACTGAGTGTTGGATGCAATCAATGCATCATTATTGTCAAAACTGATATTCATCTTGCCCTTTCACCTATCTCTCTACTGGTCTCCACTGAAACTGTCCATGCATTGTAGTTAACTGATGTATTCTTCAGTTGATTAATGAGCTAATATTTAGTGAATTAATTAATAATCAATTCACACCACTCTCACTAGTGTATCAATCAGTTAGACTAGATACAACTAGCTCAACTGTGTCTAACTGAGTTAAACTAAACACAACTCCACCAACTACTTCTATAACTCCACCAAACTCTGTCACATGAGTTCTAACTGAAGTCCTCCATGAAATAGCTCCAGTAAAGCCTCAGGAATAGCGTAATTCCTTTTGTTAGCTCCTATGCCATATCTGTGCACTTAACTGAAGTGCTTCAAGAGAATAAGATAATGTTTAGAGTCCAAATATTATTAAGAGCTAATAATATTTGACATATCTATTTTTAGACTGGCAATCTATTAATCTAAAAATTGATTCTGCCCAATATGTCTAAAAATAGAATTCCATCTATTTTTTCCATCTTGACCAACCATACACAAATACCATCTTGCAACTCATAGAATATGATCGACATGTCTAAAAATAGACATAGTCTAAAAATAGACTTTGCACCAAAAATAGCCTGCGGGCCCACTTAGTGGAGGCGACTCTTTTCACTAAGCTCGTCATCTTGTTGAATCTCAACACTCCCTCTCAACAAGATAGGGATTATCTTCCACCCTGATCCTATCTCTATGGTATTCGAATTTGCTCTTGGTGAGCGCCTTGGTCAGAATATCTGCATCCTGATCCTCCGTAGGAATGTAAGAAAGCAACATGATCTTCCGCTGCACACAATCTCTGATATGATGGTACTAGATGTCAATGTGTTTACATATATCATGAAATATTATATTAACCGAGAGTTTAATGAAAATATGATTATCACAATATATAACAGTAGGATCTAAGTGTGCACTGAACAACCCGGCCAGGATCTTCCTCATCCATATAGCCTCGCATGCAGCCAAACTTGCTGCCATGTACTCGGCCTCCACTGAACTAAATGCCACGGATATCTGTTTCTTGTTGTACCAAGAAAATGTTGTAGACCCGATACTGAAAATCCTTCCAGATGTGCTCTTTCTATCTGTTGGGCTCCCTGCCCAATCTGCATCTGTGAAGCCATGCAATTTCACCTCATTTGACTGTCTGTACCATAATCCATATCCCGATGTGCATTTGAGATACCTCAATACATGCTTTTCTGCCTTCCAAAAGAGCTTGGTAGGCTTAACCATAGCTTGTGAAAGCTGGTTAACAACATAGCATATGTCCGGTTGTGTATTGACTAGATACATGAGCAAACTAACCAACTATCGATAAACATTGGCATCCATTACCTCTGTCAATGTAGCATCCTCTTTCCTCCAACCACCAGGAAGAGGAGTGTCGCTAGGCTTGCAGCCTTGCATGTTGAAATTCTCCAGTATCTCCCAGGCATACTTTCCTTGAGACACAAACAGTCCATCCTTCTTCTGCCAAATTTCCAATCCCAGGAAATAATGAAGGAGGCCCAAGTCCTTCATCTCAAACTCCTTTGCAAGATCTGCCTTGCATGAGTGTATCAAAATTTCATCACTTGTTAGTATCAAATCATCTACATAAAGTACAATGATCAGTAACTTACCCTCCACCACAATCTGGTATAGGTTTGGATCCACCTCACTCTTGGCGAAACCAAGTTCGGTGAAATAACTATCTATCCATGTGTACCAAGCACGAGGTGCTTGTTTCAGCCCATACAACACTCTTTTGAGCATGCACACATGCGACTCACTGCTGAATATTTTGAATCCTTCAGGCTGATCTATGTACACCTCCTCCTCAATGACTCTGTTGAGGAATGTAGTCTTCACATCCATGTGATGAATGTGGCAACGCATCTACGCTGAGAGAGCAATGATGGTCCGTATGGAATAATACCTTGCGACAGGTGCAAAGGTTTCTTCATAGTCGATCCCCTCGATCTATGAGAAGCCCCGGGCAACAAATCTTGCCTTTTACTTCTCGATGCTCTCGTCAGCAGCTTGCTTCAATTTGTAGATCCATCTCAAACCTACCATTGATTTCCCTTCCGAACTTGGGACAATCTCTTATACACTGTTCCTAACAATCGAATCATACTCTTCCACCATGGCATCTACCCATGCGGGATCCTCAACAGCTTCCTCGAAAGAGGATGGTTCTGTCATGATACACTTGCTCATCAGAGCCATGTATCTAGTAAATTAGTCAGGTGATTTTCTCTATCTGCGCTGTGATGTAGGGGCTCCTACATTCTACGCTGCATCAATATTCAGTCGCTCAGCTTCTATAGTGCACTTACACCCTCTGATGGTTGGCGCTGCATGACTAGTTTCTTCCATTGCATGAACCTCCTATTGTGGCTAATCCACATCCTGAGGCTCATATTTAGGAACGAGTATCTCCTTATCTTCATGCAAGTGTAGCTCCCTCTCAAGTGACAACTTCATGGCTTTCTCCTCATGAAATTTGATATCCCGTCGCACAACAGTCTTATGACTGTCTGGAAAATACACATGATAATTGTGGAGTGTTTCTGTGTACCCCAAAAATATCCCAACCTTTGCGGTCAGCTCCAGCTTCTTCCTGGCATCCTTCATCACATGAATGTAAACAGGTGAGCCAAAAATCTTCAAATGAGAAATATCAGGCTTCTTACCAGAAAACGCCTCCTCGAGTTTACTCATGCCAAGTACTCTATGAGGACAATGGTTTTTCACATAAACTGTAGTATTGCATGCTTCAGGCCACAAGTGTATGGGAAGGCTCTAATCATGCAACATAGCCTGTGTAGCACCCACAATCGTTCTGTTCTTTCGCTCCGTGACCCCATTCTGCTGTGGGTTATGAAGTGCTATGAGCTCTCTTCAAATTCCTTCTGCGCTGAAAAAGTCTTTGAATTCTCCAGAGATGAATTCACCACCATTATCACTCCTTATAGCTTTCACCTGCTTCCCCGACTCTTTCTCAACCAATTCCTTGAACTCACAGACCTTTCAGAATGTCTCACTCTTCTTCTGCATGAAGAAGATCTAGTACTTACGAGAAAATTCATCAACAAATATCACATAATACCTATGCTTTGCTGTCGAAGCTACTGAGAAAGGTCCAAAAACGTCTGTGTTAATTCTCTCAAGGATTGTCGTGGCGCGACTATAATTCTCATGAAAGGTGGATTTCACAACTTTTCCCAAAGTACATCCCTTGCACTGATATGGTTGCGCAAGTGTACCTTTGGGAAGCCCAGTAGAAATCTACTGAAAAATTTTCAAAGCGCCATGGTGAATATGGCCTAATCTCGGCTCACCACTCCTTCTACTTTTCCTGCCATTACTGCGTAGCCATATACCTGCAATTGATAAAGGTTCTTAACTCAAAACCCTATCCTCTGGGTTTCACCAGTTGCTTTACTGCGTAGGAAAGCCTTTCCCTCGCTAAAAACAAAATCATATCCCTTGTCTTCCAACATTTCCACAGAGATCAGATTCTTTTTCAATCCTGAAACATGCATGGCATCCTTCAAGATGAAAGTTTTTCCAGACTCCCTCTCAAAGGAAATGGTCTCGATACCAGTCGCACTGTATCTACCATCATCGCCCATATTGATGTGCACTCCAAGATCTTTCTCATCTAGATCAGTAAACAAATCTTTGTCCCTAGTCATATGGAAAGATGCACCACTGTCAAGAAACCAAACTGATCACATCACACTTGAAACTGAGCATGCGATCAGTGAAAAATCCAGCTCAAACTGCGAGGCTAAGGCCTCTCCAGCTGCAGATCCAGGAGCCTGCTTATTTTTCTTCTTCTGTGGACAATTAGTGGCGTAATGTCCGTGTTGGTGACAGTGAAAGCACTTCACCTTGGACAAGTCCCGCTTCTTGCCTTTCGCACCAGATTGTGAAGGATTTTTCTGTCCTTTCCCCTTCCTTGCTTTGGTAGCCAAATCAAAATTTTCTTCATCTTCATTCTTCGAAGAAGATCCATCCCTGGTACCCCACCTTATCTCCTCCTGCACAAGATTCGACCAAAGTCACTCCCATCCCGACGGTTTCTCCTGACCATTGACAGAGTCCTCGTAGCTATGCCAACTCTTCGGAAGCCCAAGGAGAGCCAAGCTCACCAAGTCTTCTTCATCAAAATTAACCCCCACACTTCCCAGCTCATCCCTGCACTAGAAAAACTTCGTGAGGTACTTGGGTATGCTATCGCCTTTGTCCATTTTTATTTTCCTGAGTTTGTCTTTAAGTGCCAACTTCCTCTGGTCGCTTCTGCTTTGGAACAAATCTGTAAAAGCTTTATACATCAAGAATGGACTAGCTTTACCATGAAGGCTGGACACTATGTGATCCTTCACACCTTGCAACAGAATCCTTCGACATTTTGCTATCTTCTTTTGCCATGCGTCAAGTGCAGCAACATCGCTAGAAGCAGGTTTTGGAATTTCTGCATCTATGAACTCCTTCAACCCATTATCATCTAGCACTACCTCCATCCTGTCCTTCCATGCAATATAATTCGAGCTGCCCTTAAGGGAATACTCCAATCACAATCTTTTGAAATACATTTCAATGAATGCTCAACTTTGAAACCAAGAAAACACTGCAGCAAATTCGAATTCCACCAACAAAAAACTCAACCGCTTCAATAATTGAAATTGCTCTGATCGATATCGCTTTGATACCATGTAGAAATTATATAGCTAATATGTTATATGTCCAAGATTCTCCTGATCAAACACTATTTTAACTTTATGCACAATACAAAATCTATTCCACTATTGAACATCACATGTGGAAATTAAATCAATTGCAATGCACACATGAAACCATAAAAAATTCACACATTAACATAGTTGTTTTAACGGGAAATCCTAAAGCTGAAAACCCCAAATATCTTTATATAATATATGTCATAGAGATCATGTAACAATCCTAATACAAAGCTGATCATATCAAGCTCTCAGTACAATACAATCACTACACACTAATCAGGACCGATCTAGCAAATCCATGCACCGATCTCTACCACCTGCTAGCCTGCCTCTACTGTGCAATCCCCGCAAAATAATGGCTCTGAATGAAATCGAATCCACCTAGCTTGCTCTGCGCAATCCTCATTGGCATCTCTATTAAGTGTTGGATGCAATCAATGTATCACTATAGTCACAACTAATAGTCATCTTGCCCTTTCACCTATCTCGCCACTAGTCTCCACTGAAACTGTCCATGCACTGTAGTTAACTGATGTATTCTTCAATTGATTAATGAGTTAATATTTAGTGAATTAATTAATAATTAATTCACACCACTCTCACTAGTGTATCAATCAGTTAGACTAGATACAACTAGCTCAACTATCATCTATGCAAGACTAAGTAGCAGTTACAACTCACCAACTACTTCCTCACTCCACCAGAAGCACCGTGTAGTTCATGCAGATTCTCCATGCAATAGCTCCGGTAAACCCTTAGGAATAGCATAATTCATTCTATCTGAGCTCTGTGTACATATGTGCACTTAAGCAAAGTGCTCCAAGAGAATAAAGATAAAGTTTAGAGTCAAATATTATTAAGAGCTAATAATATTGACATATCTATTTTTAGGCGGCAATCCTAAAAAAATAGATTCCACCAATATGTCTAAAAATAGAAGTCCATCTGTTTTTTCCAACTTGACCAACCATCCACAAATAGCATCCTGCAACTCATAGAATATGATTGACATGTCTAAAAATAGACTTTGCGCCAAAAATAGCCTGTAGGGCCACTCAGTGAAGGCAACTCTTTTCACTAAGCTCATCATCTTGTTGAATCTCAACAGACTTTTCAGGCTATAATCAGATTTTAGTTGGCAGAATAGATAGAGAAAAGACAAAATTTACCACACCTTGGGGTACCTTCATGTACAACAAAATGCCATTTTGTCTAATGAATGCAAGCACGTCATTTCAACGTGCAATGGATATTTCCTTTGTGGGAGAAAAATACAAATTTTTAGTCATCTACTTGGATGACATTACAGTCTATTCAATATTTGATGAAGATCATTTGAAACATTTGAAACAAGTTTTTGAAAAATGTAGAAAATTAGGTTTGTCCTTGAACCCAAAGAAGTCATCCTTTGTTGTTCAAGAAGGGAAATTATTGGGACATATTGTAACAAGAAGTGGTATCTGTATTGATCCGAGGAGAGTTGAAGATATTCAAAAGATCGGCTTGCTAAGGAATAAAAAATAATTGCAGTCTTTTTGGGGAAAATCAATTTTCTGAGGCGCTTTGTTCCTAATTTTGCAGAGCCGATCAAACATATAAATGTCTTGTTGAGGAAAGATGTAGAATTTGAGTGGTGAGATGAAGCAAAAAACTCTTTTTCAGCAATCAAGTCTTCTTTGACTAAAGCTCTGGTTTTGATTAGTCCTGATATTGAAAAATATTTTCTGATTTTTTGATATGTTTCAGAAGAAAAAATTTCATTTGTCTTGTTACAAAAGAAAAAAGAAGGGTTGGAACAACCTATTTCATTTTTTAGCTGTGCTTTAAGAGATGTTGAATTAAAGTACAACTTCAATAAAAAACAAGCATATGCATTAGTTAAGGCTTTATAGTCTTTTCGAGTTTATATGTTACATTCAAAAATTGTTCCTTTTGTGCCAAATAGCATTGTCAAATATGTATTGATGCAGTCAGATACATATGGAAGTAGGGGAAGATGGCTGAAAAAAATTATGGAATTTGATATTGAGATCAAACCTACTAAATTTATAAAAGGACAAGGCTTGGCTCACTTGATGACTAGATCTAACTGCGAGGCTCTAAATCTGAATATGGAGGTAGCTGAGGGAAAAGGTGGAGAAGTTATTTCTGATTATCCTGAAATATTTCATTCAAATTTATATCAGGATATAGTATACTTTTTGTTAAATTTCAACTGTCCCCCTGAAATGGGGAAGTAAAAAAGGAGAGATTTTAAATTGAAAGTTGTTAAATATTGCATTTTATAAGACCATATTTACTGGAAATACGCTTTGGGAGTCTTATTAAGATGTGTCAGTGAAGCTGAGTCACATGAGATTATGACAGAGATACATGCAGGAGTGTGTGGAGGACATTTGTTTTGGAAATCCACTGCAAACAAAATCTTAAGAGCTGGCTTTTACTGGCCAACTCTTTTCTCTGATGTTTTTGCCAAAGTCGAGACTTTTGTTAAATTTCAGAAGTTTGTTGGTAAACAAAAATTGCTACCATTACCTCTTATTCCTATTTCAGCAGATGTCCCTTTCCAGCAGTGGGGGTTAGACTTCATCGGCGAAATGCATCAACCTTCATTAGGAAAACATAGATGGATTCTTACAGTTATAGGTTATTTCACTATGTGGATTGAAGTTGTTCCAACTAGGAATGCCACTGATACGGTAATAATCAAATTTCTGTTGGAAAACATTATGGATAGATTTGGTTGTCCATAGAAATTAGTGACTGATAATGCAATGGCTTTCAAGTCTACTAAGATGCATAGCTTCTGTCAGCAATATGGTACTGAATTGACTCATTCAATGCCTTATTACCCTCAAGGTAATGGGTTGGCTAAGTCATCCAATAAAATCTTGGTGAGACTCATTAAAAAGATGTTGTCTAAAAATAAGAGAAATTGGGACACTCAGCTGGTGCATGCTATTTGGGAAGATAGGGTAAGTGGCAAAAAATTAATTAGAATGTCTCCCTTTCAGCTTGTATATGGTAGTAATTCTGTAATGCCTTTGCAATTAGCTCTTCCTGTTATGAATTTTCTGCAAGATGAAGTTCATGATGAAAAGCCAATTCAAATGAGAATGATGCAGCTAATAGAGGCGCATTAAATCAGAGAACCACTAATGGAAAAAGTACAGAAATATCAGACTAAAGTCAAATCTGTTTTTGACAAAAGAGAAAATCAACAATTATTTCAAGAGAATGATTTTGTGTTGTGTTGGGATGTCAAGAGGGAAGACCATGGAAAGCATGGTAATTTTGATAATTTGTGGTTTGGGCCATTTAGAAGTTCTCAAGTTTTGGAAAACAATAATTTTCTGCTCAAGCATTTAGACGATGATCAATTGACTGGAGGTCCAATTAATAGTCATTTTCTTAAAAAGTTATTTGTTTGATAAGTCAGTTGAGTCATTTCATTGTAAATATTCAGTGTGATGTATCAATAAAACTCCATGCCCAATGGTACTTATGTCTATAAATATAATCAGTCATGCGTCCAGTCAGTCAAAGGTCAATCCTACTCATAATTTCCAGAAGTCTTATGAATTTTGAAAGTTTTAAGGCACTGAATCTACAGCCCTTGAAGCCTCACAGGGAGGACTCCATCCCCAATAGGAGCCACTGTTAGAACTTAAATTTTAATAGTGTAATCGTCATTGTATCACTATTTTCAAATTTTTATTATGTCCTAGCCTATGTTGAAGTTTGAATTATTTTCAATAAAGGTAAAAAAAGAGTCTCAAAACCAAAATAATTTTAAGTTTATAGGTGGTATTAGTGTCTTAAGTTTATAAAAGAAGTTAATACCAATGTTTTAACTTAGGTTAGTGTCGAAGGCTAATGGTCATTTTGGTAATAAAATTACAACTACTCTTTTCGGGATAATACCTACCTCTGTTTAAGTTTCATTGTTAACACAATGATATAATGGAGGGAAGCTATTTCTCCAAATTGAAGGTCACATTACTAACACAATGAAAAGAGCCTCTATTTCTTCAGGAACTTGTTTCCATTGGCAATACGGTGAAAAGCGCATCTATTTTGCTGAAATTTGGTTATATTGCAATACAGAGGTAAAGGCAACTATTTCTCAGGCATAAAGAGCCGTAAAGAATATTTTCAGAGAAAGGACCATTCCTATTTGAAGATGATTGAAGACCTCCTAAACTACACAGTGAAACGAACCACTACTTATTCAGGAACCTGTTTCCATTGGTAATACAGTGAAAAGTGCATCTATTTCATTGAAATTTGTTTATATTACAATACAAAGGTAAATACAGCTATTTCTCGGGCATAAAGAGCTGCAAAGAATATTTTCAGAGAAAGGACCATTTGTGTTTGGAGATGATTGAAGACCTCCTATGTATAAACATGATTATTATTTTAAATAAGATTAATTATTTTTTGACTTAGGAGAATTATTTTAGATGAATGGTTATATTATCAATGTAGTTAACCTATAGCTACCCTACTAAACTAAAGTGGATATCATGGTACTAGGTATCAATTATTAATGATGATGTGGAGTGTTATGCATTATGGGGTGACTTTGCACTCGTTTTCAAATTATTTCAAATCATGTGATTACTCCATACCATGTTTAGAAGCGCAAAATCAGAGGGTTAAGTTCAATGTTCTCTTGATCGAGGTTCTTTGTTTAGGCTACAACTAATAGAAGTCACTTCTTCCAACAAACAATTTAGCATTTCAATGCAGGAAAACAAGGCTCTGTGCAGGGTTTTGTCTACAGGATTGAATAGTTGTGTCTTTACAAGGAGCCTAGTTGTTGAAAAGCATAGGAAAAAGTGGGAATGTCAACAAGTCTGAGCCAAGAAATACCAAGTTCTTTGGTGCTAGGGCCAAACCTTAATTTAATTCAACTAGCTGGTATAAGTTTTTGCAAAAATTTTCTGGAGAAAATGTGGCTTTAGCTCAGGCATTTTCCAAGAGCTTTGATGGTGAGAAGGTCAAGATGGGGTGAAATAATTTCAAGATCTTTGAAGCCATCATAGCCCAATCTACTCAAACCTCTGCCACCGGTGAACGTTGGTTCAAGAATAAAACACTACCCACAGAAGTAATTCTCTACCTTAACCCTGAACATGTCAATGTTAAATGGAATCTGACTGCACATATTTCCTATTTTAAGGCTGAATGGAAACATGTGATCACCATTATGCAACGCTAGATTACATGTGAGGGTAGGTTCTCCTCTTTCTAGCATTATCAAATGAGATTTCTTGCTCATATTTCAGGTGATAAACCTATGAACTTGCCCTATTTCCTCTACTAATCCTTTCTCAATATGTCCATAAAATTGAAAAATATCCCTAACTATCCTTTGCACAACCTATATCATAGGGGTTTGATTAAAATTTTGATTTTATACCACCTTAAAAAGAAGAGGACCACCTGGGATAAGTTCTTGACAGAGGAGGGGTTTGGTAGTATAAATTGTAGGAAGATGGTAGGGAGGCCCAAGAAATGAGATTCTTATGAAAAAACTAGTGAAACTCCTCTTCCAAAGAGTTCATATCCAAAACCTATCCATTGAACAACTTTCTTCTAAGTTGACCCTCCCTCCATGTTAATCAAAAGGAAAACTATAAGCTCAACTAAGAAAGCTGGAGAACCTATACCTATGCCAACAGCATAGCCAGTCAATGAAGCCCATATCCACAGTTCAACAGTGAGAAGTTCACCTAGGGAACCTTAGACCTTAAGGTAATTCATGGAGGAATATAAGAAGAAATCAAAGCAGAGAAATATTATGCCTCCTAAAAATTCTGTCTCAAAAGATAGGGAGCAGACAACTTCCTATTCAAGTGGAAAACCTAGGAAAAAATTCATTATGACAGAAGAACTTCCACAAGAAGTAAACCCTGGAGTTCTCACTTCTAAGCCCTTTTTTCCTCCAGAGGAATTCAACCCTGGAGCAAAGAGATCGAGCCATGTTTCTAAAACAACTCAACAAATTCAATCAAGTAGTGATACTTCACTCTGAAAATCCACTCTCTCACAGGTTTTGTTATCTCTTAAAAAAGGAAAAAATAAAATGTTAGAGTTTTTCATAAAGGAAGAGCCTAATTTAGCTCAATTAGTCTCCTCCATTAGCTCTTTAGTCAAGAAGATGAAGAATACCATGATACATTCATAATCCTCTTATGAATATAGCAGTGACACTGAATATACAAAATCAGAGTATGAGGAAGGAGAATCTAGCAGATTCATGCGTGGAGGTAAAAGGTCTAAGTTCATTCTAAATCCCTACAGCAAAGGAGCTCATACCAGGCCCTGAAATAAACTCAAACTAGCCAGAAAGTTGATTGCTAATCCTGCATTAAGAGATTAGATTATTAATATTGATGATAGTCTAGAAGATAAAACTAATAAGAAAAAGACTCAGCCAAAGATTCAAACACAGAGGAAGAGGTCAGATAAGAGAGTGGCTAAAACTGAGGCCATTAGGATTTTTTCCTCTATTTTGGATCTCTGAAGAATGAAGGAACATGGCTCCTTTTGAAGAAGCTTTTCATTTTTTGGTTAATTTTCTATGTTTTCGGATATATCTACTTTTTCAGCAGAGGTAGCTATTATTTTTGAATCTTAGTATATGATGAAAGGAAGTTGCTTTTTGGTTTATTATCATAATGGTGACATAAGAGCAGTTGAAGTGGAGGAGATTTCTATTATGATAGTTGCTGCCAGGTGTCATTGATCAACCCCCCTCCTAAATTTTAGGGTTCTGTTTTTCACTTTTTGGGGAAAACAACCACATGTAACTTTCACTGTTGTTGACACTTTTTGTGGAGGTGGTTGCACCAGAACAAAGGAGAAGTCTTCGAACAGATTGCCACATCATTCAACCACTTCGAATTGATATCCATAATGTTGTTTACTTTATTTACGTTATAACACATTGTATTAAAGTTTAAGGATAAGCCCCATATTTTGTATGAGGTTGTAATAATGTTTTGCAACAGATTCACACCTTTTGTGGAGATGACAATATAATGGTTTTGTATATATGTGACAAAAATATATGAAGAAAAGGTTCGTGGTTTTAGAATATTTTTCTTATATGATCAATGCACTTTTAGCGAATGAAATTGGAAGAAAAGTTTGAGGACTTATTACCTGCTTGATGTGTGTATTGACATTTTTTTCATGTGTTTCCACATCTCAATTTCTTCAGCTGCAATTTGTAATTTCACATGTTGTTGTAAGTCTTTATCAATTTCTTGATATGCTTATGTATTTTGTCAACATTTTTCAGTCTCACAAAGTGAGATTTCTTGATATACATAATGACAGTTTAAAGGGCATCACTTATGACAGTCACTTTTCAGGATATTTCAGTAAGATTATTGTAAGTCTATACGTAGCCTTCTCTTGTTGAAATAATTTAAAACTGTTCCTTGTGTTACTTTTCACCAAAAGCGGCCGATTTCTACCTTACATACCCATTGTCTCTTCTTCTATTTCACACTCTCTTCTCTCCATAGGCTACAAACTTACCTTTTTGCTACCACATCAAGACTCAATACCTCATTAGTATGACAGTGAACTTGACTGAAATCTCTTTTCAGTGTTTGAGGGTTCAACCACCTACCAATATTATAATCCTGTTATTGCCTAAATCTACCTCAGGCTGAAGGAAGGCAGAGTTCAGGGTAACATCAAACCACACTCAGTCTGGTAGCTAGCCCTACCAGAATAGGAGAGGGCTCTCTCCGGGTCAATCTTAGCAAAACTTAATCAATAGGGCCTGAGATGACTGAAATGAAAGCTAATTTTAGGCTAGGTATATGAATAAAGGAGTTTGATCAATTTTTTGGGGGTTTTTTCTTGGATCAAGGGAAAGGCAGTTTTGGGTGCAGGGATTAGGCCTAGTTTTTGCAGAGTTCTGATTGGGGCAAGGTAGGAAATAGTTTTGATTCTTCAGATTAAGTGAATGGATGGATTAGAATAGTGAGGATCTAAAAAGGGCAAGAGGGTCTCAAGGGTCCTCCTCAAATAGATGAGAACATGAAAAACTAAACCAAACTGAAGGCAGAGCAAAGCAAACTATGAATTCTACCTTTATAACTTTGTTGTTCAGTTTAAGAAGAAAGGAGAATGAAATTGGTACACATAAACATCAATGAAATTACAAATAAATGGAGAAAAACACCATCAAAATGCAGAGCCACAAGGATCCCAAAGAGGGCTGCAAACCCTGGTCTATTCCTTTGCAAAAATTGCAAAATGAATGTACAATGAAGTGCTATGCAATCCCAAGTGTCCAACCCTGAAAATGTCTGAGAAAATACATCATATAGACAATTATAACTCCTCCCCATGCCTCTAGGGGCTGAGCTCATCATTATAGGAGCTGTTTCAACCATGTCTAAACTAGGAACTGAAAAATAGGCAATGAAAACAACTTGCCTCTATATGCTAGGAAACTGATTCATTCACTCACATTTCACCTTTTGGTGAATGAATATTCTAGAACAAGTAAAAATGTGCCAAAATTACATCATGGTCATGAAATTACATCAATATAGATCAAGATTTACAAGAAAAAGTGAAACTGGCCAAAACTAGGCGAAATTCTGAGATGCTGAGTGAAAAATAGGCCAAATCCCTCTATGCACCGCACCCAAAATCTCTATGCATAGCACAAATTTGGAGCTGATTTTGAGGCACTTACCAAAGTGAAAATTGAGCTCATGATAGCTTGTTGGAAAGCCCTGCCTGTCTACCTTCCAACCCAAGTGGAATTTTTGGATTTAGTGTCCATCTTCCCCTCCAAAAGTTCTATCTCCCAAGATTGGTTCCTGTGTGTGCAAAAAGTGGCAGAAAGGCCATTTTCAAGGTGTTTTTGACCCTTTAGGCCACCCAGAACTTGATGAAATTATTAGGCCATTCCTGAGCATGCATAAATTTTCATAAAAAATCCAAAAATATGAAGTTTTCCCTTTGAAAAGCTGCCAATCATAAGCGCGCGCAAGGTGGCGCTACGCGTCGGGCTGAAAAACCTGTTTTGTGACCAAAAAATTCAAAAATTCAATTTTTTTTCCAAATTCCTTGAAATTTGGGCTGAAGGTCCTTTATCAAGTACTATGCTCAGCTAAGGAAGCTTTGGCCAAGATCATTTCTTTTCACGCCTCCTCGATGCCTTCTTCATCTATGTTGCCTCAGGTGAATATGAAGAGTTTGATGTCTTTGACTTTTGTTGCCAAATAAGTGGTGATATGGGAGGGACTGTGGGGAAATAGGATAGTGGGGATAATGAAATTCAGCAAGGGATATCAAAGGTGTAGGGACAACCACTAACTATTTGTGAATTCTTAGGGTTTGGGGATTTTTATAAGTGAAATGGGAAAAGGGGGAATAATAGGAAATGAAAGGATTTTAAGGATAGGGATAATGGGATTTAGGAATAAGTGATTTAGGATGTAAGGGGATAGGGAAATAGACTATAGTAATGTGATCATAGGAGATGGAAAAACAAGGTGGGGAGTGGCACAAAAACTGTTTTAAAATTTCAACACAAAACCCTAAGGAGTAGTTTTATCAACAAGATAGGGTTTATGTTTTCACCATTCAAACTCTTATAACCAATCTTGAATCCACACCAAACACAAACTAATTTCAATTCAAAGTCATCAAAAACTTACTTGGAACAAGGGAGGTGAAATTGTTTTTCAATTTTATGGAGAAATGATGGAAATTCCACTTTTCAGCCCTGTGCGCCGTGCACAAAACCCAGTGCGCCGCGTCCTTTATATGCACTGCGCACGTTTAAAATGAACACTGCAGTGGTCATATCTATGTGCCACGACCTCCCTGTGCATCGCGCCTACCTCCCAACGCGCCGCGCAACACTCCAATACACAGTCCCGGCTTCTAACTCTCGGTTTCGTTCCTCCACACTTGAACTCGATTTCTATGATGTCTCTTGAGTGCAAATGAAGCTTAAACTTGGAAATATCTTATAAATATCAATGCATTTTGATTTTCCATTTTTACCAACCCACTTTTGTAATGTTGCTTTGGCACTTTTCACTTTTTAATACAAACTATGTTTTTCTTGTCTTTGACTTTTGGACTAATGATGAGCTTTCGCATATTAAAGCACCATAAATTCTGAGAAAAAATCTTCAATTGCAATGGAAAAACTCTTAACTTGCTTGCATACCACATATTTGAGTAAATTTGGAAATTATGGAGAATTTTATGGTGAAATTGGGCTTGCAGCTCTATGCACCGCGCCACAAACCCAATGCGTAGTGCATTTTTGAAGGAGGATTTTGGAGGCCTTCTCAGTGTCAAAATTGGGTGCGAGATATATTTTTGGAAATATTATTGAGTATACTTTCCAACCCAACTGGAATTTTTCAATTTAGAGTTCATTTACCCTATCAAAAATCAAATCTCCCAAGACTGGTCAAAATGTGCAAAATGAGGCTGCCTCAAGGAAGAGCGCTATTGAAGTCAACTTTTGAAGGTCTTCTTCAACTCAAAATTGAGCTCATGATAGCTAATTGGAAATCTCTTTGTGTCAAGTTATCATTTGACTCATCAAACAAGTAATTTGGCCAACTAAGCTAGGATAAATCTTGATTTTCCCAAGGTCACTTCAGATGTGCATCAATTCTCCTGAGGCAATGGTATTTTTGACATTTCTCTAAAACCATGACACCTGTGTAAAACTTGAAGAAGGTTTTATTCCTTGGAATATTTTTGACAAAAACCTCTCTCATGTTTCCCAAATTAATTTTTTATTGCTCAGAAACATCATTGGATTAAAACCTATCCCAATGTGCGGAACAAGGGATTTGTCGAAATGAAGCGAAATGAAGGGGATAAGGGGCTTCTAAATTCTTGAGAAAATTTTTGGAAGTAGGGAGGGATGTTAGGAAGCAGTGGAAAGTATAATTTCAGAGATTGATTGAGGGGAAGGGGTCCAAAAGGGAAAAACATAGGCCTAGCCTAGAAAATTGCCAAGTTGTAGCAAGAAACTAGGGTTTGTGCAAAAATGAGGAATTTGGGGGATATCAGTGATGGGAAGTGTTTAATAAGGTACATTAAGGATAAGGGAAGGTGTATGAACATCAGGATACAATTTTTTCCGATGATTTGACCATCCAAGAGAAATTACCTCCAAAACCCTAGGAGAGTGAAATGAACCTTACCTAGGCACAACTGAAGCATGAACAAGGTGTAAAATGACCCAGTGGAACTTGAAATGATGATGAAAGCACTCTGAATGATGGTAGACTCAGCTGAATGGTGACATGGACCAAAATTTGGGCAACTTTGACAAGAGTGAAAAGCAAACCCTAGATCTAATACCTAGTGACCAAATTTTGCTTGAAGACTCACTGAAATGACAAAATTTGACCTTGACACCTTAAAATCACTTTGTAAGAGCATGTTTGATCACTGTAGGAAGGCTGAAAAGACTAACACTAACAAATCCAAATAATTAAATTTCCTTAGATCTTAGGATGTGACTAGTCAAGCACTTGAAGTAGTCCAAGTGCTGATTCCAGCGCTAACATCTTTTGGTGCATCTACTGGGAGACAAAGGCCTTGAAATGAAGTATTCTCCTGAGTATCTTGTTTTGGATTGTCGATAATCAATTATTGATGGTGAAAAAATAATTGGTGACTTGAAGAAGAATACAAATTGGTTCATCTGCCCACTCCACAAAGAGGAAGAGGGGTTTCAAGACCTCCTACTACAAGGAGAAATAAGAGATCACCTACTATGACTCCAGTTGGTGACCCAGAGAATATCATTAAAGATGCAAAAGGAAAACAGAGATCAGTTGAAGCCACATCTCAATCAGTGAAGAAGGTACACAAAAAATACATTCCAAAGAAAAAGGTACCTTCATCTACTTTAGAATCAAAAGAAGTTTAGTTTCAAAATATTTTGTTGAAAAATCTCAAGTTGAAACTACCTCCCTAAGAAAATAAAGTAGATGTTGTTAGCCTAGGCTCAGCTGAAAGTTTTTCTCACTCATCATTTAGTAAATCTAAGATAAGTACTATTCCATTCAAAGAGGAAAAAAGAGAGGCTTTAAGTGTCAATAAGGAATCGAAAGAGTTTTTACTGACAGAAGGGAAGTTAGAACAAGTATTGGAAATTGCACCTTTTCTCGATAGGGATGTTTTGACTGAAGAATATTTTAAAACCATTCTAAATTTCCATCAAACTGATCTTGAATATCAATCTCTTATTACCCCTCAGTAAGATTATTTTCCTTTGTCTCGAAATCCAACTGTTTGGTCATCCTCTTCTCATCCACTAGAAGGGAGTGTTCCTGAAGGCCTCACTTTCAACTTCTCTAAATTCCTAGCTCAAAAAAGTAGTGTTGAATTTACCTCATCCCCTCAAGAGATAAGATTTGAATCTAATTCTTCTCTAGAAGGTGAAGTCAAGACCTCCTCCATTCATCTCTTTGAAAATCCACTATTTTCAGTCCCAAAAATTGAAGAATCAACCCAAGATTTCAAAATTTATGCTGTTCCAAATCAGATTCAAAATCTACAAATTTTAATTCATAATTCTCAAACAGCTACATCAACCAGTCATCCATCAAATTTACATTAGCAAACCATGGCTCGGCCTACCCTTACAAGAATGCAATAGATAGTGGCTGCAAGATATGCCACACTTTCTCTCCCTCAACCTTTGCATCCTCTTCCTCAAAGGTATTACCTGAAATATATTCCAAAATACACCAGGGAGGGACAAGGATTTTCTACTGAGGAACATTTGGTTGGTTTTTATAGTTATGCTGATAACCAAAACATTGAACATGAAGATGTCTGGTCAAGACTCTTTGTTCAAATCTTGGATGGAGAAGCTCATAAATGGTTTAGAAGTCTGCCACCAAACTCAATAACATGAATAGATGAATTGAATGAAGTATTTTTGAAACAATTGGGTGATAAGATAGACTATGTGTACTACCTTACAAAATTTGGAACTCTAAAAAAGAAGACATGTGAGTCATTAGCTGATTTTACAAAGAGGTTCAATAAAATTTATCAGAAAATTCTTAAAGAAATTAAGCCTCCTGAGACTACAACTATGATAACGTTTGCCAATGATTTAGATTCTGAGTTTTCTTTATGGCTGAGGGATGAGAAAGCACATACATTGATGGATATGCAAGAGGCTACAATTGGAGTGCAGTCTAACCTTATGGCTTCAAATAAATTGAAAATGGAGGAAGAGAAAGCAGAAAAAGGAAAAAATAAAATGAAAGAAAAAAAACCTTCTTCCTCTAAAGCTCTTACAACAGAAGAAAATATTGATCAAATGTCCAATTTGATCAAGGAACTTGCCTCTAAGATGAAAAAATTGGAGTTAGAAAACAAATCAGCTGCTAGTTCCAATAAAAATGAGGGCATTAAAATCAAGCTCCCTTTAGAAGGCCTTTTCAACATCAACAAATCCTACAGCGCCCAAGGAGGAATGTTGATGATCAAAATGTTCAGCCTCCTTTGAATAATTTTGCTGAAGAAGAGAAGCAACAACATGATGAAGAAAATGAAGAAATAAATCTTATAGGAGAAACATCACAGTCAACTTGTTTGACTTTACATGAATATGAAGACCATTCAAGGATATATTTGTTTTCAGATGATGAGAATGCCCAAATTTATGCAAAAAATGATAAAAAATAGCAAGAAGATCAAAACAGAAATTATCCTTTGAGGTCTAAAGGTCTTGTTCAACAACCTCAACAAAAATCAGATTCAGACAAACAAGTTGCCAAACAGAAGGCCAAAGTTAATGAGGTTCCTCCACCTCAAAATTATTCCCCAATTATCAAAATCTCTGCAGAAAATAAATAATTAGCTCCAATTTATTTCAGTTTCAAATTAGAACTAAATAAAATTAAGATTCCTATCCCACTTCTGGAATTGTTGAAAAATCCAGCATACAAAGAGTCTTTCAAAAGTCTGTTACAACCACCTCTCTCTCCTAATTCAGTCAATCTTGAGGATGAACATCCTACTATTTATTTATGCTACCATGTCCAAGACCAAAATGATGATAATTCACCACCTTTCTACCTCTCACTCAATATAGATGATAATTTTTTGCATAATTGTTTATTAGATTCTGGGACTTCTCACAATATATTGCCAAATAAAGTAATGGATGAATTAGGATTATAAATCACCAAGCAATACCATGACCTATACACCTTTGATTCCAAAAAATTCAAGTGTTTAGGAGTGTTTAAGGATTTGGTTGTTTCTCTTACACAACTTCCTATGAAAATCTTAGTGACGGACATCGTAGTTGTAGACATACCTTATAGATTTGGGATGCTGCTTTGCAGATCTTGGTCTAAAAAATTGGGAGGAAACCTTCAAATTGATATGTAATATGCCACAATCCTAGTGTTTGGGGGGGAATTCAAAAGGTTGTATAGGGAAACCAAAATGGCCTTTATCATTAGTGTTCATCATAATCCTTCAAATCATCCTATACATGCTGAAGAGAAAGAATTGGGATCATCCATATTACACCTTGCTGCTGATGATAACAATTTCCAGCCTGAAATTAGTGAAAAACAACATTTCCATTATACAAATGAGGAGCATTAAGAGGGGGGGACAAATCTAGAAATTGTACTCTGATAGAGCCTCGTCAAGGTAAGGATCAGGAGCTAGTGTAGTTCTCATTTCTCCCACTCAGCAAAGGGTAACTATATCATATAAACTACAATTTGATACCACTAATAACACTGTTGAATATGAGGCGCTTGTGTTGGGTATGAAGGAAAAGAAAGACTTGGGAGCTGAGGAACTAGTTGATTTTGGTGATTCAGAATTGGTGATAAAGCACGTGAGAAAAAACTACCAAGTGAAAAAATCCAAATTGAAGAATTATAGGAATGAATTGTGGGACTTCATTCAGCATTATTTTCAGAAATTAATGTGAATTTTTTCACTAGAGAGGAAAATAAAATGGCCGATTCACTAGCTATTTCTGCTATTAATTTTAAATTTCCTCTTGATATCAAGGTAGCATATAATGTTCAAATTAAAATCTAACCTTCTATTCCTGATAACATCAAATAATGGAAAGTATTTTGGGATGAAAAGGAAATTCATAAATTTTTGGAGTGTGTCGAAGAGTTTTCAGACATTCAAATTGATGATGAGCGGGACAATGTCTAAAATCAAAACAACAAACATTTCAAAAATGCCATGCTTGGGAAAAACATTATAGATCTAAACTAACTATATTACTAAAGGCCTAGTTCCTTTAGAAATATGGTTTGAAAATAATGATGTCTTTCTGAAGCCTAAAAATAAAGCTGATGGAGAGAGTACAATTGACTGTAATATTGGTACAAAAGATCAGCCAAAATTAGTCAATGTTTCTAAATTTATTTCTCTTGAAACTAGAACAAAATATATCAAGTTGATGAAACAATATGCAAATATTTTTGCGTGGTCCTACAATGAGTTGAAAACCTATTATATAGCTATAATGGGGCAAAAAATTCCTTTGAAAGTAGATGCAAAGCCTGTAGCACAAAAAATTAGGCATATCAATCCCATGCTACTCCGTATCACTGAAAAAGAAGTCAGAAAATTATGGAAAGAAAAAATAATTCTGCCTTTGAAATTTTCTAATTGGGTAGCTAATATAGTCCCAGTTCGAAGAAAAAACGATGAGATAAGAATTTGTGTCAATTTTCGCAATCTGAACCGGTGTTCATTGAAGGATAACTATCCATTACCCAAGATGGAGTATATTTTGCAGAAAGTTGTAGGATCCAAAATATTGTCTGTTAGGGTCCTATATTTCATAGGATCTCAATGTGACTGAGTTTATTCTATCAGTCAAATTTTATTTTGTAAAATGATTTTCAAAATAAAGAAAAGGAGATAACATAAAAATCAAAAGAGGGTATATGTTATAAGTAAAAAAATATAGGATGTGAACCCCATCAAAAGAGGAAAAACAATAAATTTTGAAAGTGTTGCACCTCCAAATGCCACTACTCTTAGTTTATCTTATTTCTGAAAATAAATTGTGTGTAGCTTGTTTAAAATGCCACAATATTTCAATAAAATTCAATCATACAGTTTAAGCATGATTGAATTAGGTTTAAGTTGCTTGTTTTTAGGTAGTGAAAAATAATTTGTAAAACTGTTTAATCTTGACAGATTAATTAGTTAGGTAGAAAATAAAAATTGGTTCAATAGTTTAATCTGAACCAAGGTAGGTGTTGTAACATCATTTGTTTTTCGATAAGTTAGCACAAGTAGGTAAACAATTTTCAAAATGATAAGGTAGGATATGGATGCAAAAGAATGAAAAATTAAAAAATGTTAGTCAGATTATTCTTTTTGTAGGCATCCATGTCAATAAAATGTTAGGTGTTAGATGCTCTAAATAAAGAAGGAAAAATAAAATGTTAGGGAAGCAAGAAACAAAAATAAAGCTTCATTGGATTTGATTGGCTGCTTGTTTAAATGTGCCTATGGAAATAGTTATTTGTATGGTTTAAATCATGATTATTAACTCATATCCTAAAGTTTTAAACCATAGCAACATATCCCCGCCATACTTTCATTTCATTCATTTCCCTTTATTTTACATTTCATTGCCCCCTCGTATATTTCCATATATTTCCATACATTTCATTACAATTCCATTCATATCTCCTGACACATTATTAAATAAAGTCCCGGCCCCACCCCTTCCACATCATCGCATTACAATCCCGCACATTCAAATTGCTTTTTTGCATCAGCCAAATCCAAAAACCCTTTTAATTACCATCTCCTACAAACCTTTTGAAATGTGATATGCGATGAAGCGGGACCCATTCACATGCCACACTTCCTTTTCATTTCATTTTCCTTTAAAAGAATTAAACTTCACCCTTTTCCGCCTTTCCTCTTTATATTTCTACTTTACCTTTTTCACCACTATATCATTGTTTTCACTTACCTCCACATTCCCATTTCCCTGATTGCGATTAAAGTGGGGCCATTTCTCCCTGACACGTCACTCTTTCCCCTACCATCCATCACACATCGCAAATATAACTCATCGCATTTCACAAATTATAACTTATTCCATTTCTTCCAAATGTTAAATCTTGTCATCATCGATGTACGATATTGCATCACACATTTTATAACTTAACTTTTAAATGGCCGCAAGGTGTTTTGTTTAAGTTGTGATGTGGTTGGCCCCACCACAACAGCTCCGCTTCCCAGTTCAAGCTGCTTGAAATGCATAGATATATCATATGAAACCTCATAAAATTTACCTTACTAAGGAAATCTCTCACCACTTTATAAACTCCGGCGATGCAGTGGGCTCCATATCCACCATTCCACATCATCCTCAGTCAGCGCAAATCGCACTTTGCTAGTTTTAGCGTTTAACACATTTCCCTAAATTTTAAATTCTGCGATGTGCAATGTGGGTGGGTCCCAATCACATGTCTGTCTTCGCATGTTTTAGCATTTACCACCCGCGCTCATAACAAAACCTAACATTTGTGATTTGCGATGTGGTCGGTCCCACCTTCCTTCCACATCACCTCTACACTTCGCATCGCATCACCAATTACATTCTTCATATCATAAATTGTAAAACATGCGATGTGTGAATTTATATGGATGCGATAAAGTTTAGAACTAAAATCTAAATATTTTCAGGTCCAGGTATATGAGTTTTTACGCTATTTTGTTTGAAAAAGTGTTAAAAATGGTAGAAGGGATTCAGGTAGCAAAAATATAGAAAGGTCGATTTAGGCAAAGGCGTTTGCGCAAAATTATCATGTTGTAACTGCAAAATAGGCAAAGGGCATTCATGCAACAGTTTCGCTAGCACAACAGTCAGTCTTCTAGCACATCAGTAAAATGTGGTCCACGTCCTAACTGTCCCACTACATCAGTACCTACAGTCACACAATGCATTCCACCGACACTATAATTTTGTAATAGTTAGAGTTTTAAGTTCAAGTTTAAGTCTAAAAATACCATGTTTGTTAGAGACTGTATTATAGGAATTATTTTTGTAAATTTTTATATAAATACTTTAGTTTTGGAAGTATCTAAGGTCGATTGATTGAGATCAGAATCATTACTATATTTTGGAGCACTGTAAGCTTTTCCAAAGCACCAGAGCATCAATAATAATGAAACCATTCACGGGATTCTAGTGGCTTAAATACTGGTGATGTGTTTCTTCTGTTATTTCGTTTCTTTGTTATATTTCATTGTAATCATCTGAATTCTAATTGTAAATCATAAAGCATGATGAATAGGATTTACTATTGAGTACCTTATTCTAGATACGTTTACAATCATAATGTTTTCCACTGAAAATAAAACTAAAGACTTCTTAATTTTGCTTTTCATATTTCTTTCATAATCCATTTATAAATTCAAAAATATCCAGTAAGTATTCTTAGCTTTCCCTGTGTTTACTCTGTGAAAATTTGATACAACTATCCAGTTGTGTTTTGACTCCAATGCCCAATATACATTAATCAATTTAATACAATGAATTTTCCAAAACCCAAAACAAAACTCAAAACCCAAGTACTATCATAACCAACCTAAAAAATTATCCAAACAAAGTTAAATCTTATAGAGAGAGCCCTCTCTGAAACTGGCATCATTAGATCCCAGTTTTCGAAGTTGGTTTTGTTGATCAACGGTTGTCATTGATGTCAACTCAAGAAGCACCAGGGGATAACCCAATATTGCATGGGAATTTTGAACTACCAAATTAATATATTTTGGGTCAATAATTATTTTTATGGTTTCTTCTTGTCGAGAGGTTTCCATTGATATATGGCACGCCATGTAATTCTTCACAGTTTGAGAGATATTCATGTTTGAAGTTTGTAACCCCAGTTAGTGGGCTAAAACCCCATGGGGTTGGGGCATGGGTCATTGAAAAGTAATAATTAATATTTTTTATGCTCCTAAAATCCCTCCCACATTCACTTTTTGAATCCCCTCTCAACTTAAGCATTCATATAAATTGAGATCTTCATTTCCTCCTTATGCAAGGGATTCGGCCATCTGAAATAGGTCATCGTGGAATTTTTCCTCTAACGTTTTTTATACAAAGGTTCAGAAGCTGAAATTTTTATGAGGCAAAGCCAAAATCTATAGGAAGCTACAGTAAAAATTTTAGATCAAGGTGCACAACAGTTTTGGAGATATGATCTATGGAAGTCAGGGTTTTTGCAGGCTCCTGAAATTCATCTCAAACAAGTGATATTGGTAAAATCATCATAACTCCCTCTCTGAGTATCAGATTGGAATTCTATAAAAAGTGGTAGATAGTGCACAATATTTAATTTTCTCTCTATCAATTTTAGAGCCAAATTAAGAAACATGGACATGTGGCATGTCATACAAGTGCGCTCTGCTGAAATAGTCCATAATTAGGGAATTGTGAGAGATTGAACATAAATCTTACTTGAAGAATCCAAATTGGCTCAGACCTGTGGAATTGGAAAGAAGACTCATAGGACTACTACACGACCAAAAATCAGATATTGAGGATATGAAATAACAGAGATACACCAGATTCAATATCGAGCTCCTAGAAGGCAAGAAAAAGCTAGATCGTGTGTTGTCAAGGGTTGCAAAGGACCAGACTTTCTACGGTAGCAAATAAAATTAAGGTGCAGCAGAGGGCAGCATGACAAGAGCAGAAACCAAGGTGCATAGCAGCAACAAGAATTTCATCATATGAAGTCTTCAAGTGGGCATCATTGCATACAATCATTGTAAAGGTATCACTGTACTTAGTCATTGTAAATACATTATTGTACAAATTGTACTAGTATCTATCTACCAAGGGTTGAAGAGGCAGTGTTGGGAGGTCTAGGATCATCATTAGGTGGTTGAGTCAAAGTTTGGGTTATGGTCTATTATATCTTCTTCTTCTACATCATTCTATATCATTGTAAAGTGGACCATTTTCGTTGGTACGAGAGTCCTTTCTTCTTTTATTCTTCTATAGGGTGGTAGGGTGGTGCTAGGGTGAGTTGTAGCTCATTGGGTGTTGGGGCATCTGTTTAGTTGACTACTAAAGAATCTTGAGCATTGGAGCGTCCATCCAGTGGGAGCTGGAGAAGAATTCTTTTCTAGATTCTAGGAAGTTGGAGCTTTATTTTCAATTGGAGTTGAATATTAAAAAATTATTAGAAAAGTATTAGGTGGTTTTTGTCCCAGAGTGGGTTTCCACCTTAAGAACTGTGTGCATTTTGTTCCTCTTGTTTTCTTCTATCATTGTACAAACAGTGATAATAATTGAAGATTAACTAATGCTCTAATTGAAAGGAACACTGATTCACCCCCCCTCTCAGTATTTCCAAAAATTGGTATCAGAGGTTGGTTCCTTCAATAGAAGTTTAAAAATTGGAAGGAGGTCATGGAGCATACCAAGAATGGTGTACATCTATTCAATGAAAATAATTATGCACTTTGGAAAGGAATAATGGAGGTCTATCTCTTGGCACAAGGTTACGAAGTATGGGACACTGTTTAAAATGGATTTTCATCAACCGTGGATGAACAAGGTAAGAAGAATTGGTCAATGATGCAAAAGCAAAGAATATTATTATTAGTGGACTTATTGAATCTGCTTATCATAAGGTGTTGGGTTGTAAAACCGCCAAAAATGTATGGGACAAGCTTGAGAATATATATGTAGGTGACTCAAATGTCAAAGAAGCAAAGCTTCAAATCTATAGAGAAAAATTTGAGCAACTCGGAATGAAAGAAGATTGCAACATTGCTGCATACTTCCAATACGTTGATGAAATAACCAATACTCTGGAAGGATTGGGAGAGCCAGTTGACGAGAAGACTATTATACGGAAGATTCTTAGAACATTACCAGTGAGATTCAAACCAAAGGTATCGGTCTTAGAATACAGTGCAAATCTAGAAAAACTCAGCAAGGAAGAATTACATGGAGTTCTCATAGCATATGAAATGGGACTTGATGAAGAAAAGGGTACTTCAAATATAGAAACTACGTTCGTTGCATCTAATCAAACCAATAAGGACAAACAACCTTCAATTGAAATGACATGCACCTGCAAGTGTGAAGAAAAGGGAGATGATGGAGAAGGTCTTTTAGATGAAGAATATGCTTACTTTACAAGAAAACTAAAACCTGGTAAGGGAAAATTCAAAGGTAAAATTCCATTGATATGTTTCGGTTGTGGTGAGGTTGGGCATTTCATAGCAAAATGTCCAAACAAAAGTGATGGCAACTCAAAAGGAAAGAAAGGCTTTAAGAAATTCAACAAGCAAGGCAAAAATAAAGGATCCAAAAGGAACTTTCTCTCTAAAGAAGATAGCTCCTCATCTGATGAAGAAAGTGACAGCAAAGAAGAGGCCAATGACAAAGTATTGTTTATGGCCAAACACAATAAACAAGAAGTATCAAACAATGAAGAAGAAGGGTTGACCATAGAAGAATTTTATGAGGCAATCAAGCTTATAAAAGAGCTCAATGCTGAGAAGATCCGTTCCAACACTCTTGAAGAACAAGTTCAAGGTCTCAAAATTGAGGTTGAAGAACACAAATGTATTGAAGAGTCACTTCAAAAGAAGTTGGAAGAAAGAAACCAAGAAAGGGAAGCATTAGAAGCCGAAGTAGTCTCATTGCGTAAGGAAGTGAAGAAGGGAAAAACTGTCCAAAACTATGCCAACAGCTCAAGGGCATTGGAAGAACTCATCAACAATCGACGATCTTACAACCACAGAACTGGCCTCGGTTACAAAGAAGAAGAAGCAGGACCTTCTACAACAAAATACAATGAACCTATGAGATCTGACATACATGTAGACTTCATTGGACAAGATTCGCAAGCACATCCTTGGAAGACGATTCCTCGATGAATATTTTTATCTAGGTACCAACATATTTTTCATGGCTATTGTTATTCATGTGGAAAATTTGGTCATAAAGTTGTAGAATGTCGCACGTACCCTAGGAACCAATACAATTCCAAGAGATTATTCAAATATGAACCTCCCAGGGCTCAACAAAACATCAATAGATTTGAAAATTTAAGAAATAATATGGAATGTTACAAATGTCAGAACTTTGGACACATAGCCAGAGACTGCAGACTTGAAAATCCTCCAGAAGAATCTTCGAAGCCACAGAATGAACGAACATGGAAGAAGAAGAAGACTGATAATTGTGCTCTCGCTCTCAAGGCTCAAAAAAATAAATATGTGTGGTATGTTGACAGCGGTTGCTCAACGCATATGACTGGAGATAGAAGGAAATTTGTATCTCTAAAAGAGAAGAAGGATGGAACCATATCCTTTGGAAATGATGGATCTTCAAATGTTATAGGGTCAGGTACCGTCACTCTTGGAAGCAAAGATGTTATAGCCAAGAATGTTCTATTGGTTGAAAACATGAATCACAATCTGCTCAGTGTTGGACAAATGTGTGATCAAGGACACACAATGCTATTCAACTCCACAAAATGTGAAATCAGGAAAGGCAGGTATGGTAAAATTGTGGCTATAGCAAGTCGAGCTCCAAATGACATATATGTTCTGGATGAATCAACTAAAGCATGTCTACTAGCTAAAGAAGATGAAATTTGGTTATGGCACAAACGAATGGGTTACATAAACTTTGAAAATCTTGTCAGGATAAGAAAAAAGGAAGCAGTACGAGAAATGTCGAAAATATCAAAACCTTCCAACACACTATGTGAGGCATGTTGGCATGGAAAGCAGACAAAATTCCAATTTAAAACAAAAGAACACTTTTCATCACATCCATTGGAATTGATACATATTGATCTATGTGGTCATGTGAGAACAAAAGGCTTAGACAGAGAATTATATTTCATGTTAATGATAGATGACTATACCAGGATGACAGCCGTCAGTTTCCTAAAGAGAAAATCTGAAGCATTTGAGTGCTTTAAGATCTACAAAGAGTTGGTTGAAAATGAAACTAATTTGAAAATAAAGTGTTTAAGATCAGATAATGGTGGAGAATTCATTTCCAAATTATTTCAGCAATACTGTGACGAAAATGGAATAAAAAGGAATTTTTCAACAGCATGAACATCTCAGCAAAATGGAGTTGTTGAAAGAAAGAATAGAAATGTACAGGAAATGGGTAGAACAATGTTGAAGGACTCAAAAAAGGATGAAAAATTCTAGGTTCAAGCAATTTATATGGCAGTCTTCATTATCAACCGAATTATTCTCAGAAATAATTGCAACAAGACTCCATATGAATTATGGAAAGGAAAACCAGATAATGTAAAATATTTCAGAATCTTCAGAAGAAAATGTTATATCAAAAGATAAGATCAAAATTTGGGTAAGTTTGAATCACGTGTTGATGAAGGTATCTTTGTTGGTTACTCAAGCAAGAGAAAGTCCTATAAACGCTATAATCAAAGACGAAAATAGATAGTGGAGAGCATAAATGTTACATTTGATGAAGATGGTGTTCTAGCGAGTAATGATGAGGATCTAGAGTCTTTGAAACTTGAGACAGAGGCTGAAAAAGACACAGATAAAACTATAGAACAAGAAGCAACTATCAACGAGGAAGAAGTAAACAATGATCATTAAGATATAGCAGAACAACAACAAGAAGCTCCTCCAAGGAGAACAAAAGAGTGGATTCAAAAGAACCATCCATCAAATCAAATCATTGGTGACATAAATGAAGGTCAACAACTTCGTTCATCACAACAAGCTCACGTTGCTTTTCTATCAACCTTTGAGCCAAGTAGTTTTGAGGAAGCCAGCCAGATTGAACATTAGGTAGCAGCTATGAATGAATAATTGGATCAAATTGAGAAGAATAACACCTGGGAATTAGTTGCATGACCAAAAGATAAAAATGTCATTGAGACTAAATGGGTGTTCAGGAACAAATTGAATGAAGATGGGCAGGTTACCAGAAACAAAGCAAGATTGGTTTGCAAAGGCTATGCACAAGTGGAAGGAATTGATTTCGATGAAACATTTGCACCAGTTTCCAGAATGGAAGCCATTCGAATGTTTCTTGCCTATGCATGTTCAATAAAAATCAAGGTCTACCAAATGGATGTTAAGTCAGCATTTTTGAATGGAGAATTAGAAGAAGAAGTTTACATCAAACAACCTGAAGGTTTTCAACTATCACAAAAAGAAGACTATGTCTGCAGGTTAAATAAGGCTCTATATGGTCTCAAGCAGGCTCCTTGAGCATGGTATGCTCATCTTGATGGATATCTACATCAAAAAGGGTCCAAGAAAGGTACTGTTGATAGAAATATTTATGTACAAATAGATAAATATAATTTAACAATTGTTGAGGTATATGTGGATGATATAATATTTGGTAGCAATGATGATCGACTAAGTAAGAATTTTCTACAAAGATGAAAAGTGAGTTTGACATGTATTTACTTGGTGAGCTGACATACTTATTAGGGCTTCAAATATCTCAGCAAGAGAAAGGAATATTTATATGTCAAGCCAAGTAAATCAAGGAAATGCTCAAGAAATTCAAAATGGAAGATTGCAAACCCGTCCTTACTCCGATGGTAACAGGTTGCAAATTGAGCATAGATGACTCATCTAAGGATGTGGATTAGAGGTTGTACAGATCTATGATTGGTAGTCTTCTATATGTAATAGCCTTTCGGCCAGATGTTATGCAAGTAGTTGGACAAGTAGCAATATTCTAAGAAGCACCAAAATAATCACATATTATTGTCGTTAAAAGAATTCTTCGATATGTAAAGGGCACAAAAGAATATGGGTTGTGGTATCCCAAGGGTAACAATCTCATTATTCAAGCCTTTACAGATGTAGATTGGGCAGGAAGCATTGATGATCGTAAGAGTACTAGTGGAGCAACATTCTATCTAGGTTGTTGTCCCGTATCATGGTTGAGCAAAAAGCAAACTTGAATCTCGTTATCTACAATAGAAGCAGAATACATTGCAGCAACATCATGTTGTACTCAAGTCATTTGTATGAAAAAAACTTTGCAATATCTTCAAGTACAATTCAATGAGCCTATTCCCATATTCTGTGACAACACTAGTGCCATCAGAATCTCCAAGAATCCTATCATGCATTAAAAAAAAAAACACATTCCGATCAAATATCATTTTGTTAGAGAACAAGTCGCTGAAAATAATATCAAACTTGATTATGTTTGTACAAAAGAACAAATTACTGATATCTTCACTAAACCTTTACCTTGTGAAGAATTTCAATATATTCGTCAAAAGCTTGGGATACTCCCAACTTCTCATTAGATTACAGGTCTGCAGGACGGTTGTGTGTCAGGGGGAGTAGAACTG